>CM061753.1:4777606-5977606 GCA_030979885.1 Lolium multiflorum
CCACCGTATCCCCTCCTCCATGCCGATGTCGTGCGCCGGCCGTCTCCCCTCCTCCACGCCGAAGCCGCGCGCCGGCCGTCTCCCCTCCTCCACGCCGAGGCCGCCGCCTCCCCTCCTCTTCCACGCTGAGGCCGCCGTCTCCCCTCCTCCACGATGATGCCGCATCACGGCACCGACATCCACCAACGCAGGTATACCACCTGGACTTGCTCTTTGAAATTGCTCTTAGGTTTGGCATTGTATCTCGAGAAGACATTGTACATTGCATTGGGAGGCTTGGCATTGTATTGGATTGAATGTCAATAACCTGATATTGATATTGATATTGATGTTGAATGTCAATATTTCTGTTTGAATGTTTAGACATTTGGAACCCATGCTTGATATTGTGGTTGAATGCCAAATGTTGTTTGGAAGTGATGGATTCCATTGTATAAGAGTCTGACCATTATAGTGTTTTGAGATATTTTCTGAATAATTTCTAAATATATTTGAACAATTATATATGATATATCACATAGCAATAATAAAACTGACACAAAAAATGCAATATTACAACATTCCTCATTTTTTCGTCAGCCAAAGAATGCACACATATGTATCAATATTCCTCAATACTATTCAAAATTTGAACGTGTCTACCTGATTATTCTAAACAGTTGTCCATGTATCTAGTCTTGAAAATAAAATAAAAGCATTCTATAAATGTCTTGGAAATATGGGACTTTTGAATAAGAAAATAGTAACAAACTTCACGGGGTTTTCACATTTTTATGAACTTTATCGAATATCTATGTTGGTCACTAAGCTTCCATGCCTCTGTAGATATAATCACCACGATTTAAAAATTGATATAAATTAAATAATTTGTTGTCCATATCCATGAATTCATAATTCGTCCTGGTAAGCATATTACGTTCCCTCACTAACAAAACCATATTTCAAAGTGGAAAAATTTTGAAAAAAATTTCTACATGTACATCTCCACATTATATGTAAAATAAGTTTCACATATAAAAATAATATTTTTTATGACCTATGAAAGAGAGAAAACTTATCCTGAATTTTATTTTTTTTACACACGCCACATGATAAGTTCATTTTTTATGAGACGGCTTTGTGAGCGCGTAGTACATGAATATGTACGTGCGAATTTTTTGTTTCAATTTTTTTGAAATTTAAAGTATGTATAAGATGCATTTTAAAATATAGGGAGCATATGTTCCCATGTTCCAAAACACTACTCCCATGTATCCAGTCATGCAAATATGAGTATATAATAATATTATTATTATAGAAGATTCTTGTGCTTGTTAGACAAAAAGTTAAAGAACCTCAACACATTATCTTACATGCCCGATTTCCATTCCACCGCCATGCATTTGTTATGGTCGAGGGCACGGCCGCACGAGCCGATTGTATGACCCTCGGTATGGTCACGCTCCAAGAGCATATTATTAATACTTTTATGTCTATGATTTCTGGAATTTATATAGGCATGAATCATCCATTCATCAGTGATATCGTTTTTATCTGCATAATTTTCAAGATCATGGTCATAGGAAGGTATTCTGTTATAAATGCAACACCAAAGTAAGTGATGATAAATTACAAAACTTAAGATAACATTTATAAGTAATAGCAAAAATAAAGTGAATGTAATCGGAGGTTTGGAGCCTGAAAAATAATATCAACACAGAAACACTGGTTTTAAAATATCCTTTGGCCAGACTCTATCCCTAAAAATTAACTGTTCAATTCAAAGATCTAGAACCTTCCGTATCGATGGTATTGGTATTTACCTTCTGGCCTGCTCTTCTGATCTATAGGTTTGTGTATCGAATCGTAATTTGATTATATGTATATACACAATATATGTTGATGAACTATATGACTTACTTTAATGATATTATATTTTATGCGTATATATTGGAGTGATATTAGTTGCCATCATATGTCTAATGTGAAATGCATGTTACATATATTTTGAAATGTCAAAAAATTTGAAACAAAAAATTCGCACGTACATCTTCATGTGCCACACGCTCACAAAGTTGTTTCATAAACAACCGACTTGTTATCTGGTGTGTGTAAAAAAAACAAAATTCGGGTCCTAAAAAAAGTCTTATCACAATTTTTGTTTTACCTAGACTACAAAAAGTATCGTTTTTTGCAAAATTTGACGAACACACATATATTATGGTGATATACATGTAGATTTTTTTGTCAAAAATTTTGACACTTCGAAATATGTTTTTCTGGTACAGGGATCATATGCACATGGAAGCCAAATCGAGTTTTCCGCATTGTATAATTTGTATTATGTTCGTCCAAAAAACCTAGATAGAGGGAGTATAGACAATGGACATGAACGTATCACGTGAAAACATGCCAGATTCTGCAAATCTGAAAATCGCGATGGGAGCTCTTAGATCATGTATTGGCGGTTAAATTTCCACCCCTATCCCACCTTGTATATTTTGCAAAGTGCTCCCTGAATAATATTTCCTTCCTATTCTTTGATCTCAGAAACCCACTGCCTCTATCATCGGGCAAGAAGCTTTCATGACTACTTCTTCCCAACTTCCTCGCAGCAGCGAAAACCTTCCGCTACCAACTAGAAGAAGGTAGAGGCCCTGGTGATGTGGAAGAGATTCGCTGGAAGGCAGCCATGCTGTGTATTTCTTGCCGTTTCGAGTATCACCTGATTTAGACGAATCCAGCAGGTGGTGGGGCTGGTCGAAATATCATCATCTCGTGGAAGAATTTACATGCTTCGCAATTTATGGTCCATTGAAACTGCTCGTGTATCTTTATTTAGTTGCTATTATAAGAGATAGAATCTCAGTCGTGGCATCGTTTAGTGCATCATTGAAAGTCCCCTGACTATAAATATGTACCTAATGAGTAAATAAACAACAACTCAATGCTCAACCCCGTTAAAAACAAACCAATCTCAAAAAGACTACTAAATTTTTTCTCGTTTCTACTTTATCAGAAGGAAAGATGTCGCCAGACTCCATCTTACATTCAGTGGCTGCTCTACATATAACGCCAAGCGCTGCTGCATCATGCTTTTGATATGCAGAAAACGATACCACAGGGATGTGTTAGGTTAGTATTGTTCTTCGTTTCGCCATGCTTATTGTAGTGCAACCTTTAGGACATTTAGTCTTCACGCCTAACACTAGTGGGGGAAGGCACCTGCCGACTGCGATTATTTAGCAGATTCGATCTCGTTAATGCATTGCTCCTTGTTCTGCTGACGCCAGTTTAATATCTGCAATAGTTTACCCGCACAGGCAGGACTCCGCAATGTAGTGGCGTCAGTCCTGGAAACTGGATGTCTTAGGATCAACTTCAGTGGTTTTTTGCGGGCCTTGTTTAGGATCGAAGCCATGAAAGCACTGCACGCAAGGCCCCCAACTGAGTAGATGATCCCAAGCAAAGGTGTGAACCAACGCCGAGATCCTCATTAGCTTCATCTTGACTGGCGAAGACCACCAAGTGGCCGCACCCTGTATTTGGATCATGTGGGGATCGCTCGAGCTGATTCACAGATAATTGAGAGCTTAACGAGGCTCCTGAGATTATAACGGCAAGCATGTATGTCGCAGGAACTTGCTGTGGCACCTCATCACCTTCCCCGACTGCATAGGTCAGGTGGCACGCCCAGCCAACCGCCAGGACGCGCGTGTGACCAGATGAGCATTGCGGGCCGTCGCTTCGGAGGGGGTCTCGCCTGTGCCACTTCTTAGGGTTCTCTCTTGCTTCTGAGCAAAGATGGCTGCCCATTGTGGGTTTTGGCAGTCAACACACTGTCACCTTTACAGATCGTTCCATTCTTCAACCACATCGCCATCTACATCCAGATGGCGACGGCACGTCAATACCTACGAGAGTCCGGTCATGACCCTAAGCAAGCAAATACAACGATCACACCTCTCAAGCGAATTCCTCATCGGCTCTTTTTCGTAGAACTGCTGCCTGCAGTAACACTGACGTCAAGGGGTTCACCTGAAGGTGCACTCTGGATGGTGTGATCTTCCGCCTGCTGAGGAACGACCAGGGTTCACAGAGATCAACCATCTGGTGGCTCACTCAAGCACCGTCACTCGAACTGGTCACCTGGTCGGAGCGGTCGCCCATGTGGATCCAGAGATCATGATACCTCGCACGCTCGTCGACTAGCCTCGGACGCATCAAGGAGAGCCGCGAATACCTGTTCTCGCTCCACCTCAAAGTACTTGGAGCAGGCAACAGACTGAAGTGCTGACTACACTGCACTCGTCATGCACTGGGGTAAGGTTCCTCAAAGGACTACCAGTGCGTCTGGCACGGAGCCCATGAGATCCCCTCATGGATACTGCGGTATTGATAAAAGGCGATCGTGTGACCTGGGCACTACGAAACGTGCCAACATCGGGCTCCTCGTGCGAAGACAGAGGAACGTCGCCGACAGCAGACAAGGCTAACTAACACGCCACACCGACGAATCCCGAGCCCACCACAGTCGGCTCGTAGCCGGAAAGCAACCTGGCAGGCCAAGTACGCCACCCCGACGCATCGAGTGCAACCCCTACGGCCAGCACAGCGGACCGATCACGACTTGATACTCGAGAGACCGCTCAGATGATGCCGAAAGAAGGCACAAGTATTCCAAGCCGTGCACTCGACGCATTACGAGATGATCCCCGCCGCCACCAAAATATCGCCCCCACTTCTCCAAATTGGGATCAGATGGCTCCAGTTCAATCGAGCCGTCAGCCGATATTTGGCCCAACTAGGACCGTTTCACAAGTTTTGGATCGCCTACGTGAGGCTCTTTTTCACGCTCCCCGCCTGATCGGCTTTTTGGATGGTACACCTCTCTACCAATGTAACTCCATCCGCTCTTGGAAGCAATTGGAAGTTGAACAGCCCATATGCACACCAATCAGAAGCTCCGAGTCCGGGCATTTGCCGATCTAGCACAACTACGCGGGTTACCGGAAACGGTGACGTAATACATCCAGTCAGAACTTTAGAACTGATGTTATCTAGTTCGTATAACTAAAAGGAAGCAAATGAGTTACAAGAGCAGCCTTGCAACACAGCTCATTGGACATGGCCTCCTGCTACAGATTATTTTCAAATATCTCGCCGGCGCACACATGGTTCAAACTATCGATAAGGAACAGCGCCTACCCCGACCGTACTAAGACAAGTTCAAGCGTGCAGTAGTCACACGACGACGAGGAGGATGAAGTGCCCCGCAGATCCTACTGTGAGGTCCTTCGGAGCGGATCGCCGCCGGCCCCAGAATGGGTGAAGCCACCAGTCAGGGATTTGACTCTGGACGTGACCAAGACTCAACAAATCTTCGACCTCCTGCTCAAGCAGTTGACGATTCCTCAAGGTCTCAAGTTCCCCACGGCGAAAGAGCTAAACGGAAAGCCGTACCGCAAATTCCACAACTCGCTCCCATGCTACTCACCGATCGCTGGTGTGGGCGTCAACACATCCAAGCGGCGAGAGAGAAGGGGCGGCTAATTTTCAACCAATACCGCCATGAAGGTCGACACCAACCCTTCCCCCGCTCGTTAACATGGTAGAAATACCTACCTCATGCTGCCACCAGGTCCCTCGCGCCAAGATCAACATGGTAGGACCTGGAAACCACTGCAAAGATGGAGATGAGGGCATGCTCTCATAGCAAGGACACAGAGGAGGCGGCTCCGCGATCGGCTCTATCATGATGGCAAGCGCCAGGCAAGGAGAGGGGAGAGGTGGAAGAATATGGAGATATCACCCTCTCCGATCACCTCTCACAACATGTTAGCGCATGACCAACGCTGCCACTCCAATTACGAATATGATAGAGAAGATCGTTTGGCTAGAGAAGCCAGAAGCCAAGACATCGTCGGCAGAATCACGATGAGGAGGAACACTAGCGCCAGGCTACGGGAGGCAATCCAGAGCAAGACAACAACGCTGTATTGGGACCGCCCTTCTTCGCATACAATCGGGCTGATTCAGGAATGAGCTGTATTGCCCACAATCGCACCGCTCGTAATGCAATCAGAAAGAAGGAAAAAAACAACGGTTCCGTGTTTCAGCGCCTAGGCCTCCTTCACAAAGCAATGCTATCGAAGCCTCTCAAGGTGATCTTAAAGATTCAAGACGAGGGAGAAGTGGAAGAAGATACCACCGCCAAGGTGGTGCCTGGCGACTCAGCCGCTCCTAAGCTTGTGTTCGCCGATGCGCTGCCCGAGGAAGTCGGAAGGTTGTACCGTGACACGCCAAGAAAGGCACGCCCGATCTCGCCAGCGTTCGGTAATCCCTGATGGAAGAGTCGCCCAATGAAATGGAGTGAGCTACAGGGAAAGCTGATGATGAGACATCGCTGGCGCCAAACATGGTACCTGCCTTGCCGATAGAAGCGAGCGCCCACTTACTCTACGTGAGCACAAGGTGGACGATAGCGCATCAAGTCGAGGTTGGGTTGAAGTTTCATCCACCACTCGTAAGCAAAGATCAAACCAATGGCAACCAGAGAGGTCGCATCTCGTGATCGGCCCTAAAAATTTACGAAGTGGAACTTACAAACTCAATTCAGCAGCACGGAGGCCGATTCCCAAGACCGGCCAAAATTATCCTCACCTACCTTTCTCTCATTTCCAAGTTTAACATGCATCCAACAGCCGACAATACCATCAATTTTCTTGAGTCGTAATCGGCCTTGTAAGCACCTGTGCATATGAAAATACGAGGATATGCAACGGAAGCCTCATCTTTTGTTGATGGGTATTGAAATATAAATGCATGCAATGTGTCGGCTGTAGAAAATAAAAATGAAAATTGGTACTTTAACACACCACAAAGCAGTATCGACTTAAGGACATGAAAGCCGATGCATGGCCATCGACTCATGAGGAGATTTCTTCAAGGACAATGTCAGGAACAGCATACATCGATCGATCAATGATCGACTGATTTGTGCATCAGTTCGCCAGAATCAAGAAACTCCTGGGGTGCTCACCTTGAGGGCTCTCCGTTTTTGAAGTTTATGTGTATTTAAATCGGCTAGCTCGGGCATAAGGAGCTCCCTCGACATGATCGAGTCGAGTCCATACCGCTTTACCTTGGTCAGACCTGGGCAACAAGCTCGGAAGATGCCCTGTTTTTGAGAGCCGATTAGGGTCACCTCGGCTGCCATGGTCGTCTCAGGCAGGAACTGGGAAAGAAAGCCGACGCCTAGTACAGGGCTTGGACCGTGCTGTTGCCGCAAGAAAGGAAAGTCCGACGCGTCATTGTCGTGGTCTTAGCATGAAACGGAGGGAATGAAATTGTTTACTAAAGGATAAATGGAAAGAACAATTTCATTAATTCCAAGGAGCGTTTTATAAGAAAGAGCTAAGGCTCTCAAGAGGGACTCAGTGTAGGAGCCGCTATGTCGTCAGGCCACGTATTCCCGTCCTCGCTTGACCGCTGCCTGCTCGATGGCTTCCTCCGCCCCGCCGATGTACACGGGAGCTTCCACGAGTCCATCGTCGCCCTCGCCGTGCTGCAGGCCGAGACGCGTGCCGCGCTGCGCTGGTGCGGCCTCCCTTGCCTCGCCGACACGCACAGGAGCTTTCCACGAGTCACTCGTCGCCCTCACCGCTCTGCAGGCCGAGACGCGCGCCGCGCTGCACCGGGGGGCGGGCGGGCGGCCTCCCCTGCCTCTCCTTCTTTTTCCTCCTCTTCAGAGGAGAAGGGACTCACTGCGGGGTGGAGGCTGTCCTCGGTCTTCTTCTTCGGCGAAGATTGGGGGAAGAGTTTTGAGAAGGAAGAGGAAGAGGAAGACATTGCTACAGGAGGAGAGGGTTTTTTGGTGCCGATAGCTGGGATGGAATAGAGGATATGAGAGAGAGCTAACCAGTCGGCGCGGTTTAAATAATGATAAATCTGGTGAAGGATTAATGCCATTACAACTTCCAAGGGATCGATAAAGCTGTCAGGATTTTTTAGAGAAGCTGAGAAGACAGGGCACAATGATGAGGATACTGCGACGGTTCTGTCCTGCCACGACATGACCTTTCGAAGGAAATAATGATTTTGGAAATGTTATTTCCAAAACCAGGGGCATGTGTGTTATCACCAGATTTTACCCAAATCAGGATGGGCTTGGAAGATTACCCGTGGAAGAATTCTCCTAAGCATACCGGGCACGAAGGGTCTTGGTCAGGGTCTGCCCGGTATCTATTTAATAGTTTATTATAAGAGATAGAATCTTAGTTGTGCACGGTTTAGTGCACGCTCATTAGAAAGTCCCCTGGACTATAAATATGTACCTAGGGTTTATGGAATAAACAACAACTCACGTTCAAATCCCCAAAACAAACCAATCTCGCCGCACCAATCCCTTCGTCTCGAGGGTTTCCTACCGTAGTGACATGTCGCCAGATCGCATCTCTGCGGTGATCTAGGTGCATGTTCGACGTTGTTCACATGCTGTTCATCGGCTGCTTTTGATGGCGAGCAAACGAGTTAATATTAGATGTGTTAGGTTATCATTCTTCGTCACATGCTTTATTAGGCAACTTTGCATATCTAAAACCTCACGCCTATCTCAAAAAGTGTGGGGCGGCACCCCGCTTGACTTACTAGTGCATCCATCCTTGATTGCTCCTTGATTCCTCAAGGATTAGCTTAATATCCAATAGTTTGGCTCACAAATGGGGTGAGGATCCAAGGTACGAGGTGGCGCTCTCAGAAGTCCTAACACCTGGATGTTCTCAGGATCAACTGTTAGTTTTGGCCTTGTTTAGGATCAGCTTACTGCGGGGCCGCAAGGCCCAACCTGGGAGTAGGGATGATCCCAAGCTAAGGCGGTGAAAACCCGAAACGCATCCCTCATTAGTAGTTTCATCTGACTGTGATCATCAAGTATTCGTGCAACCTCAGTGACGATCATGGGTGGACTGCCTTGGAGTCATTCACGTGGATAACCCGAGAGCCACCCAGCTCCGTATTTAACGTGTGGTGTACATGTATGCCCTGCAGGAAACTGGCCAGGCACTTCATCGCCTTCCACTGCAGGGTCGAGACGCTGCACTTCTTGCAACGCCTGTGACCAAAGAGCAAGAGCATTGCGGGCTGGCTGGCCGAGGGGTCCCAGCTAGCCGGGCCAGCCGGTTCCTGCTCTGCTAAGTATTGGGATACAAGGCTACGCTGCCTCGGCGACTCTGATCTCGGCAGTCAACACGTTCTTATTCATCTCCGTGTCTACTACAACAAGCACCTCCCGATCTGGCCGCCACGATGCTCCTCGTCATGGGATTCGTTCGTCCGGAGACCAACCTCCCTGGATCTAGCAAAATCCAAACTTCTTTGCTTGGACTACCTTCCTTTGACCCAAGGGTGTTCATGGACTAGCAATGTCGAGGAACCATGATTTTTCAATTGATTTTCCTTGCACATGACCTGAGTAGATGGTACATGAAGTTGCAGAGAAATATTGCTGAAAATTTTGGATCGAAAACGCTCCTATCTATGTTGATCACCGAGTTCTTACGAAAATATGGAACCTTCCATGTGAGATGTGAAGGTACATAGTGACAAGGAGTTTACGAGAAAACTACATGAAGTTTTGTCATGGAATGGCATAGTTAAATCTGTCCATTGGTACCATAGTTTAAAATAGCTGGCTATCTAATTTAGCCGTGATTTTCTTGGAGGCTATAAAAGGGTATAGCCGGATTATAGCGGGCTATTCTATTAGCCTTTTTCCAAAAAAAAATGAAATATGTCAGTCACATATTACCTAAATAAGAGAAAATTTATGACTCAAACACGATTTGTGATACAACTTATTCAATTTTTCAAGGCAAACACGTATTCAATTATTAAACTCACAAGTTTTATCTAATTATATTGAATGCAAATTCAAAAAAAAGAAAAAAGAAGAAGAGAAATTCAAAATATAGGAGGTATAGCGGCTAAATTAGAAGCTAAATAGGGCTATAACGGCTATTAGCGGTTTTTCTCATTTAGCATATAAATGGCATAGCCCCAGCGGCAGGTCTCCCGAAAGACTATAGCCGGGCTATAGCCGAGAAATACAGATTGGCTCTTGGGTGCCACACACCCCCATACTTGAAAAATAAATAAATAATGTATAAAAAAGGTTAAAAAATTCAAAAAAAATTGGAAATCGGAGATGATCAGGTATTGTACTTGAAATAAAATATTTCCCTAGAAAATTACTTTTATTGTATCTTGGGTAAAAAAACAAACTCAGAACGCATCATGACCAAATACTATTCACTTTATATTTGTCATATATTTGTTTTTTTTCCTGTGGACCATGCGAATCATTTCGTTTCCAAATATTTTTTTACAAGTACAAACTTGATCATCCTTGGTTTCCAGGAAGATTTATCTTTTAGAGTGAATTCCACTTTTTACCCCGTAATTCTGCAGTTGTGACACTAATTGCCCCGTCGAATAAAAAAATCATCTAGATTATGCATTTTGGAATATTTAGACCCTCGATTTCTGGTGCGTATTCATTGGGCAAGCTATGAGGTGATTACCTACTTTCAAAAATATCAGTACGGGGACGAAGAATGAAACAATTCGATAAGCGAAGTCTGGATATAATCGTAGATGAGGGCCTCCGATATTTACACATTTTGTCGCATCACATCGACGAAATACGCCGGTCCTATCTAACAAGAAATGCTAAATTGGGGTAAAACCATGTTTAAAAACTCCTATATGGGATATTTTTGTAAAAGTTGCACTAAATGGGGTAATATGTGTCACAAATGCGCAACCATAGGGTAGAAAGTGGAATTCACTCTATTTTTATTTTGACTTTTCTAAATTACTATAACTTTTTTGGTGTATGAGGTGTGTGGCACCCTAGAGCCAAAAATCTTCCGGCTATAGCCTGCTATTTAAAACTTTGTTGGTACATGATCCAGTGGCTGACAAGAGAAATTTTCATATTTTCAGAACTTGTGCCATTTTCACCTGATACACCCCGTGCATCGACAATGGACATCTACTCTACTCCCTAAGGAACACGAGGAACAAGTTTCAACCCCCAGCTCACATCTTTGCAACGCTGGACATGCGGCACAATTTTCCCGGTGTCCACCCCCTGCTTGATCCTACAGCCGTAGAACGGCGGGTTGTGGAAGCACGGTTCCATGGAGACGTCCCGGCCGCACGGCGGATCTGGCGGCACCACGGAGCCATTGGCCGGCTTGTACATTACCCACGGCGTCAGTCCGCCGAGGCCCTGCGCCACGTACCCGAACGTCGACCTTCCGCTGGTCACCAGCACGTCGGTGAGGCTCAGCAGGTATATGTCCGCCCACGCTTTGGTGTCGTGCAACCTGGCACCGAATTGCTGGTACTTCTCGTGGCTCGGCTGGTGCACGCCCACCGCCTCGCCGCTGGCCGCCGCGTGCTCCCAGTACATGCTCTTGAGCCTGTCGTAGTACCACGACTTGAGCGAGGTGACCAGAACGGCTTTGGAAAACTTCGTCGGAACGGCGGGAGGATCTATCCCCGCGGCGAGTAACCCTGGAAGCAAATTCTCCTTCTGCGTGCACGTGGTGATCTGCTCTAGGAGCTCCGGCGACTCGGGGTCGGCGCCAAAGACGCGCACCTGGATAGCGACGCGCTGGTGCGCCGTCGCGAGGTAGGCGTCGTAGTACCGCGTGATGAAGCCCCAGACGTTGTTGTTGGTGTGGAACAGGTACCGGCCGAGGTGGTGGAACACGGCGTCCGGCTCCGGGAAGAGCACGCCGAGCTCCTCCTGGAATCCCGTGACCAGGAACAGCCCCGGCACGATGTAGCTGTCCGTCCTCATCACCAGCCACCGGATGTCCCGCAGAACCCTCTGGTCCTCGTCGCAGAAGAAAAACTTGTCTTCCACGCTGGCGTCGTGGTCGAGATGGACATACGCAAACGGCGGCAGTTGCTGCGCCGTCGTCGACGCGGCATCGATCACCTTGTTTTTCAGCATGTTCCCGTAGCTCTCGGCGGTGTCAATGCTGAAGTTGGTGTAGCTCGTCAGCGGGAAGTCCGGCGGCAGCAGCCACGTCGTGCCGGGGAAGGGCTCGCAGAAAAGCTGGCCCATCTCGTTGCTGGGGTCCACGAGGAGCACGCGGCCGGTGAGCATCGCGTACAGGAACGCCGACGCGGCCGCCAGGATCCGGTTTCCGAGGCCTTGGTACGATATGGACACCAGGTACCTGCACTCCGGAGACCCGATGGCGCCGGCGTGGCTTTTCCCCGACCGGAGCTGCTCCACGGCGTCGCTGTAGGCGGCGGTGCCCGGGCCGCAGCGTCTTTGCAGGGCCTCGTGCCGCCGCAGCTTGTTAATGAGGTACAGAGAGGGTTTCCTGCCGGCGTTCCGGCGGTACGTGGCGAACTCGTACCTGCTGTGGCAGGATCGCTCGTCGAAGCCGGCGTCTGCCAGGAGGCCGCCGAGAAGCCTATCGTACGCTCCTGCCAGAAAGACACCACAAAAGAAACCTTCAGAGGTAGTCGTAATTCGTAAACTGCATCTACCATGGTTGCATCATCCAAGTCCTGATTGCGCGGAGCACCCTGGAATTAATCGTAGTACCTCGGACTGTACAAGATGAAATACTGTAGGTTTACCTAGACGTGAGGCGTTGGCGGAGCCGATCCACAACGCAGACGCGCTCGAGCGCGCGCCGAAGAGGATGGCCATCGACGGCACGGTGACGATGAAGGCAACGAGCACGGCGTTGGCCGCGCATCCCCGCTTTCTGTCGAGCATTTTCAGCGGCGGCGCCGCAGCGCCATCGCGACCCTTCTCCATGTCCCGTTGCGGCATCCTACCCCAGGTCAGTACTGCGTGTCACACTGTCACTGCGGGCCTCCCCTTGCTGAGATCCAACGTGCAGTGCCCAGCATATTGAGGACAATGGGACGTGAACTAAAAGCTCAAATGTTTTATTCCGTAATTCGTGCAGCAAGCAAAGCTCCAACTTGCTGTACTAAAAACGGACATCCTTGTGTTCCTCTTTTGGGGAGTAAAATACGGCATTGAATGACGATTGTGAGATTTGTCATTGACGGCAATTTTAAAATGATCTGGATTCGAAATTGAAACATTGTTAACTGACTAGCTCACAAGACAACGCCAGGCACATGCATGCCTGCAAATGCTGCGCATCGATTGAACGAGAAAGGGTGTAAGTAGTAGGCATTTTTTCTCTTATAAAAAGAAGCAAAAGTTGTTCCTCCTCCATAATTATACTCTCTCGATCTGGAGGACTTATAAGACCGACTAATCTTGTCTCGAGTCACTAAGTTTATATGAAAGAATGTCAATATCTGCAATACACAATAAATACATTATTGGAAAATAATATATATACTATAATTATACATTAGGGACCTCTACAATACTCAAAAATGCATTCCAAAAATATGACAGTAGATCAAGTAATTAAACAGTTCAACCTCTACAATAATTAGTAAATACACTATGACAATATAATAGATCTAGTAATTAAACAATACTAACATCTACAGTACTTAGTAATTGAATTAAAAATCTAGTGCTTAAAAACCTCTACTGCTCTATAATATACTCTATAAATATGTTATCCTAATATATTTTATAAGAGATCAAGTAATTAATATGGAGTTGGTATTGTATATCGATTTTTTTGATAAAAACAAAATAGTACTTTCAAAACATGTTTCGCTAGAGATCAATATGATATCAATTACATCCGACCTCTGTAGCAACAAAATGACAAGAGCTAGTTGATAGCCCACAACCAAATTATTTATGAAAATAAGAAACATAAAGTACTACGCCCCATCCCAAAGCGATTATCGATCTACAATATCAAAACATGATTGTTGGAAAACTCTGATGGAAGACGCACGGTTGCCACACACACAGTTTCAACGTAAACTATGGTACACAAGAAAAACCGTGTTTTTTGCATAACATGCTACCCAGAGAGACGTAGATACGCCCCACCGCATACTTTCAAACATGAGGTCGGCTACGCAGGGTGTTGTGGATCACGAGGCTAAATTCTTCACATTATGTAGTTGTTGAATCGCCAAATTTCCCATCACAGTCAAGTTTCTAATAATTGCTACACCGATGGAGAGCACACCATGAGATCTTGGATCGACACTGGTCGTAGTCATATCATAGCTAGGTCGCCAAGTAGGTGTACAAGCCTGAAGACCAAATCATGCACCTTCTCGGCCATCATCTCTGGCAAGGCTACCATAGTGGTCGACCCAATTGCATCTCTGTCTTTTGGGGCACAATGCTAGAGAGCGAAATCACGCTTTACTCCACTCTTGCAATACTTCCTTCACTGCCATCTCCATCTACCATGTCGTCGAGAAGAGAAATGTGGCTACCTTGCTGCCAGCGTGCCCATGGGCACACACCAGGACATGCTGCTGAAGGATTTTATATAGTTTTTGAGCTTACTTTATGAATATAAATCTCCCATTTCATGTTACATCTAGCATTTGTATGTCCATTATGCATGATTACTTATTCCACTTTTTCGTGTGAGCATTTCACAACCTTAGGTTTCTATCAGGATTTTATTGTTTTTCCTTGACTCTGGTGTGTGTTTAGGTGTACTCAAGAGTTAGGAACATAACACGACGCAAGAAGCCAAAATGATTCGATTTAGAGGAGTCAAGGCATAAGAAGCAGCCATATAAAGTGTGAAAATTTGATATGTTTTTTAATAACGTAAATTGAAGATCCAAAATCATTATGTTGTAGTCCTCCATATGAATCCAACGAGTCAAAAAATAAACACCTGACTCGGTGACTCGATTTTCGTATGAAAAAATGACTGTGCAAAAATCATAGACTGGGCCACGGATTTAGGCCCGTTGGCCAAGCCGGGCCAGGCCTGGGCTGTGGATTCGAACGATATGACAAAAAGATCTGGCCCGAGACTTGACAGCCCAACGGGCTTTTGCATGCTTGGGTCCATATTTAGGCCTGACAGTCGGGCTCGGCCCGGCCGAAATGCCCAGGCTTGCACGTGTGAGTGTTTACTCTGCCATGTGCAGGGACTTTACCCAGTCCTCGTCAGACTCGAGAAACAGCGCGAGAGCCCTCACGTCGTCCATCCAGTCGCACGGTTCGGCCGCGAACTCCGACGCCACCGAGCTGCTGCCGCTACAGTCATCTCCGCCTCCTGATCCACCGGTCCGCGTCTCTGCGACCGGTGTCGTCTCCGGGCGGAAGAAGAGGCCGCCCGTGCACCGTACGGCCTTTGGCGCCCACACGGCTGACGACGGCGCCGCCGCGCGAGAAGCGGCAGGCTCTGGGTTGGCCAGCATTACTGCAGCGGTGGAGGAGCTAGAGCTGGAGGCGCCAGGCGTGGTGATGATCCTGGTGGTGGCGGGTCGGGGTCGGTCGGCGCCGGGAAGCGCCTTCCGCCCGAGGGTGCTGTTCCAGTAGTTCTTGATTTCGTTGTCTGTTCGGCCGGGCAGCCTGCCAGCAATGAGAGACCACCTGTTGCCGAGGAGGGCGTGCAGCCTGAGGATGAGCTCCTCCTCGTCGTCGGAGATGTTACCCCGCTTGATGTTCGGCCGGAGGTAGTTAAGCCACCGCAGCCGGCAGCTCTTGCCGCACCGACGCAGACCTGCGCACAAATTCCACGGAGGGTAGAATGGTTAGCTCCGTTTAGGCTAAGGATTGAGTACTACGTGGAGACATTACAATCGGATTAACGAGTGGATCTGTATACCAGCTCTTTGAGGGACTTCCCTCCACCTGCCTTCGCCGTGGGCCTTGACGTAGGAGGCCAAGGTGTCGTCCTCCTTGCTCGTCCATGCGCCTCTCTTCACCCCTTCCTTGGCACAGCATGCCCTCCTCCCCATCCTCTCTCCGTGCGTGTTTTGCGCTGGAAGACTGGTGTGTGGGCAGCAGGGGTGGTCACGGTATTTATATATCAGAGGGTATACGTGGCCCTGTTTATCACCTTCAACCCATGGCCACCGGGAGCGACACTTCCTCAAATGTTAGACGGGCCAAAAGGCTAGGAAGCCTCCATGGGTGCAATCAACAAGGACGTACAGTACCGCCGTTATACATCACTGCAAGTGGGTGAGCCAGTAAGGTGCAAGATGAGATCCATTCGAATTTCAGTGCCATATTTCTCAAAAAAAAAACAATCCTGTGAATTATTGCCTTTTATGTTCAAAAAAAGTTGTAGCCGGAGATACCCTCTTTCGAAATAATTATCCACGGAAAAAATAACAACATATTTTAATTGCATGTTTTATTTTTCCACTCTTATATTCATAATAGTATATGAAAGTTTACACCATAATATCACCAATATTAAAATATACATAAAATACCTCTGTTCCACAATATAAAAAGTTAAAGCAAACTATTTTAGTTTGCTAAAACGTCTTATATTGCGGAATTCGGTACGCATTTGGTATTATGGATGTTATATTTCTTTCTATATATTTGGTCATACATAATAAAAATTGACTTAGACTAAACCGAGAGCGATGGGTAGTTTGGAATGGCCATGTTCATATGTGTATGTAATGGCGAGTCAAGATTCATAGCGTGCCACAGTTTCCGTAAGCAACACAATTCAATACACTGGTTTATGTTTTGTGGAGATTACACTACAAATAGTATTTTTTTAAATTAACTTCTGTAGGGGAGCCCCCCACAGCCTTTTATTGCCCATCAAAAGTATATGTACAAAAGTTTACAATAAGAAAATATTTACAGAAAAGAAAAAACTACCTACTAATTACACCAAATTGTCAATCCATGATGACAAAGATTCTACAGCTGTCCTTTACCCTATGCTTAAGAAGGGTAACATCTGAAATGAAACCAGCTTTCCAATTCATGAATGTTGGCTGTATGTTTCGAAAAATCTTGTTATTCCTCTGCTTCCATATATTCCAGCATGCGAGTATTATGATCTAAAACAAGGACCTTTGAATCTACTTTTTGTCTCTTTTAACATTTCTGGCCCCGAACCTTGTACCCAATTAACTTGCAAGTATATCCACACTCTCACACTGAACACACACTCAAAGAATAAGTGTGACCAATCCTCCAATGTATGATTACTGCAAAGCACACATGTGTGATCTGAAGTGACATTCCAATGCCTTCTTCTGAGCATATCCTTTGTATTGATACGTTCATGCACAATTAACCAAGCAAAAAATTTGTGCTTTGATGTACACTTACTCTTCCAGATCCATTGAGATGGAAAGTGAGAGGAAATATGTTGGAAAGTTAATCTATAAATTTGACTTGGAACAAAATCTCCAGCTTTGTTACTTGTAATCAACCATTGATAATTATCCTCCGATGTGACAACACCTCTCAGTATACTTTGCAGTATTCTCAATTCATCAGCAGCTTCAGTCGATAAAGGAAGATGAAAAGCTTGTGTAGGATCAGAAATTTGTAAGGCTTCTTTTACCGAGATAAGTTTATCCTTAACAAATGAGAAAAACCTTGGGAATCTTTCATCAAAAAGCATATCCTTCCAGTTATCAGACCAGAAAAGAATTGTCTCCCCATTCCCCAGATTACAATGTGTCATTTTTCTATATATATCAATTAGCTTCATGATGTTCCTCCACCAAAAGGATCCACAGATAGTGACTGCATGTGGCACTTCTTTATAATAATACGAGTTTCGAATTAGCTTGACCCAAGGGAGATCCACATTATTATAGAACTTATGCAACTGTTTCAACATAAGACATTTATTCTGAACCTTAAGATTAATGATACCTAAGCCGCCCTTATTTTTTGGTTTGCAAATCATCTCCCAAGAGGCTAGAGAATGTACTTTATCATCATATTTTTTCTTCCTCCACATACAATTTCTTCTAGCTTTATCAATGACCTCAATTGCACCATCAGGTATATCCAGAGTACTAAGGTAATGAATGAGCATTGATGACAAAACAGAATTGACCAGAATTAATCTGTCACCATATGATAAGAAAGAAGCTGATGCAGTGAGCCTTCGTTCAATTCTATCAGTGAGTGGAGATAAATATCTTATTGTTGGCTTAGTTGTGCCCATAGGAATACCAAGGTATGGAAAGGGCATTGATGCAATGTTACATTGTATTTGTGTTGACAGTGCCTCAGCTTCAGTTTGAGAGGTATTGATAGGTATGAGTGATGATTTATGATAATTGACTTTGAGACCAGTAAAGGCTGTATATTCCTCCAGTATGTCTTTCAAAACTTGCAACTGATCTGCCTCAGCTGGCAACATGATAATAGTATCATCTGCATATTGTACTATAGGGTATTCATTACTACCTCTATTTGGAATTGGAGCCTTTAATCTTCCTTCTCTAAAAGCATAATTCACATAACTTTGCAACAGATCACCACCAAGAACATAAAGCAAAGGAGATAGAAGGTCTCCCTGCCTGACACCTCTTCTGCATAAGAAAGTCTTCCCAGGAACTCCATTCAACAAAATTGCAGAGGAGCCAGAAGCCAGAATTTCTTTTACCCACTGAATGAAAACTGGATCAAACCCTTTAACTCCATTATCTTGATGATAGCCTTGTGCTCAATTGTATCAAAAGCCTTTTCAAAATCTAACTTAAGCAGAATAATTTTCCTTTTGGATTTATGAAATTGATGCAAGTATTCAAAAGTCCATGCCAAACAATCCTGAATGGTTCTCCCTCTTATAAATCCATATTGGTTTTCATGGATGCAACTTTTAATTTGCAGCTGTAACCTATTAGCAGCCAATTTTCTCAAAAATTTCAGGCAAGTATTTGTTAAAGAA
This sequence comes from Lolium multiflorum, assembly GCA_030979885.1. Taxonomy (NCBI): domain Eukaryota; kingdom Viridiplantae; phylum Streptophyta; class Magnoliopsida; order Poales; family Poaceae; genus Lolium; species Lolium multiflorum. The sequence continues at coordinate 4,796,434 of CM061753.1, forward strand.
ATTGGCCTAAAGTCATTCACTGTCTCTGGGGACAAATTCTTTGGAATCAAGGTGATATATGAGTTGTTGATACTTTCCAAGGAGGCCTGTCCTTTGTGAAAATCCCTACATAAATTAACGAAATCATCCTTGATTATTGGCCAGCATTTCTTGACAAACATTCCATTAAATCCATCTGGACCTGGAGCTCTATCAGTTTTCAAATGTTTAATACTCCCTCAATTTCTTCTGTAGTAAATTCCTTAGACAAAATATCCAGACCTTCCACTGGAGTAATTAGATGTGATATATTGTCTTGTGTTGATGTTTCATTGGTAACCCCATTATGTTTTTGTAATAAGTCCACAGTGCATTAGCTTTCTGATTATGTTCCACCATAGGATTTCCTTGTTCATCCTTTATTACTGATATAACATTATATATGTATCTTTCAGTGGCTTTTGCATGAAAAAACTTGGTATTTTCCCCTCCCAATTTGATCCATCTAATTGTACACCTATTCTTACAATATGTTGATTGTATACCCAGTAGTTTCTTCAAATGTGTCTTGACAATATTCCTGAAATTAAATTCTGCTCTATTCAAATCTCTGGAATCTTCCAAATTATCAAAGAATAAGATGACTTTGTTGCATTGCTCAATAAGTATCTTCAATTGAGATAGACTTTTCCCCCATTTCTTCAAAGCATATCTAAGGCTTTTGAATTTTGCAGCTAGCACTGAAGCAACATTCCTCTTATTGACTGGCAGGTCCCAAGCATTTCTAACCACCTCCATGAACCCTGGCTGCTCTAACCAAATATTTTCAAATCTAAAGATCTTTGCCTTTGGTATAGAAGTACAAATAGATACCACACAAGGAGTATGATCAGAGGTGGATTTTGCTATTGGGAAAACCATTGTATTGGGAAACCTCAAAGTCCACTCACAAGTTGTAAAAAACCAATCTATTTGTTCCAAAAGTGGTGTAGCTTGCATGTTGGACCATGTGAATCTTCTCCCTTTTAGAGGCAGCTCCAATAAACCCAGATGACTAATAATATTATTAAAGAGAAAGATGTCTGCCATATCAGCCCCAGGTTTATTTCTATTGTCCACAGATCTCATGAAATTAAAATCCCCAAGAAGTAACCAATTATCATGTACAGGGATATCCAAATCATATAACCATTGAACAAATTCATCTCTCATAACCCCCCCCACAAGGCCCATAAACAGTAATCATAGTCCAGGTTTCAGCAGTGTGAGCAGAGGCATATTGTATTATGATAGCTGAATGATTTGTTTCAATTAAAATACCCAGGAAAATCTTGTTGTTCCAAAGGACAATAACACCCCCAGAAGCACCTATGGAGGGTACAAATACAAATCTATCAAATCTTTTAGGGCAGAAGGTCCTGATGAAGGAATGCTCAAAATTTTCACATTTGGTTTCTTGCAAGCATATAATGGCACAATTACTCTCATCAATCTTGTTATACACAGCTAATCTCTTATCTTTATCATTTAAACCTCTAACATTCCAGCAAAGCACATTCCAATCAACCTTCAAATTTGAAAAGTATTCATTGAAACCAATTTGACAGGAGCAATAGTGAACCATACATAGCAGGTCACATAAAGAGACAACATCACCACAGAAGACAACATCACCACAAAAGTACTCAATATTGTCGTTACAAACAGTGATAAATATAAAAAGTCTTGCATTCTCAAAAGCCACCTCATAAACTGACACAAAAGCAATACTGACTGCATAACATGACCCTTCAATCTTCATTAGTGGTTGATGAGCTACCCTTAGAATCTTCAGAAGAAGCCATAAGCTTCTCCCTTGTCAGTTCTTCCTCTGAGATCTGCAACTGTCTGCCAATGTGCTGCAGAGTTGGGATTGGTATGAAAGGAGCTACCTCCTCCTCTGATGCATCTGCAGGTTTGGATGCTTGTGGCTTCCTCGCTGTGCTTTTATCTGGCATGATTTCGAACTTATACCCACCAGTCTTAGCCATGTGCCTTGTACATCTTCTGACTGAACTCTCAGTCCATGTGGAACTGTCAACTTCATCAGTAAACAGAGAAACACCAGTAGATGATCCCCTTGCATTCTTCCTTGTAATATCCTTCTGGATACTCATCTGAGCTTTAAGTATACCCCTTGTAACTCTAGAGCTTGGTGGGACAACTTTCTTGCCTCTTCTGGATACAAATAGTAAATTTTGTCCTATGTATCATCATAGTTCAAACAAATAGCCTTAAATAATGATTTAAACTACTAGATATTGATCAATTTCCAATATTATAACATGGAAGAATTCCAGCATTTGAATGATGGCCAAGAATGAAGAGAAACCGATGACAACCCAATCTCTAGGGTGAGATGATCAATTCGAACTCGTCTGCGTCTGTAGAGAACGCAACATACGTCGGCAAGATCGATTATCATTCGGCCAAAGGGTCTGCATATCCAGCTAGTTAGGGCAGGTGGAAGTGCCAGGTCATGTGCTATAGAAAGTAAACGTGAATTCGTAATAATAGTATGATGTGGAGAAAATCTGAGTGACTATAGACTTTAGATCATGCAACGGTACACACAACGAAAGGAACGTAGATTTGCAGCACCCAGGCACACCGGTCCCCAATGGTTTAAAAAAATGAAATCCACAGTTTGAATTTAAAAAAATTATAATATTTTGTGTGAATACATATACATGGTGTGCGTATATCTAGAAAGGTTTTTGGAGAATATCCGCCGTAAAAGATACAGAGAAAATCATAGTTGTATATAGGCATAAAAACTACTTTTTCACCCTAAACTTGACTCTTGTATGTATCCCCACTAGTAGAAAAAGAGGCTTCCGTCCATCCCCATTAGTCCCCAAAATATTCGAACCGCGACTAATGGGGCCTTTAGTCGCGACGATGCGACCGAAGGTCTGGGCCCAGCGGGCTCGGTCGACAGCTGGGGGACGGGAGGGGCTTTATTCGCGGTTGGCCAGGCCAACCGCGACTAAACGTCCTCAAGCCTGGCCCGAAGGCATTGCCAACCGGGACTAAAGGCCCATCCCTATAAAAGCAGCTCAGCACACTCCACTTAGCCATTTGGTGCCACTTCTCTTCACAATCTTCACAAGGGGGTGGTGGGTTTGCTTTTGGTTCCTCTTATGTACACAAGGTGTTTGATGAAATGCCCGAGAGCATGAAACAAACATGATATGAAGTGTCCGAGCCACACTTGAGCTTTCTCATTTATTTTTTTCCTCCTCGGTCAGGTTAGCAACTTGAACCTTTCATGTGTCATTGATAAAATATGCATGTGTGTAGTTCATTGTTTAATTTCTATTATTTGTAGCTAGTTAGTTTAACAAATGCATGATGATTAATTATATACTTTATATAAAATAATGCAAATGAATCGGCAATGGATGTACGGTAACCGACTCTCCGACGAGTTCATTACGGGTTTGAAAGATTTTCTCGTAGTGGCTAATGCGAATGGCTGGGGCTTTGTTATCTCATTCATGGCCTTCAAGAACGGTGGTTACTCTTCCTCAAGAGACGTTCACCTGCACCTGCTTCGGTGGTTTCATGCCAAGCTATAGTTGTTGGACCAAGCATGGAGAAAGAGGGGTTAGAATGGAAGAAGATGAAGAAGGGGATGATATCAATGACAACTATCACGATCATTTCGGTGATACTTTCATGGAGGATGCTAAAGGAGGGGAAGCAGAAGGGGAAGGTGAAGAAGAGGCACGTGATGAGCCCACTGATGATCTTGGTCGGACCATTGCTGATGCACGGAGAGGCTGCGAAACTAAAGGAGAAGAAGAATTTGGATCGCATGTTAGAGGATCACAAAAGTCGCCGTACCCAGGATGTATAATGGTCTAGAAAGCTGGGCTGCACAATCGGATTTGGCATGATGATTTGGAACAACATACAGCTGAAAATTCTGCTGAAAATGATGAAGAATATGTTTCCAAAGAATAACGAGTTGCCCGCTAGTACGTACGAAAGAAGGATGTCTGCCCTCTAGGTTTAGAGGTTCAAGATACATGTATGCATTAACGACTCAGAGATCCCCACCATGAATACGAATTTGGAATGAATGCCCGGGTATGCACCGGCATTGCGTTATAAGATCGTAGGCGATGACCCCGTGGACGATGTTGAGGCGAGCAACCCAGAAGAGGGTTCCCGCTCAAGGTGATGTATGCTCCTATAATACCACTGTTGAAACGTCTGTTCAGGAACAAAGACCATGCCAAGTTGTTGGGTGTAGCTGGCATAAAGAGGACTCGTAAGTCTGGACGCGGGGAGCTGAGGCACCCCAATCGATGGAACGCGATGGAGAAAGATCGACAGAGAGTTCAACGATTTTGAGATGACGCAAGGAACATAAGATTTGGTTTAAGTACAGATGGCATGAATTTTGGATACGTAGCTCCAGCCATAGCACTGCCCGGTGACTCTATGCATCTACAACCTTCCTCCTTGGTTGTGCATGAAGCTGAAGTTCATTATGATGCCAGTGCTCATCCAAGGTCCGAAGCAACCCGGTGTACCTAAGGCCATTAGTTGATGAACTTTTACAGCAGACCTGGTGTACATGTGTGGGATGAGCACAAAGAAGAAGAATTTGACCTACGAGCGTTTTCGTAACTATCAACGATTGGCCTGCTCTCAGTAACCTTTCAGGTCAAATAAGTGATACAATGCATGCACGCATCATGGCATACATGAGACTGGAAGTGTATATTTGGGTAATTGTAAGAAGAATTTGTACTGGGCATCGTCGATTTCTTCACCGACATCATAACGTAAGAAAGAAAGGTAAAGCATTTCAACGGCAAGGCAGATAACCGGCCAAAGCCTGCAGAACGTACTGGTGCCGAGGTATTTGATATGGTCAAGCAGATTTGAAAGTCATCTTTGAAAGGGTCCCCAAGTGCACAATCGTCTCAGTGGGAGTTGACTTCCGGCACACACCCATGTGGAAGAAGAAATCTATATTTTGGGAGCTAGAAATATTGGGAAGTCCTAGATGTCCGCTCTGCAATCACCCGGGGAAGCCTGAATCCTTGCGTGAACTCATAAGCTTCTTGGTATGTGGAAGACAAATGATACAAAGGAAGCACGGGCAGACTCGGAAGAATATTTGAAAGACCCATGACTCCAAGATCCGGAATGGCTCTAAGGTCGTGCTATACGCTCTTACCAAAGAAGAGAAGGTCATCTTTTTGAATGCCTCGAGCAAACATGAAGGTCCTGTCTCGGCTTCTCGGCTTAATATAAAGGGAATAATAAACATGAAGTGGACAAAAAGTTTCTCAAACCTGAAGTCTCACGGACCGCCACGTGATTATGATTTAAATTGCTTCTTTCACGTTTAGTGGGGCTCCCACCTGGAAATGCTCCTGTAGCCATGGTGAATCTATGTGCATTCCTCAATGCAATCTCTCAAGGTAATCAATCCGTGGTAAGATCTACCACTTGTTACAAAACGATGGTCCAATGTCTTGTCGGGCTTTGTTGGTGTTCCCACCATCATTCTTCAATATTATGACGCACCCCGGTTCACTCTAGTCGAAGAGATTTCATTCCTTTGGTCCCGTACTTCTATACATTATGTTCCCTTTGAGAGGCTCATGGGAGTATTAAAGAAACATGTTCGTAACCGTGCTAGGCAGAAGGAAGCATCGACAAGGGCTATGGAAATGAGGAGGTAATTGAGTTTTGTGTTGACTATGTTCGTGACCTTAAGCCGATTGGTTCTCAATCGCGGCACGAGGGGAGACCAAGTGGAAAAGGCACGTTTCCAAGGAAATCAACGATATGTATGGATGGCTATTCTATGACCTAAGCACACCACACAGCTTCCGCAAAATTCTGGGCCAGGTCTACATTTCGAGGAATACAAGAATATTTTACGCTCTGACAACCCGGAAGTCGAATCCCGATCAGAAAGGGAACCACATGGAGACTTTGCATTTCCATTTGATCCTCAAGTTTGCCATCACTGCATGTTGGCCAAGACACCATCTTCGACTATAACGACTTTCAAGGGTATGAAAAAATGATAATACATTTTTTTACACGATCGCCTAAGATAAAAGAGCACCAACTAAAACAGTGATGTCCGCTTTGATGCAGCAACTGAGACTGCGCAAAAGGTCACATATTATGGTTATAGAGAGAAGAGGAACTTGACTATGACCCCCTTTTACAAATCCCTTTTTCCAAAAAAATGGTCTAAGCGCTAATGAGGTGGTGGAAGAGCAATACCAAATGACAATGCGGATTTCTTAACAATCTTGGTTACCTTGACTTAACCATTCGTCTCGAAGCAAAGATGCTCAGGTTTTCATGTGAATATTGAAGCGAGTATAACCGAGGAAACTAAAGATAAGAAAACGATCAAGACATCATGGATAGATTCAAAGCTACATTACCTTTTCAGAAAGAAACATCGTGGGAGTGGAGGACAAGACAAAGCATGTCGAAGATTAGATGTTTAGAAATTCGCTTTCAAAGTGAACACTGATCCAAGCATTCGGTTAAATGATGAGATGCTCCATGGATAATGACAATCGTATGCAGTGGGACGACAAGTGCGGGAAGAAATGGACAGAAGTGAATTCATTGTACCAAACTTATTGAATGGACTGTGAATTAAGGCTTGCGATGTGTTTGGTATCCACTTTTCAATGATTCATCAGCATCTTGAGATACCACCCATGATGGCATGAATTGGAACTAGCAACCAATGATGTGAAGGATACGCCTAGGCATAGAGTACATCTTGGAATGTTGAGCAGATTTAGGTCATACCTGCCTAGCGCAGGTTATAATATGCATACTGTAGGCTTCATAGTCGTCACGTTGTACTCAGAAGTCGTCGCCTTGTAAGTTGTCGCTGCCGCCTGCCGCTGTCGGCCGCTGCCGCCTGCGGGCTCGAATCGAGGGTAGCGCGGTGCTGGGGATACGCCAGCCGCGATGTAGTCCACATGACGTCGAGAGTCCGGCCGTACCACTATAGCTGACGGCCGTCTTTGGAAGTTCCCAGAGACAGACTGTTCCCTCTCATACTTGGCGAGCGCCTCTCACGACGATTGATGAAGAAGGCTTCCAAGTGATGTTGGACATTCTGGGATGCCACTGGGATCTGGCCTGCTGCTCTGCATGAGGGCCTGGGTAGCAGCCAGGATGGCCGCTCTCTCACAAGACCGAGGATGAGGGACCCAGCACGCTCCTGGCTAGGGCTCCAGCCTGCAAGGACGCGGTAGCTGTGGTGTGGTGAATTCGAGGCGAAAGCCCTCCACCACGTGGCAGGTTATAAGTACTGTAGAACTATAGAGAGTGATGAGAGATTGTGTAGAGATGTGATAATGCTGGCTAAGCCACACATACAGGAAATGTATGGAAAACAAGACAGAAGACAGAGGGCGGAAGAAAGAAGGAAGAAAGAGGCGGGAAGAAAGAGACGGGAAGAGAAAAGAGGCGGGAAGACAGTGAAGAAATAGCGGGGCAAAGAAAATCCAGCTGAATATCTAACCTTTAGTCGCTGTGCTGGTGGTGCAAAATCCGGACTAAAGCTGTTTGAGAGGGCACGCCAGTGGGACGGACCGGTCACGAGAGATAGCATGTAGCGCACGACGCTCTGTCGAAGAACAAGACAAAGCTGAAGCGGCGCCGTGCCTACAAAGGAGCATTGATACGCCTTGCCTTGGCAAGCAGACTAACAAGCCACGAAAGGTGTGGTGAGAGAGTTTCATCCCCATGATGGAGGGTTGGAAAATCTCCCCCGTATGCAGGCCTTCCTCAAGATGTCGCTGGTGCACGCCCTACGGCATCTTCGGAAGCTGCGCCGGGAAAACTCTTCGGCAAGCCCGTGAGCACTTCCATCTCTCCTCTCTCACCAGACCAACTGCTGATTGTAAAGGGTTTTTCACGGAATTTTCGTTCACAAGGAAGATTTAGTCGCTGCTGGCTAGGCCAATCGCCACTAAAAGGTCGGTGCATAATTGCGCTATAAGTGCCCCCAGTGGTGTTCACTTCTCCCTCGTTGAAGATGCGTCTAGAATGACGCCAAGGCTGTCTGGACGCTTTCACGACTTGCGCACTGACTGACGGCCGCCCCCGTGACGTCATGTGGCTCCTCTCCGTCGCCCTCTCTCTCTTTCATTCCTCACATGCAGTTACCTGCACCACTGCCTCACAAAGGTCATGTCGCTGGTCGTATCGCGCCGCTTGCTGAGCGGCCAAGCAAGGCGAGAGACAGGAGATGTGAAGGTCACAGGTTGGCTGAGAGAGGGAGAGCAAAAGGTTGCGCGCTGTGCTCGCATGAGCCAGCGCGCCGCGGCCAGCTGTGGGATGGAAGGACGTCCCGCAGGAACTTAAAGAGAGAGAGAGAGAGAGAGAGAGAGAGAGAGAGAGAGAGAAGAGAGAGAGAAGAAAAAAGCCTTTTTTTTGTTTTCGTGTTTTTTTTGTTTTTTTAATCATTTAATTCACAAAGAAAAAGGAAATTAAAATGATAAAAAGAGGCTAGAGAGGAGAACAAGACAATCGTCCTATAAGTGCCTCCCAGTCAAGCCGGCCTCTGATCCAAAAATCACAGGTAATAAGAGAAGGCGAGGGCACAATACAACAATGTGTCGCGCGCCCCCTCGCCGCCTCCGTACACGCGTGGTGCTCTTGATCGAGAGGGCGGCGCCGAGGAGGCGCGTTGGTCGCTGTCGCTTTACACAGCCCTGGCTATGGAGAGAAACACACCGTCGGACCCTTCGCGCGATAGCGGATAAGGCGAGGGGACCGCGCACGCACGCCGCCCACCTCGCCACCCTCCGATACGCGTGCTCACGTACAGATACGGAGGGGCGGCCAGGCAGCGCCCCCCCACCACCCCCTCCTTTATATGCGCGGTAATGTGCTCTCTCCTCTCTCTCGCCTTTTCGCCACCACCACCGCCCTTCGCCACCGGGCCGCCTCTTTCATCACCGCCACCGCCTTCCGCCACCCTTTCGCGATCGCCACTCACCCTCCCATTCTTTACTTAATTAATTAGTTTTTACTACATGCCTCAGGACTGACATATGACGATAGAGCTGGACCCGATGTGTTACGATCCGGAAGCCAAAGCACATATAACCGCCATCATAAACGGCGGTATTGAGTATGTGTCGGAAGAAGATGAAGAAGATGTATCTTCTTGACAGAACCTTGACGGTGAAGGTGGCAGGTAAAGGTCGAGAAGACCAAGGAAAAATGGAAGTTATTGAAACGTTTGCCTCCGGAGGGCAAACGACAACCTCATCTGGTCACAACCACCTCCCATGGTATATATACATTGAGCCTCTCACAAACTTACTGATTTGAATAAATATGATAATGCACACTCTCTTCTTCTTTTTTTAGCCTCTCTACTGGGATTGCCCAAAAAATCAGCATTTGTCAGTGGTGCAAACCAAGACGATGAAACAAGGAAACATATGCTCTGACTTATGTTGTCAAAGGCAAACCTTAGTTACTGGAGCCTCTAAAAGTACCTGCATGTAAAGTTTATCAACCAATGAGTTGCTGTTAGAGACAACGCCCCGAATACCGCCCAGAATGGAATGGGCCAAAGAAGGCACGCTCTGCTCTGTGTGGCTTTGCTGACAGAACAAAAAGATTGCTTGGAGAAAGCTTATGGAATATTTCATCTCTACCTCCGGAATTAACAAATCGCCACAGCTGTGGTAAATTGGTGATCCTGGTGGATGGAGAGGAGGAGGCTAGTCAAGAGAGTTCGGGCCTCTAAGAAGATGGTCAAGGGCTCCTGAATTCTGCAATGAATGTATGACTTTTGTTGACCAGGAACAAGACTCGGATTTCAAAGGACAATATGAGAAACTAAAACATGATTGGCCAGAATTTGTGAGGCAAAGAAACGGAGCATTTCAAGGAAATATTGAAAAAATAAGAAACGTGCCTAAGAAAGAGCATAATCACATTAATATGGGGTGCTGTGAGGGTACTGGCTTTCTGAGCTCAGCGTGGAGAGGATGGAGAACAACCCGAAAGCAGAATCTCCTCTAGGCAGTGGATGGACCCAAGGGCTGTGCTGTAGGCTTGGGCAAGGTGTGGGATCATAGGACCAGACAGTGTGTTCACCTAAGAAAGGAAACCACCTAAGCCCTTATTGATGCAACAATTTGTTTGAAGAGGGAAGATCAAGTTCAACAGAGATAATTCCACGCCCGATATTTGCCTTGGAATCCCTAACACCTGTGGACGTGCACAGGTAAAGTTTCCATTCGTGGAAAGTAGGGTTCTCCCAGACAATGACCCTACGGTTACAAGCCAAGCCGAGAGTGATTTATCGGATGCAGATCTTGTGGGCACTGAGATCAACTCCACTGCAAAGGATGGTGGCAAGAACTAGTAAAAGAAGGACTGGCTGCAAGGCCGTATGAAGACCCTAAGCCGCCAGCTAGAGAAGCGCAGTGGTTTCACCAAGCCCCAAGGTTGGTGCTAATGTACCTTCACTCAGAAGCTGGTGCCAATGCACCGATTGACTAGACCGTGGCACCTAGAGCCCACTACGTGGATGATGTAAAGGAGGATGAAAGAATGATCATTATCCAAGGGGGAATATATGGTTCCACGTGAGGCCACTGGCAAAGGTTACCCACACTAGAGCACTCACCTCACAACAACCCCATTCAAGATGGCTATGCCCATGTCACGGTGGAAGACATAGTCCAGGTTGAGGACCGGGAGATTGACTATGCTACACCCAAGGAGAGAAGACTTGGGGAGATGCTAAGCGCTACTATTCATGGAAAAGAAGGACATAGTGTCAAAGCAGGCGCCACAACAGAAGTCCACCTCCCGTGGTGTGGTGGTGGCGGCTGTGGTGTGGTGGTCCACCTACACCTCCTTCACGGCCAGCCGACAAGCGCCCCCCAATCCAGCTGTAACCTCCGCGGCAAGCAGCCGCGCCCACCTTCCTCCATGCACGCCTCGCCAATCCACCTCCGATCAAGAAGGTATAAAGTGACAGCACAACCTCCTCTGACTATTAATCCCTGACCCTTATACCCAAGACCACAAAGGTGGTCTAAGCCATCAATGAAGCCTCTCCTCCCAAGGCCTTGGGAATCAGTGAAGAGCAACTAACTGGCCGCCAACAAGATGAGAAATGGAAGTGATATGAAGTGTTAAAAAAAGAGCCCTGAGCCTCAAGCTTTGACGGCCAAGAAGCAAAGAAGTGGCTAAGTCATTTTTGATTTACACCTGCCCCAAGCCAGAAGAATATAAACAGTTCTACCTACCATGGACGTGAACTGTAAGGGCAGAAATATTGAAGGAGAAGAAAGCTTTGGAGGAGAGATCGCGGAGGAGAAGAAAAGAAAGTAAAAAAAGGAAACAAGTTGCCCAATGTGAATGAATAAACAATCAATTCCTACTGATAGCGGAAAGCCACGTGGTCCTGGATGTGTTAAGACATTGTCCTCTGAGCTGATATGGATAAGACTTGAACCAATGGACCCCGCCAACATAGCAACACAGCGGTATCAGGAGAATGGATCGTAACGCTACAAAGAAAAGCAAACCGAGTTCGGTATGACTCTTCGTGCCTTAGGCCTTGAGGATGCACCAATGAGTGAGGTACTAAGACATAAAGCGAGGGCCTCACGAGCCCTATTGAAGAGCTCCACCACTGGCTGGGTCAAAACTGGATGACGCTGGTACAAGTGTTCACAAAAACAAGGCCGACAAAGAATATATTTATGCGAAAGTTAGATATGAGCATCACCTCAAACATTACTATGTAACAGTTCATATGAGTGAATTGTTTCAGCTTGTTCAACTGCGCAAGCCCCACAAATCTATCATTTCCATCAATTGCTGGTGTTCGGTGATTTACTTACCTTATCCTTGCTCATTGCCCTCGCACTATATATATTGTCCTAACGATTCTATATTGTTGTGTACGCTATTATGAATGAAGATTTGAGGAATTAAAAAGTGAACATCCACATGTTATTCATTGACCAACAGGTCGTTAATGGATATGTGTTAGAAAGACACCCCGCGACGTGGAGCAGGACCTGATTTTCTTACAAAGCAGCAACTCAAAAGTCAAATTCTATTTCCTTAGCATTTTGGGTGAGTGTTTCTGTTTTGAGCACATTCTCTTTTGTTTACTCCATGCAAGGTATGTCTAATCAATGAGTTATGCATGACTGGTGCATGTACCGTGTCCGCAGGTTCCACTGGATTCTGCTAATAATTGAATTTCACACCTCCAGAGTTCTCATCATGGACTCTCTGAATATGGATCCAAAGCTTTGAGTCAACATGAGAAATATGCTGCAAAAGTAATTATTTTCAATCATTTGCGCCCTCGATCGGCCTTTTCGTTCACGTTAATAACAAGTAACTAATAACTCCCTTGTTCATTTTTCTTGTAGGGTTTGGAGACGGTTCTCAGATCAAATGGTCGGTGAATTCAAAAAAGAGCTAGAATTTAGAAGGTTAGTTAATGTGGATATTCAGCCACCGGGGACCCATCTATGTGGATACTATGTTTGTGAGTTCATCCCGAGATGCACCTCTGAGCGGAAGCCGTCGGATGACAATGCGCGGAGGAATAACTTGCGGAAGACGCTTAGTCCAGAAGCCCGCTTCCGACCAATTCAAGAGGAACTAGCAGGATTTTGGTTGAGGGAAGTCATCCATCTTAAAGGAGAACACTATTACGAGGACGAAGAAACTCTGATCCCGTAGAATCCTGTATGGAAACTTGTTCCCAAGTTGTATAAGTGGTCATTCGAGCTCGAATATATATATATATAAGTATTGTATATTCCTTCAATTACTTTGTTTCTAATTTCAAAACTTATTTTAAATTGTAACATTCATATGCATGTATATATAGCTTGTAATATGTACTGAAACTTCTCTGTTCAAAATTAAAATATTACACAAAATAAAAAAATATATAAAATAAAATAATATAAATTAAAAAGAAACCAGATTTAGGGGGGGCAAAACCCTAAACCTGCGGAGGCCTTTAGTCGTGGTTGGCCAGGCGAACCGCGACTAAAGGTCCTCCGCCCCGACAGACGCCAGGCGCCCACGTGGACGGGCATTTAGTCGCGGTTCGTAAGCAACCGCGACTAGGGGAGGGGAGGGGGGGCTTTAGTCGCGCTTAATTGGTCCCGGTTGCGCAACCGTGAATAATGGCAGTTGCGAACCGGGACTAAAGCCCCTTTTTCTACCAGTGCCCTATTTTATTCCGTTGATTGTTTGCAGACCTAGAAATAGATTTGAATTTTTTTTTAAAGGAGCACCGACGTTCGGGTGCTGATGAGGGTTTGCGCGACAAGAGGCGCTATACATATATAGTCTATGCATTGTGCACATGCCTACTCTCCATCGATTACTACCGATCAACTCACGGAGTGTGTGTGCCAGTGTGTGTATAGATCTTCCAGCTGCCACTCCCTCCGTTTCAGAAGTATGGAATGGAGTTCTTTTATAAACAACAGTAAATATGGTGATTCAACTGGTCTGGCTTAAGTAGCTACATTGGCCCGATAACTGTTACTGCTCCCTTATTTAACGAGCACACTCCACGATTGCAAATATAAGATATTTAACAGATTTCCCAGAGGGGAAATTCTCTGCAAATGCTATGTTTTGAAACGTGCGCTCGATCGTTGCATTCAATTGGCATGTTGGGATTGAAAGTCATCCGGACCCCGGCCTGCGATAATTGCTTAGCGGTGACAGCACGTGTGGTTTGTGGCACACTGGAACCATCCGTGTGTTATCTCTGAGTAACTAACACAGCGACAGGGATCCTATCTCGCTTCATTGTACGCCATTCAGACATGAAGGAAAACCGTCGCCACCCCACGCACCCCACCCACCCCACGCTGGCGATTTTCAGGCGATCCCCCGCCGCCACCGTGTCCTCCCCTGGTCCAACCTCTCGCCGGCGGTGGTACTCGCTGGAGCGGCCGTCCGAGAGCCCGCATGTCGACCCCGAAGTGGTCGCTCGGGCTCCTCTCCTTCGTGGAGGAGACGAGGTTGGGAGAGGAGCGAGCGCGGCGCCGCGAGGAGGAGAGGTTGGCGGAGGGGTGGAAGCAGGCGCTGCTTCGGAGGAAGCTACTCATACTACAAATCTGCCTAGCGTCGCCATGGGCGATCGAGCAAATGGCTAAAGGATGGAGCCCGCAGATCTCGGGGCAGGGGATCGAAGAGCAAATCGCAGCAGCCCAGGCAATGATCAACCTCAAGGACCCCGACGATCTGATGCGAGAAATGGCAGCTCAGGGGTTGGAGGATCTGGAGAAATGGTCGCCATGAGGAGGTCGGCGCCGATGGGATGCATGCGCTCGCCGACGAGGCCATCCCCGTTGGAGGTGAAATCTGGGGGTGATGGGCTACGGGCTGATGGCGTGGTTGGTCCTCGGCCGTGTGTAGAAACGCGGCGACGAGTGGAGAGGATCCGTCGGGGTGATTCTTCTCCGACGAGGTGCTCTTCACCAGAGAGGTTGATGGAGCAACTGTGGGATCCCCTGCGGAGGGCCCCATTGCGCAGCCGCTCCACGTTGTTGGCCATGGGAGACCATCGATCTGATCCCTCTGGTCGATATCGGACCGTTGGTGGCCTACCTGGAGAGACAGTTTTCAGAAAGGCGTTTTCTAACATGGATTTAGGAGCGGTAGCTCCGCCTAGTTCAGACAACTCCACTCTGTCTGGATCTAGGTCTTCTCATGCGCCTCAGACCCTCGTCTAGGTCAGGAGATATTTGGTCGTGGAGCTCCTCTAGTGGCTGCCATGGCTGCTGGTAGATCAACAGCTACTCCGCTTGGCGCTCCTACAGATCAGGCAGTTGTCAAATCAGAGTTCTTGCAAGCGATGATGCAACAATTGGGTGCGGCTGGCCCAGGTATGTTCCCCATGATGCAGCCAAACATGTGGAATATGCCAATGAATCAGTGGTCGCAGTTCTTCGGAAATCAACAAGTCCCACCAGCTGGTTTCAATCCTAAGGATGATGCTGCCTGAGGGTTCCTCCAATGTTACCCAATCCAACAGCCCGGGTGACAAGGTACAACTTGCCAATGCCCATGTAATATGACTCTGCCCCTTTAAGAAGTGAGTGGCAAGTAGATCTCGAAGTGTTTCAGCCGAAAAGGTGTTTGACTGCTAAAAAACTAGGGTTATGTTGACAATGAATTGATCCTTTCCCTTCCCCTCGGCTCTTTATATAGGAGGCGTGTTTGTGACTGCTGCATGTTACAAACTGTGAGAAGGTTTATCAGGCCTTTCCCGCGTATTGTTACACGATTCCTAATACAACTCTATGTTCTATCCTGAGATTCTCCTGGCTTCTGGGCCTCCAAAGCTTGCCAGATAATCCGACACTTTATTAGGCATGCTTAATGGCATGCCATGTCTTCTGCTGCTCCGCTTGATCATTGGTCAGAGAATTGAGTCGCATATTTATACATCGTAGAGTCGAATAGTTTGCTAACATCTATTGTGTACAGGATACCGGTAGTTGGGGCTGGTTCATCTGCGGATCAGGTGTACCAGTTAACTGCTCTTGTGGCAAACCCGCATAACCTACTTCAAGCCTTAAGTCCCCAGACTTGAACTCGGATACACGACGTAATCCACACGCGTGCCACGCCAAGGACTTACCGTGAACCGAATCCCAGCTATTTTTATCGAGTACCTAACGCGTCCGCTGGATTTTTCTTGCATATGTTGACACGGATAAAGAGGGAGAACGCGTAGGGTGCGATACCACGCCACACAGGACAGATCCTGGGGACTTATCTTTGTAAGCTCTTTTGAGTTACATCATTCAGAGTTTTTACCGCGGTGGACGCGCTCTGAGAATATATTGTCGAGTGCCTTTGTCTGGCCGCTGGAATTGTGAATTTCTTCGAGTTGTCTCGTGACATAATATCTTGATCTCCCGATGGGAGTACATGACGAGTTATGTGTAACTCGAAGATGTACGATGAAAATTCTTCGTCTGCAATTCTATATTGTCTTGTCATTCTCTCTTCTTTCTTCTCATATTTCACTTGCACATCATGCCTCCCGATGGAGTAGTTCCCAGGCTACAACCGAGTGTTTGCACTTGGTTGTAGGCTCAACTTTGCTACGATCAACTCTATATTTTTCTTTCGCTTCTCATCTTATCGAAGTATAGAAAATACTTCCGATAAGAGTAGTCCCGAGCATAAGGAACATGTTTCGTATCTGAACATAGGCTCTCAAGTTTCTTTTTAACCATGCACTTCTTTAGATCTCGAAGTTTTCTTGTCCCTATATTTTGTTCCACCACTCGAAGTTTTCTTTAATGACATCATTGCTGACGACAGCCACGTATGCCCACCCTGGGAAGCCACGACTCCCCGGCACGCGCGCAGTAACTTCCCTCCGGTAAAATTGAAGCGGTAAGACGATTCTACCCTTTGGACACGCGTAGGGTTCGGAACTCTCCCCTTTTCATTCGATGGTTGGACGCATCGTATTCTTCCTATATATTGAGCCTTTGTCCTCATTTATCCCCTTTGATGTGCCGCACAATCCCTCTCCCTGCCCTTGTTCCTCTTCGAGCACCTCGCGCCCACACTATGTTTCCCATCTTCCTTTGCTCCACCTAGCCTTATGCCATGGCTCCGCGCTCGAAGCAGTGCAGAAACCGTGCCCCAGGCACCGACAAACTTGTGGAGAAGGCCATGGTCTCTGGTTGGGAGAGGTCGAAGCTAGCTTTCCGCTCAAGACCACAAACTGCTGAAGAAGATGGGCATGCTTAATAAGGAGGCCATGAAGATGCCCGGAGACGAGAGTTCCCCTCATCCTCCTATCGGTTTCCGAGTAACTTTCATGGACTTCCTCACTCGCGGCCTTTCTGTTCCTATCCACGAATTCCTTCGTGACTTGCTTTTTATCTACGGAATCCAGCTGCACCAGCTGACCACAAACTCTCTCCTCCACATCTCCATTTTTATCACACTTTGTGAATGTTTCCTAGGCATCCACCCTCATTGGGGCCTCTGGAAACGTATCTTCTACCTCTGCCGCAACAACTCGAAGAACGTCATCTACAACGTCGGTGATGTATGTATCTGCGTCCGCCCCGATGTCGACTATTTTGATGTGAAGTTCGCCGACTCCGTCCAAGACTGGCGCAGGAAGTGGCTGTACATCAAGGACGAGTCTTCTGATGCCCAAGAATATGGCCTTGCGCCCTTTGATGCTACCGAAGAAATTCAGAGGCGCAAATCCTGGGACGCAGAGGCTACAGCCGAAGAAAAGGCCGCCACTGACACTCTGATTGCCCGCATCCACGAACTTCAAAATACCGATGGGGCAGAACTGTCGGGTGTGCAAATCATTGCATATTTTCTTCGGATACGAGTGCTGCCTCTACAGGCTCGCAAAAATCCCCTCTGGATGTATTCAGGTGCTGAAGATGCTGACCGGATTTCTGACGATCTTTGTGTGAAGGATTTGGAAAAACTCATCCGTCGCTTCACCTCCTTGAACAAAAACCATGAAGTCCCTTCATCCTGTCGCGTGGAGCCATTCAGTGGTAGCCACGCCCTTCCCAAATTAAGTGCTTTCTTTTGAGTTATATTTCCTGTATTTTGAATGCAATTGTTTTTCCTTTGTGTATTGATTTTCTTTTCTTCTCTTGTTTTTTAACTTGCAGAACCATCAAACTCTTTCCTCTCTTCCCCCACTACCTGAAGGTGGGGAAGTGGATGAGCGGGTCGTTGTTGCCGACGACTCGCAAGAATCCTCCCTTCCTGAGAGTGAACCCGCAAGATCTCAAAGCTCTGCGGGTTCCTCTAACAAAGACACAGAGTCAGCTCACTCTGTCTCTCCTCCTCCCGCCGCTTCTCCGGATGGGCGCAAGAGGAAGAGAAACGATGACGAAGATTTCGGTGCGTCCAAACTCGACGAACCAGCTGCCGAGGAATCTTCACCGGACGATCAAGAAGCCTTCGACCCCTCCACCATGACCGGCGCTGTTAGCTCGTAAGTTGTTCTTTTTTTGTCTTTTCCTATATCCTTTTCTTTCGGTTCCCTTATATTTTATTTTGGTGCTATATTGACAGAGCTGACGAGGGAGAAGAAGGAGAAGAACCCGAAGCTGATGGGCTAGCTCCTACGAGCACCTCCAACACGCTAGTTCTTTCTGAGGAACGTTGTGTTGCTGCAGAAGCCTCGCCTCCCCCGCAGCATAATTCAGAAGCACCAACTCTAGTGCCCAGCCCCCAAGCGTCGAAGCCGAAAAAAGCTAAAACCGGGGCTGCTAGCACACAGGAGCTTGCCACTGTGAGTACATCGGGTCCTCTCCTTGAGGATGTAAGTTTCCTTTTCCTGCTTGGGTGCCTTTTTGTTTAGACCGAAAGGTTTTATCTCCTCTGACGTTGTTTTTCTGTCTTGTCGACTTTTTTGCAGCCCTTAATGAAAGAGCTGATCAACTTGGGCTCCCGATTTATCGGGTTCCGCGATGAGGCCGCGACTTCAAGAGGTAAAACGTTGCTGCTCTTGAAATGTTACATATCCCTATCTTGATTCTGCATCCTCTTACCTTTTTCTTTGAGATGCACTTCGTCGTGTTGAGGAACGCGTCGACAATCTGGAGGCCAAGCTCAAAGCCATCGAGACAGCTCGCAAGAAGGCTAAAAAGGATGCCGCCGCTGTCGAAGATCTTCGCCAAAGGCTTCAAGCCGCCGAAGACGCTTTGAGCGACAAAGAGGCCCAGCAGGTCGAGCGCAAAAATAATATAGTGACGCGCTTCGAAACGCAATCCCGGAGTTTTTCGAGTAAGACTTGATTTCCTTTTTTTCCTTCTGCTTTCCCTTGTTTTTAATTATCTTTGGTGTTGACGAACTCTTGATTTTCTTTAGCAAGGAAAATGGGTGAGCAGTATACTTTGAGCCAAGAATCTGATGACCGTCTTCTGGACGCTCTCAACATTCTTGAGCTAAACTGCGACTTGGCTCGCAAATGCATAACCTCCGCGCGCAATGCATTGAAACGGGTCTTCCCCCACTTCTTCCTGAAGGATACCCAACCGGAGATTTCTCCCAGCTTGCCCACCATTTCCTGGAGAAGGATGATCTAGCTTTGGCCTATCGTCAGGCTAGCTTGAAGATTGGAGTCGAAAGGGACCATCGCCCTTGTCGCGGCCAGCGGCAAAAAGGTCGACTAGGTGAAGGATGGTACTCCCAAGGGCTTGAACTCGGAGAAGTGGAAGGTTCTGGTGAAGGAGACCAAAGATTTCTCGAAGAAACTCATCGCCTTCCTTGACCCCAAGTCCTCCGCTTCTGCTAGCACTGCTCGGACGGAGGTCAAGTAGACCAACCCGCGTTTCCTTTTTCCTTCTCTTTTTTTTAGATATTGCCACCTTTTGTTGCTCCTAATGATTTGTATGGGCTCTCTAGGAGCCGTATTTTGTAAGGACTCGCTTTATGTAATGTGCTAAATATGAATGAAGAATGTCTTGTTGAATGATTGATGTTGATACTTTCTTGTTTTCCATTTGACTTTTGACAACTATAATGGAGCTGGACCCTCCAACGCTTCTCCCGCTACTTCTCATTCTACAGGACTACCTGGTGACGTTTCCTTGGATGTTTCGTCGTGTCCTGACTCGATTCATCAAGAGATGGTCGATCTACGACAACAGTCGCAGGCGATGAAGAAACATGTTGTTACAGTCCTAGATCAATCTCGCAAATCCGCGGATCGCGAACAAGCCGCCCTTCGCCAGGCGCAGGAAGCTATTGAGTTGAAGGAATCAGCGACTGCTAATGCCACGCGATCTGCTCAACGCGAGAGCTTGCTTGACTTGATGATTGATGCAAGTCAGGACATGGCTGGTATGTTGTTTCTATCATGTTGTTTGATTTATTTTTTCCTATATCTCTCCTTGTGCTATATTGGTTTTCCTTATGTTGTTCATAGGCTTGTTTCTGGATGCTGCCGCTGAAGAACAAAGGGTAAATTCGCGAATTGAAGCCCTTCTTCGACTTGCCAAGGCGAATGATATTGATTTTTGAGCAGATGAAGATTGCATTCGCCGTATTGTGCAATTTCAGGATCGAGCCGCCCAAGTTCGGGATTTTCTTGACTTCTGCACCAGCACCTTGGCCATGGTGTATAATTCCACGTTTCCTCAGAACCCACAGCCTGATAATCTTTCTGAACTTATGGGCAAATTTAAGGACGTGAGCAACATCCATGACTTCGTGAAGGATCAGATGATTGCTGATGCTAAGTTGTCCTTAATCTGGTTGAAGATCTGCCATTCAAAGTTGGATTTTGGCACGATTTTCAACACTTTTTACCGCAAGGCGTCGAAGAGAAGAGTAAAGATTGAAAAATGTGATGCGGTTGTGTCCCTTGTCGCCGAGATAATGGTTGATGAGCTTCTTCGGGTAGACACTGCTTTCTTCAAAGAATTTTGATATGATAATTCCACTCAAAATGTTCGTGCTGCAAGAGAGAACATAAACATAGATAGCTTGATATAGGAGCTCTTTTTTTGTTTTTCCCAATGCGTTAGGTTTGAGCCAAAACGCAGAGTTGTATGTGTGTACATCTATCGTATATATTGTAATTTCATTGCGAGACCTTTATAAAGTCAAGGCAAGTTCTGATTGTGTTATGATCTTTCCTTTGAGCCCCCGACTATGTTTATTTTTCACGAGGTTTTTTGTGGAACCAAGACGTGTAAGTTGATAAATGTTTCGAAGTCAAGTATGTTGTAAGTTTGTCGGGTTCGAGCCCCCGAGCCTTGATTGTGAAGAAAAAAGTTTATGCCATCACTATTTTTATTTCAACCATGCTATATTGCAGCATCGCAAGCCCATCTCATTAAAAACCTTTCAGCCCCACTCAGTGCCCTAAAAGGAAAAGAGTGCGTCTGAAAACTTACGAGCTCTTCAGATACAATGTATGTTTACATAGTTGATACTATATTGATTTCCCTCTAAGCATAGAACCGTCGCAGTTGCGCAACGTTCCACGGGTTTGGTTCGTCCTTGCCTGTCTTCTTGTCGTTCAGTCGATAATCTCCTCCCAGAATAACTTCAATAACAATATAGGGTCCCAACCATGGAGATTCGAATTTCTCGTGTCCATCTTGCTTGAGTCGAAAGACTAGATCACCGACTTCAAAAGACCTGGGCCGCAAAACGTCGGCTGTGATGATTTTTGAGGTTCTGCTGGTACGCGCTTACTCGCGACAGCACCACGTCTCTTGCTTCATCGAGTGCGTGGACAGCATCCTCCAGCGCCTTCTACGAAGCTTCTTCTTCAAATTCCACGACTCTGGGAGAGTTGTTTTCTATTTCTATCGGGAGTACTACTTCAGCTCCATGGACCAAGAAGAACGGTGTTTCTTCAGTTGCTACGTTCGGCGTTGTTCGTAAGCTCCACAACACGTAGGGCAACTCGTCGACCCAGGTGTGTCGTGCTTTATCAAGGGGTGTTAACAGACGTTTCTTGATGCCATTGCAGATGAGACCGTTGGCTTTTTTGACTTGACCGTTTGTTTGCGGGTGCGCCACTGATACGAACTGCAGCTTGATGCCCACGCCTTCGCAGTAGTCCTTGAATTCTCGGGAGGTGAAGTTGCTGCCGTTCTCCGTAACTATGCTTTTGGGGACGCTCAAACCAAAAACTACCCCCTTGATGAAGTTCACCGCCGATGTTGCGTCTGCCGAAGTTACTGATACTGCTTCGATCCACTTAGTAAATCTATCGACAGCCACGAGCAAATACACGTGTCCTCCTGGCCAAGACTTGTGCAATTTTCCCACCATGTCAAGCCCCCATTATGAAAAAGTCCATGCCAATGGTATTGGCGTTATTCTGCTGCTAGAGAGTGAGGTTTGGATGCGAATCTGTCGCAAGTGTCGCAAGTGTGCACTATGTCCTTTGCATCCTCTATTGCCGTTAGCCAATAAAATCCTGCGCGAAAAGCTTTGGCTGCTATTGCTCGACTACTTGTGTGGTGGCCACATATCCCTTAGTGTAAATCCTTTCATATAACTCGCCCCTCTTCGGGTGTGATGCACCTCTGTAGCACACCCGATATGCTTCGTTTGCATAGTTCTCCCTTGACCACGGCAAACGCTTTGGATCGTCGAATAACTCGCCTTGCTTCAACTGGATCTTCGGGTATCTCTTTCTTCGTGATATACGCCACCTGCATCCAGGGAACTTGAATCATCATGACCTCCTCTGGTTCTTCCTCATCTTCCGATGTATGTGTTTCTGGAGCTGTTGGAGCCCCCGAGTCTTTCTTGGATTTCTCCTTTTTCTTTGCTGCTTTGGCACCTTCTTCACCTTGGTTGATCTTTCACTGATTTCTTCCCAAAAAACTCCAGGTGGTATGGGAAGGCACTGCGAGCCAATGTTTGCCAAAACGTCGGCTTCATCGTTGCTGAGCCTGCTCACGTGATTAACTTCACAACCGTCAAAGGTTTTCTCGAGTTCATTGTATACCTCCTTATATGCTATCATGTTGTCGTTGACCGCGCCGCACTTGTTCATCACATGTTGAGCCACTAACTGGAGTCGCCAAAGATTTAAGTGAGTAGCACCGCACGTTGCCATCTTCATCCCGTGAATTAGGGCTTCATATTCTGCCTCATTGTTGGATGTGTTGGGGAAGGTCATTCGCAATATATACTTCATCTTGTCGCCCTGTGGTGAAACAAGTACCACGCCTGCTACATCTCCTTCCAATCTCTTGGACCCATCGAAATTCATATGCCAAGTGCTTGATAAATCTGGGGGTATTTTGGAGTTCCATCCACTCTGCAACAAAGTCCGGCAGAATTTGCGACTTGATTGCCTTTATTTTTTCATATGTGATGCCCTGGGGGAAAGCTCGATTCCCCATAGGGACACACATCATGTGGCTTCCGGATTGTTCAAGATGTTCGAGAGGGGTGCCTCGTTGACCACTATTATCGTCTTGGCTAAAAAATAGTGCCTTAACTTTCTAACATGAAACTCCATAGGCCAACTTCGACATTGCGGGTAATGTTGTTTGGATGGCGACAAAACTTCACTGAGAAAATATATTGGCCTGAACCCCGTGAATTTTCCCTTCTTCCTCTCTCTCTACCACGAGGACTGTGCTGACCACCTGAGGTGTAGCCGCGATGTATAACAATAGGGGTTCTTTTTCGGGGTGCCACCAATATTGGTGGTGTCGAAATTGTGCTTCAGATGCTCAAAAGCTTTGTCTTCTTCCTTCGTTCCACTCGAATTTTTCTCCTTTCTTGATGAGCGCATAAAAGGGCAGCGCTTTTTCTCCCAACTCGACGATAAACCTACTCAAAGTTGCGACTGTCCAGTCAGCTGCTATATCTCCTTGAGCTTGGTTGGTTTTCTCATCGTCAAGATGGCTTGTATTTTCTATGTATTGGCTTCGATTCCCCCGGCTGACACTAAGTATCCGAGGAGTTCTCCCGCAGGAACACCAAAGGAACACTTTGTCGGGTTGAACTTAAGGGAACTTGTCGAGGTTGTCGAAGGTTTCCTTAAGATCATCAATCAGTGGATGACCCTTGCTTTGTTGTTATCACGACATCATCGATGTATACTTGGACATTATTTCTAACTCTGTGGCGAGGCACCTCCGCATCATCCGTCGATACATGGCTCCCGTTTTCAACCCGAAGGGCATTGTAGAAGAATACGCCATAAGGGGTTATGAAAGCGTTTTGATTTCATCTTCTTCTTTCAAGCGGATCTGATTGTAACCAGAATACGCATCGAGGAAGGAAAGACGTTCACAACCTGCCGTGGAATCGATGATTTGATCGATCCTCGGGAGGGGGAAGTGATCCTTTGGACAATGTTTATTGAGACACGTGAAATCGACGCACATGCGAAGGACTTCAGTGTTTTTCTTCGGGACCAGCACTGGGTTAGCGAGCCACGTGGCCTCAGTGTGCAGCTCCTTGATCAAACCCGCTTCTTTTAGTCGACAGATCTCAGATAACATGGCTTTGCGGTTTGGCTCGAAGAATCGTCGCAAAGGTTGTCAAATTGGTCTTTTTTGGATCTGTTGGGTGGATCTCGCACCTTTGAATTCTTGAGGTGTCGAAAGCTTGGATCTACCTCCGTCAGGTAACACGTCGTAGTTGGTGGTGAGCTTGGATGCTTCGTACTCAGCCCTGGATCCCAAAGGTTTCGGAAAGCTTGTGAAAGTCCTTGTCACACTTATCTGCCAGAGCAAAACTTCCTTTGATCTGTGTTATCACCGCATTTTGGCTAAATCAGAGATGGGCCGTAGATAAGATGGGCTTGAAGGTTAAACGCGTGGAGGATCTCTCAAACGGCTCACACGAAGAAGTTGGGCTAAATTGCCCATGTATCTGTATTATAGTAGATTGCATCTTAATTTAGAAGTTAGAGAGTTACCCGTGCACGGTTAGGTGCACGCCAATTAGAAAGTCCCTTGGACTATAAATATGTATCTAGGGTTTATGGAATAAACAACAACCAACGTTCAACACAAACAAATCTCGGCGCATCGCCAACTCCTTCGTCTCCCGAGGGTTTCTCCGGTAAGCACCATTCCTAGATCGTATCTTGCGATCTAGGCAGCACAAGCCTATCTCGTTGTTCATGCGTTGCTCGTGCTGAAGCCTTTTTGATGGCGAGCAACGTAGTTATCTTAGATGTGTTAGGGTTTGCATTGTTCTTCGTATCATATGCTGTCGTAGTGCAACCCTTATACATCTACGCCTACACCTATCTTAGGTGTGAGGGCACCGCTTGGTCATAGTTTAGTAGATCCGATCCGTTACGGTTGCCCTTGTTCGTCAAGGATTAGTTTAATATCCGCAATAGTTAGGCCTTAAAAGGGGTTGGAGGATCCAGCGTGTAGGGTGAAGTTTGCTAGCCCTAGGCAGGATGTTCCGGGATCAACCTCGTGTTGGTTTTGGCCTCTGTCTAGGATCGGCTTACGATCACTGTACGTGAGCGCGAGGCCCAATCGTGAGTAGGATGATCCGATTATGCGGTGAAAACCCTAAATCGTCGTAGATCGTTTTAACTTTATCTGATCAAGCAGACCACCATATATTCGGACACCTTGTACGAATCATGGGTGGATCGGCTCCTTGAGCCGATTCACAGGATAACCTGAGAGCCGATCGAGGCTCGTATTTAATGTTTACGTGTGTGCCCCTGCAGGAAACTAAGCGAGGCATCATCCAACACCTTCCTAACCAGGTGTAGGGTACATTGCCCCTATGTGTGGTTTTGGTAATTAATGACAACTCATACTAATGTTTTCATTGAGTTTATATGAAGGAATATTCCATAGGTACTACTTGCTCTCCATGTGTTGATTCAAGTATGGATGCCATGAAGATAAAGATATACCTTGTGTATTGGCATCAAGATCATCTGTATGAAGAATATATGTGATATGATCAAGAAGAAGAAATGAAGATGGAGTTCTTATGTGGAACTCAATATTAGCCATGATCTATCTTGTGAGTATGAGAAGATACAAGGTTGAGTTGGGCAAGTTCAAGATGAGCATCTTGTGTGGATCACATGCTTGAAGCTTGCCGTCCACTTGGTGATAGTGAAGATGTGCATCAATGAACCTTTCCCATCATAGTGTATGGGGGAGCATTTGTGAGTATACACGAAGCGACAATGATCAAGTGATGGGATGCGCAAGGCAAAGGTATGACCTTGATAGGTTTTCCTTTTACCGGTCTCAAGGTGGTTGATGGGAGACCGGATTATAGGATAGATAGCCGCACTATCAAGAGGGGCTTTCGGTTGGTAATTGATCACTCGTCTTAGGGAGCTCAATCCTTGCATACTTGCATATTCTTATTGCTTCTTGGTGTTTCTCCGTGTGAGGTTCTTGAGCTTGTTGCTAGCACAACAAGCCCAACTTCATCGAAAAACGGAGTTCACATGCATCTTCTATTATGTTTTCGAGTTGGGTGATTTTATCGGTTATTCATGATATAAGGTTCTACCTTTCATATTCATGATAAAATCTACTCCTACAGATTCTTGGGTTTTCACTTTCCATAAGATAGCATTTGTTGTTATCTTCCAAACAAAATTGGTTTCATCGATTCGGAGTTCGGGAGCAATAGTTATTAAAGAAAAGGAAAAGGAAAAAGAATAAAGGAAAAAAAAAAAGGAGGGGCCAGCCGACCGGCCGGTCTGACCGGACCGGCAACCGGCCCACCCGGTCCGGGACCGGACTTGGCACCGGTGCCATCCGGCCTGTGTCCAGTGGCCATTGGGCCCGTGACCGGTCGGAGGCCCGGTGGCCGACCGGCCCGCCCGGTGCGCTCCCCGGTCCGACCGGGCGCCTCACCTGGGCCGCCTCGCCACCGGCCCACACGGCCTCGTCCGCGCCGCCAGCGGCGCTGGCCGCCTGCTCGCCCGCGCCTAAGCCCGCTGGTCGTCGCCCCATGCCCCAGTTTTTCGCGCTGCACGCTCGCTCACCTCGGTTGCTGGGCCGGTCGGACCGGCTGCCGCCGCGCTTCTCACGGGACCGTCATTGCCCTGGCAGCCGGCTGGGCCACTTTTAGAGCTGTTTTTTTTTGCCCGTTTTTCTTGTCTTTTTCCCCCCAACAGTTTTATTTGCTCCTAGCTATAAATAGACCCTTCTTCCACCTTGAGCAACTACTTCTTCCCCATTCTCTCACCTCCATTGTTGCATATTTGAAGAGTTGCTCTCTCTCTCCCCCCATGATTCTTGCTCATATTTGAGGATTTGAGAGAGGAGATCTAGATCTACACTTCCACCAAACCATTTCTTCTCTAAGTGAGGAATCTCTTGGGATCTAGATCTTGGAGTCTTTAGTTGACTTTCCCCTTGTTCTTCCTCTCCAATCTCATCCTAGCATTCGTTGCTTTGGTGGGATTTGAGTGTGTAGGACTTGAACACCTCCGGTGTTCTTGCTTGCATCATTGCATAGTGTTGAGCTCTCCACCACGATTTGTTCGAGTGAGAGACCGTGAGCTTGTTACTCTTGGAGGGAAACCTCCTAGTTGGCTTGGCGGTTGGTGCTCCGGTGATCTCTTCAAGAAGATTGTGAAGAGGCCCGGCTTCTCCTTCGTGGAGCTTGTGAAGTGGTTGTGGAGCTTGCCATCTCCGGAGCGGAGGAAAAGCTAACCATAAGGAAAGGGCCATTATCCTTCGTGGGTGTGGTTCGGAGAATAGGGTGAGCCTTCGTGGCGTTGGGAATCCTTTGTGACCTCCACTCCTCCAAACGTGACGTACCTGTTGCAAAGCAAGGGAACACGGAATACATCCTCGTCTCCGCGTGCCTCGGTTATTTCTATACCCGAGCTCTCTTCCTTGTGATAGCCATCGTGCTTGCTACATATATCTTGCTATCACTTGTGCTACATATATCTTGTGCCTATCTTGCTTAGCTCTAGTTGCTATTGTTACACTTAGTTGAGCTTAGCATATTTAGGGTTTGTGCTTGTAAACTAAACGATAGTTTAATTCCGCATTCATACAAGACAAATCCGCAAGAGTTTGTAATTGCCTATTCACTCCCCCCCCTCTAGGCGACATCTCGATCTTTCAATTGGTATCAGAGCAAGTCTCTCCTTGTTTTAGGCTTCACCGCCTTGAGAGTAAAGATGTCGGCTAGTAATTTAGTGCACAATGACACAATTATCTTTGTTGGCACAAATTATCATTTGTGGCGAAATTGCTTGCTTTGTAAACTTCGGACCTTGTGTCCAAACATTGAGCAATTTCTAGATGTAGGTTTTCTCCTCCGATGGATCCTCAAAATCTATCTTTAGAGGATGAGAAAACTTACATCTTGAAGCTCAAGTATCTAATGAGCTTTTATTCTCCTTGAGACCCGATTTTCGTAGGTTCTTGATATATATAAAGAGAAAATCGTCTCATGAGATGTGGATCAAGCTTAAGGAAATGTTTGGTGGATCCACTTCTCAATTGGTCGGTGGTGACTCCAAGGAGCTCTCTTCCCCTTCACATCATGAAGAGCTCCAAGTTGCTTCCACCTCCGGCCGTGATGATATATCATCTTCTTCCACTTCACCAATGTTGCAAGACACAAGGTAATGATATGGTGAGTGTGTGAGGGAAATTGCAATGTTGATATTGTGCTCATTAGTGATGACTCTTCATCTCTATCTCATTGCAGTGGTTTCTGACTTAAACACATCTTGCATTGAAAATAATCTACATGCTTGTGTTGATAGTTCTTGCATATCATGTGTAAATTGCTTACATAGATCTCATGAGGATATGCTTGCCTTGTCTTGCTCCCATAATCAAAATGCTTCTATTTCCTCTAGTTGCTTGTTGACTAACAATGTAGAGGAAACCGAACACTCTATGGATCAAGACATGATTTCAAATGAGGATTCAAGAATACCTTCATCTTCATCCTCCGGTATGCACATGTGCCTTATGGCAAATGGATCAAAGGTATCTCCTACTTTGACTCCTAACACATCCTCTAATGATGAGAGTGATGATGATGATAATGATGAAGAACATAATACCTTGGTGCATGATATGGCAATGGTATATGCTTCTCTTCGTGGTAATAAAGAAGCTAGTGCTAATCTCGAACACTCTATGGATACCTTGTGATAAATATAGGGAAACCATAGTGGAGTTTGAGTCCCATATTGAAAATGGGGAAATGAGATTCACTCTCCTCAAGCATGAGCTAAAAGATGAGAAGCATACTAATTTCATGCTTACACAAAAAATTGAATCTTATATGCATGAAAATGAGAAAACTATTGTTGATGCTTGTGCTACTAACCTACCTGTGAAGCATCTATCTTAAAGGAGAATGTTGAGTTAAGGGCTCACTTGAGTTGCTAACTAGCAATTGTAGGGAATTGGAAGAAAACAATAAAACGCCTTCCACTCTCTGAGGATCTTCTAACTTCCTACGATGAGCTTAGTTAGCTCATGAGGCTAGTGTCACTAAGGTAACATCTTGTGAGCCTCATGTGGACATTAGCACAATCTCTACCCAAAATGTTATATTGCCATGTGCTAGTCCTTGTAATCCATCTAGTCAAACTAGTGATACACCTTGTGTTGGATTACTTGATTTGCCTTGTTGCTCTAACAATGAAGCTTCTACTTCCTCTAGTACTTGTATTTCTACTAACCATGTAGAGGAAATAAAAGAGCTCGAGGCTCAAGTCCTTTCTTTGAAGAAAGACTTGGAAAAGCGTCATGAAGGGAAATCGCACTGACAAGATGCTAAGTGTGCAACAATCCCCCAATGACAAGAGTGGACTTGGATTCAACTCCAATAACAAGAACAAGTCCAAGAACAAGAGCAACAAGAAGAAGGGCCAAGACAAAGTCAAGGATCCGCCAAGTTGGTTTGCTTCAAGTGCAAGGTTGAAGGGCATCATGTTAGATCATGCCCATTGAAGAAGAAGAAGCACTGAGTGAGAAACAACAAGGGAAACGGCCACAAGGTCAAGGTCAAGCTATGCTCGACCTCAAGTTGAAGATAGGCCACTTCCCAAGAAGAATCAAGATAATGTTCCCCAAGAGAAGAAATCAATAAAGAAGAGAAAGGGGAACAATTGCTACTTATGCCGTGAGAAGGGGCACTTTGCTTCTTTTGGTTAGGTGGTACCTTATCTAACCCTATAATTGTTGATGATGATTATTCTCTAGGTAAGGATAAGGATGGCAATGTGTTTGCTAAGTTTGTTGGAACTCAAAGTGGTTTCAAGAAAATAACCATTTGGGTTGCCAAGCCTATTGTGACTAATCTCTTAGGACCCAACTTGGTTGGGGACCAACAATCTAAAATTTGATCAATAGGTGCAATTGGAGGCATTGGAGACTTGGCTACTTCATGAAGAATTAAGGGATCTTCATATATTATATTTTTACCAAGCCAAGTCGTATGGATTATCATCTATATCTTATATCCAATGTTCCTCTGCGGTAACTTATACTTCAACTCTTCATGTTTATTGTAAGTTACTTGCCCTTTGCATGTTTGGTTTTGTACCAAATATGTGTATGTATGTGTTGTGTCTTACTTGCTTATCTTGTGTATTCAAGTATGTTTGTTGGACTCACATATATTTGTGTATTGTTTTGAGCCTAATGCACCTTGATGATATCTTATTTGGCTCTCTTTGAAGTGGTTAATGGAACATCCTATTTTGGGGGAGTGATATGCTTTGTGCATCTCTCTTCTTTAAAATGTGTACATGGGTACCACCACTTAGTATTGATATTGTAAGATTATCTAGTCACTATGTGGTGTGCCATACTCATGAGAAATTCAAATTCTAAATATCCATTAATCATCTCTAGTTGAATTTTAGTTGCCTCTTATTTAGAAGAAATGACTTATCACATTATGGGGGAGTAATATGTTTTGTACATATCACAAGCCTAGAAAATGTGAACATATGAGGTTATGCCACTTAGAGTTGATGCTCTTAATTATCTTGCTCCTAGGTATGTTTGCTCAAACAAGCTCCATTCTAATAAAAAATTTTACCACTCATCTTTGGTTCTTGTTTGAATATGAAATTCGTGCGGTTTTTCCTCAAATACATATCTCTATATCTTATTTGGGACACCGTTTGCTTCAAGTTATTCTAATCATTGCCGTGCGTGATTGTGTGACTAGTTGAAGTTATCAAGAATCTTCATCCGTGCATAGTGCATAATTCTATATACTTATCCTATGCCTTTTATTGTGAAGTTGATCCTTACTATCATTGTCAATACTCCACCGGAAATTATTTCCAATATACTCATTGTCTTTGACAATTGATAACCTTTTATGTGGTTGAATTTTTGGATCATCTTCACCTTGGATTGTTTCTTACTTCCTTATTTTATTCCAAGAAATATTTATAACTCCCATATGTCTTCCTTGTCCTTTGAAAAATCTTTTGATAAATCCTCTTGATTCATATCAAGTGTTTGTTTTGGAATACATACCTTTTTTCCGGTACATTGTGCCATTGTGAAAAGTGTAGGGTTTGGTTTATTTGTTCTAACCTTGCTCCTTTGGGAGTTTTGCTATCTCATTCCTTCTTCTATGCTTTATATGTTGAATGAGATAAGATCTTTGAGCGTGTTTGCTTTATTTCATCATTTATGCTCAATGGTATCTTCTTAGTTCATTTGTTGAACTTTGTTGAACAAATCTTTTGTGATTTGCTTCTTAGATATAATTTGGACAACAAATTTGTTTTGTGACACCTCTATGCCTTATTTAATTCCTTTGGTGTTTTGTCCAAAGTATATCTTTCTTGGATCTTTAAAAGTTTTGGTGCATGCTTATATGTAATTTGTTTATATTTGTAGCATGCTTGCTTTCTTTCGATCCATTATGTAGGATATACTCCATCAAATCCTAAATGGCTAAGATGTGCATGAAATTCAAACTTCATCTAAATATGCACATGTTTATATGGAGTGTGTCCTATATATTGTGGTTAGTCTAACCATGTTGGACCCAATAAGTTTGGGGACCAAGATGTATTTGAATGATGTTTTAGGTACATTGGAGATGCAATGGAGGCTTGTCTCATCTATAAGAAGGTGTTGTCACCATATGAGGATTGGAGTCAAGCTAGGATGATCGACTCTTATCTACTACATCAAGCCATTGCCATCTCGGTAACAAGTATCTTATTCATGCACTCTCATATAGCATCCAACCTTTGTAGGTTGTATCTTGGCATGAAATTATTTATTTCAAAAATATTATGGTTCTTGAAAATCATTTTTTAAAGAGACTTATTGTACATTTGAGTAATTTGAGAAGATGCATATGTTGGGAATATATACATCATGTTTATGATTCACCTACCCAAATATGCCCTCTAGCAATTTATTGCATATCAATTCCTCAAAGAGCTCTTATGTGCAATATTGATGAAATTGCGAAATAAATCCATATTTATGATACTTGTTGCTTTCTCAAAACACTCCAACTAGCTCTACTTCCTTTATTGTTAGTTGTGATGTTTTTGAGATTTAACTTGGTTGAGTTCATTCATATACCATAAGTGGAAAATTGGAGCCATAGGCTATATATGCTTTTAAGCAAACATCCTTGTGGTATATCTTATGACTTCATCTCTGGTATTTGTCATCTATTTTGTGTGTGTGCATGTTTCTTTATGGATCACTTTTGTCCACTTTAGAAACTCATATACATAAGAGCTTAATCCATCACCTTGATATCCTTGTTCTTTGCCAACCATCTTCTTATCCTTTGATTTTAGTGTTGTTGGTAAAGAAGATTTATGAGTGCTTAGTTTATTTGTTTTCCTTCTTGCACTCATATCTCGTAATTGTTGGACTAAAGTTGTTCTTGATAAGCATACTCTCTTTATCTTAGTTGTGTTCTAAAATGATATATAGAGGATTCCATGTTTGTGCATATTGTATTCAAATGCAAACATTATAAATTGTGCACGAACCTTGGGAGCTTTCTTATTTTTAGAGCAGCCATATCTCTCTTATCATGATATCTTTGTTTGTCCAATTGATCCTTGATTGCTTGCCTTTATTTGTTGAAGCTCACTCACACCATATTATCTTTATGCAATCTTTGATCCTCAATATAGTTTGACTTCCTTCAAGTATTCATCATTGATATGTGCACTTGATTCCACTCAAATTATGAGAAGTGCACACTTTGGGGAGGAACTCACATTATATTGGCTCTCTAAATTTTCTCCCATTTTGACAATCGATGCCAATGGGGGAGAAGTTAGAGGGTTTAAGGGATTGGTTTTATACTTAAGCTTGTTTTGTGTTTTGGCTCTCTTATGCATTCCATATCTATATGCCTTGCATGGTTGTGTATATATAGTGGAAACTACCCCATGTTAATCTTGACAATATATGCAATGAATTCATGTTCATCACACGTGCATACATTGTGGGAGTTTTCTCTATGGTTCACTCACATCTCTTGCATTTGTTGTAGTTGTGTGAGTAGAGCCGGTTTTGATATGGGCTAGTAGCTTTGTGTTACTTGACGATATCAAATACAATCTTGTATACAACTTATCTCATATTGCGTACTTGTTCCTATTATTCATTATATAACCCCTCTTATTGTGATTGTCATCAATTACCAAAATGGGGAGATTGTAAGGTACATTGCCCTATGTGGTTTTGCAATTAATGACAACCCTATGGACTAATGTTTTCATTGAGTTTATATGAGGAATATTCCATAGGTACTACTTGCTCTCCATGTGTGGATTCAAGTGTAGATGCCATGAAGATAAAGATATACCTTGTTATTATCAATATCATCGATGAGAGGATATATAAGATATGATCAAGAAGAAGAAATGAAGATGGGAGTTATGTGGAATTCAATATTATCCATGATCTATCTTAAGTGAGTATGAGAAGATACAAGGTTGAGTTGGGCAAGTTCAAGATGAGCATCTTGTGGATAGCATGCTTGAGCTTGTCATCCACTTGGGATAGTGAAGATGTGCATCAATGAACCTTTCCCATCATAGTGTATGGGGAGCATTTGTGAGTATACACAAGTTTACAATGACAAGTGATGGATGCGAAGGCAAAGGTATGACCTTGATAGGTTTTTCTTTTATGGGTGGTTGATGGGAGACCGGATTATAGGATAGATAGACTATCAAGAGGGGCTTTCGGTTGAACTTGATCACATCGTCTTAGGGAGCTCAATCCTTTGCATGCGTTGCATATTCTTATTGCTTCTTGGTATTTCTCGGTGTGAGGTTCTTGAGCTTGTTGCTAGCTTTACAACAAGCCCAATCATCGAAAACGGAGTTCACATGCATCTTCTATTGCGTTTTCAAGGTTGGGTGATTTACAAGTTCATGATATAAGGTTCTACCTTTCATATTCATGATAAAATCCCTCCTACAGATTCTTGGGTTTTCACTTTCCATAAGATAGCATTTGTTGTTATCTTCCAAAACAAAATTGGTTTCATGCGATTCGGAGTTCGGAGCAATAGTTATAAAGAAAAGGAAAGGAAAGAATAAAAGGAAAAAGAAAAGGAGGGGGCCAGCGACTGCAAGGTCGATCGACGGAATCAAGCCCACCTGGTCTGGGGACTGGATTTGGCACTGGAAGCATCCGGCCGTGGTTCAAAGGGCTATTGGGCCCGTGACGGCTTGAGGCCCTGGCCGACCGCCCGCCCGGCGCCTCCCCGGCCTATCGGCGCTCTCCCGGGCCGCCCACCACCGCCCACACACGGCCTCTCCGCTCCGCGCCTGTGCTGTATTGGCCGCCGCCGCCACCGCCGCTGCGCTGCCCGCTCCGCTTCCGGTCGCGCGCCTCCTTTTCGCCGCTCAGCGCTCGCCCAGCCTCACCCGGCTGTCGGCTGGTCGGACTGCCCAGCCGCTGGCTGCCCTGGCCAGGCCACGCCCGGCCCTCACCCGGCCACACTAGAGCTGTTTTTGCCTGCTTTTGTCTTTTTCCCCAACATTTATTTGCTCCTAGCTATAAATAGACCCTTCTTCCACCTTGAGCAAGTAGCTTCTTCCCCATTCTCTCACCCATTGTTGCATTTGAAGAAGTTGCTCTCTCTTGTTCCCCCCCATGATTCTTGCTCATATTTGAGGATTTGAGAGAGGAGATCTAGATCTACACTTCCACCAAACCAATTCTTCTCAGTGAGGGAATCTCTGGGATCTAGATCTTGGAGTCTTCTGTTTTCCCTCTTGTTCTTCCTCTCCAATCTCATCCTAGCATTCGCTGTTTTGGTGGATTTGAGGTGTAGGACTTGAACACCTCTGTTCTTGCTTGCATCATTGTACAGTGTTGAGCTCTCCACCATGATTTGTTTGAGTGAGAGACCGTGAGCTTGTTACTCTTGGAGGGAAACCTCCTAGTTGGCTTGGCGTTTGGTGCTCCGGTGGTCTCTAAGAAGATTGTGAAGAGGCCCGGCTTCTCCTTCGTAGCTTGTGAAGTGGTTGTGGAGCTTGCCATCTCCGAGCGGAGGAAAAGCTAACCATAAGGAAAGGGCCATTATCCTTCGGGTGTGTCGGATAATAGGGTGAGCCTGTGCGGGAATTCTTGGGGACCTCCACCCTCCAAACCTGACGCACTTGTTGCAAAGCAAGGGAACACGGAATACATCCTCGTCTCCGCGTGCCTCGGTTATTTCTATACCCGAGCCTTCTTTCCTTGCCATCGTGCTTGAAGTACATATACCTTGCTATCACTTGTGCTACATATATCTTGTGCCTATCTTGCTTAGCTCTAGCTGCCATTGTTACACTTAGTTGAGCTTTAGCATATTTAGGTTTGTGCTTGTAAATAAACGATAGTTTAATTCCGCATTCATACAAGACAAACCAGGAAGAGTTTGTAATTGCCTATTCACTCCCCCAGGCGACATCTCGATCTTTCACTGTCTAGTCAGGTGGCACGCCTGCGATAGCATCGGACGTGTGACTGTGGAGGCTTGCGGGTTGCGCCCGAGGGATCAGCCACGCAGCCCTAGTTGTTCCCGGGTTTCTCCAGCGGCCACGCCTCGGTTTCGACGCCAACACATTCTCGCGACCTGGGACCATCTTCGACATCCACCATCGCCATCTACATCCGACATGGCGGAAAGCACCCGGTCAAGGCACCAGGATCCGCTCGACGAGCTCAAGAAGAAGCATGACGGAATCAAGGCACCTCGAAGCCGAACTCATCGGCTCTTCCACAAACCGCTTCATGGCCAGGACACTTGTTCAATATCAACATGGTGGGACCTAGGCACCACTCGTAAGGACGGGGATGAGGGCAGCTGCTCTTAGCAAAGACACAGAGGAAGCCGCTCCACGCGATCGGCTCCGCAAGACGGCAAGCGCTACGTCACGAGGAGAAGTGAAGAACATAAGATATCAGCGATCTGATCACCTCCTCAACAAGTATGTGAGTCGTCTGACTAACGCCGGCGATACACGACGATGATGAAAAAGATCGTCCGGCTAGGGACGAAAGACGTCGGCCATGATCACGACGAGGAGCGACGAGCGCCACGCCAAGGAAAGTAGGGAGCGAGACGACGTGGATAGGCACGACTGCCCTTCTTCGTACATCGCTGGGATTCAGAATGAGCCGATTGCCAACAATCGCAACGCCTGAATGCAAACAAGAAGAATGCAGCGAGCGTGTCCGTGTTCAAACGTCTAGGGCCTCTCCCGCCTCGGAACGAGCGTGTTGAGTCTGCTCGGGTGGAAGATCTCGAGGAACTAGAGGACGATGATGAAGAAAATAAGTATCATCGGCCAAGGTGGTGCCCTGATGGCCTCAGCCGTTCTGCCGAAGGGTTCAGCGTCCCCGTGGTTGGAGGAAGCCAAAGATTATACCGCACACGTTGAGGAAGGTACTACCGATCCTCGCCGAAAATGCAGCGAACACAGAAGGTCGGCACAAAGAAAAGAGTGGTTTCAGTTGGGAAATAAATGATGAGACATCGATCGGCACAAACATGGTCTATCCTTCCAACGGAGTTTAGCGCCTAAGGTTATATAAGCTACTGTGGGCACAATTAGATCGCGCCTACGGCCGGTCATCTTTGAGAAGCCACGAGAAAGAAGTTACAGCCATCAAGGCCCTGTACTTGCGAGGTTACATCAATGGGAAGCCTGTCAATAAGATGTTGCGACACTGGAGCGGCAGTTAACATTATGCCATACTCTATGCTACGTCGGTTGGGACGCCCAGCCGGATCGATCAAGACCAATGTAACACCGAGCGATTTCAACGGCCAAGCATCTGACGCACAAGGTGTTCTAACGTGATCCACTTAGGAAGGAAAACTGCCCCTACACGTTCTTTTATTGTCGATGCGAAGAGCACCTATGCAGACTACTAGGGAGAGATTGATCCACGCTAACTGCTGCATTCCATCCACGATGCACCAATGCCTAATACAGCGGGATGGAGAAGTAGAAGTCGCCCACGCAGATGATTCAGCGAGATAACGGCTGGCATGGACGCTTTGGGAGACATCAGCCAAGAGCTACTCGTGCTTCAATTTGGACGACTGCGAGCGTATCGACGTGACAAAGAACGGGGTTAGGTTGGTTTTATCCACCGGACTGACCGTGTAACCGGAGCAAATCAAGGAGCAAACGTGGCGAGGCTGATCCTAGTGATCGGCCCCAAAAGTTTATGGAGGAACATTGCAAAACTTCATCGAACAAGCAACGGGAGGCCGATTCCAGCAATCGCCAAAATTATCCTCACCATCCTTCCTGCCTGGGTTCAGCATTTAATCCAACAGGGAATACTAAAAGAGCCGATACCATCAATTCTCTTGACAGAATCGGCTCGGCATGGGTGGATAAAACACGAGGATATCAAGAACCGAAACCCCAGCAGCGCAAATGCCCAGCAGCCTAAGATATCCTTTGATGATGGGTATTGAAGTATGGGGGCCGATACATAAATCGGCCGAAAAATTCAAGAATTTTTAAGCACAGCCGATGCAGCAGACATCGACTTAAGAATATAAAGCCGATGCATGGCCATCGACTCAAGAGGTATAACTGTTATAATCAGAGGATCAATGGAGCAGGAAGTGGGCCACGAAGAGAGACTCTAATGGAAGAACTCCTCAATGGAGTGGTTTAATGGCTCGGATCCTCTCTTCAAGAACAATGCCAAGAGCAGCATGGGTGTGCAGATCAGGTTAAGGGTGGGGTGCATCAGATCCACCAAAGGAAAGGAGCCGATCTGACCAGCAAGGCGCAAGAAGTGGACTGAAGAAGCTCGGGGGGCAGCTCACCCTGAAGGTTCTCTGCTCTGGGAAGCCGATTTTGTTGAGATCGGCTGGCTCTGAGGCCAATGGCGGCACATTAGGCTGACTCACCACTTTTCTCGCCTTAAGTGAGGCTCGGGGGGCAGTTTGTCCGGAAGGACCCTTTGCTATAAGGAGCCGATTTTGGTGGAATCGGCTGGTGCTGCATCATGACTTGGAAACCGATGGTGACACGTTTTGTCAGCCCACTGCTGTTCTCGCCTCAATGGAGGCTCGGGGGGCAACTGACTGCGTAGATATTCTGTTCTTAAGAAGCCGACTGAGATTCATTGGATGGCCCTCCATCATAACCTTTTTAAGAGGATTGGGCAGGTTTGAAGAGTATCACTGAATATTTGAATGGTCCAGAGGTATCGGCTTTAGCATCAAGTCGTTTCAGTAGCGGTTCTGGGGCTCTCGTAAAGGCGTTGATCTGCTTCGTTGTCCACCAGAGCTCAAGGTCATCGATCGGGAAAGGCGAAAGATAGATCGTGAAGGAGTGATGTTAACATCGGCTTTTGAGCTTTGAGCAAGTTCACGATCACTCCGACGTCAAAAGGATGAAGAATAGATCATGAGAGACCGATGCGTTGTCATCGGCTCATTAAGCATTGGCTAAATGACGATCGGCGGGATCAGTATGAAGGAAATCGGCTAAATTGGCATAAAGGAAATCGGCAAAATCAAATTGGGGAATTTCTTCATTAATAAACGAGATTTCTTACAAAGAAGAGCTGATTGCTCTCAAAAGGGAGTACCAAGGGGATACATTGCCCCGTCTACTACTACTGATCCTATGCTAAGGGTCCTATCTCACGGGCCTGTCGTCACCTCACCGCGCCGCTTCGCCATCACTCCCGGCGTGGCTCGTCGTCGGCTGCAGCTGCCGCGTGTCCTTATCCTCCCCTCGCCGCTCATCATCGTCATCGGAGTCACCGAGATTCCCGCCAGGCAGTGGCGCTGGCGGCGGCTCGTCGAGGGGTCGCGCGTCCTCCTCCTCCTCCTCCTCACCTCCCTCGGTGGTGAAGTCGTCCCAGGAGAAGCGATCGTCATCGCTCTCCTCCTCCGATTCCCCGTCGGCGAGGAAGCTGGAGGTCGTCGCCACCGGTCAAGGACTTGTCGTCCTCGACCGATGGAGGAGGCGTGGCTTCCGGTCCCATTCTTCTGGTGCGCGAATGTCCTGCGCGTTCGCGGGAGGAGGAGGACCCAAGGGAAAGTCCTGATGAGGAGGAAGAGGAAGACATGGTGCGCAGGGCTTTTGGAGGGCTAGCGGAGAGGATGAGGAGGAGAACTGTTCACATGTTAAATAAAAGAAGTGGGATTTAATGTTCGAACGGTTTTCGAGAGGTGGTGCCAAAAAAACTGTCAAATCGTGCACAGAAGTTGGGAAGGCAAGTTATCATGATGGAAAATATCGACGGTTCCGCTCGCCACGACATGACCTCTGAGGAAAAAGTGGTTTTGAAATTATCATTACCAAAACCAGGGGGCATGTTTATCACCAGATTTTGGCAAATCAGAGATGGGCCGTAGATAAGATGGGCTTGAAGGTTAAACGCGTGGAGGATCTCTGAAACGGCCTGACACGAAGAAGTTGGGCTAAATTGCCCATGTATCTGTATTATAGTAGATTGCATCTTAATTTAGAAGTTAGAGTTTTACCATGCACGGTTAGGTGCAAATTAGAAAGTCCCTTGGACTATAAATATGTATCTAGGGTTTATGGAATAAACAACAAACGTTCAACACAAACCAATCTCGGCGCATCGCCAACTCCTTCGTCTCGAGGGTTTCCCGGTAGCACCATGCTGCCTAGATCGCATCTGCGATCTAGGCAAACATGCCTATCTTCACGTTGCTCGTGCTGACCTTTTGATGGCGATCAACGTAGTTATCTTAGATGTGTTTGCATTGTTCTTCGTATCATATGCTATCGTAGTGCAACCCTTATACATCTAGCCTTACACCTATCTTAGGTGCGGCACCCCGCTTGGTCATAGTTTAGTAGATCCGATCCGTTACGGTTGCTCCTTGTTCGTCAAGGATTAGTTTAATATCCGCATAGTTAGGCCTTAAAGGGTTGGAGGATCCAGCGGCGTGTAGGGTGAAGTTTGCTAGCTCCTAGACAGGATGTTCCGGGATCAACCTCGTGTTGGTTTTTAGGCCCTGTCTAGGATCGGCTTACGATCACGCGAGCGCGAGGCCCAATCGTGAGTAGATGATCCGATTATGCGGTGAAACCCTAAATCGTCGTAGATCGTTTTAACTTATCTTGATCAAGCAGGACCACCATATATTCGGACACCTTGTACGAATCATGGGTGGATCGGCTCTTTGAGCCGATTCACAGGATAACCCGAGAGCCGATCGAGGCTCGTATTTAATGTTTACGTGTGTGCCCCTGCAGAAACTAAGCGAGGCATCATCCAACACCTTCCACTGTAAAGGTGGCACGCCCTTGCGATAGCATCGGACGTGTGACCAGGAGGCTTTGCGGGTCGTCGCTCTGAGGGCCAGCCGCAGCCCTAGTTGTTCCCGGCTCTACTGTGTTGCCAGTCGCTGCCCGCCGGTGGGTTTCTGACGCCAACAGACTGTTATTGGGCCCTTGGGTTCAGGGATCCTCCATAACATATATGTATAATGCAAAATAGCCATGAATCTGGCATATACGGGTCGTCCCAAGAGGGCATGATATTGTGACTGCCAGTCGATAACTTCGAAGTCCAGCTTCTCCTTCCTGAAGTTTTCTCGTGTTCCAAACTGCACATCCAGTGCAATCTTTCCCAAAGGATAATTTGGTTTCTCAGGTGCAATGCCATGGAAACACGTGTCAGTTGGTGTCAAGTTTGCCAAGGAAATATTCATCTTCCGCACCGTGTCTGCATATATGAGATTTAGACTACTTCCTCCATCTATGAATATGCGCGAGACCTCAAACCCCGCGATCACTGCCGGTAAGATCATAGCTGATTGCCCTGGTCGTGGAACCTGAGGTGGATGATCCTCTTGAGTAAATCCTATTGGTTGTCCCGACCAATTGAGATATTCCACGGTTGGTGGAGGCGACTTTTCTGCCATGTACACCTGTCGTGAAATTAGCTTTTGCGCTCTATTCGAAGTTCTACCCTTCTGTATCATCGACACTGCTCCCGTAGTGTCTATGAAATCGCCATTATTGACCGGAGGTGCCGCAAGTTGCAACTGATGCTGGTTCGCACTGGTAATTGCGGGTGGTGGTGGCAGGTGGACTTCACTCATTGGCCCCTGCACGTATCCCCTGCTTGCTGCCTGGGTGTTTGCGTTCTCTGTATATCTCCGCAAAGTTTGGAAAATTTGGCAGTCCTTCCCCGTCGGGTGACCTTTGTAGTTTGTTATGAACAACATCTTCCCCACCAGCCCAGCGATTCGCTATCTCCATGAGGTCTGCTATTGTTCTTGGGTTGGACCTACCCAATTCTTCGATTAGATCTCTTCTTCGGATTCCTGCAACAAACGCGTCGATTTCTCTTTCATTGGACACGTTCTCAGCCGATTTTTTTATGATGCTCCACCTCTGGATGTACATCCTCATTGATTCATCCGAATTTTGCTTGCAGGTCCTTAACTGCTATATTGACATGGGTTTCTTGCCCGTGGAATGGAAATTCCTTACGAACAAGTCCTCGAAAGTTTCCCAGCTGTTGATGGATCCTCCGGTAGCTTCTTCATCCAGGATCTTGCGTCTCCGCTGAGGTGGACCTGAATGCTCTGCATGGCCGTTGCCCTGGTTCCGCCCATCAGCTTCACTGTCTCTAAGTAATCGACTAGCCAATCCTCAGGATCTTGCAATCCATCAATTTTTTTGTAGTTGTCAGGTAACTTGAAGCTAGAAGGTACTTTAGTTTTACGAACTCGTCGGGTAAAGCAAGGGAGTCTGCACAAATCCTCATCACTAACTTCCGGTGAGTGCCGACGTTCTCGTGTTCTATTTTCACGGTTCCTCTCCTCCCGTGCTCTGTCGACTCGAGCCTGGGTCACCGTGTTCCTCGCCTCACCATCTCTTGGAGGATCTCGCGCCGCTACCGCAGTGTGTCGAGGACTATTTTGTCTTGGACTATTTCTTCGTGGAGTACTTTCGGGTTGTTATATGCAACTTCTGTTCCCACTATCTCTGCGCCCATAACACTGAATCCTACCATGGCCATCTGGTACAGTGACGCCATAGGATCACCTTGGGGTGGTCTGGATGCCATTAGGAAAGCATGTGCCGCCATATACCCTGCGTCCGAAGTTTTCGGGATGATGTTCCCTCTTGTATATATTGACATAAAGGACATGTCGAGATTCTAAATAAAGTTCACCCGATGTGCCTCGTGCACGTTTGGTAATCGAGATCTCACTCTTGAATGATTGTTCCGGTGACTATCTCCCGAAGTTCTCGAGTGTCGACTCAGATTGGCCCTGCGTTCACTTGACGCAGCAGCAACTCTTCTTTCATCGAGTAGCGCCATATATTTTTCTAACTCTAGTTTAGAACGAGCGATTTTATATTGATAAGATTGTAATGCCTCCGGCGTAGCTGCAGTGATCATTGGCTCCGTGCCATCCATGGCTTTCTGAGCTCTATCCCATGCTTCTTGCGGAAGCTACACTTTTTATCGTGGCGTGGTTCCGATGTACTTGTTGCCGATTCCACGTGTGAGATCTGCGGGATCGATGAAAGGATTTCCCAAATCATCGAAAGCCTCAGACTCTTCATCCTCTTGTCTGCTTGTTCCGCCGATTGCACATACTTGGTGATATATTGCAGTTGTGTTCTTATTATCCTCGGGATCGGTGACACCATCGCATAGATCGGCGAAGACCTCCCCACTATCAGCCGAGGTGTCGATGAAGTCGAAGTTGGTGAAGTCGTGGTTGCTGAAGTTGTTGTTGAAGCTTTCCGAGTCGCTTTCAAGATCGGAATCCGTGAACGACCCGAAAGTCTTGTCGCCGAACAGATCAGCGATTGCCCCGCCATCGGTGGGGTGGTGAAGTGTGGCGGCAAAACTTCCTGATCGCCTGACTCGATGGATGATGCTGACGATCCCGAGAAATCGGAATCGACCGCTGACGGTCCCAAAAAATCGGTGCCGCAAGACGATGTGATCCTTCTATCTCGGCGAGGAAGCAGAAGCTCCCGAACGTCATCTCCGCGATGCATGAAAATGCAAAGCGGGAGGGTGAGGAACAAAATCGGCGAGATCAGGTTGGACTCGTTTACCTCCGTCCATCGCGCTGCTTGCAGCAGATGATGATGTTG
This sequence comes from Lolium multiflorum, assembly GCA_030979885.1. Taxonomy (NCBI): domain Eukaryota; kingdom Viridiplantae; phylum Streptophyta; class Magnoliopsida; order Poales; family Poaceae; genus Lolium; species Lolium multiflorum. Next base: position 4,839,575 of record CM061753.1, read on the forward strand.
ACGATGCCACCAAATCACGACCTTGCGACCTCCAATCCCCATGACGGCGCCAGTTGACAAGGTATTAACTTGTCAATACCTACAGATTGTAGACTTGGGTTTCGTAAGAAGTAGAGGGTAGATCTCAAGGTTTCAGCCGACAAATGTGTTTCGACTAAAGTTGGGTGGTTTCTGTTGACAATGAATCGATCCTTTTCTCTTCCCTCGGCTCTCCTTTATATAGGAGGCAGAGCCGAGGGACTTCGTGTTGTACAAGTTACAAACTGAGAGAAGGTTTATCGGGCATTTCCCGTATTGTTACACGATTCCTAATACAGCTTTATGTTCCTTATCCAAGATTCTCTGGGCTTCTAGGCCTCCAAAGCTTCGGGTCATGGGCCTCGTACGCTTACCAGATAATTCGGGTGCCTTATCCGGCATGCTTATTGGGCATGCCTATGTCACCAGGGGAGTAGTGTTAGTTTGAATCCTTCACAGCAGCAACAATCTTCTGGTGGTAGCAAGAACAAGAAGAAGAATCAAAAGGCTCATGCATCTGATGGGTCTAAATCTGATGGTGGCAGGAATGGAGGCAATGTGCAAATGGTGGTGGCTAGTGGTCCTGGACCAGTGATGGGTCCTAAGTTCAAGAATGTTACCTGTTACAACTGTGGTGAGCTTGGTCATTATGTTGGCCTATGCACCAGTATTAAGAGATGTTTTATATGCAGTAGAACTTGTCACCATATGGATAGTTTTCACATGTGGTACACTCTCCTGCCTACTGCTCAGTACTGGGTGAGTGCCAATCCAGGGTTGAGATTCTTCCATGTGGAGGTGGAAGGACCAGAGGCAATCCAGTGGCTCAACATGGACAATGTTGGGGTTGTGGTGGTCAAGGAAGGAGAGATATCTGTCAGTGAACTTGAGAAGAGTTTCAATGAGATGTGTAAGGTGAACTAGTTTTGGCAGATTAGATAGCTTGATTCCAAGAAGTTCTTGGTGAGGTTTCCCCCTAGCAAAATGATTAAAGAGTTGGTGGAATAACCTTCCATCAACCTCAAGAAAGAAGGTGTGGTTATCTACTTGGTCAATTGGGAAGATGAAGATGAACCTTTTGAAGAGTTCTAAGAAGTCTGGATCAAGATTGTTGGTATCCCCGCTAAGTGGTTGACATGGAAAACAATTTGTCAGATCTCTACTACTCTGGGTGTCCTTGTCAACATTGATTGGCATGATATCTTCAGAAGCTTCTATAGAGAAGTGAGGGTTAAAGTGGTTGTGAGGTACAAGTCAAAGATTCCTACAAACAAGCTGTTTGAGATGGAGCAATTCTTTTTATTGATTGACTTCACTGTTGAGTCTGAGGAGGGTGCTATTGATGTAGATGATGATGATGATGACCCTTCTCAGAGCAATGATGAAGACAAGGTTGATGAAGAAGCTGAGCTTGGAGATGACTTCAAGGACTTTGATAAAGGTAAGAATGGTGGAAACAACAATAGGATGGAGACTGATCCTTCCATCCTTGAATCCCAAGGAGGAAAAAGTGTATATAGGAATGTTGCTCATCAAGTGCTGGAGTCAAGTGTGAAAGATAGGGTGTTGGGGCTTGATCAACATATCCCTGCTGCTAGTGCTTTGGTGCTTAGGAATGCTGAGGAGAATATTGGGAAGAGCCTCCTCCAACAGTTTGATGCTGAAAGTGAGGAAGATGATGGGATTGCAAAGATGGGGCTTGATGTTGCTCCAACAGACAAACCTGACCTTCCTATGCCTTCGCTGGTGTGGAAGGAGAAGAAACAATGGGGTCATGTCCAAGCTACAAGGATGAGCACTACGATTCAGAGAGATGGCAAGACTGCTATTGAGAAGGCTCAAGAACTTAAGAAGGCTAAGAACTTGGAAGTCCCTAAAGGTAACAAAATTTATGGTTTTTGCAACTCTTTCTTCCTGTGGACATTAGTCTATCTTTGGAAGAGATGAGAATGGGTGTAGATGATGAGAGTGGTTCACTGAATCAAGATGATCACATTAGTGATGTCCCTGATGAGGATGAACCATGGAAATTAGTCTATAGTAGAAAAAAAGGTAGAAGGAAATTGATTTTTTAAAAAGGTAGTGGCTCTAATTTGGAACCATAGCGGTCTTAATAGACTCGATAAGCTTACTAGAGTGTATGACCTAATTAGAGAAGTATGCCCTGATATTATATGCTTTTCTGAATTTAAGAATGAAGAGTTTACAAATTTACAGTTGCAACAGTTGGATCCTTGGGGGATATTCTCCTGGAATTGGCTGCCAGCTGTTAAAACTGCTGGTGGCATTCTTGTTGGCATTAGTATTGATTTGTTTGACATAGTCAAAAGGGATATTCTTACTTATTGTGTCTCTGTTCAAACAAAAGCTAAAAAAGATAATGTTGTTTGGAGAGTTATTGTTGTGTATGGATCTGCTTATGAAGAGCATCAATTGGATTTTATCAATGAGTTGCATAATGTCTATGCTTGTTGGAGTGGACCTACATTAGTAGGTGGTGACTTCAACCTCATTAGAGAAGGATGTGAAAAGAATACTGGTAATATAAATCAACATTGGGCCAATTTATTTAATGACCGGATTAATAAATTTAGCATGATGGAACTTAAGAACCCTAGTAGACAGTTTTCTTGGGCAAATAACTAAGACAATCTGGTCATGGCCTTACTAGATAGATTTTTTGTATCTATTTGTTGGGACTCTTTGTTTCCTGCTAGTAGTCTATCTTCCAAGGCTATAGTTGGTAGTGATCATACCCCCATTATTGTGGACACTGGTTCTTTGAAAATTCCACATGAAAAATAGTTTAGGTTTGAGAAGTGGTGGCTTAAAATTGAGTGGTTTGAGCAAGTGGTGGCCAAATTTTGGCAAACTCCTTGTCATCTTCAAAATTCTGTTGATAGATGGCAATTTAAAATGAGAAATACTAGGAAAGGGTTAAAAGGCTGGTCACCTAACATTGAATCTGCTCAAAGAAAACTTAAGCAACAGTTGGTTGCTGAATATGATTTGCTTGATATTACTTCTGAAATACAATGCTTATCTCATGTTTCTAAGTCTAGAATGAAGAGTATATCTACTGAGCTTACTAATATCTGGAGAAATGAGGAAATTAGGGCCAGACAAAGGTCTAGGGAACGTTATATCCTAGAGGGTGATCATAATACTGCTTATTTCCATTCTGTAGCAAACCAGAGGAGGAGAAAGAAGCAGATTGGTCAACTGCAGGGTGAATTAGGCATGGTGGAAGATAATAAAGGAATGCTTGATATTGTTGTGAAGTACTATAAGAACCTTTTTTGCCAAGAACCTTGCCTTGATATCGACTTAGATGATGAATTTTGGGACCCTGAGGACATGGATCATAACAACATGCTTGATGATGTTTTTTCTGAAAAAGAGGTGAAAGAGGCAACTTTTGGTTCTTATGCTGAGGGTGCTCATGGCCCTGATGGTTTCTGTTTTATCAACACTTTTGGGAGCTCATTAGAGCTGACTTTATGACTATGGTCAAGGATTGGAATGAAGGGAAATTAGACCTATTCAGGTTGAATATTTCTCTTATTACTTTAATTCCAAAAGAGGCTGAAGTTGTTACTATACAGAAATTCAGACCAATTGCTCTAACTAATTACAGTTTCAAGATTTTTTCTAAGGTGTGCCACTAATAGGCTGGGAGTGGTTAGTCAAAAGCTTATTTCACCAAATCAAACATCTTTTATTTAGGGGAGATATATTCTTGAGAGCGTAGTCTCTGCCCATGAAATAATTCATAATGCAGTGCATAATGGCCAATCTGGTTTTATTTTAAAACTTTACTATGAGAAGGCATATGGTAGGGTTGATAGGGCTTTTCTCTTGAGAGTCATGAGGATGAGGGGTTTTAGCCCAAGATGGATGTCTATTATTGAAGGGCTTTTGCATAATGGTTCTGTGGGTGTTAGGATAAATGACTATGATAGTCATTTTTTCCTGACCAGTAGAGGTGTGAGGCAGGGGGATCCTATTTCCCCTATCCTCTTTAACTTTATGGCTGATTTTTTACCGAAATTTTGTCCAAGGCTGCTGCTGATAGACAACTAGCTGGCCTGTTGCAAGAGTTGGGGGTGGTGGTGTTATCAGCATGCAGTAGGCTGATGATACTTTACTTTTCTTAGAAAATAATATGTCCTCTGCTATAAATTTAAAGTGGATCTTGTCCTGTTTTGAACAAATGTCTGGTATGAGAATCAACTTCCACAAATGTGATTTGGTTCCAATTAATGTGGATGAAAGTGATGCACAACTTGTTGCTCAGGCTTTGAGCTGTAAGTTAGGTGAATTCCCCATGCAATATTTAGGGGTTCCTCTGCATCATAGTAAACTTAGGAGAGGAGATATACAACCCGTGGTTGATAAAATCTTGAGGAAGGCTGCTGGTTGGAGGGGGAAACTTCTTAATCATGCTGCTAAATTGGAGCTGGTTAGAAGTGTTCTAGCCAGCATTCCTCTTTATTCGCTTAGTGTGATCAAATTCCCCAAATGAGCTATCATCTCACAGATGGCTCATTATCTCTAGGATAATTATGAGGGACATCATAAATACCATTTAGCTAATTGGGGTTTGGTCACTAGAAAAAAGGAGTATGGAGGCTTGGGCATTCCTGACTTATCAGTGATGAATATGTGCCTTTTAGCCTCCTGGATTAAAAGATATAATTTGAATGAGAACAAGCTTTGGAAACAGATTATTGATATTAAGTATAATGTTGATAATTCAAATATTTTCTCATGTTCTTCTATTGGTGCCTCACCTTTCTGGAAAAGGTTGATGTGGACTGCTAAAGCTGCCAAAATGGGGTATCAATGGAAAGTGGGGGATGGTAAGAAAATTAAGTTTTGGGAAGATCACTGGTTTGGGTCTTGCAGCCTAGCTATTTAATATTGGGAAGTTTATTTCCTGGTTAATGAGCAAAACAAAACCATTGCTGAACTTTGGGATGGGGAATCCTTGAAAGTAACCTTTAGAAGATGCTTTGATCATAGGTTGATGGTGCAGTGGCTGGAAGTCCAGCAAATTGCACAGACCATCACCTGAATACTGAGAATGATGTTCTTATCTGGATGCGGGAAGCCAATGGGATATATAGTGTGAAGTCTATGTATAATGTGGTGAATTTTGGTGGGATTAAACCTGTTCATATACATTGTGTTTGGAAACTGAAGGTTCCTCCAAAAATTCATTTTTTTTCTCTGGTTATTGTTTCATAACAAATTGCTCACTAGAGATAACTTGGTTAAAAGACAAAATGTTGATGATTTGACTTGTGTGTTTTGCAATGAAGTTGAGGCTTGCCAATATTTGGTTTTTGACTGTGTGGTTGTTTCCAATTTGTGGAAGGAGATAGGGATGGTATTGGGTCTTATGACTCAGGTTACCAATCTATCTGATGTTACTGTTCTTTGGAATGACAAGAAAAAGAATGCCTTATTTAATATGATTTTTGCTGCTACCCTCAGAACTATCTGGATTACCAGAATGATCATGTTTTCAATCGAACTAAATGGCTTGGGATGCAGGTGATGTGGAGGCAAGTGGTCTTCAGTTGTGCTCAATGGAAAATCCTGTTGAAGGAAGAAGAAAAAGGAAAACTGAACAGGATGTTGAGCAAGTTGGAGGTGCTAGCTCGTCTGCCGCCGCTGCTGTCGTGGCCGGAGCCTGGCTGACCCCACAGAAGAAGGCGAGATCGTCGCTGGAGGTGTGTGACATGAACAGGATGCGAGGTTTTGGCCGATGCTGATCACGGCGGAAGATCTGGCGAGGACACTGGAGGCCAATGTGTTGATGCTGGTTGGCGATGGTGCAGGCTTCAAAGTACTGGAGCGACCATGAAAAACTCCAGTTGTGCTGCTGGTTGATCGTGTGCCCTCTCCTCCCCTCTCGCTGCATCAAAAAACCTCTAGTTTTCGGTTGTAATGAAATGGTATTGGGTGGAAAACTGATAGGCTTTTGATGTTGGTGTCCTCCTGTGGTTTGTAAAAACTGAATGAAAACTGAATGGTTGTATGTGACTGTTGTTTCAGAAATGGAACCGGGGTGGAGCCCTATTTTTCTATATAAAAAATTGTACGCCATTCGGTTTTAGCATCTCTCTTTTGCAGATGTATAGTTTTTCGGAAATACGGAGGTGGAGCGGTCAAGAGCACGCCTACAGCTTTGCAATGTTCTTCGAGAATTTAAGTAGCAGGAAAGCTTCTGCAAAATTTTACTTCAAAGATGATGACCTCCAAACATGATCTCAAGAGGCCGTGCTTCCTCTTTTCAAAAAAAAAAAATGATGTCAAGTCGGAGAATACATTATTAATTGACGGAAGACAAACCCATCACAATCTCTTAGGACTATTTTTTGGCCAGAAGCTATGCACTTGCTGGTACTACCTCGGAGGTTTTGTGCACATACTGTACTACGGAGTAAATGGACACGGCGACATCAACGTGGGTGGCAATTCTGCCGCAACAGTGCAATACTGGTCGTTTTACTGGTAACCACTAGCCACTAGGTCCTTCCTACTCATGGACAAGTGTACGAGCTAGCCTAATATAGAACGTGGTACAGATGCACTATCTCACTGCTAACATCAAAATAAAAGTTGATTGTTGAGTCTCTTAATGACAGAGCACGACGGTAATTTGAAGATGAAGAAAATAGAGGGCACAAAACAAACATCACAACTGGTATTAGCACAAGTGTCTTGATGACATACTATGCAATCCTAGGAAGAAAGAAAACAATTAAGCCTTGGAGTGGGTTGGAGGAGACTAAGGGAGACTTTAACTTAGATATGACTTAATAATTAATACCGCTAAATCTATTTCAATTCCGTTCAATCCCTAGGACCTTAAGCATCTCGTTGCAGGCCTGCAGCCAAATACATGAAACATCTATCTCAAAGATGTTTACAAGGAAGACAAGACATTTGGTACAGCAGTATGTCGAAAATGATATAACGACTTGGACGAAGAAGCTTCAGTTTGAAGCTCAACTCGCCGTGCTTTACACTAACACTGCGTCTACAGTTGATTTTAGACGCGTAAGTCTTAATGACATGAGCATGATTGTAATTTGAAGATGGAGAAGGGCAATTGAATCTTTGTAAGAGAAAACGAATTCAGGTAAGCATCTTTGCTACAGACAACGAGAGTAGTTTTATTTTCAAAACTGATACTGTAGCTCCTTTTACAGCAAGGCGCTGTCAAAGATGCCTCAGGTGTTCACTGGAGATTGATGAGGAAAATGATCTTGCTTGTGCCGGTATGTTGGACATCACGTGAATGAAAGAGTGTTGTCCAGGTAGAATAATTTTATCTATACTTTAACTCTTTAAGAGATACCATGAAAAGATAAAATAAGCTGTGAATATCATTAGCAACCCTGGCTGGTTGATGGCTTCTGAGTTTGAAAGTTGGGCTCATTTCCAGCCTTCCATCTAAAAACTATATGTAGTGGTTGATTTGTCTATTTTTATTTTCTCACAAACGTGACAATCATTTCCTTGATTTACATAGGTGATCAAGACTCCCTTCTGGTTTCTGGACATGGGTGCCTTGCAATTTCAAATTTTGTGTATGTGGTTTCGTTATTGCAGTGCATGTCCATGCTGCTACTGTCTGGCAGTTCTAAAACTCGGTTCTCATGCTCTCCTGAATAAATGGACACAAAGACATGAACGTGGATGATAGTTATTCACAACACTGGTATGTTTAGTACCAACTCCCTAGCTGCTACTCAGCGGAAAAGTATGGACCCGCCTAATATATAACTTGGAGAGTCGCAGTAGCTCACTGCTAACATGAAAACGAGGTTGATTGATTGACGACCGTCTTAATTGCGTGAGCACGATGGTAATGGAAGATGAAGAAAAAGGACAACGTAACCATTGGAAAAAAACAAATAATCATCTTGCGACAGACATAGAGAGGGTGTTTTTTTCAGCAACAATGGCTGTAGAACAGCACAACACTGTCAAAGATATCTATACAAGGAAAAAAAAAGACTGTCTCAGGTTTCACTGCAGGTCGAAAATGATCTTACTATTGCCATCACATTGGACATCACATATTCACATAGTCCAAATTGCTTCAGATTGAAGCTCAGTTCGCAGTGCTTTACACTAACAGTGCAGCGAAAAGTTAATTCTAGCTGAGAAAGGGGTTCCCACGCTTGCTGAAGCTAATATCCAGCAGGTACAGCTTTTAACCCCATGCCAACGATGATGCGTAATTGACCACCAGCTGCCCATCAATTCCAAAGTTCTGTGATTTAAAAACAAAAACAAAGATGTTTAGCCACCTTTAATCACAAATCAAATTTCAATTGATAGGATAATATAATTAGGTGTATGAATAATTCATGATAGTGTTCAGTTTGACAAAAAACTAGGACAATAAGGTAATAAAGTGCATTTTCAAGCATAATATTGAACATGAAGTTGTTTATCAATAACTTCAGGACATCTAAAAGACTGAAGAGGACACAAAAGAACTAACAAGGGCATTGGGTCTTACATTGTATAAATCAATTATCAACTCATCTGGGTTCGGTGAAAATGCACTGTTCACATAGAGAAACTGCCGGCAGAAGAGAGAGACTGTCAGTAAATATATACAGGGCAATAGGGCATGCTGGCTATACTGGTCCAACTTCAGAAGTACATTCTTACCACTGTGTCCTGGTGAATTTGGCGGCGAAGAAATTCAATCACCTTGGCAAATTTCTCATTCCCACCAATCTGAAAATGCACAAGTTGGTTAGAAAAGATTACCAACAACCACAAAGGCGCTGCAAACAGTCTTTCTAATTTGATGCTCAAATTTTATGAACCAAATAAGTACTTCATCAGTAGATTATCTTTACTACTATTAAATTGGAATAGGTGGTGGTGGTCTTGGTATGTCGCCCATGTTTACTAGCCCCTTGAGAATTTTAAAATCATCCTAAAGTCCATGTCATGCGTCTGTACTCGGTACGTGTGCAGAACATCCCTCGTGTCTCCTCACGCCCCTGGGATCCCGCCACCCCTCCCCACCGGCACCGCCTCCTCCCACTATACAACTCTGGCCGCCGTCCCGAGGGCCGTCGTCCTCCGCTCTTGCCACTCTCCGTCGGTCTTGCCCTCACAACTACGGCTGGCGGTGCCACCTTGCCAGATCGACGGGCTGTCACCCTCACACCTTCGCTCTTGGACGCGCCCGCAGTATGCCACGACGCGGGCTGGTGATACCCAGCACTGGCCGCGACTGTGAGTTCCGCTCGTCCGGCTGCTTTACTTGTCGCGGCGAGGTGGTCCCCCGAGGCTCTGCTCCATGCGGCTTGGAGGGGCTGCTCGACCATGTGTCCGCACATGTTCTTGGTTCAGCTGCGTCAGCGCGAGTACCTGGTCCCGTTCCGGTCTGCCTTCCGTGCTGCTCGTTGTGCTAGGCAGACACGCGGAGAGATGGATCAGCAGATTGGCCGGACGTACTGGACGCGCGCATGACAGCCAAATAGCCGCTGGCTTCAATGCACGCCTGCAAGCAAGCAGGTGGATGGATTCACTGCTAGCTCTTTTTTTTTCTGCTAGCTAAACGAAAAAGAGACAAAACTTTGGAATGTTGAATTTTAGTTTGCTATAAATTTTGCATGCCCATCCATCAAGCCTCCCCAAGTTTCTGCATCATATTGTGTGCAACCTCCCAAGGGAAGAAGGGAGGCTGGTAATTTCAGTTTAAAAGGGCAGTTCACTCAAGCAGAAAAGAGTTCTAGCTTGTAACAAAGATGGTGTTTGGATGCTACCACAGTACTTCAGTTTCAAACTGTCAAGTTTGGGATGGGGCTCAAGTGATTCAACAATCATGCTTGCTTTTGAACACTCAGCATCGCTAAATTCGGGATTACCAACACGGCGTGAAGCTGTTCATCCTGGCTTTTAAAGCATCATCCTTCACAACATTCTCAAGATTCCTAACATGTAAAATTTCATTCAGCTGTGTCACGTCCTTTAATTCTGCGATTCTGTGCCCTTACCCTTTTGGATTTTCAAATACCTCATCCTTCACAACATTCTCAAGATTCCAAACATGTAAAATTTCATTAAGCTGTGTCAAGTCCTTTGATTCTGCGATTCTATGCCCTTGCCCTTTTGGATTTTCAAATACCGAAGATGTTCTAAGTGATGTCAAATTACTGATATTGCTCATCACTGAAGTAATCAGTTCATTCATGTAATATATCTTTAGACATGTACTGCCACCGGCAAGTAGGTGGCGGCTGCAACTGCGATGATGGCAAATTGCTGATCTGGTTTTGGTTTTGGATGCAGGGAGGGACACTATAATTGGGGCTGTCCAGACACTATTTGAGGGCCTCCGCTGGAGATGCTCCAATGCAGCGGAAATTATTGTTATGTTACTTGTTACCAAATTATTGCTGTCAAGCTAATCTATATTAGCCTAACTATGATAAGAAAGTACTCTATAGTAGCCCAAAAAAAATTAAGCATTGATTTTTTCTTTTTACACAGGCCACAAAACTTCTACTTTGTTCATAAAATTTAAAATTTATACATTGAACACGGAATTGACATGTCAAATCATCATGGAATAAGTTGTCTAGAACTGGGTTCAAACTTCAATAAACAACACTTCTATAATTGCAACAACCAAAGTCCAGGTGAAACCTAAGATGTTTGTGTGGTATATAAACTATATTATTGCATTTTCAAGATTGTAGGCACATTTTATTTTGGATTCGTGCAACGCACAGGTGCTTTTCCAGTAGTGCTTATTTATTTAAGGAATAGCATATAATTCAACTAACCAACAGACTTGAGGGCACATTATTTACTAGTGAAACCATGGGCTTCCATAACTAGTACGCAAAAGATAGTCTCCATAAAACTAAGACACACTGATGCATCTAAAGCTAACAGCATGTCGAAACCCTCTACAGGTCATACACACACCGTTCACAAAAGAAGAGTCTTAAAGTTACAGAATAAAAACATCCACCAATATACTATGACAAGATCCTGTCTTGAGCCGACATTGCCAAATTACTCCAGTTCTTCATCATTAGGAAGTCTTCCAAATTACTCCAACTGGGAAGGGAGGAAAGCTTATTGGCACATGGACACATAGCACATATTAGCAATTATAAGGGCCATGATCCTGACGCCTTTGGTGCGCACATGTTTCTTTTAGGTGTACGACAATTGCTGCCACTATCACATCCATCGGCGACTTAATGTGTGAAAGCCAAACATGCCATTCCCCAGCACAGCCTTTTCTTCTCCTGTTGGCTGCGACCAAGGACACGATGGCGCTATAGCTCCAGCAAACAACAAATGAATACTGGCTCTACTAATAGCACTACACCACTGTTGCTTAATTCCCTCTAAATACTAGCAATTCTACACTTGCCAAAAAAAAAATTGGTGTGCTATGGGTGCCTGCAAAGTCTGTAACTAGGTGCTGAATCGATCGGCCCGGACCTCCTAAACTGCCGATCAAATCGACCGACCAGGCCTAACATGCCAGCACCCCGCGCTAATGCGAGATCTCTCGCGTAATAGTAACCAGACAGAGGTAGACTGCTGAACTTGCTGGTAGCGGAAGGAAAGAACCGGGGAGAAAAAGAGCCCGTACCTTGAACTTGGACTGCCGCAGCTTCGGCGCGTTGGCGACCGACTGGAAGTTCACCACGACTGCGAATCGGGAACCGCGAGAGGAGTAAGCGGTGAACGGAGAGACGACGGGGCAGAGGAAGGAGATCGAACCTTTCTTCTGGTTGGGATCGGCGGCCATCGCCGAAGGGGAACGAGCACGGCGGCAGGAAGGAAATATGCGGCGAGACCCTCGTGAGAAGGACTCTGTACGACGCGGCCCTTGAAGTCGGGTTTTGGTTCCGCTTCTGACCTTGAGCACGCCGGAAGGAAGGAGAGGAGAGGAGGATGATGGGCCGACGTTTGATGCGAAAGTCTATATCTTTCTTTTAGGGCAAAAGCCTATATCTAGAAAGGTACTATGATGGGCCGCGGGCGATTTCATTCTAGTGACACACGAGCTTCATAGATACGATGGGCTTTACCTGGGTAAATCCTATTCCTCTGCTTTAGGCTTCTTTAAAAAAAGACCGACCTTTGCGAATGCAAGATAACTCTCTCTCCACGCAACAAAGTGGCACGCTCTCTAGTGCATGAAAATTTTCGGGAAGTAGTCTCTCTACTCGTCACGTGTCGCAAATGGAAATAAGGTGGGGATGAGGGAGGAGAGAGAAGAACAGAGGAGGGTGAGTTGTCTCAGTTTTTCCCTTTATTTTTTATATTCGTTTTTTCAAAATGAAATATCTTCATAAACATCATTTTCACTTTTGAGATCCTCGTGTCGATATCTTCAAAACCAGATCCCATGTTGATAGGTTTTGAGATACTTTTTTTTCGTACTTCTAATACTAATATGGTTGTACTCCTGATGCGTACCTAACTGTACTCATGGTCGAACTGATAAGTACTTATGTTTATAGTGTATTTGGTGCAGCTTTTTCCTTTACTCGGTAATTGTACTTGCTCATATGCACGACTGTACCTGTACTCGCTCGTGTGCGCGACTGTACTTATGTACATGTACTCACTCGTGTGCTCGACTGTACTTCTGTACATGTACCCTCTCGTGTGTGCAGCTGTACTTGTACTCGCTCTACAACTGTACTTGTGCTTTATACACAACTGTACTCGGGTGTTACCTAAGTTGTACTCATCCTTTAGTGTGGTTGGGTTTGTAAGTGGTTGTACTCGTGTGAGGTTCGTAACTGTGTATCCGATCCGTGTGATGTCCGTAACCGTACTCATGTGTTGTATGTAACTGCTCGTACTTTGGTATAGTCGGATTTGTATATAATTATACTTTATGTGTTGTATGTACGTGTCCTTGGGTATTCCATGAGGTGTACTCGGTACCATAGTAGTACCTTTATACTTGTCACGGTGTATTTTTTTTGCTTCGGTAGTATTTCAAGGAATAACAAAAAACGAACTACACCATCTAGTTGGGTGATCCATTCATCCCCGTGTGTGCTTGCGATGGATGCATGTACTTGCTCGCGATGGTGCATGTCTCTTGGCCGGCTGTACGCATGATTTTGCTGGAAGGACGGACGTATAGCGGGGTGCGCGCGGACGTACACGAGATGGACGCGTTTCGCTCGCGGAGCTGCTCCCGTATACGCGCCACGTGTCAGCACATTGTTAGTTTGTAGGCCTTCGGAAAGGTTGGTCTTTATCTAACAATACCCTCTGCTTTAGCGACGTGGATGAAGGCTTCGGGCACCCTCTGGTGTATATGGGCCGGCAAATTCTGAAGTTAACTTGTGTCATCCGTTTAGGAGCCTGTACTCACCTGTGTTGCCGAACGGTTGATGGACCATTCGATTCATCGCGTGCTGCATACATTAACGAGGAGTGATGCGGGAGGGAGTAGCGGGAGCCGGGAGGAGCCGCCGCTCAAGGATGATGCGGGAGGGGGGACATAACTGGAGGAGCCGCCACGCTCGGAAGGGGAGAGGCACTGGAGGAGCTCGTGGGGCTGCGGAAGAAAATGAAACATAGGTAACGCACTGTCCAGTTTAGCGAATTGAGTAGTATGGGCTATGCGCTTCCTACATTGCGGCCCGGCTCACCGCAGGACACCCAGGTTGCTCTTCAGAGTAGCAGCCCGGTCACGTTGGGCCGATCAGGACAAGCCGGCGTGTGGTAAAAACGTCCTGACACGGGTGAGAATGACATAGCGATCTGAAATGTTCAACAATCCGATCTGACGGTGTAGAGCGTCAAAACGCTGAGAGGGCTCCTAGGTGATTAAGTTTTATGCCCATGGGTGATTCTAGCTTACTGTTGATCCCGAACTTAACACCTTTTTCTGTGAATGTTGCACTTTTAAATATACGACATCGGCTTGCACCGTTACTCTGTGAATCTGCAAATATTGCGATGAGTAGCATAAAACTTTTTCAACATCTCAACATGGCTATGTAGCAAAAAAAAAATACATTATATACCAAATCACCATTTGTTTGTAGTAAAATGTAAAAATTGCCTGCAATAAAAAATGAATGCATCCAACATTTCTGCCTAACTCATTCAACATTTCAGGAACATGTATGTAACATTGGAGCAAGCTCTATGTAGCATACGCACAAAATTTGTTGTATCAATTTTCTCATAATTACACAATAAAAACGAGCCAAGCATGTAGCAAAACCTGATACCATTTGTAACATCCAAAACATCCCCAATTGACGTGCGGTCTCCGGGATCCGAGGAGGAGGGCGGGCTTAATGGGCGATAGGGACTTCCCCTTCGACCGTCCACCGGCGCCTCGTCGTCAAAGACGGTAGGCGCCAACGCCTGCGCAGAACGGCCACGACGACGACTACAACGAGGTGTTGGCGTACCACAACGAGGAGGCCAAGGACGACAGCGACGACTACATCGTGTGCATCTTCCAAGAATGGCAGTTGGACATGGCGGAGGGCCGGAAGTTTGAGTACCCAGACAACATGATGAACGACGAGATCGCGAGGCTCGGCGTCCTCGTCTCGGAGGTGGACCGACCTGTGCAGCCGCCGCTGCCCCGGTACGCCACCGGCATCATGCCGCCGTGCCTCTCGGAGGAAGAAGCCCTACGACTGGCGCTACAGGACTCAGCCACGCCACCGGTTCAACCGCCACCTCCACCTCCGTCATACAACCCATGGGGGGCCCACCTCAGGCCTGGGCTCCTCCACCTCCGCCACAGGCCTGGGCTCCTCCACCCCCAGCACCGCTGACGCGCCTGGCGTATGTTTCATCGGTTCCCAACTGGCCATGGGTGGTACCGGAGCTCGTCGTGATCGACAGCGACGAGGAGAACCAGTAGGCGCAGGCGTTTAGGGGACGCGCGCCGGAAGCTGAAATGCATCGCCCCGCTGAAGCCGCCCTAATGACATGGGGAGTGCCTCCATGTTGCGGACGCGCTCTGTCGAGAGGCTCATGGATGGTGGTGTCGTCTATCGTGTAGCCCCTCGATCTCGGTACAGATTGCCTTGTCGTAGTATCGAAATAAAAGAATTGGCACCCGCATCATCCAATCCCTCGGCCCCATCGATGATTGCGGAGGAAACAGAGACCACAATATCACCGAGGCGCCACACGCAGTTCTTCGCCACCGCTAGAGATCGGCCACCGCACACCTCCAGGAAAGCAGGAGCAGCGAGCCCAATAATAAAAAATGCAATGCGATGTTCTCACCTGTGTCCAAGGGATGGGGAGGTACTGGATCCAGTCCGGAGGTGCGTGACAGAGCAGCTGCCGTCGCCGATCACATTGGCGGGGGAAGGTCATGCGGATGCTGCCGCCGCCAGAACACGAAAGGGAGAGAAGACGCTCTATTTCTCAGCGGTCAGCACAGGCTGGAGACAAAACATGCGAGAACTGAACCGATCCACTCGAGCCCAAAACAGATAGGCCCGTTTAATCGTTTCAGGGCCGAAGTAATGTGGCCCGGCCTAACACAATGCTTGGAGTAGCAGCCCTAGAACGAAAACGGACCTTTAGTGCAAAAACGGCATTTCTAACAGGATTGTAAGTTTGTAACGTTACCGGTTCGGGAAGGATGCCTCTTGGAGAACGTTAAATAATTTTAGACCCTTGGATTGGTTGATTGGACGGCCAAGAATGTCTAAGAGCATCTCCACTCGTTTGGCCTGCCCACGACGAAATCCGGACGAAACAACCGCCGGATTAGACGAAATAAAGTCATGGGGAGTACCGTATTTCCAGCCGTCCACCCGTAGTTCGGCGGACATAGTTTAAATTCAAACAAAGCGTCGTCCCGCGCTACAAGTACGGCTAGTTGATTGGCAAAAGGAGCAAAAGAATCAGCCACAGATCGGCGATCGGAGGGAAATTACACGAAACAGCTCATCGGCAGTCCCGGCTACGATGGTGTCCGACGACCGCCTCACACGCCGTGGTCGAAGCGGCCGCGGGGCCGCCGAGAAGACGTCGCGGGACGCGGCGCCGGCCGACGAGGTAGACGGTGAGGAAGACGAGGTAGGAGCCGGCGAGACAACGAAGAACTGGCCGGAGTGGCTCGAGGATGTCGCTGCGTAGCACCGTACCACCCCGTCTCCTCGTCCATCGTTCCATGTTGCCGCCGCCATCAGAACGCCGCCGTGTTCCTCTCTTCGCCGCCGCCGCCGTCTTCGCAGGCGATCCGGACGTCTTGCTTGGCGAGCATCTCCGCCACTCGCCGTCGAACTTGTCGCTCCTCCCGTCGGCGTGCGTCCTCAAGTCGGCCCAACACTTGTCGATCGACGCCTGCATCCTGTCGGCGGGATTTCCCGTCTTTTTGAGCTATTTGAGCTTCTTCTAGTTCCGGCGCCCATCCGCCCGCCAGCCGCCGGAGCGTCTGGGTTGTACGCTTTGTCTTGCTCTTCGAGAGGGTCTTGCGGGTTTCCGTCCACTTTTCGCAGTTCTCGATGCGGGCGTAGACGTTCAGGAACTTGAACTGCATGCTTGTCGTCCATGTACATGTCCAAAGCACGACGCAGCTGGGGAAAAAGAGTACGGCGATACGGGTCAGCTCACGATGATGTACACGGTGCACAGCTAACCTTGGTGATGCAGGGTCGACGGAGTATACCTTTTGCTCCAAGTCGTGGCCGATGATCGGCCGTTCTTCGACCTCCTCGGTGATGCCGTGCCATTTGTTGCACGCCGTCTGCATGATCCCCCAATGGGTGGCCATTGCCTTGTCTCCCCGGTTCACGTTCATGTTCGTCTTGCTGAAGTAGGGATCGACGAGTTTGCGTTCGTCGTACGCCTGCTTCACTCGAAGCCAATATGTGTCGAACGACTGATTGGCCCCGTTATGCCGTTCATGGACACGGTCATCCAAGCTTCGGCGAGGCACTTTCCTTCGCGTCCATTTGATACGCTTCGGCAAAGGGCGAGTCCTTCTTCTTCTTCCCCTTCGACAAAGTTGGCGGCGCTTGTGGTCTTCTTCTTCGCCTACTTCATGGCTTGGCTTCCGTCGGCCACATCCTCACCATACTCGTTGCGCGCGACAAATGCTGTCGCCCTCGCTCCTCTTGCGTGAAGAACCCCGGGCTCGCAGCGGCGGCGGCCATGAAGAACCCCGGCCGCACGGCGGCTCGGAGCGGAGGATCATCTCGTGGATCTCCCCGTCTCGCTCGGCGCCGCCATCGCACCGAACGGGAGCGCCCTCGTCGCAGGCCGGCGAGTGCCTCGAGTCGCCGCGCCGGCCGACGCCGAGCTCGGCGGCGATGAGGCGTGAACTCCGGACCGCTGGACGTAGCCCTCTTGGAACATGGCAAAGCGACGGCGAGTATATCGGGCGAGAAGGACGACGAACCGCTGTACTGCGCCGCCATTGGCCGGGGAACATGGCGATGCCGCTGCCGTGAACATGGCCCATGCTCATGGCCATGCTGATCTTCCTCGCTTGCCCGCCTTCCGCCTCGGCCGCTTGTTTCGACTCGCACGGATCGTCCGCCGCCCACTCTGCGTTCGTCATGCCCGGCCCGCTCCTTCTCGCCCGCGGCTTCCTCATCGTCGCTTTCGGCGCATTGTGGTGGATGAGAAGACGAGGAGGAGAGGGTGGTGGACGAGACGAGGCGGGAACTAGAACTGGAAGACGAGGACAATGGACAAATTCGGCGGGAGAGAATGGGGATATGCAAGCAAATTGGAGGGAAAATCGACAGGATTTGGTGCAGTCGCCGACCACGCGGGTCCACACGACGTCGCGCCAAATTCTTCGTCCGAGTCCCCGAGCGCGCGCCGGGGCGGGGATGGCGTGGCTCGCCTGATGGATGAAGGGCCAAATCCGGACGAAACGAGGAACCGGGGCGCGGCCGGGCCGGATTGCCGTCCGGGACGAAACGTGGCTCGGGGGCCTGTCGGGAAGACGAGTGGCTCTAAACGCTATGGAGAGGTCTTGGTGGTTTCATTATACTGTTAACTAATATATAAGATAGATACCTATTGTTATTTTTCTTGAGAGCTTTTATGCATCTATGTTAGCTAATTTAAGAATATAAAAATAAACTATTTCTGGGGGGAAGACCCCGGGTAGGGCAATGGACGCGGAGCACACACGGCTGGCCATTACAGGCCGGTGAGGAGCAGCCGGGTGGCTCGCCGGGGTCCAGTCCGGCTGGCTCTAGGTCCTAGTCGGCCTACCGGCTACGCCAATGTCGTGCTGGGCCGGCTTCACAAGCCATATCGAGGGGGTCTCCACCTCGGATCGACTCGAGGTGGCGAGTCTTGCCTTGGAACCGGGTTGGTGATCCGGGTTCCCGAAGTCCACGCTGACTTCATCGCAAAGCGCGGGCACTGTGGAGCAAGTGCCACGCGCCGGACAGAGCCATCATCTTGACGTGCCGTACAGGCTGGTGGTCGACGGCGACAGACACCTCCTCTCCATGCCTGACTCGGGGCAAATGACGGACAGCCATGACGCCCAACGGCCCCGACGTCACCGCCTCGGGCTGAAGCCGAGCGGCCAAGCCGGCCGCAGGACTATAGGGTCTTATATGTAAAGTGCCGGTGCCTATAAGCCGCACTACCCCTCTCGTGCGGGGAGGATCGAACACTTATTCTTTCACCTAGCGCTGCCCTGTGAGAGAGACCATCGTCTCCCTTAGCCTCCCAGGCCAGCCTGGACACGCTCTAGGAGACCATTGTCTGTTGATTACCATATACACTCATAGCAGGAGTAGAGGTTTTACCTCCGGAGGGCCTCGAACCCTGGTCGCCGTGCCTCGTGCCCAAACTCGCTCTCGCATCCGCCGTGAGATCTCTCGGAGCCCCTTCGATCACCACCCTATGGCATGCCGTGGACGATACCCGACATTTGGCGCCCATCAGGCCTTGTGCATCCGGCCGGTGTCTTCATCCCGACGGGCCTCACCATCACCACCGGCGAGTCGCTTCGGGCTTGACTGGAGATTCGGCCCTCGTGCACCCTGGCTGTTCCAGGCGAGGCCCAGGCCCCAGCCGGCCGGCAGCGTCATCTCCTTCGGCGGCCACGACGCCTACGCCACCGTCGCACCGCCGCTACCCACGGCGGGCTGCTGCGCGCCCGCCTCCTCCGCGAGCCGGCGCGCGCTCCCGCCGCCCGCCGTCGGTCATGATGGTCGGCGAGCCACCAAGAACCCGCGCACCCGCGCCCCAACTGAGCGCAACGTGATCCCAACGCCTCCGGCTCGGGCCCAAAGGCGCCACCACCACCGCCCCCGCTGGAGCAAGTCCGGGCAAGCTGACCCGCTCACCACCGCGCCGGCCGGCGCCGCCGCCGTCGAGCAGACTGGAGCGCACCGCGTGCTCCTCCTCAGGAGACCGAGGAGCTGGCTGCTGCTAAGCGCCAGTGGGACATCACCCGGCGCGAGTACAACCGCGCCACGGCCTCACCCCGGGCGGCGACACCCGCCGGAGCCGGCGAGATCCGCCGTAGAGGCGCGACTGGCGCGAGATCGACCGCGACGGCGCGGCCGAGCCGCCCTCCAGCTGCCCATCTACAACACCCCGACAAGAACATGCTCGCGGCCGGAGCCGCGCAAGAGCGCACCGCCTCGAAGGCGAAGAGCTACGCCGCCCGCGCGCGGTGGCTGATTTGGTGAAGGCTGCCAACAGGCAGCCGAAAGACCCAGGTACGCCCAAGAACCTAGAGCTTCTCACGCTCGTGGTGCGGCGCACGAGCCGTCAGGCGAGTCCGCCTCCCAGCCACCAAGCGGCGCAACGACTCCCGCGCCACGCACGCAACCTCAAGCCGGCCAAGCCACCAACCGGGCGGCGGCAGCAGCCGCGGCCGGGCCCCACCAAGCAGGAACCAGGAGCAAGACTCCGAGCCTCGACGCCCACACGGCCGGCTCCGAAGCCAGCGGCGCGCCGGCCCCTCCAGCACCGCGCATCGAGCTGACCGCGCTGAATCGCCTCGACGAGTGGTCGAATCCCGCATTGCGGAAGAGGAGGCGCCGCTTGCCCCAGTGCTTCCCCGCACGCCAACGAGCCCGTGCTGACGGCTTCCGGCTCCCCGCGACACGCCCAAGTACGACGCACCGCCAAGCCGGAGGGCTGGCGCTGGGACTACTCCACCGTTCCGGCATCTCTCGGGGCAACAAGCGGGGCTGGCGCTACTCCCCTCATGCTGCTCGGCTCCGCCCGCACTGCCTCAACAACCCGCCAGGCCGGCAGCATAAACGGCTGGCTGACTTCGAGGCGCCTTCATCAGCAACTCCACACTTGTCGCCGTCGCTTCAACAACCTTGAGATGTGCAAGCAGGCCCGGACGGACGGATCGCGCGTACCACGCGCTGGTGCGATGCGCAACTCTTGCGAGGGCGTGCACGAGATGCAAGCCATCGCTTCTTCATGGGAGGCTGCCGGTCAACACCATGCTGTGGCACAAGCTACGCCGCAGCGAGCCCAAGACGATGGCCGCCTTGATGGCCATCGCAGCAAGTACGCTGGCTGAGGAAGCCGGCAAGGCGCCGGCTGACGTTTCACCAGCCCCAGCAAGACGAGACAACAAGCCGGCTGAGCACAAGCCGGCCGAGGGCGGCTCGCATGGCAGCCGGCGGGACAACTACCGCGGCAAGCGTCAGCCGACCGCCGACTCGGTACGGTCCGCCGGCGCTCGTGCGGACACGCGCAGGCGGCGCGCCGCCAGAACAGACGGCACGGAAGCGGCGCACACCTTCGAGCAATGCTCGACTGCCGTGCAAGTATCACAGCTGCAAGAACCCTCCAACCACACACCCGCGACTGCCACTTCATGAAGCGGGCGACAAGCGGCGAACCCCTCCCCTCCACCCCCGCCCCTCCAGCCCGGCGGGCGGGGTCAGGGGCGAGAGAGCGCCTCGACCACGAGCTAACCAAGTGCACCATGGCCGATATCCGGAAGACGCCACACATCATCTTCACCCCCGAGCCCGAGGACAAGACGAGCCGGCAGCAGCCGTCCTCGAGGTCAACGCGGTCATCCGCCGGTCCCCCAGTAAACTCGGACGAGCGGCCATCAATCGCTGCGACACACCTACTGTCCCGCTCGAAGCCGGAGCTACGCCGGTCCCTGTCGACATCGGCACGACTCGGCGCAGCGTGCGATTTCGCGCGTCCTCATCGACCGCGGCAGCAGCATCAACATCCTCTACCGCGACCCGCCCGCAAGCCGGGCATCCGGAGGCGAGTGCGCCCCACCCCACCGTCTTCCATGGCATCGTGCCGGCCACGCTGCCCCGATCGCGGATCACGCTGGAGGTGATGTTCGGGACCGGATCACTTCCGCACGGAGAATCGAGTTCGAGGTGGTGGACCTCGTGAGTCCCTACCACGCGCTCCTGGGCAGGCCGGCCCGACCAAGTTCTGGCGGTGCCCCACTATGGGTACCCGAAGATGAAGCCGGCCCAAAGGGGGTCATCACCATAGGCGACTATCGCGCTCCATGGACTGCGCCACGCGAGCTCCAAGATGGCCCAGACGCGGGTCATCGCCACCGAGAAGCAACTCATCCACGACGCTGTTGCCCTCGCCAAGGCGCGCAGACGGACATGCGGTGCGCAACCCTACTGGGACGACTCACTTCGAAAGCGACAACACAAGAATATTCACGGGCGGCCAGCAATGGGCAAGCGTCACCATTGAGCCAAGCAAGAAATAGGAAGCGAGCTCACCAGTCCTCCGTGAGAATCGGGACATCTTTGCATGGACTCCAAGAGACATGCCGGGTGTGCCGAGAGACAGCACCACTCCACGTCCGGAACGCCAAGCCGGTGAAGCGCCTCTCAGGCCTAAGAACGAAGGAAGGCCATCAGGAAGAAATCAGCTCCTAGCTGCGGCTTCATCATGGAACTGCACCCGGACTGGTGGCAAACCCGGTCCCGGTCTTGAAGAAGAATGGCTCTGGCGCATGTGTATCGACTACACCAGCTCTGCCGGCGTGCCCGAAGGACCCCTTCCCCGCCGCGCATAGATCAAGTCATAGACTGACTGCCGGTGTGAATGTTGTCTTTTCTAGATGCCTATTCAGGCTACCACCGGATTCCTTTGAATCCGGATGATCAAATAAAGACTTCGTTCATTACCCCGTACGGGCTTATCCATACCGACTATGCCGTTCGCTTGAAAAATGCAGGCGCCACCTACCAAAGGTGCATGCAAAAGTGTTTCCAGGATCAAATCGGCAGAAATGTTCACGCATACGTGGATGATGTCGTTGTAAAAACCAAGGAGATGCCTACCCTCCTTGATGACCTGAGAGAAACCTTCACCAATGAGAAGATTCGGATGAAGCTCAACCCGGCCAAGTACTTTTACGGGGTTGGCCGTAACTCTGGGCTACCGGTCTCCCAGCGAGAATCGGCAACCCGGAGAAGATCGGTGAGAAGATGGAGCTGCCGCAGCCTCAGGACGTCCGAGGTTCACCGGCTGCAGCTGGAAGCCGCTTGAGCCGCCCGTCTGAGGAGAAGGCATCGTCGTATCGATTGATGAAGAAGGCGGACAAGTTCGTCTGGTCACCGCAGGCGGATGAAGCCTTCCGTGACTTAAAGCGCGTGCTCTCAACCGCGCCAATCCTTGCAACGCGGGTTCAATGGAGCCGATCCGTTGTACATCGCGGCCACCAACCGAGTAGTCGACCGTTGTCCTGGTGGTGGAGCGCAAAGAAGCGCGAAGCAGCCTGTCCAGCGCCCGAGCCTACTACCTCAGCGAAGTGCTCTCCGTCGAAGCAAAACTACCCCCACTACCGTGGTCACCCTGTCTACATGGCGCCAAGAAGCTCAAGCATTACTTAAGAACATCCCATCCGGGTGGTTGCCAGAGCGCCTCGGCGGAAATCAGGCAGCAAGGATGCAAACGGCCGAGTTGCCAAGTGGGCCCTGGAGCTGGCCGACGAGCCACGCACCACCATCAAGTCGCAGATCCCCGCCGGACTTCTTCGTCGGGGCTGAGATCAATACCTGCCGCCTTGCTGGATTCCACACATTGGAAGATGCACTCGACGGCTCGAAGATGCGCAACGGCTTGGGAGCCGGCATCGTCATCACCTCTCCCAAGGGGACCGGCTGGAACGTCCTGCAGATCCACTTCGCCGCATCCAACAATGTGGCGGAGTATGAAACGCTCATCCATGGGCTGAAGCTGGCCAAGGAGATTGGTGTGCGTCGCATACTTTGCTTCGGCGACTCCGACTTGGTTATGCAAGCATCGGCGATGGGACGCGAAGGACGCCAACATGGCCTCGTACCGCTTCCATGTCCAACGGCCTATCCGGCTTTCGACATATTCCACCATGTGCCACGAGCAAACAACGAGGCGGGCTGACGCCTTGTCCAAGATTGGCTCAAACCGGCAAGCCATTCCGCCGGGTATTGGCGGTTATCAAGAAGCCGCCCATCATACCATCAGGATTCGGATTCAATATTCGTGCGGGCTGACCCGGGCTGCTCCGGGGGCTTCATCGCCCAAGTCGGGGGCTAACAAGCCAAACCCGCCGGCTACCATGCCGAACCCGGGGATTCTCGGCCTAACCCGGGCTTCATCGCCACACTCGGGGGCTAGCAAGCCGAACCCGGCCATAAGCCGAACCCGGCGACCATGCGGTCGAATCAAGCTCCCACGGAGACCGTTGGTCAGCGTATTCGAGATAAGATGCGTACCTTCATGGGCACAAGAATTCTCTCCTACCTACCGATTGTACTGCCTGATGATAGAGTCCAGCGAGGCAGATTGAGAGAAGGCCAAGGCCTATACAATCATCAACCACGAAGTCAGTACAACGCAGCGTAAGTGGGGTGTTCCGCGGTGCGTCGAGCCGGTCGAAGGGGGATTGAACTCCTACGGGAAATCCATCAGGGTGAGTGCGGCCATCACGCCTCCCGAGGCCATAGTGGCCAAAACCTTCCGGCACGGTTTTTACTGTTGCGCAGAGACGCAGAAGAACTCGTGAAGAAGTGCAACGGCTGCCAACGCTTCGCCAAGCAAAGGAACACGCGCTTCCGCCTTAAAGACCATCCCCATTACTGGCCATTTGCGTATGGGGCTTGGATATGTGGGCCCATTCAAAACAGCCCGAGGCATGACTCATCTCGGTGATGATTGACAAGTTCACTAAGTGGATCGAGGCCAAGCCAATCAAGAAGCTGGACGGCTCCACACCGTCACATTCCTCAAGGAAATAATCGTGAGATATGGCTACCCGCATAGCATCATCACCGACAATGGCGGCAACTTCGCCGAAGGCATCTTCAAACGCTTTGCGGAGAGATGGGGATCCGGATGGACCTATCGTCCAGGAGCACCCGGAAACCAACGGCCAAGTGGAGAAGGCTAACGCTTGATCCTAATGATCCGGCTGGTGGAGCCGCTTGAGCGCTGCCGGCGCCGGATTGAAGAGCTGCCAACGTGCTGTGGACTGCGCAACGCCAAACCGCTCGTCGGGTTCACACCCTTCTTCCTCGTATACGGGGCGAAGCCGTCTGCCGGCGATATTGAGCACGACGCGCCAAAATCAAGCTCTACACAGAAGCTGAAGCCAAAGAAGCTCGCGAAGATGGAGTCGACCTGGTTGAAGAGGTCCGGCTGATGGCCGAATCCAGGTCCACTGTATCAGCAAAGCCTCCGCCGCTACAATGGAAGGTCAAGACCTTAGTGTTCCGAGAAGAGACCTAGTGCTCCGGCTGATCCAACGGACACGGATAAACTAGCATCCCCATGGGAGGTCCCTTCACCGTGAGCAAGGCAGGAGGCAATGATTCCTACTATCTCATAGATGCCCAAGAGGCTAAGAAAAACAAGCCGGACAAGGCTGACGAGGAGACTAAACGTCCCTGGAATGTCAGGTTGCTCCGCCCATTTTACACATGAGAGCAGGAATGTATGTACCCCTTGTATCCCTTTTGTAAGTTATGAAAAAGCTTGCGCCAAGAGCGCCGTTTCCGACAAGTTTTTCGCGCACTTTACCTTCGTTTCGCCAATTGGCTTGAACCCTCTCACGCGGTCGGCTCGGTAACGTGATCCGGTTTCCAAACACCCCGAACCAATACGACCGCAACCTTATTGTCCGGCAAGGGGTAAGGCCTAACGCGAAAAACGACTAAGGGAAAGAGTAAAGCGAATTGACTTGCAAATTTTCATAAAGTGTCGGATTGCCGAATTCAGCTCGTTCGACTGAAGTACTGTCGGCCTCCCTCAGCGGCCCGCTCTTGATCCGGCGACGGATCGCAAGTCGGACGTACGACCGGCAAGAGCACAGCCAAAGAGTGGGGCGGATAGGAAAAAGCGAACAAGTCGAAAGAAAGCAAGCCGGCACACAAATGATTAACAAACACACTAAAGTGCGACATAATAAAAGGATAATTATATTGTCTTACATCTGCACCCATCCCGGGGATTTAATGAATTGTCTTGGCAAAGAACAACTGGAAATCTAAGCCGGAGGGGCATCGGGGAGCCTTGCCGGTCGTCCTCAGGCACGTCGCCCGCTTCCTCATCGTCCATATACTCTCCATCGGGACGAGGGAGGGTTCGGGTCCGCGACGAAGGGCCTTGTCGACGAACTCGGCGAAGGCTGGCTCGAGCAAGGCGGCGGCCTTGAGATCGGCTGGGAGCTTGTCCTCCGCGCCGGCCCGCCGATGAGCTGCCCCAGGTCCACCTCATTGCCAGGAGAGGACGAAGGACAACATGTCGGCACCGCGGCGTGGGCGACTCCTTCCGTCGAGGAAACGTCCGGCGCCCCGCCCATCGCACGACGAGGCCGGATATCTTGCGGTGCCGCTCTTCAGAACGCATGGGCACTGCACTTTCCGTCGCCTTCCGGTTCCCAGCTTGGTGATGGGCTCCGACGCGGCGCTCATGGACGCGATGATCCTCCATGGAGAAATACTCCGAGCTGCCCTCGCCGCTCGCTCCGGGACTCGCGCTCAACGCCAACGGCCGCCAAGGCCGCATCCTGCGCTCGGGAAGGCCGCTGCGGGAAGAAGCATGTCAGAAACCACCAAAAGCCAAAATAAGCTGAAAAATGCGACTTTCAAGTCCTAAAGTAAGCCTGGCGGACGAACGGCTGCCTGGACTCGAAGATGGAGATAGCGAAAAGATCAGACTGCCGCCGGCTACCAACCTAAGCCGACAGCCGACAAGCCGGCAAAGGGAAGGAAACATAGAGGCACTCACCCGATAAGCCGCGATCAAGCGCGCCAATCCCCTCCGTCCAGCGCTTGGCGGTGGCCGTTAGCTCCGTGGACTTGGTGGTGACTTCCTCTTGGAGCGCCAGCCGTTGCCTCTCCACCTCGTCCAACCGCCTGCTCAGCTCCGCCAGCTTCTCCTCCCCGTCCTTCTTGAGGGCAGCAAGCTCCTTAAGGTGGTTCTGCTCCAGCTGGCGCAGCCGCGTCAGCTCCTGATCAGCCAGTTTAAGCTTGCGGGCGGCGGATCGGCCCGCCTCCTCGCTCACGGCGCACTGATCGCGGGCGGCTCGGAGATCCGACTCCAGCTGCGGAACCTTGGCGGCTTCAACTACAAGCCGGCCAGAAAGGAATGTCAGCCAACCAAGACTAGAAAGAAAATAAGACATCAAGCCGAAAGAAGCATAGAGCTTACCCTTGGCGGTTTCCAGCGCAGGCGGCCCGGTCCAGCTTGGCCTTGTGGTAGTGGGTCACGCGCGGTTGTACAAGTGGTGCGCCGATCCGCCACGGCCTAAGAAGAAAAGAAAAAGTTAGTCCATCAGCGAACCCGTGAAGCTCCAAGGAGCCCATGCCCCTGGGGCTACAGGATAATATTCGGATCAAGCGCGAAGCTTACCCGCGCTTCCTCCACCTTGGCGCCACGCGGCCCCGCTGCATGGCCTTGAGGTTGGCCCGCAAGCCGAGAAGAATCTCCACCGATGCGGCCGGGTTTCTCCCGTGGTCACTCAGAGTCGGCGCGGAGCCACGCCCCTCCATGGTGGGCAGAGCCGGAGGCGGAGCGGAGGCGATGGCACCGAAGAAGAAGTGCGCCCTTGGCCACGTGCGCCTTGCGGTGACGCCGTTGGGGTCCCCGTCCTCGCCGCGCAGTCGGCGCCCTCCGGGCGCACCGGCTCGTCTCTTGCCGGCTCCTGCCGGGCCGGCTCCTGCGTGGCCGCGGTGGCGGCATCGCTCCGGGCGCAGCGATGGCCCAGCCGGGCCGTCCTCGGCGCCGGTGCCTCCTCCGGACTTTCCCAGCACCACCACGCTCGCCTCGCTCGCTCCGATCGTGGGCGCAGCCTCTCGGCTCCGGTTCCGGAAGCGTGCGTGAGGCCGCTGGCTCCGGCTCCGACGGCGGCATTCGAATCGCCTACTGGGCCCAGAGGGTAGTCGTCGGAACATGTCGTCCGGCCGCCGAAGTCCGCTCAACCGCGTGCCGCGATCAGGCGCTGGTCAGCAGCACGGCGAAGGAAGGCGCCCCTGCGGGCAGGCGGTGGCGGTGTAGATGCGCGCGAGGAAGGCTGCGGCGTCGCTCCCTCTGCTGGCGGGGAAGTGGCGACACAACGCGAGCTTGCCGGGAGCCGCCGCCCTGGGCAAACTTGATAGGGGCCCTAGCCGGATAAACAGAGAAATAATAAGTATAAAAGTAAGGAAAGAAAAGGAATCAAACAAGAAAAAGAGAGAAAGAGCTCACCCGGCCTTCTCCGGGACCATCTTCGGCGCCCGCGTTGTTTCTTCGCCTTCGCCTCCAAGGCGGGCGGAGCGCCCGGCCGGTCTGGGCGCCGGTCGCCGTGGTGCTGGCGCCTCGCACGCGAGGCACGCGGGGATGGCCCCGTGCCGGACGTCGCCGCTCCACCTCCTCCGCTGCTCCGGTGAAGGGGGCGGATTGTGTTCCCCCATCGCCTAGATCGGCGCTGCGGCAGGTCGTCGCTGCCGGCATGCTCGCCGGCCTGTCGGGGCCGGATCGACGTGATCCGGCGTCCACCTCTTCGTCGCCAGGTCGCCGTCCTCGGCGTTCTGGCGCTCAAAAAGCTAGAAAGATGAAAAAGCATGAACATATGACAAGCCGGAAGTCGGCAGAAGAAAAGGGAAGCGGCCCCGCACCGCAAGCCGGAAAATGGCAGAGACATGAAACTTACCCGCGCCGGCGGATGCTCCCTGTCGCGAGGCGCCAGCCCGTAGCTCCAGCTCTCCGTCAGGTTCGCCTTGGTGATGTGGTTCACCCGCCTGGCCACCCGGGCCTTGTTGAGCGGCGCCTTGGACGTCCGGTTCGGATCGAACCGGCCGGACATGTGCGATCTTGTGGGTGCGCATCTGGAGCGGCAGCACCCGGCTCGCGATGGTGCAGAGGGAGATCCTCGGCTTCACCGCCATCAGTGGCTGTCGCCAGGAAGTCCCACAGCAGGTTTACCTCGGCGTTCGGATCCGTCGAGCGGGCGTTGTGGCTCCAATTGATCCGGCCAACTGGAGGAGCCGGGTTGAACTCCGCAAGTTGATCCGGTCAACAAGCGCCCCTTCGTTGCGGACGTAGAAGAAGGACATTCTGCCTTCTTCACCGAATCGACGGTGGGGATTTTGAGGAAAGGCGTACCGGGCGTGTGTAGATCGAGGCGGCGCCACAGGCCCGCGAGGTGGCCGTCGTGGTTTGGGCCTTCAAGTAGAAGAGCCGGCTCCAGAAGTCATGTCGGGCCACAGGCCGGCGTAAGCCTCCATGAACGCGACGTAGCAGCTCGGGAGGACGCACGCGTTGGCCGGGAGTGGTGCGGCTGGAGACCGAAGTGGTCGAGGAACCGCCGGAAGAATGTTGATGCGGCAGGCCCGCCACGGTCGTGCGCGCCGAAAACGACGCGTCGCGGGCTCCGGCTTGGGCCCGTCTCTTGAGCTCCCGCGTGATCACCGACCGCGGGATCCGCGGAGGCGCCCGCGCTCGATGTCGTCCTCCCGCATGTAGGAGCCCCTCCAAGACCGCTGGGGGACGCCATTGACGAGGCCGAAGAAGAAGAAGACGACCAAGAAAGGTGGAACGGCGAGGAAGAACCTTGCGACCGCGGCGGCGACGACGGTGCTGCGGACGCTCCGTCGAGACGCGCGGCCCCGTAGCGCCGGATTGATGCGCGGCGGCGGCGGAACGGTGGAGTTTCGGTCGCCGGAGTTCGCCCGGGAAGACGTTCGAGTAGCGAAGAGCTTGGGCGCGGAGAGCGACGGAGGCAGGGCGCGAGGAAGAAGAAGTGGCAAGTGCCGCCTCGGTACCCTCCCCGCGGCATTTATAGCCGACCGCGGCGGGCAAGTTGGCCTCCACGTGGCGATCGTGGGCCACGTCTCCGGATTTCCTCAAGTAACTCCCCCCACGATCGCTACGGTTATCAGAAACACCGCACCACGCGCCCACAACCGCACCGGATCCGAGGAACATTGATGTGACCGACGAACCGACGCAGCGGAGGTCAGACAGTCAAGTCGGGCGCAGGGGCCGGGCGCGAGAGACTCCGGCAGAAGCGGCAGCCGGATTTGAAAGTTCCACTCGAATCAAAACTCTTCAAAGGCGGAGGCGCCATCAAATCTTGCAAGAAAGCAAAAACTATACAAGTGTAAAAAGCTGCCGGCTAGAAGCAGCTGCAGAAGAACGGACGAGGCGCAGCCGGCTGAAAGGAAATCCTCAATCGGCCCTCCAAGTGCCGTCAATATATTCAAGCCAGAAAAACCTGCCAGGTCCTTCTAACCAGGACCGCTGCCCGGGGGCTAATGTGGGGAAGACCCGGGTAGGGCAATGGACGCGAGCAGCCTACCCCCCGTCGCCGCGGAAGGCGGCCGAGGAGGCCAGCATGCCGTGGCCGGCTGGTCCGGAGCCGGCCGGCTCTAGGGTCCCCGGCTCGCTGCCGCCAATGTTGAGGCGGCCGGCTTCTACAAGCCATATCCAACTGGGGTTCTGATCAGATCGACTCGAGGCAAGCAGTCTTGCACTGGAAGGAACCGGGTCCGGGTTCCCAAAGTCCACGCTGACTTCATCTTCCGTAAAGCGCGGGGCATTGTGGAGCAATAGTGCCACGCCGGACAGGCCATCATGGCTTGCGACGTGCCGCACACGGTGGCTGACGCAACAGAGACACCTCCTCTCCATGCCGCCGACTCCGGCAGCCGGATGGGACAGAGCAGACGCCTCAACGGCTCCCGACGTCACCGCCTCGGGAAGGAGCGGAGCCGAAGCCGGCCAAGCCGGCGATAGACTATAGGGTCTTATATGTAAAGTGCCGGTGCCTATATAAGCCGCACTACCTCTCGTCAGGGGAGGATCGAACACTTATTGCTTTCACCTACCTGCGCCGCTGCCCTGTGGAGAGAGACCATCGTCTCCCAGTCAGCCAGCCGGATACAGCTCTAGGAGCACCATTGTACTGTGTGATTACCATATACACTCATAGCAGGAGTAGAGGTTTTACCTCCACCGGAGGGCCAACCTGGGCACGTCGCCGTGTCGCTCGTGCCCAAACCCGCTTCCGGATACCGCCGTGAGATCTCTCAGGAGCCCCTTCGATCAGCCACCCTATGGCATATGCCGTGACGATACCACGACAATTTCGGTAAATGATTCTTGGGTCAACTGTGAAATACAAATGCATGACCCTTTGTTCTAAACTAGTTTAGTGCATACAATTTCTGCAACGAAGCATTTGTTTTTAAGAACTTCATAGTGCCAATTTGTTATAGCAAGCGCCATAAATAGATATATTTTCCCTGGCCTCGGAGTTTTTTTTCCTTAGCCTTGGAGCTGTCCATATAATGTACACCCCCATTTAGCTGGATCTAGAACACATTTTAAAAAAACTTCATAGTGCATGATTCATTATTGCAATTTCATGAATAGATATGTTTTCCCTGGCCTCGGAGTATTTTTTTTTTACAACTTCTCTTGTTCTTGGGATCATTGAGAAATAACTATTTTTAAGTCGACGCCGAGGACCATTTTTGGAAAAGAGTTATATTTATACGTAAAATACATGAGAATATGTCACTTGGAAACTTTACTAGACACATTGATAACTAAATGATACATTATTTCTAAATCAACCGAGAAATCATCATCGTCTTTGATATATTGTCTAAATATATTCTAGGTGTTTTTAGTTGTGTATTCCATTTTTACTACAACTCGTGTAGTAAGTAAAATGTAGGAGAAACATGGACATGTAAAATTTGTGAAAACAATGGTATTATATTTCACTTGAGAAATATATGTCGATACAGTAGATTACAAATACAATTCGACATATATACTATGTTATATAATAGAGTGTTTTGTCTTTAAATAGTAATATAGAGGAAATTGAGTTGTAATATACATGTGGTAAACAATAGTTTTCTAAAGGTTGTACTCTTCTACTGTTTCATACTACCTAAGAGTTTGTACAAAAATAGGTCTTCCCCAAATCAGAACGGAAAAGTATGTATGGTCAAGCCGCATGGATTATTTGTATAAGAGTATAACATCTTTTTTTTTTTTGAAAAGGTAAAATGTGATTTCATTAACCCAGTTGCGCAGCAAGATCGCTTGCAACAA
This sequence comes from Lolium multiflorum, assembly GCA_030979885.1. NCBI lineage: Eukaryota > Viridiplantae > Streptophyta > Magnoliopsida > Poales > Poaceae > Lolium > Lolium multiflorum. The sequence goes on from CM061753.1 coordinate 4,871,156, forward strand.
ATTCAGTTACAAAGTTGGGGGCAGACTCTACCCAACCTGAACACTCAGACTCACACCTGAACCCAAAACGGGCTAAGCAATGAGCTACTTGATTACAATTTCGTGGACAAAACCTAAACTCATATTTTTCTAGTTGGCCCACACAATTGCTACGAATTTCACGGAGGAGGATGCCAATCTCTAAAAGCTCGTGACTGCTAGACTTGAGGGCATGAACTAAAATCTGACAGTCCGACTCAAATATTACCCTGCGGTAGCCGAGAGCCGTTGCTCCTTCTGTTGCTGCAACACATGCCTCTGCCTCCGCTTGCAATGCATTTCGCAGGTGTCTCAGTTTGCCTGCCGCAGCTGCAAGAAAATTGCCAGAATCTGACCGGGCCACAAAGCCCCAAGCTCCACTTCTCGAACTTTCAACAAACGATGCATCAAAGTTGATTTTCACCCACTCGCTCGGTGGTTTTTTCCAGACTATCGTTGATGGATGAGGTACAGTGCTGGCATCTCCTTCTGAAATTATATTCACCGTAGTGTTTTTTCTAAAATCAACAAGGTGCCGGTTTATTATTCCACACACAGCCTCAGGCGACCTCTCCATCTCACCAACATTGACCTTATTCCGAGTAGTCCACCAATCCCAAAGCAGAATCAACACATGATCACGCTTCTCTTTTGGTAGAGCACAAATGGTATCAAACATGGCCATCGGGTTTGGTGCTTCAGCCAAAGTGATGCGCACATCTTCGAGTAGGGACTGGCGCCAAATTTGCTTCACCTTCTTGCATTTCAAAAACAAGTGCCCGCCGTCTTCGTCAACACGGTAACACATTGGACAACGTGTATCAAGGTCAATCTTCTTCCTTTTTATATTCATCCGAAGTGGGAGACTGTTATGTGATAGCCTCCAGATGAAAATTCGAACCTTTGCTGGGAGCTTTAAATTCCATATTTTAGCCCAAAATGGTGGCTCATGTGACGGAGATGTTGATGAGCTAGCATCTCTTAACATCTTTAGTTGGTACGTAAAGTTATATGTATGCTCCAGTGGTAACCGTCAGTAAGCGCTAGCACCACCTCGCGAGTTGAATCCCTGCAAACATATTAAATTTTATTTGTTTCATTGGGAACTGGCAGGTGGGATCCGCACATAAGATGGCATTAGAGATCACATACGCAAAATAAAAAATATTAGGACCTTTTTGCAAACGCTATAACATCACGTGTCAGTTTTTGATTAACTGAGAGCCAAATCTTCACATTATTGTAAGTTGTAGGACTACCATTTTAACTTTTGCTAGTTGTAAAACCAAACCTTCGGACAAGGGTTTTGTGCACATGGGAGTCAGTGCTTCCTTCACTTTTGGATTTTTGAAAATTTCAGATTCTCAAATTTCTCTGCTTTCAAGAATTATGACATTAAATATGTAGATAGATGTGTATACGAAGATTGGAATCAAAAAAGTCTCGTCAAAAAATACGTTATATTTTTGGAGATGCAAAAAAGACAAATTTCTGACAGTACACTGACAAAATATACGTACTATTGTACTACTCCCTCCGTTCATTTCTATAGTGCCTATAGATTTTTGGCATTTGTTTCATAATATAAGATTGTAGTTTGGCTTTTTTTTAATTACCCCCTCCTCCGTTCAGCTCCCACACAATATGCGTGAGAAAAAATTCATACAAAATTGGAAACAATTAATTGAGATTCCTAATGCATGGCCCAACGATTTCTTAAAATTAGGCAGCAATGTTTTACTTTCCTGGATTGAACTTGGCTGCACATATATGGAGAATCAACAAGAGAGATTTGTGGGACTTATTATGGTAAGTTAGGAAGATATGGATTTCCCAAATTTTACGTTGATCTCAAATCGTTCAGCTAGGGGGTCTTGTGTAAAATATACTATTGCGCTAAATTCCGTGCCAAAAAATGAAACAGAGGGAGTACTATTTATAGTCAGAAATTTGTCTTTTTTGTATTTTTCAAAATACAAAGTATTTTTTAATGGGACTTTTTTGACTACACTCATCGTGTCTAAATCTATCTACATATTTAATACCATAATTTTTGAAAACATAAAAGAGCGAGGTTTTGAAAATTTTCAAAAATCCAAAAGTCCAAGGAGCACTTGTGCTCATGTGCACATGGTACTTTCCGCAAACCTTCACCCTATACACATGTTGTTAGACCGAAGGTGTAATTAGAGCATCTCCAGTCGCGTCCCCAAAGCGTCCCCCAAAGGGATTTGGGCGCGCCGGACAAAAAAAGCGTTCCAGCCGCGTCCCCCAAAGCCCATTTTTGTCCGGCGCGGCCCGATACGGTGTCCGGCGCCCTGCCCGTCCCCGTCAGGGACTTCTGGGACGCCGACACAACGAAAAGCGAGGCGGGCTCCCACATGTCGGCGACTATTTGCATAAACCGTTGGTTCGCGCCTCTTTCTCGTCGCCCTTCCTTCCCCGCGCTCCCACCCCACGCGCCGCTGGGATTTCCCGCCGTTTGGGCCCGATCTGTGCGCGAGTCAAGACCGTTGTCGCGGGCTCGGGCTCCCGCCGGTCGTGCTGCCGCCGCGTGCCGAGCTTCCTGCACCACCACAACTCCGCCCCACCTCCGCGCACGAGAAGGTGCTCGACGACTTGCCGGGTAGGCGCGATTGGTCTTGCGTTTGTTGCGTCGTCTGCCTCGCCGCAATTTTAACCATTGATTTTGCTTTAGCCATGGACGGCGACGATGAGATGATGGTGCATTGGAGGACGCAAGCTGACGACGACTGCGGGAGCATTTGTCGATCATCGTTCCTCCAGGACATGGCGACGCGAGGCGGAGAAGAGGGAAGAGGTCGCGCCGCGGAGGATCAAGGCCGGGAAGAAGGTCGAAGCCCCGGCAGAGGATGGAGGGCATGCCATGCTGCACAACGACTACTTCGCCGACGGGGCAACACATGCCGACAATTTTCGGCGCCAGTATGAGCAAGGGCCTGTTCATGAATATCCTCCACGGCGTTCTCGAGAGTTCGACCCTACTTCAAGCTCAAGGTCGACGCGTAGGCATTCTCAAGTTCTCATCCATTCGAAGCCACCGCCGCCATGAGGATGCTTGCATACGGAGCACTCCGATACACAGACGACTACCTCGCATGAGTGAGCCATCGCCATTGAGTGCATGTACAAGTTTTGCCGAGTCGTGGTGGGAAAGTTTGGCAAACTACTTGAGAGGGCCAACCGAGGAAGAGACCAAGGATCATGGCACAAAATCCTGCCAGAGGATTTCCTGGAATGCTTGGAAGCATCGATTGCATGCACTCGGCATGGAAGAACTGCCCGTTTGCTTGGCAAGGTATATACAAGGCGTCATGGATATTGCAGTGTGGTGCTGTGGCAGATTATGACCCGTGGATTTGGCATTCTTTCTTTGGCATGGCGGGATCACACAATGACATCAACGTGTTGGAGCGGTCTCCGGTGTTCAGCAGACTAGTGGAAGGGCATGCTCCACCATGCAACTATGAGATCAATGGCCACCAATATACCAAAGGCTATTATCTAGCCGATGGTATATATCCAAAATGGGCCACTTTTGTCAAAACAATCTCGAATCCATCAGTCTGAAGAATTCTCACTTTGCTACACGACAGGAGGCTCTGCGGAAGGATGTCGAGCGGGCATTTGGTGTGCTTCAAGCACAATTTGCCATTGTCCGGTACCTGCTCTAAGCTGGTCTCACGACCAAATGTGGGAGGTGATGCAGGCTTGTGTGATCATGCACAACATGATCATCGAGGATGACCGCAAGAATCATGTTAGGTCACATGTTGGTCCCTATGAGTGTCAAGGCCCTCTCGCAGAGGTTGATCATGAGTTGCCTGCAGATTTTGCTGATTTTCTCGCCATGCACGCATCCGTGACAACAATGTGCATGAGCAACTTCAAGCTGATCTCGTTGAGCATTTGTGGAGGATCAAAGGAAATACCATGGCACCTTGATGTATCATCTAGCCCTTTTTATTATATTTGATTACTTGTTTTATTGTTTGTTGTAATTTAATTTGAAAACAATCCTCGAAAACAATTTTTTCATATGCTACATTTGATATAAATGGTTTACGTGTTAAAAAATTATTTTAAATGTTTGGGGGCGGCGTTTGGGGACGCGGCTGGAGCGACGTCCCCAAACACGCACGAACAAACACGTCCCCAGCTCGATCCGCGCGCTTGGCTTGAGGACGCTTTGGGGACGCGTGGAGATGCTCTTAGGCATCTCAACGAGCGACAAACGGACGCTGCCGGGCCGTCCGTTTGGGTCGCTTGCGTGCCCGGCGGACGCGGGATACCGCTTCCGCGTCCGCGCGTCCGTTTTGGGTCGGGCATGCTGCGCCAACGCAGTATTTGGGTCGCGGCGCCATATGGTATGTTTTTCTTGTAAATTCACTAGAAAACGCAAAAATATTATATAAAATATATAAAATAGTACAAATGCTCAAAATGTATTACACATTACATAGTCCATGTAATCAAGGATAAAGTATTATTGAAATAAAATGAAAAAACGATACAAATGCTCTAGGCTTCAGGATTTCCTTCATCATTGTTGTTTGCAGCATTGTTGCCTACATGCTGCCACATGTGCTCGACCAAATCAGCTTGCAGGTGGTTGTGTACAGCTAGATCTCGAATTTCATGGTGCGCATGAAGAATGTCCTGGAATGATGCCGGCTCACCTTGAGGAGTAACCAACTCTCCTTGGCCTTCCCACTCATTATCAAAGAGTGAATCATCCCGCTCTACCTCAACAATCATGTTATGCATGATTACACAAGCGGTCATCACCTCCCACAGTTTGCACATCCCAGGCTCTGGCAGGGTGTCTGACGATAGCCCAACGAGCTTGGAGGATGCCAAACGCCCGCTCGACATCTTTCCGGGCTGCCTCCTGCTCTTTGGCAAACCTTGCCTCCTGCTCTGAGTTGGGGTTCCGGATTGTCTTAACGAGTGTAGCCCAAGGTGGATAGATACCATCAGCAAGGTAGTACCCCTTCGTGTAGTGGTGGCCATTGATCTCAAAATCCACATCAGGGGACTGACCGTACGCTAGCCTATCAAACACCGGAGAGCGGCAGCACATTGATGTCATTGTGCGAGCCAGCCATTCCGAAGAATGAGTGCCAAATCCATGTGTCATGGGAAGCAACACCTTCAAGAATGACCGTGCACCCTCAGAATCCTTTGTACACCCCCGCCAACCAAAGGGGCAGTTCTTCCACTCCCGAGTGCAGCGATCTATGCGCCAGCATCCCCGGGAAAACCGACCGCGATCGCACGTACGCCGTGTCCTCGCATTAGGTTGCCGGAGGTACTCTTCTCCGAACGAACCGATCACAAACGCAGAACCCGAACATCGATTCCAAGCCGTTGACTCACTCATGCGCGTGTACTCATCTACGAAATCACCTACAACGCCATGCGAGCATCCTAATCGCTGCCGTGCATTTCTGGTACGAAGAGAGGCCTACTCTGCCAATTGCATCCACTTTCGCACGAAGTAGTCGGCGTAGATCTTCACGCATCCATTATCCCGGAACAATGACCTGTCATCCGAAACGGACGAAAACATGGATGGCACGAACAATGGCTTGGGCTTGAAGTAGTCGTTGTAGAGCGGTCCGTGCCGCGTTCTCTTTTGCGGTCCAAGGCGGCCGCGGCAAGGACCCCCGATGCACGGGGATTTGCGAGACGACGTGCTCGTGGATGAGCAGCGCAGCATCCGTGAAAAAATCGTCTTCGACTCCTCTTCCGACGACGTGTCGATGAAGTTCTTGAAGTAGTACTCGTCGTCGCTGTCCATGATCTGAAAAGGGACACATTTTAGTTCGAGCATTTGACCGAACACCTCGCAAGCGTGAGGCCATCCAAATGCTTCGTAGCGACCACAGAAGCGCCGTCTCGACGACGTCCGGTCTGGATCAGCAGGTAGAGAGCTCACCTCCCGTAACGGGCACTGCGAACCGCGGAGGTGTCGCGACGGTGAGGCACAACGAACGCCGCGGCGCGTCCTCCGACTCTGCTACGACGCGGCGGCAGCGCGACCTCGACCTATGCTTCCGCCCGCTTGCCGGCGTCTCGACGACGATGGCCGGCGGCGGGGCGCTCCCAAATCGCCGGCCCGTGGGGGCGGCGAGCGCGGGGAGATGTGGGCGACGGCTTGTGTTTTGGGAGGCGACAGGCGGCTAAGGGCGGACAGGGGAGGACGCGAGCGACCCAGCCTTTCGCGTCCGCGGCCACGCAAACTCGTCCAAGATTTGGGCTGCTGCCCCGACGCCGCGGCATCCGTTTTGTGATTGTCCGCACGCTGCGGCGTTTCGACCCATCCGGATGCTGGCGCATGGATGGCCGCCTTGGAGATGCCTCTAGCTCATCAGAATGTCAAGGAAACGCCAACATGTCTTAAGTATCTTCACCAGAGTTCCCACGAGGGCGCAACACGGGCTACACGTCCAGACAAACGGGTGATGGTAGCGAGGTACCCGGCGGCGTCAGGCTGCCTGCCGGTTTAGCATCATGGTCAGTGGAATAATGGCCTCACCTGCGCAAGGCAAGGCGCCTTTTGACCAGCACAGCACCGTACCATTGCCAAGCCGCGCCCCGACACACCCGTCAGCGAGAGCGCTCACGTGCACGTCGCCAGAGCACGCGCAGGATTTCAAGCTCCAACGATTCTTTAGGCAGGTCTCACTCTTTTTTTTTTTCTTGCAGATGATAATATAGTCGTCAGAAAAAATAATCATGATCTCGATATCATGTGTGTCCATTTCAGTTTCTTTGGATCGAGCTGCGGATAACAAAATAATCGTTAGAGCATCTCCACTCCCCGACCCCGAGGCCCCCGAACGACATTTTTTCCATCCCGACGGCGTAATTCGGCATAGTCGTGCCCCCGGTTCCTCGTTTTCGTCCGGATTTGGGCCTAAATTCATCCGGCGATCCCACGCCATCCCGCCTAGCCGTCGGGGACTCCGACGAAACGAAAGCGCGGAAATACCGAGGAAACTTCCCGCGCGTCTGGTCGCCCCAACTTGTCGGCGAGAGAAACCGATTGTCGTCCTCATCCATCGTCTTCCTTGCGCCGTAAAGCCCCGTCGTCGGTCGTATCTTCGCGGCCACGCGAGTTAATATCGTCGTCTTCCGCGCACGCATCGTCTTTCGCGCGCAAGAAAGGCGCTCGCCGCCGACGCGTCGCATTCCACGCGCATTAGTCCCCCGCCGCGAGGCGTGGATCGCCTATACGCCGCTCCGCTCGCCGCGAGGCGTGCCCCGTGCTCCACTCTCTCGCTCGGCGCGCGTGAAGAAGGAGCTCTGCCTCGCCACCGAGGGCCAGGAGCGGCGCCCTCGTCATCCGCGACCAACCCTCGCAGCCTGGGCGGAAGAGGAAGGCGGCGAAGAAGGACGCCGCCGCTGCCGCCGCAAACAAGCTCGCCGAGGAGGAGGCGAAGCGGGGCGGAGGACGCTGCCGTGGCGGAGGCGATCGCCGTGTCGCTCAACGACCCTGGTACCCGCCGACAACGCCTCCCGAGGACGCCGCCCCGCGTGGTCGAGGCCGACCGGGAGCGCGGAGGCGGAGGGACGGGGCCAGCGGCCGGACACGGCCGCCGCACGCCAACTCGCGCCCGCGCCGCTCCAACCGCCGCCGCGCCGCTCCAATCCTCCGCCCGCGCCCAACCGCAGACGACAGCGTCGCGCGGCTACCGCGTCTCTGCGACACCTCCATCCGGCGTCGCTGTCCCCTTCGTCGACCTCGAGTCCTACACGATGGCGTGTATTTCACACGTCGTTGGGCAACCCCAAGAGGAAGGTATGATGCGCACAGCAAGGCAAGTTTTCCCTCGAAAGAAACCAAGGTTTATCGAACCGGAGGAGCCAAGAAGCACGTTGAAGGTTGATGGCGGCGGATGTAGTGCGGCGCAACACCGGAGATTCCGGCGCCAACGTGGAACTCGCACAACACAACCAAAGTACTTTGCCCCAACGAAATAGTGAGGTTGTCAATCTCACCGGCTTGTTGTAACAAAGGATTAACCGTATTGTGTGGAAGATGATTGTTTGCAGAGAAAACAGAAAACAAGTATTGCAATGATTGTATTTCAAGATAAAGAATGGACCGGTCCACAGTTCACTAGAGGTGTCTCTCCCATAAGATAAAAGCATGTTGGGTGAACAAATTACAGTCGGGTAATTGACAAATAGAGAGGGCATAGCAATGCACCTACATGTCATGATAAGTATAGTGAGATTTAATTGCATTACGACAAAGTACATAGACCGCCATCCAACCGCATCTATGCCTAAAAAGTCCACCTTCAGTTATCATCCTAACCCCTTCAGTATTAAGTTGCAAAGCAGCACAATTGCATTAAGTATGGTGCGTAATGTAATCGACAACTACATCCTTAGACATAGCATCAATGTTTTATCCCTAGTGGCAACAGCACAGACAACCTTAGAACTTTCTGTCACTGTCAGATGTAATGCATGCATGAACCCACTATCGAGCATAAATACTCCCTCTTGGAGTTAAGAGAAAAACTTGGCCAGAGCCTCTACTAATAACGGAGAGCATGCAAGATCATAAACAACACATATGCAATAACTTGATAATTAACATAACATGGTATTCTCTATCCATCGGATCCCGACAAACACAACATAGAGTATTACAGATAGATGATCTGATCATGTTAGGCAGCTCACAAGATCCAACAATGAAGCACAATGAGAGAAGACAACCATCTAGCTACCGCTATGGACCCATAGTCCAGTGGGTGAACTACTCACTCATCACTCCGGAGGCGACCATAGCGGTGTAGAGTCCTCCGGGAGATGAATCCCCTCTCGGCAGGGTGCCGGAGGAGATCTCGAATCCCCCGAGATGGGATTGGCGGCGGCGACGTCCAAGGTTTTCCGTATCGTGGTTTTTCGCATCGTGGGGTTTCGCGACGGAGGCTTTAAGTAGGCGAAGGGCAGGGCGGAGGGGCTTCGACGAGGCCCACACCATATAGGCGCGCCCCCCCTTGGCCGCGCCGCCTTGTGGTTTGGCCACCTCGTGGCCCCACTTCCTATGCTCTTCGGTCTTCTGGAAGGTTCGTGGAAAAATAGGCCCCTGGGTCTTGATTTCGTCCAATTCCGAGAATATTTCGTTACTAGGATTTCTGAAACCAAAAACAGCAGAATAAAGAAGGCACCCGCATCTTGTTAATAGGTTAGTTCAAAATTCACGAATATGACATAAAGTATGCATAAAACATGTAGTATCATCAATAATATGGCATGGAACATAAGAAATTATCGATACGTCGAGACGTATCAAGCATCCCCAAACGTCGTGCCGTCCCGAGCTAAAACGATAACAAAGATAATTTCAAGTGACATGCCATCATAACCTTGATCATACTATTTGTAAACATATGTAGTGGATGCAGGATCAAAACAATGGTAATGACATGAGTAAACAAGTGAATCATAAAGCAAAGACTTCATGAATAGTACTTCAAGACAAGCATCAATAAGCCTTGCATAGAGTTAACTCATAAAGCAATAAATCAAAGTAAAGGTATTGAAGCAACACAAAGGAAGATTAAGTTTCAGCTGTTTTCAACTTGTAACATGTATATCTCATGGATAATTGTCAACATAGAGTATTATAACAAGTACAATATGCAAGTATGTAGGAATCAATGCACAGTTCACACAAGTGTTTGCTTCTTGAGGTGGAGAGAGATAGGTGAATGACTCAACATAAACGTAAAATAATGGTCCTTCAAAGAGGAAAGCATCGATTGCTATATTTGTGCTAGAGCTTTTATTTTGAAAACATGAAATTTTTTTGTCAACGGTAGTAATAAAGCATATGAGTTATGTAAATTATATCTTACAAGTTGCAAGCTCATGCATAGTATACTAATAGTGCCCGCACCTTGTCCTAATTAGCTTGGACTACCGATCTTTGCAATGCACATGTTTTAACCAAGTGTCACAATGGGGTACCTCCATGCCGCTGTAAAGGTCTAAGAAGAAAGCTCGCATTTTGGATTTCTCGCTTTTGATTATTCTCAACTTAGACATCCATACCTGGACAACATGGACAACAGAGATAATGGACTCCTCTTTAATGCATAAGCATGTGGCAACAATTATTATTCTCATATGAGATTGAGGATATATGTCCAAAACTGAAACTTCCACCATGATTCATGGCTTTAGTTAGCGGTCCAATGTTCTTCTCTAACAATATGCATGCTCCAACCATTAAGGTGGTAGATCTCTCTTACTTGAGACAAGACGGACATGCATAGCAACTCACATGATATTCAACAAAGAATAGTTGATGGCGTCCCCAAAATGGTTATCGCACAACAAGCAACTTAATAAGAGATAAAGTGCATAAGTACATATTCAATACCACAATAGTTTTAAGCTATTTGTCCCATGAGCTATATATTGCAAAGGTGAATGATGGAATTTTAAAGGTAGCACTCAAGCAATTTACTTTGGAATGGCAGAAAAATACCATGTAGTAGGTAGGTATGGTGGACACAAATGGCATAGTGGTTGGCTCAAGGATTTTGGATGCATGAGAAGTATTCCCTCTCGATACAAGGTTTAGGCTAGCAAGGTTATTTGAAACAAACACAAGGATGAAAGGTGCAGCAAAACTCACATAAAAGACATATTGTAAACATTATAAGACTCTATACCGTCTTCCTTGTTGTTCAAAACTCAATACTAGATATTATCTAGACTCTAGAGAAACCAAATATGCAAACCAAATTAGCAAGCTCTAAGTATTTCTTCATTAATAGTGCAAAGTATATGATGCAAGAGCTTAAACATGAGCACAACAATTTCCAAGCATCAAATTATCCAAGACATTTTAGAGTTACTACATGTAGCATTTTCCAATTCCAACCATATAACAATTTAACGAAGAAGAAACTTCGCCATGAATACTATGAGTAGAGCCTAAGGACATACTTGTCCATATGCTACAGCGGAGCGTGTCTCTCCACAAAGTGAATGCTAGGATCCATTTTATTCAAACAAAACAAAAAACAAAAACAAACCGACGCTCCAAGCAAAGTGCATAAGATGTGACGGAATAAAAATATAGTTTCAGGGGAGGAACCCGATAATGTTGTCGATGAAGAAGGGGATGCCTTGGGCATCCCAAGCTTAGACGCTGAGTCTTCTTAGAATATGCAGGGGTGAACCATCGGGCATCCCCAAGCTTAGAGCTTTCACTCTCCTTGATCATATTGCATCATACTCCTCTCTTGATCCTTGAAAACTTCCTCCACACCAAACTCAAACAACTCATTAGAGGGTTAGTGCACAATAAAAATTCACATGTTCAGAGGTGACACAATCATTCTTAACACTTCTGGATATTGCATAAAGCTACTGGACATTAATGGATCAAAGAAATTCATCCAACATAGCAAAAGAGGCAATGCGAAATAAAAGGCAGAATCTGTCAAAACAGAACAGTCCGTAAAGATGGATTTTATTAGGCCACCAGACTTGCTCAAATGAAAATGCTCAAATTGAATGAAAGTTGCGTACATATCTGAGGATCATGCACGTAAATTGGCTTAATTTTCTGAGCTTCCTACAGGGGGGTAGACCCAGATTCGTGACAGTAAAGAAATCTGGAACTGCGCAGTAATCCAAATCTAGTACTTACTTTACTATCAAAGACTTTACTTGGCACAACAAAACATAAAACTAAGATAAGGAGAGGTTGCTACAGTAGTAAACAACTTCCAAGACTCAAATATAAAACAAAAATACTGTAGTAAAAACATGGGTTGTCTCCCATAAGCGCTTTTCTTTAACGCCTTTCAGCTAGGCGCAGAAAGTGTAACTCAAGTAACATCAAGAGACGAAGCATCAACATCATAATTTGTTCTAATAATAGAATCATAAGGTAACTTCATTCTCTTTCTAGGAAAGTGTTCCATACCTTTCTTGAGAGGAAATTGATATTTAATATTACCTTCCTTCATATCAATAGTAGCACCAACGGTTCGAAGAAAAGGTCTTCCCAATATAATGGGGCAAGATGCATTGCATTCAATATCCAAGACAACAAAATCAACGGGGACAAGGTTATTGTTAACCATAATATGAACATTATCAACTCTCCCCAAAGATTTCTTTTTAGCATTATCAGCGAGATTAACATCCAAATAACAGTTTTTCAATGGTGGCAAGTCAAGCATATCATAGACTTTCTTAGGCATAACAGAAATACTTGCACCAAGATCACATAAAGCATTACAATCAAAATCTTTGACTCTCATTTTAATGATGGGATCCCAACCATCCTCTAGCTTTCTAGGAATAGAAGTTTCAAGTTTTAGTTTCTCTTCTAGCTTTTATGAGAGCATTTGTAATATGTTTTGTGAAAGCCAAGTTTACAACGCTAGCATTGGGACTCTTAGCAAGTTTTTGCAAGAACTTTATAACTTCAGAGATGTGGCAATCATCAAAATCTAAATCATTACAATCTAAAGCAATGGGATTATCATCCCCAAGGTTGGAAAAAATTTCAGCAGTTTTATCACAGTTCAGTTTTAGCAGCAGGTAATTTTGCGCGCTTTGCACTAGGAGTAGAAACATTGCCAACACCAATTATTTTACCATTATTAGTAGGAGGTGCAGCAACATGTGAATCATTAGCATTGCTAGTGGTGGTAATAGTCCAAACTTTAGCTACATTTTTCTCTTTAGCTAGTTTTTCATTTTCTTCTCTATCCCACCTAGCACGCAGTTCAGCCATTAATCTTATATTCTCATTAATTCTAACTTGGATGGTATTTGCTGTAGTAACAATTTTATTTTCAATATCCCTATTAGGCATAACTTTCGATTTCAAAAGATCAACATCAGGCAAGACTATCAACTCTAGAAGCAAGAATATCAATTTTATTGAGCTTTTCCTCAACATTTGTTAAAGCGCTTTGTGTACTAATAAATTCTTTAATCATAGCTTCAAGTCCAGGGGGTGTAATCCTATTATTGTTGTAAGAATTCCCATAAGAATTAGCATAACCGTTACCATTATTATAAGGATATGGCCTATAGTTATTACTAGAAGTGTTCCGATAAGCATTGTTGTTGAAATTATTATTTTTAATGAAGTTTACATCAACATGTTCTTCTTGGGCAACCAATGAAGCTAATGGAACATTATTAGGATCAACATTAGTCCTATAATTCACAAGCATAGACATAATAGCATCAACCTTATCATTCAAGGAAGAGGTTTCTTCAACAGAATTTACCTTCTTACCTTGTGGAGCTCTTTCCGTGTGCCATTCAGAGTAATTAACCATCATACTATCAAGGAGCTTTGTTGCTTCACCAAGAGTGATGGACATAAAGGTACCTCCAGAGCTGAATCCAATAAATTCCATGAAAGAAAAATTTAGTCCTGCATAGAAGGTTTAGATGATCATCCAAGTAGTCAGTCCGTGGGTTGGGAAATTTTTAACCAGAGATTTCATTCTTTCCCAAGCTTGAGCAACATGTTCATTATCCAATTGTTTAAAATTCATTATGCTACTCCTCAAAGATATAATTTTAGAGGGGGATAATATCTACCAATAAAAGCATCCTTGCATTTAGTCCAGAATCAATACTATTCTTAGAGATAGCAACCAATCTTTAGCTCTTCCTCTTAATGAGAAAGGAAACAATTTTAATTTTATAATATCACCATCTACATCTTTATATTTTTGCATTTCACATAGTTCAAAAAAATTATTGAGATGGGCAGCAGCATCATCAGAACTAACACCAGAAAATTGCTCTCGCATAACAAGATTAAGTAAAGCAGTTTAATTTCAAAGAATTCCGCTGTAGTAGCAGGTGGAGCAATAGGTGTGCATAAGAAATCATTATTATTTGTGCTAGTGAAGTCACACAACTTAGTATTTTCAGGGTTGGCCATTTTAGCAGTAGTAAATAAAACAAACTAGATAAAGTAAATGCAAGTATACTAATTTTTTTGTGTTCTTGATATAGCAAACAAGACAATAAATAAAGTAAAGCTAGCAACTAAATTTTTTGTGTTTTGATATAATGCAGCAAACAAAGTAGTAAATAAAATAAAGCAAGACAAAAACAAAGTAAGAGATTGAGAAGTGGAGACTCCCCTTGCAGCGTGTCTTGATCTCCCAACGGCGCCGCCGGCCGCTGCGTTGCTGTTGACGGGGAGATAGAAATCTTTGTGGTGTAACTTTTCTTCAGGTCCCCCGGCGCCAGAAAATATGCTTGATGGCGTGTATTTCACACGTTCGTTGGGCAACCCCAAGAGGAAGGTATGATGCGCACAGCAGCAAGTTTTCCCTCGAAAGAAACCAAGGTTTATCGAACCAGGAGGAGCCAAGAAGCACGTTGAAGGTTGATGGCGGCGGGATGTAGTGCGGCGCAACACCGAGATTCGGCGCTAACGGAACCTGCACAACACAACCAAAGTACTTTGCCCCAACGAAGTGAGGTTGTCAATCTCACCTTTTGCTGTAACAAAGGATTAACCGTATTGTGTGGAAGATGATTGTTTGCGAGAAACAGTAAAACAACTATTGCAGATTTGTATTTCAAGTATAAAAGAATGGACCGGGTCCACAGCTCACTAGAGGTGTCTCTCCCATAAGATAAAAGCATGTTGGGTGAACAAATTAAGGCAATTGACAAATAGAGAGGGCATAACAATGCACATACATATCATGATAAGTATAGTGAGATTTAATTGGGCATTACGACAAAGTACATAGACCGCCATCCAATGCATCTATGCCTAAAAAGTCCACCTTCGGGTTATCATCCGAACCCCTCCAGTATTAAGTTGCAAAGCAACAGACAATTGCATTAAGTATGGTGCGTAATGTAATCGACAACTACATCCTTAGACATAGCATCAATGTTTTATCCCTAGTGGCACAGACAAAGACAACCTTAGAACTTTCGTCACTGTCCCAGGTGTCAATGCATGAACCCACTATCGAGCATAAATACTCCCTCTTGGAGTTAAGAGCAAAAACTTGGCCAGGGCCTCTACTAATAACGGAGAGCATGCAAGATCATAAACAACACATATGTAATAACTTGATAATTAACATAACATGGTATTCTCTATCCATCGGATCCCGACAAACACAACATAGAGTATTACGATAGATGATCTTGATCATGTTACGCAGCTCACAAGATCCAACAATGAAGCACAATGAGGAGAAGACAACCATCTAGCTACTGCTATGGACCCATAGTCCAGGGTGAACTACTCATTCATCACTCCGGAGGCGACCATGGCGGTGTAGAGAGTCCTCCGGGGAGATGAATCCCCTCTCGGGCAGGGTGCCGGAGGAGATCTCCAAAATCCCCCGAGATGGGATTGGCGGCAGCGGCGTCTCGAAGGTTTTCCATATCGTGGTTTTTCGCATCAGGGGTTTCACGACGGAGGCTTTAAGTAGGCGGAAGGGCAGAGTCGGAGGGCTGACGAGGGCCCACACCATAGGGGCGCGGGCCCCCTTGGCCGCGCCGCCTGTGGTTTGGCCACCTCGTGGCCCCACTTCGTATGCTCGGTCTTCTGGAAGGTTCGTGGCAAAATAGGCCCCTGGGTCTTGATTTCGTCCAATTCCGAGAATATTTCACATTAGGATTTCTGAAACCAAAACAGCAGAAAACAGCAACTGGCACTTCATCTTGTTAATAGGTTAGTTCCAGAAAATGCACGAATATGACATAAAGTGTGCATAAAACATGTAGGTATCATCAATAATATGGCATGGAACATAAGAAATTATCGATACGTCGGAGACGTATCATCCTCCGACGACGAATGGTACAAGCCATCCCCGGTGGGGGAGACGCACGGCTGCAGCAAAGAAGAGCCAGGCAAGCACTCGAAGGTCGAGCTCACACTCCGACGCGACGGCGGTACACGGTGTTCTACCGCCATTTCGCATGTAGAGCGTGTTTTAAAATTAGCATTTGAATTCCCCTAGCCGAATTCGAAATATAGTCGAATTCCTCTATGTATGAACTCCGCCCGTTATATAATAAATATCATTAAATTTAGTCTATATTCGCCCGTTTTTTGCCGTAGTTTGTCAAGTTTCCGTTTTTCAAATTCGCATTATCGACTTCGCCTGGGCACGCGGCTGGGAAACTACTCCTCCCCACGCCAAATCTTCCTCCAATCCGGACGAAAATTTCGCCGGATTTGGGCGTGGGGAGCGCCAACGAGTGGGGGTGCTCTTAGGTCCGAGGAGGGCACTAGCCCTATCGACCCGATGTATTTTAATTCGGCCGCTCACATTTTAAATTATTTCAACACAATATCTTCACATGTATATAGGAAACAATAAAATTGCAATCAAATAAATATAAATAGCTATATACCTCTTATTTAGATAAACGACAAAGTTCAAAGCAATGTTGTGCAGGAAATAACAAAAC
This sequence comes from Lolium multiflorum, assembly GCA_030979885.1. NCBI lineage: Eukaryota > Viridiplantae > Streptophyta > Magnoliopsida > Poales > Poaceae > Lolium > Lolium multiflorum. The sequence continues at coordinate 4,887,671 of CM061753.1, forward strand.
ATAGTTCACAATTATACAGATGAGATCCATATTCCTTATTCTGCTCATGGCTTGTCAATGCTCACTAATGCTCAATCAGATCCGCATAAAGACAATCGTGAATCTAATTATCACGAAGCTCAACAAACATATGGAGGAATTCCTCGAACATTGAATTCCCAAGCTGCGGCTCAACCTACTCACCCTGAAATTCCCATCTTTAGTCATGGAGGTTGTCACCGCACTCTTACTGAACGATCATGTTGTGCATTATCAAACAACATGTCATCGCCTCCCACATGGTCTGAAGGTTCCATGTTCTAACAGGGTGACAAAACAATAGCCCATCGAGCTTGGAGCACCCAAATGCTTGTTCTACATCTTTCATGCATGCCTTTTGCTTTTGGCAAACATCTTCTCTTTCTTTGTTTGAGGACCACATATCGTCTTCACTAATGTTTGCCCAACTAGGATAGATGCCATCAGCTAAATAATATGATTTGTCATATGCATTGCCATTGATTTCATAGTAAACCACTAGAGCATTGCCTTCAACAATCCTGAAGCATACCGGGGAGCGGTGGCGCACATAGATGTCATTGTGGGAATGGTCATGCTAAAGAAAGAGTGTCAAATCCACAAATTTTGTCATGCAAATGCCTCAAAATGAATGTGCATCCCTCTACATGCTTGTTATACTGTCCCTACCATACGAATGGACAGTTCTTCCACTCACAATGCATGCAATCTATGTTGTCATTAATTCTTGGAAACCATATTGCCTCGTTGATCAATAACAGTCAAGCAGTGTCGGCAACTATTGCCTCTCTCAAGTAAACCTAGCCAAACACCGCAATCACGGTTCGACAAAACTTGTAGGTCGCATCAAGACATGTGGTCCCACTCATTCGCAGTACTCATCGATGAGATCACTTGGTACTCCATATGCAAACATACGAATATCTGCGCAAAACTTTTGATAAGAGGTGAATTCTAGCTTATTAATGGCATCGGGCTTGCATCAAGTAGGGGTCATAGTCTCTAACGCCTCGTAGAATAGTCAAGAACAAGTCTCTTGACGTCCAGAAGTGGCACTGCAACTGAGTGCATTGAACATTGACTTTGTGGAGGTCAAAGTAGTCCTGCTGCATCCAATAGTGGTCAGCGTCTCAATTGCGCCGCATTGCCCCTGTGAGCATAGGTGGGCACACATGTATTCATGGTTATTCGATCAGCTGAATACCCATTACTTTTGGCAAATAACAATCATGTAGTATTCAATTAATCTAGCCCAGCAAATTCACCTACCTCTTGGTCGGTAGCATCTCCACTAAATGTTTTAGAGCATCTCCAGCCGCGTCCCCCAAACCGTCCCCCAAAGGGATTTGGAGCGCGCCGGACAGAAAATGCGTTCCATGCGTCCCCAAAGCCCATTTTTGTCCGGCGCGGCCCGATACGGTGTCCGGCGCCCGAGCCGTCCGTCCCACGGGGACGCTCCGGGACGCCGGACACAACGAAAAGCGAGGCGGGTGGCGGGGCGTCGCGGCACAGCTAATTTTAACCTAACCGTCGCCTACCTCGCGACGGAAGTTATTCGCGCGCGTGACACACGGCGGCATCTTTGCCTTAATGGCGACGGAGGGCAGGCGAGACGTCTCGTCGGTGCTGCGCAGCCTCCACGCGTCGCCGGCGTTCGCACGCCACCGCCCGTTCCCGCGCGATCTTCCCGCCTTTCTCGCCTGTTCCCGCGCTTTCTTCCGACGCCGGCATCTATAAAGGTCTCCCGGCTCAACGGTAGCCACCACACCCCGCCGGCAACAAACACAGCCCTGTCGCTCCACCGCCGTCTCCACCACCAGTAGCAATGGCGAACCGCCCGGCGCTGCCACTTCCCACCGCCGCCCCTCCACTTGCCCGGAAACGCAGGTCGACACCGACCCCTCAGCAGCGGCCCGGGAAGAGCGATGGCGTGCACACCGTCGGCAGCGGCGGGAGGCAATGGCGAGGCCCGCCAGCAGCGGGAGGCGGCGCAGCGGCGGATGCGGCGCCAGGCCCCGCTGCGGCGAGCCGCGCGGCAGCAGCGTGGCAGAGCACAGGACGCCACCGTTGCGGTGTCGACGCCTCGACGAGAGAGGCGCGATGGTGCCGGTCGGGCGGAGATGGAGCGGTGGGCTGACGAGCGCCGCGCCGCGGTGGCGGGCGCGTATCGTGAACGGCGGAGTCGATAGAGCGCCGGCGGCGGAGTCGATCGGCGCGGCAGCGGCGACGGAGGAGCGTCATCGCGGAGGCGGCGCCGAGGCGTTATGGGGGAGGCGGGCGGACGAGTTGGCGGCGGAGGACGCCGTGTTGGCGGCGGCGATGATGGAGGCGCCAACGATGGGAGGAGGAGGCGCCAATGGAGGAGGAGGAGTCCGAGGCGGAGGAGACCGAGGTGGAGGACGACGATGACGACGAGTTCGAGTGGTCCGACGACGACGGGCCGCACCCGGACGAGACGGCCGATCAGCAACGCGCGCCGTCGAGTCCTTCGAGTCGGAGAAGAAGCTCCAGGACGACGCCCGTGTCCGCGAAGAGGCGCAGATGTCGCGCCGTCGAGCTCTTCCTCCGGCGCCCGGCGGAGGGCGGAGGAGGACGTGCGGCGGGAGCGGCACCGTCGGCCACCGCCGAACGCAAGGAGAGGAGGCGCGCACAGCGGAGAGCTGCGCGCAGGGAGGCGACGACGGGGCGGCCGTCGAACGCACCGCCGGCGGTGTAGTCTAGGTTTAGATCAAATCTAGCCGTTTTCATTCAAACTTTGTAATATATAATCAAAATTGAATGAAAACCTTTATTTTCGTGCACCAATATTCATTTGGGGCGGCGTTTGGGGGACGCGGCTGGGGAGCGACGTCCCCCAAAGGCGGCACGAACAAAACACGTCCCCAAACGCTCAATCCGGCGCGGTTTAGGGGACGGTTTGGGGGACGCGACTGGAGATGCTCTTAGTCCTCTGAGCTCCACGAGTCCAGCTCCACGCTTGCTTGGTTGCTCAAAGGACATAGGACACAGGACACAGGGAGGGTGAGGCGGTGAGTGCGATTGATTCAATTTTAGCGCAGCGACATCATAGGCGGGAGCCACTTTATATTCAATGAACTATGAGAAAAATAAGTTTTTTTTTGATACGGGGTGTACCCCAGCCTCTGCATCAATCGATGCATACGGCTCTTTATTGATTTTATTGAAGTACTGAGTTACAACCTTATTACAAATCACGGATCACTCAAAGTTGCTATGAAAACCAACCATGTAAATAAGACAAAAATAACAAGCCGTCACAAGATCTTCATGTGAGTCGCTTGTCAGTACGCCAGCCGCACTGGCTGTAGAAATCTCGTGCTACCATCGCCAAGCGGTTGCACCCAATATCCATGTCCCGTCGCACATCCTCCTGCTGAATAAAGGACCACATATGGATCCAATGGGTAACTAAGGGAACAACCTGCAAAAATGATGGAAAACTCTTTTTGTTAAAAATAAAATCATTTCGAACCTTCCAGATAGCCCAAAATAAAGCGCTCACACCAACTCTAATGTGGCCTTTATCCTTCTTAGCTACCCCTTTTAACCAATTGCCAAATAAATTTGTCACATTTGAAGGAGCTGGAATATTGAAAGTCATATAAATAATGCGCCAGAGGATTTTAGCAAAAGGGCAAGTAAAGAATAAATGTTGAATTGTCTCATCTTGATCACAGAAGCAACATCTAGAACACCCATGCCAATTACGTTTTTTTAGATTATCTTTCGTAAGGATGACTTTCTTATGAATAAACCACATAAAAATCCTAATTTTTAGTGGGACCTTGATCTTCCAGATAAATTTCTTGACTTCTCCTGTATTACCTTCAAGCAAATCAAGATACATGGATTTCACCGTAAATTTTCCCGACTCGGTGAGGCCCCAATGGAAAGTATCATCATTTTCAGAGAGATGAACTTCCATTAGGCGGTGCACAAGATGAACCCATCGATCCCATCTATTATTTGATAGTGATCTCTGAAACCTATGTTTAAAGGAGTCCCATTCATAACATGTGCAGCCGTAACATTGGTTCAGTTGACAATACGGTACAGAGAAGGATATTGTTCGCACAAGGGCCTATTGCCCAGCCAAGTATCTTCCCAGAACCTCGTATTCTGACCATTCTCAACCCTCATGGATCCTATGAGAAAAATAAGTTGGGGAAGAATATGGGAGGCCAATATTGAGACAACTGCAAGGTTACGAAGAATAAATTTCTTTGAAGTTAAGAATAATGCAATCATATCACGAGTTTCCATGCTTTGGAAAAGCACAAAGTTGTGTTATGTGTTTATTATTGTTACTTAATTTCTCTAGTATTTTGATATGACATCATTCTGTCATTGTTACGAAAAATCGTGAACCTCTTTTATTTAGTACTGAATGAACAAGCCGATCTTTGTGTGTATTTTTGTGTTGAACAAAATTTTAAACCTTTAGATTTTGGATTGGCACTTTTTGTCACTTTGAATACCCATTTTTAATATCTTGTGTCCCCCCATGCCTGTGAGGCCTCATCGAGCCCTTGCGCACCAGCTTCTGTGTCTGAGTGTGGTCATGGATGAGGAAGGCCACAATAACCATGACCTCGAAGAGCCATTCGACTCCTCATCCGACGAGATGGCTATGATGTTGTTGTAGAAGAACTCGATCGACTTGCTCAGGTCCATCTGCGTGCAACGGATGGATCAATGGCTAGTCTAGATGATGCAAATGCCCGAAAATGGTCTAGGTTGTTATACCTCAAAATCGGCCCCGCAATTGGACCAACAGGTCCTGGGAATCAATGTCGATGGTCGGGACCGAGCAGACGAGCGGCAAATAAGGTCATAGAACGATGATGGTGAATGCTCTCTAGGACGCTGCCACCAATGGCAGCCCTCTAGCGAGCTACGGCCCGAATAGAGGGTGCCGATGGCGAGGGGGCAGGGCATGCAGCGATGGCGCTCTCGGATTGCAAGGGGAGGAATGGACATGATTTGCTGGCTACTGGGTTGGCATCATTGGCAAGCGGGCACTGGGTTAATTGAGGGGTTCACGCGTGGGCGCGACACAATTCAAGCATAAATTTGGACCGCGAATACGTTGACGCGGACATATCAATCACTATGCATTGAGCCATTGGGCTTGGGTTTTGTCTATTTCGTGTCTGTGTGAACCAAAACAAACACGTTTGATCCTTGCGTCGGTTCACTGGCGATGCCCTAAGATGCCGGCTCTCGTTGCCAAATCATAGGAAGATCTTGTTGTAGTGCCGTGAAAATCGGGCGGAGTTCGTTGACGGGGGATCATCAATCTTGCCGAAAGCCACCAGAGAAAGACTATCAGCCTCCCTCCACGAGCATTTCCCGCCACATCCTCCCACGATGGCGATTGGGCGGACGAGATCAGGAGGGCCGCTAGGGTTCCCCCTTGTCAGCCCAGGAGAGGACAACACGGGGGACCTGATGGATGAGGGCATCTCCAACGGGGCGATGCAAACGGACGTTGAGCGACCGTTTGCGTCCGCCCGGGCCTAAAATGCATCTGGTACCACCTCCAGCGGGGCGACGCATCATGACCGGGTCATCCGCAGTGACGCAAACCCGGCGCATATTTGCGCCTGGACTGCGTCGCGGCGGACGCTGCGCGCACACCAAGTGACCGCTCGCTTCTCCACCGGGCCCACCTGGCAGCGAGCCTATATCGAGGGCATCTCTTCCGCGGCCATCGCTTCTGCGATCAGCGCTTCTGCATCTGCGCCGCAGCCTTCGCCATCAATGTCACGGCTGCCTCTTCTTCGCGCGCACTGGCGGGCGGCTGCTGGGCTTTTGCGCCGTCTTGAATGACATCGTTTCCCGCGCGCGGCCGGTCTGAAAAGTCCACCGGCATCGTTCCTCCATCACCCACACCTCCACTCCCACCACCACCGCCGAAGCACCATGGGGAAGAAAAAGAAGAACGACTTCGAGGCGTCTGACAGCGGCACCAAGAAGGAGGAACGACCACGACGACGACGACTACAATGAGGCGTTGGCGTACCACAACAAGGAGGCCAAGGACGACAGCGACGACTACGTCGTGTGCATCTTCTAGGAAAGGCAGTTGGCCATGGCGGAGGGCCAGAAGTTTGAGTACCGGACAACATGACGGACGACGAGATCGCGAGGCTCGGCGTCCTCGTCTCGGAGGTGGACCGGTACGCCACCGGCATGATGCCGTCGGGCATGTCGGAGGAAGAAGCCCTACGACTCGGCCACGCCACCGGTTCAACCGCCGCCTCCACCTCCGCCGTACAACCAGTGGGGGGCCCCACCTCAGGCCTGGACTCCTCCACCTCCGCCACAGGCATAGGCTCCTCCACCTCCATCACCGGTGTATGTTCCGCCGGTTCCCAACTGGCCGTGGGTGGTACCGAAGCTCGTGGTGATCAAAAGCAACGAGGAGAACCAATAGACATAGACGTTTAGGGTTTTTCATGTCTTTAACTATGTAAATTATGTTTTCGTGTTATAAAAAATGAAAATTCGAACGCTGCTTGAGCCACCCGACGCAAACGAACGCGCGATCGATTTCGACCATGCAAACGGACGCGCGCGGACATTTTCGGACTCTGAAATGCGTTGCCCTGTTGGAGTGACGACGCGGCTGGACGTTGTCTGAATTCATTACATGCCTAGAGCCCTAGATAGATCATTCCCGTTGCACTGAAATGCTCAAGACGAATCGAATCCGCTGAAGTGACAAGCCATGAAAGACAGATGATGATGAAGAGCTCACAAGTATGCCGAAACGTGCAAGCAAACCAAACAAAAAGAAAAAAAAATGGCAGAGTACACACTACACATTGCTTCCTTGTGAGAATACATGACGTCCAAACTCGATAGAGAAACTCAGGTTGCTTTTTGGTCGTTAAAACCAAAACGTCACAGGGGAGAGAAAACGAAACTGCCCTAAAGATGGGATACAAGACCAAAGCACACAACTAGCTACACTTCATCGCTTGACGAGGGGAAGCAGATTTTCGAAACGCATCGTGTGCCCTAGCCGCGCGCAGAAGATTAAACGGAAGATCGAGGCTGTGCTCCTGCCGGGAGCAAACGGGATACGCCGATTGATTGATTATTCACCTGCTCGATCATGCAGAAACACAGTCAAAAGAGTGCGCACCAAGACAAGATCTGAGTAAAAGCGTAAAACCACGATGTTTTGTTTCTCTATGTTCATTAGGTATACGTACCGCCGTTGGGGTAGCGCGCCGTTGTGGGGATGGACATGGAGAGCAGCGTCTCGTCCCGGTGGCCCATATACCACGGCCTCCCGTCGACGCTGGTGTCGTCGCGCGGACACTCGTCGAAGAAGCGGCGCAGCGGCTTCTCCTCCGTGGTGACCGACGAGGCAGCGCCAGCGTCCGGCTTGTCCAAGCTGAGGTCGGCGCCGAGGGCCAGGCAGTGCTGCCGCCGCCTGGCCATGGCCTCCGCCTCCTCCTGGTCCTGCTGCCTGGACTGCCCGTAGCCGTAGCCGCCGCCGCTCGGGAAGAAAGGGGAAGCGGAGTACTGCTGCTGCGCCTGTGCGTACCTGTGGTAGGATGGAGGTGGCGACGGGGCGTCGAGATGGAGCTGAGCCGCAGCGCGAGCGGCGGAGGTGTCGGGACGGGTCTGGTAGTGGCCGTAGCTGGACGGCGTGTCGGCCGGCACCGGGGGCGAGATGGAGAGGGCGGAGGGGCGGTATGCCGCGCCTGGCGAGGCTGGGGCGGGCGAGGAGACGGTGGAGGTGGAGGACATGGGTTCCACAGGCTTTCTTGAACGGTTCTTGCCGCGGTGCATGTGCCTGTCGCAGTACTTGGACTCCCCGTACGCCTCCCTGGAGCAGCGCCACTTCTTGCCGTCCGTGCGCCGGCACCGACCGGGCTCCGGGTCCTCCGGCTTGCGCGCGTACTGCGCCCCCATCCCGTAGAGCCCCCACCCGACTGCGCAGACGAATCAAGATGAGAGAGCATCAGTCGGTTAACTAATGGCGGTGCATGAATCAAGATGAGAGAGCAAGTGGTAAACAGCAAGATCAGGGCGGAGGGCACGTACGGGAAGGCTGCGGAGGGGGGAAGCAGCTGCCGAGGCAAGGGGCGGTGTCGACGGCGGCGGCGTCGTGGTGACGGAGCGGGATGACGAGCTCGTGAGGCACCTGCGAGCCGGCGGCCATGTACTTGTAGATGAGCGCCTGGTGCTCAAGCTCGCGCCACTGCGACGCCGTGAAGAGGCACCTCCCGCCACCGCCGGCTTGCCCTCTCAGCATCATCTCTCGGGCCTCAAAACTCAACTACAAGTGTTGGTGAGCTCAGAGGGGGCAAGACAGTGAAGTCGATCTAGAAGGCAGATGGAGGCAAAGGCATGGGAAGTGCAAGGAGTTTAATGGCCGTCGCCACTGCTACAGGGTTGTGGCCGTGTCAGGGGGAGGAGTCACTGAGCGACTGAGCTGGGTGTGTTGACACATATGAGGGCGTCAGGATGCTTGCGATGTGGGGTTGAGGTCTGCTGGGGAATTAAGGTGAGGTGGTGGTGCGCAGTGGTGCAGAGGATGGGTCACTTCGGCCAGTGTTGAGGTCAGGCGCAGAGGTAGAGCCTGCATCCCGCAGTGGCAGCAGCAGTGCAGGCTGTGGCACTGGCACCTGACGATGCCGCTGCTGCGCGCGTGGGTGGGTGAGGAAAGAAAGAGGGCAGCGCACCCAGGCCAGGCAGGGCGGCAGGTTTTCAACTCTCAAGGCCTGCCAAAGCGGTGGGAAACGGGCCGGTCAGCACTCAGCAAGAGGGGACGGTCATGACCTAGCACACCAGATGCTCTTTGCTGCTCCTGTTCCGCTTCCTCATAGAACGCATGTTAAGAACCGGTTCCATATGTTTTTAGGGTCTTGCTAGTTCCCAGCTAAGATTTGCTTTGTGGTTCGTGCTATTTTTTTTAGTAGCAACACAAGTTATAACTGAAATTTGCTAAGGGTGGAGGAACAACGCGGGATCGCTGATGATCTTAACTCGGCTTACCTGATGCACTACCTGGATCTGCGACTCTCTGTGGCGGACTGGTTATTTCTCACAGAGAAGGTGGGTCACAGGGTGGATCCATGGCAGGGGTTGTTCCTGGAGTCGGCATGAAGACTTGAACTGACGAATTCTTGCTTATCAAGCCTTCCGATGTTCGCCATGGGTCTATACCTCCTGTATGACTCTACGCATGGGGCGATGGATACGTCGAGATCCCGTTTCTTTTGGGAAGGGGTTAGAAATAAACGGAAATACCACATGGTGGACTGGGCTACAGTGTGTAGGCCAAAGGAAGTTGGGGGTTTGGGTATCCTCAACACCAAGTCAATGAATATTGCTCTGATGCTCAGATGAATTTGGAAGTTATACCAGAACAAAGAGGGCCTATGGGTGGACCTCCTCAAAGCGAAGTATCTAGGCGACCATGATCTCTTCTCCCCCTTGGTTCAGACTAAGGGCTCCCAGTTCTAGAACTCTATCCAGAAAATGAAATGGCATTTCAAGATGGGGGCACGTCACAAGGTCCGGAACGGAAGGAGGACTTATTTTTTGGTTAGACTGGTGGACAGGGAGGGCCCTCTGCACCAACTATTCCCAAACCTTTTTGCATGCTGCGACAATCACTTTGCCACAATGGAGGGAGTGAGGTCGGCCGAGGGATGGCGCATTCAATTTAGGAGGAACTTCGGGATGGAGGAGACGGTGGAGTGGCAGAACTTGTGCAGGATCTTTGATCTACATCCTGTGCAGACAGACCAGGACCAGGTCTTCTGGGCGCTGGAGCCGTCCGGTGTGTACTCCGCCCACTCCATGTACCTGAGACTGTCACAGGGGGCGACGGTCACTTACTTTAAGGAGGTTTGGCAGACCAGAGTACCCCGAAGATCAGGGTCTTCCTTTGGCAACTGATACGGGGGAGACTCCCATCGGCTGAACAGGTGGCCCGGAAGAATGGCCCATCTGATGGTAGCCGTGCGCTTTGTGGCGAGTTGGAGAATGGCGATCACACCTTTTTCAGATGCCACCTGGCTCGCTTCATGTGGGCTGGTAGGGAACTCTGAATGGATCGTAACGGACAAGATGGGGGGTGAATGGACGCTACACAAATTTTAAGTCTTTTTCAGTTTTTAGCAACGCGGAAGGTAAAGGTGAATACTTTAGTGGTGGAGATGTTCCTAGTATGATCCTAGGCAAGTGCAACAAGTAAATGAAACAAACATGATAGTAAGAGTAAGGAGCGGGACAGCCGGATGGCGCGGAGACGATGCGAGGTTTGTTTCCCGCAGTCCCCCACAAAAGGGAGTACGTCTGCGTTGAGGAGGTGCTAGCCTCACACAAGAGGCTAGGCGGCCACACCACGAAGGAAGGCCTCACCTTCTTCCTCGAGAGAGCTCCACAAAGGGGCTCCCCCTTCTCCACTAAGGCACCGGTCGAGGCAGTGGTTCCTTCACAAGGTTGGGGCGAGCTCCACAACACTAGGAGGCTCCCAACAACCTATGGGGCTATCACAACACCAAGCTAGCCTCCATAGGAGGCTCCCAACTACCGCTTTGGTAAGCGGTACTACCGCTCTGGATTCGAAATCCCCACAGAACTTATCCACGTGGACACACAGCGGTACGACCGCTGCTCCGAGGTACCGCAATGGCCTCCAGGCTTACTGGATCCCAAGCGGTACCGAAGTGGTACCACAACGGTAGTGCGTAACTTATGTTACGGATTTAGCGCATCGCGAGCGGTACTACCGCTCTCAGCGTACTACCGCTCAAGGTACCAGAACTTGTTCGTGGACTTTCTCACCGCAAGTCTCCAAAGCGTACCGGCGGTATCAATAGGTAGCTACACACTGGTATCGTAGTACCGGTGAGCAAAACTGCTTTTTCCTTTTTTCCTCTCCAACCATGTCACCTCGCGATACACACACAAAACCAGAAAACCTATAAGCTACGCTTCAGTCCTCCGATCTTGACGCGTCCAGCGAGGTCACCGTGCACTTGCAAATCTATCAAAGACACTCTTTGCACACGGTAAGATTATTCAAGTGTTGTCATCAAACACACAAAACACGGGGTTCAGACTTTGCTCTTTCAGTCTCCCCCTTTTTGGTGTTTGATGACAACACAAGAATTTGCAATGGCATAAGATATTATGATGAGATTTTAGATTTGCAAAAGCTAGACGGAGCTCCCCCTAGACATGTGCATATTTCGAATATGTGTTTGAATACAAATGCACACAATCTAGAGACATGAATCCCCCTAGATTTTACAAACCAAGCACATATGCAACAAGGATACTTGACATGTTCATATAGCATATGCACACTATGGAGGCAACACAAGATCATGCAAAGAGTTTTGGGTGAAGTTATCATATCTTTGCCTTGAGAATACCCAAACTCACAACAAGTGCCTCCATAGGGTTGGTGTAGCCACAACACGAGATAAGCAACAAGGACCAAAAGGCTACAACAACGAAAGTCCCCATGCAAAAACCCATCCTAATAGGCAACTTCTCCCCCTTTGGCATCGGAACACCAAAAAGGAGGATAAGCATACCAACAATGATGGTAAGGAAATACACAACCAAACTTGCAAAAACCAACAAGGAAAACAAAGCTTGGATGAGACTTCCAACAAAAAAGGAGAAAAAGAAAAGACAACAAAAGAAGAAGGACAAAAGAAAGTCACAAATAAACAAGAAGAACCAAAAGCTCCTCAAGGAGGAGGTTGGTGGCCGAATCCACCGTGTAAGAGTATAGTGGTGTGAGGTCGCGTAGTATCTAAGACTCACGGCCACAACTCAACATGAAGCTCATTAGTCACTTAGTTGACAAATAGAAAATGTTTTGGGTTTCTTTATGCATTATGGGGGAGGGATAGCTCAATAAGTTTAAACCGCACTCCCCCTATGTTCATGCGTGCTTTTCATCTAGACATATAGTTAAAAAGTGGTAAATGCTCACGATGGTCAAGCAAAATTCGACGGATCAATGATATTTAGCTCATGCCTCAACTCAATGAAACGTTTCTCATCCAAGGCTTCGTGAAGATGTCCGCCAATTGCTCCTTGGTACCAATGAAGGATAGAACAATATCTCCGCGAGCAATGTGATCCCTAATGAAGTGGTTCCTTATCTCAATGTGCTTCGTCTTGCCATGAAGAACCGGATTGTAGGCGATCTTGATTGCGCTCTCATTGTCACACAAAAGAGGCACCTTGCTATACTCGAGTCCATAATCTCGCAAGGTTTGCCTCATCCATAAGATTTGAGCACAACTACTCGCCGCGGCAACATACTCTTCCGCGTAGAGACGGAGACACAATTTTGCTTCTTCGAGGACCAACACACCAAGGATCTTCCAAGAAAGTGACAAGCTCCGGATGTAGACTTCCTATCAACCTTGTCGCCCGCCCAATCGGAGTCGGTGAAGCCAAACAATGAGAAGTATGTGTCCCTTGGGTACCATAGTCCGAAGTGTGGGGTATCAACTAAATATCGAAAGACCCTCTTTACCGCCACAATGTGGCTTTCCTTCGGACTTGCTTGAAACCATGCACACATACCGACGCTTAACATTATGTCCGGACGAGAAGCACAAAGGTAAAGAAGCGAACCTATCATCGAACGGTAGAGCTTGGGATCCACCGCCTTGCCGGTCTCATCAAGGGAGAGTTGACATTTGAGATGCATCGGGGTTCCAATTCCCTTGGCGTCCTTCATGTCGAAGTGCTTGAGCATATCTTGGAGGTAATTTGCTTGATTGATGAAGGTGCCTTGTTGCATTTGCTTGATCTCAAACCCGAGGAAGTACTTGAGTTCACCCATCATCGACATCTCAAACCTATTAGTCCTCAACTTAGCAAACTCATCATTGAACTTTGTGTTAGTTGAGCCAAATATGATGTCGTCTACATAAAGTTGGCATATGAAGAGCTCCCCATTGACTTTCTTAGTAAAAAGAGTGGGATCGATTTTCCCCACTTCGAAACCACGGTCTACAAGTAGCTCCTTTAGATGCTCATACAAGCTCTAGGAGCTTGTTTGAGACCATATAGGGCCTTTTTGAGCTTGAAGACATGGTCCGGGAAATGGGGGTCCTCGAACCCCGGGGGTTGCTTCACATATACCTCCTCGTGTAAAGTACCATTAAGAAAAGCACTCTTAACATCCATTTGTTGTAGCTTGAAGCCATGGTGAGCGGCAAAGGCCAAAAGGATACGGATGGACTCAAGCCTTGCAACGGGTGCAAAGGTTTTGCCAAAGTCCACACCTTCAACTTGATAATAGCCTTGTGCCACCAATCTTGCTTTGTTGCGGATGACGATGCCGTGTTCATCTTGCTTGTTCTTGAAAATCCATTTGGTGTCGATAACATTGCGGCGATGATCGGGTCGCTTCATGAGAGTCCACACATCATTCCTTTTGAAGTTGTTGAGTTCCTCTTGCATTGCTATCAACCAATCGGGATCTTCAAGCGCATCGTTAACCTTGAGTGGTTCCACCATAGAAACAAAGGTGTGGTGCTCACAAAAGTTTGCTAGTTGCCTCCAGGTGGTCACTTTGCTCTTTAAATCACAAATGAAATTACGCAAGGAATGAGACTTGAGGCGCAAATGTCTTGAAGTAGGATCTTCACGGCGAGTATCGGCCATAGGAGTAGATTATTGTGAGTCCTCTTGGCCTTCATCATGGTTTAGATCCTCGCCTTGACCTTCATTGTTGTTGAGTGGGGCATCATCATCATCATCATGAGAGCCGGACGACTCGGGGGTATTGGGTATGGAAGTATCCATACAGATTGTCCCCAAGCCATTCGGTGAAGAACTTGAAGCTTGACCTTGGTCACTTGATGTCGGTTGTTGAGGTAGATGAGCTTGCGGGATGTTGTTCTTGAGTTTGTTGAGGTAGGCTTGCACTTGATTGTTGTTGTTGTTGTTGTTGTTGTTGTTGTTGATGTTGAACTTGAGATTGTTGTAGAGGTTGTCTTGCACTTGTATGATCAACGGAAGAAGCTTGGCCTTGTGGTGTAGATGGCTCCACTTGGGTGGAACTTGGTCCTTCCCCGGTACACATAGAAGGTAGCTCTTGAGGTCGGCGAATGCCAACACCCATCCTTCCTATGGCATCCGGGGGAATTGCATCTCCTTTCTCACAAGAAGCACTTTGCTCCTCCAAAGATCTATCATCTTCATCGAATGTCACATCACAAGATTCTACAACTCGCCCATTTGACTTGTTGAAGACTCTATAGGCGTGAGAATCCGTAGCATAGCCAACGAAGATTCCTTCTTGAGCTCGTGAATCAAACTTGGATAGGCGTGTGTCCTTGACAAGCACATAGCATTTACATCCGAAGACCTTGAAGTATGACACATTGGTCTTGTTGTCGGTGAGAATCTCATATGGTGTCTTCTCTAGACCCTTGCGAAAGTAGAGGCGATTAGTAGCATGGCATGCGGTAGAGATAGCTTCCGCCCAAAAGTTATAGTTGGACTTGTACTCCATCATCATTGTTCGAGCGGCTTCAATAAAGGTTCGATTCTTCCTTTCGGCGACCCCATTTTGTTGGGGAGTATATGGCGAGGAGTATTGATGTTGGATTCCTTCTTCGCCGAGGAAGTCATCCAAGGTGTAGTTCTTGAACTCCGTTCCATTGTCGCTCCTTATTGTGAGGAACGTGGCATTGTACTTGCGTTGAACTTGATTGGCAAACTCCATCATTGTCCGTTGAGTCTCACTCTTGTACTTGAAGAAGAATACCCAACAATAGCGTGAATAGTCATCAACAATGACGAGGAAATACTTCTTCCCTCCAAGACTTTCATGAGACGGTGGACCGAAGAGATCAACATGTAGGAGCTCCAAGCATCTTGTGGTAGAGATGGTCGTCTTGTCCTTGTGAGGAGCTCCATGCATTTTTCCTTGTACGCAAGCCCTACAAACACGATCTTTGCAAAAGGAAACATCTTCTTTTAGTCCGAGAATGTGGCCACCCTTGTGGAGACTTTGCAAAGTCCTCATGTTGACATGGGCTAGTCGGCGATGCCATAACCAACCCTTGTCACCTTTAGCGAATAGGCAAAGAGCGGAAGATGTTGTCTTTCCGGAGAAATCAACAACATACAACCCGCTCTCTACATATCCAACAAAGGCTACACGGAGTGTCTTGCTCCACAAGAGGACCACCATATGTTCATCGAAAAAAGTACATAGACCCATACAAGCAATTTGATGAACGGAAAGTAGATTGTAACCAAGGGTCTCGACAAGGAGGACATTCATGAAATGTCGGGTGTTACCACCACCTTGCCAAGACCCAATACCTTTGAGCACGTGTTGTCGCCATATGAAACGGTAGAGTGAGATGGCTCGAGGTCGACAACAATTTCCTTGCTTCCGGTCATATGACTTGTGGCTCCACTATCAACCACCCATTTAGCGCCACCGGAAGCATAGTCCTACAAGGAATCAAGTCTTGGATTTAGGTACCCATTTTTCAATGGGTCCTATCATGTTAGTAACAAGGGGTTTGGGAACCCAAATAGTCCAATCAACATTGTCCTCTCGAGGACCAATAAAGCGAGCACGAATATGTCCATAGTAATCAACAAAAAGAACATGAGAAGGGTTGTTAGAGCCGGCGAAACCCTTCGTGGCGGAGTTGGGTACTCCACTCCTTCTTGAGTTAGGATCGCCTCCCTCAAGGTTGATCTCCATGTTCTCCTTGTTCTTCTTCTTCTTGGTCCTCCTACTTCTCTTCCTCTTTGGCTTGGTAGCCACTCCTCCTTCATTGCACGAGCCCTCATTGGCTCCATCTTTGGCTTCAATGACTCCTTCCAAGTACTTGACTTGGATTTGGAGTCTATCAATTTTTGCCTTCAATCGATTGACCTCATCTTCATGCTCCGGGTGAGGGTGAGTGATATCAAACACTTGGACCTCCTTTGCCTTGTTCACCCTGAAATGTTCCATCAAAGCTTCTTCTTGGAGAGAGTTCATATTCATGAGTAGACGCTTGTCACTCTCCATCTTGGCAATATCACCTTCATGGTTGCAACACTCGCGGTCCTTGCTCAAGGGAAAGTACTCCTTCAAAACTTCCTCTTGCATGGAATTGACCTCCATGAGCTTAGCTTCGCTCCTCTTCAAATAGGCTATTTCATCCTCATGATCACAACAAGTGATCTTCTCTTTGCTCATGCGGAGGCACTCCATCAAGGACTCTTCTTGCATGCCACTCAAACTCAATAGCTTGGCCTTGGTGCTCTCAAGAGCGGCAATTTCTTCTTCATGATTGCAACATGAGGTCTTCTCCTTGCACAAGCGGTAATACTCATCCAAGGCTTCTTCTTGAAGAGCATTGACCTCCAAGAGTAGAGCATTGTGCCTCTTCAAAGAAGCAACTTGATCAACGAGCTCGTCATGACAAGAGTTGGGGCCTTCCTCATCTTTCTTTTTGTTAGCTTCCTCGAGAGAAAGCATCTTCTTCTTGAGCTCACCCACCAATCCAAGAGCATGATCTCGGTCCTTGGTGAGTTGAGAGATGATGGCATTGTTGGAGTCTTCGAGGGTGATGACACTAGCTTCAAGGGACATTCGCAAGTTTTGTTCCTCCTCAAGTACTTGATTGAGAGAGGCAATCTCATTTGCCGCCTCCCTCTCAAGCATCTCCTTCTCCTCTATGAGGTCTTGAGCCGCACCAAGTTGGGCCAAGAGAGCCCCAACATGAGTCTTGGTATCCCCTTGCATGTTAGTGAGAAAAGAATCCAAACCCGCAATCTCACGCTTAATGGTGAGACTAGTGGCATCATCAACAGATAGAGCATTAAATGGAGATGTGAGTTTGGAAGGGGATTCTACCTCCGTGGATACCTTTTCCATGAGGCAACAGGCGTTGTTGGTGACGAGGTTCTCATTTGGAGAGTCAAAGAGGGAGATGGAGGGAGTGGTAATGGCGATGGCGGCCACTCCCTCTCCTTCCTTGTTGGAGCTCTTGTCCTGAAGCTCCTCATCCTCATCGGAGGAGTACTCTTCACGGATGATAAAGGCTCTTGGCTTCTTGGTGAAGGAGACCTTGTCGTCATCGGCCTTGGAGGAGAACTTGGAGAATCCTTTGGAGAGGGACTTAAACTTTTCCTTGCGGACAAGCCATCCACCATTATCTTCTCTTTCTCATAGATACAATCCGCAACAAAATGACTCTTGTCTTCGCAATTGTAGCATGTTCTCCCCCTTTGCCCCTCCCTTGGACTCTTGGAGAAGTTTGTTGGAGAATCATGAGGTCTTCTTGGTCTTGTGTTCCGGGACTTGTTTCCCTCCCAAAATCTCTTGGCGGCGAGGGCCATATGCTCATGATAGTTGGTCTTGAGATCATCCGGACCCCACTCAATGGGATCCTCATCGCTTTCACTAGCTTCATGCACCTTAATCTTCAATGCGAGGTTGGGCTTGCGGGTGTTGTGGTCTCGAGCAACAAGATCCTCTGCATTCTTCTTGGAGATGTCCAAAGCGATGAATTCGCTAAGGACTTCATCGGATGTCATAGTGCGGAAGGAGGCGTTTTGACCGATGGCCATCAACTTCACTTCCTCATAAGGGAGGAGAGCGTTGTAGAACTTTCGCTTGATCCAATGGTCATCCACAAACGTTGCTCCAAGATCTTGTATTTGTACGGTGAGAGCGATGAGGCGCCGATACATTTCTTCGGGGGACTCTCCTTCATTCATGACGAAGTTGTCGGCCATGTTGTTCACTTCAACGAAAAGAGAGCTTTGAATTCTCTCATTTCTGAAGAAGAGCTTGTCGAGTTTATCCCATGCTTCCTTGGCGGTCTTGAGTGAGCGGATATGTGCGTGGTACTTGGGCGTGACGGCCATGTGGATCATGTTTATGGCGGTGGCGTTGAGTTGGTCATCCACCACCTCTCTTCTTGTCAAGTTCTTTGGGTCTCGTGGTGAATAGCCCTCCTCAATGATGCGCCAAAGCTCGGTAGAAGCGCTGCGCACATGTGAACGCATTAAGAATTGCCAATTTTCGAAGCTATTTGATTCAAGTAACGGTGGCGAACCATGCGACAAGATATGTGGCATAGGTATTGGAAAGTTTATGGTGTAATCACTTGGTGGTGGCACCGCATGATTATCCCTTAAACGTTCCGCAACCGGTGTCTCATCCTTCCCCTTTGTTGAAGTGCCGGTCTCCCCAAGCCCTTCCTTTTGTGGATCTTTTTTCGATTGCGCGACAAAATCAACAAGAGGAAATTGACTAGCTTTTGGTGGGGGATCCGCGGCACTTGCCTTAGGATCTTCGGTAGGGGTTGGCTTTTGAGCAACCAACTCCATCATCATTGCCTTCATTTGGCTAACGATGGATGACTCCAATTTCTTGAGGTCATCCAACGTAGCGGTTGTGCTATCGATGGTAGATGATGGAGCGGGTGGCTCAAGGGAAGGGGACACATTCACAACCTTCTCTTGTCCGGCCATTTCTTAGGCGGTAAAGCCCGAGCAAGAAAACCTTGCTCTGATACCAATTGAATGGATCGTAGCGGAAGGGGGGGTGAATGGACGCTACACAAATTTTAAGTCTTTTTCAGTTTTAGCAACGCGGAAGGTAAAGGTGAATACTTTAGTGGTGGAGATGTTCCTAGTATGATCCTAGGCAAGTGCAACAAGTAAAGGAAACAAGCATGATAGTAAGAGTAAGGAGCGGGACAACCGGACGGCGCGGAGACGAGGCGAGGTTTGTTTCCCGCAGTTCCTCCCACAAAAGGGAGTACGTCTGCGTTGAGGAGGTGCTAGCCTCACACAAGAGGCTAGGGGGCCACACCACGACGGAAGGCCTCACCTTCTTCCTCGAGAGAGCTCCACAAAGGGGCTTCCCCTTCTCCACTAAGGCACCGGTCGAGGCGGTGGTTCCTTCACAAGGTTGGGGCGAGCTCCACAACACTAGGAGGCTCCCAACAACCTATGGGGCTATCACAACACCAAGCTAGCCTCCATAGGTGCACTTCCTCCAAGATCCCACCATAGGAACCCTAACTCCAAGATCCACTAAGAACTAGCACGGATTGGTGAAATCTCTCTTGGTAGAACTATAGATCAGGGTCTCCTCCACCATTCCTCAAAATTTGGGCAAGATTGGTTGGATGGTTGGGGAGATCCTCAAGGATTAAGCTCAGCAACAATGGAGGAGAGAGAGAGAAGAGATAAAAACGAGCTGGGGAAGAAGGGCCCTTTAAATAGGCCCCCGAAATCCAACCGTTATGTGTCATTCGCCTAAGCGGTACTACCGCTTTGGTAGCGATACTACCGCTCTGGATTCGAAATCCCCACGAACTTATCCACGTGGACACACAGCGGTACTACGCGGTACCGCTCGAGGTACCGCAATGGCCTCCGGCTTATCGATCCGGTACCACGGCGGTAGTGTATTATGTTACGGTACTTAAGTGGTACCGAGGCGGTACTACCGCTCTCAAGCGGTACTACCGCTCAAGGTACCGCAAAGGTACCGTAACTTGTTCTGTGGTACTTTCTCAGTGCAAGTCTCCAGAGCGGTACTGCGGTAAATAGGGGTACGGTACACGCACGGTACCGTAGTACCGGTCAGGCAAAAACTGCTTTTTCCTCTTTTTCTCTCCAACCATGTCACCTCGCGATACACACACAAAACCAGAAAACCTATAAGCTACGCTTCAGTCCTCCGATCTTGACGTGTCCAGCGAGGTCACCGTGCACTTGCAAATCTATCAAAGACACTCTTTACACACAGTGAGATTATTCAAGTGTTGTCATCAAACACACAAAACACGGGGTTTAGACTTTGCTCTTTCAAACTCCTACCATGTAACAAGAACCGGACAGGGGTTTGGGATTTTATTACCCTTGCCCAAGGTCTCTCGGTACCTCTGCGTAGGTTAGCTTGTTTTACTTTTGCGGTGCTTTGCTGGACACTATCGAACATTCGTAACAAGTTAGCCATGGAAAGGAAGATGATCTCTAGCCTTGTTGACGCCTTATACAAAATGTCTATATATATGCAGTGTTGGAGGGTACTAGTCAGATGGAGGGACATGGCACTTCTGGACGAGGTGCGGGACGGAGTTAGACGACTCCACGCGAGGACAAGGAGGGGAGGACAAGATGCTTCGGCGCCATAGCTGCCACTCGTGCTAGTCTTGTTCTTTGTATCGTCTTGGGTGTGTGGTGTTGTAACGCCTCCTTGCGAACTATGTGGTGCGTGTGGCGATCTTGTGTTGGGTACCAGATTTGAGTTCATTGTATCGGTGGATGTTGCCATGTGGGATTTATATATAAAGCCGGGCCATGGGCCTTATGTTTGATATCACTTAGAAGTCATTTGGTATCCATCATTTTGGGACTGGAATCCTGGAATTCATTTTAGAATTACATAGGTGGGTTGTTTGGTTGCCACAGAATTTGGCCGTCATTTCATTTAGAAAATCCAGCAAAATGACTCCATGGGTAAACACGATTTGCGAGCTGAGACCTGTCATTTGCGTTTCTCTATGGAAACCATTTACAAATTCAATATTAAATTCTGTTGTCATTTGCAATTCCTGTGGCAACCAAACAAGCGTCCATTTCTGGAATTACAATGTTAATGAAATGAATACATATATTCATTTGAAAATGCTACAAACAAAATGAAAGTCTAGCCTTATTGACATCTTACTGACGGACCGGAAATTTAACATACATGTAAGTCAATACAACAGCTAAGGCGATGACTACACTGACGGTAGCCACTGAAAATCTATTCATTTCTGTCTAAGAACCTCGAGCTCCTTTATGTTGTCTTGTGCAACATCTTCGTTATTATTTTCTTTAACTTTCGCGTCCAGTTCTTCTATCACCGCATCCTGAAATGCTAGATATGCTTCATCTTGAAGCTTGGCATCACGTATTTGTTGTACAATCTTATTCGAGTCCCGAACTTGCTCTTGTGAATCAACTATCAAAAGACACTATTTGAATACAATTACAAAAGCGATTTTGGTTCTCTGTGGATGGGGAACGGGGACTATACCCAAACATTTTCAGAACTCGCCAGGCCCATTTACTCAATATAGTAAAAATAGAGAATGGGCTAATAAAAAGAAATGGAAGCAAACTAGCATTTCAATTTAAAGCTCATGTGCTTAAACATATTTAAAATACAAGTAAACATGCTTTCAATGAGTCTTTTGTAGAGTACACTATTTTCCTGCAAATGTGTATTTCAAATAACGAAGCAAGCCTGAGAAACAGCTTGAACAATAAGGCAGTATCATGATGCAAAATTGCAAATAAATGGTTAAATAAAACAACTATCTACATATGAACGGCATGTGCTCAGTAAAAGACAAAAGTGGATATTGAACCAACGGCTCTGAAAATACCAAGTCCAATTGCATATGAACCTTTCATGACCCTGAGCCTTAGGCAAGATTCGGTGAACATCTTGCAATTACAACAAAAACAAGGAAAAGTTACTTGATAAGCACAGAGAAGGAAAATGCATCAGAAATTGATGGTTTCTTGATAGCGAAGTTATGACAATTAAACAACCGCAAGAACAGTGACAGTGAGTCAGTGACTGCATTAGAACTCTTTTCTCTTTTACTTGTTCAGACACGGCACGCTATAAGGCAGCGATAAAACACCATGATTGTAGATTTTGGAGCAACTACAACTGGATTGAACAGATAAGCAATTAACTATTACAGGGTTACTATGCTCATTCTTTTTTTACTTGTCCTTTGGCCTCAATGCAATCCCCACTAAACTACTTACACCATTGCTTTTATCCAATAGAAAAGCCTTTTAAAATCTAAATAAGTTTGATTATAACTGTGTCATAGTTGAAAGGGGGTTGACTGCATGCATTCTGAAGTAACAAGTAGAAGGGCTCGAAGAGTTCGTGACTGCTGTACAGAACTAGTTCATTTTATCTAGAAGCATACAAACTAATTAAAATAATTTTTATCTAACACCGAACCAACATGTAAGAGCAGTAGTTATTTTCTCTTATGGCCAAACCGAGAACACTTCATGGTCAAAACGAGAACTTTCTTTCAAACTAAGATTAGTCATTGCTAATAATATGCATGTTAATGCCTGATGCAGAAAATACTTTGAGTTCTTTAGGACACCTCGCCAGCTTTTAAGGTTTCGTTGAACTTACCGAGATAACAATATATGAAGAATATTATATGCAAGAGACTGATCATAATTTGTTAAGCAGTATTTCACTAGGTTATACACAAGCCATGAAATTTTCTAAGCAGAGAACATATGTGGGTATGGCATATGATACTACGTGTTCCATTTATTTTGCTAGCGGCAGAAGACATTTTCCTAACTCTCTATGTCTCATTCTTTCTCACAACACCCCAATTTAGAGCATGTCTAACAGGCCCCTTATAACCCGCCCACCCCGTAAAATTCCGGCGAGATACGGGGCAGGCGCGGTTTGGGCCGTCTAGCAGGCCCCATATTCCGCCGCCCGTTTCGGCGGAATACGGCCCAGGAAATCGGCCCTGCCCCTACTTATACCGGCGCAGGTGCGAGGTTCCCCTCACTCGCAACCCTAGCTCCGCCGTGCGCCGCCTCCTCCTCCTCCTCCGGCGAGCAATTCGTCCCAACCCCGCGCCACATTCCACCCAATCTCAAGCATGGACCCCCGCCGCCGTAGTACCGCCTCGCCGGCGAGCGGATCGAAGCGATCCCGCTCGCCGGACAACGTGGAGGATGCCTGGCGGCTTTTTTGCAAAAGATCCGCCGCCGGCAGCCGTCGCGCGGCCTGCAAGTACGACGGCGGGGAGTTCGTCCCGGCAAAGCTCCGCGACTTCACGCGGGGCGGCCGCTGGTACCACGAGGACCCGCCGCTCAAGCCGATGAGCGGCCCGAAGTTCTCGGCGTGGCTCGCCGAGTGGGAGCGCCAACGCCGGGTGAGCGAGGCGTGGAGGGTGTCGTGGATGTAACCACGGCAGATGCTACAGGGGGTAGCACTTCGTTGATGCGAGGGGAAGGGAACATCGCCATCTACAGGTCGAGGTGCAAGAGACGCAAGGTTTTACCCAGGTTCAGCCCTCCGGAGAGTAAAAGGCCTACGTCCCGCTAGATCTTATTGCTCAGTGGAGAATTACAATGGGGGGGCTCAGTCGGCGGCCAAGAGCTTACAAGAGAGAGATTGGATCTCAGACGGTGTCCCCTTCTAGGGTTTAGCCCGGGGGTTTATATTTCCACCCCGGCCTAGGGTTACAAAGGGATAACACCGAATCGTATCAGTTACTACAAATCCGGGATACCGCACCCTTCTTCAAGTAATCTCTATCTTGAACCGAGCAGATCTTCTCCTTAGGACTTCGGCCCAGTCGCCTTCGGGCCCAGTCGGTTGGGCGACTGGCGGTCCTCCCTGGGCCTTCATCCTCATGGCGAGTGGGACTGGCGACCCACCCCTATGGGCATACCCCCATCAGTAGTCCCCGAGCGCGGTGGTGACGAAGTGTAGATCCGGCACGGGTCGCGGAGAGGCACGAAGGCGGATTGAGGTGAATCGCCGCCGGGCTCCCGAAGTAAACTCCAGCGGATCGCTAGTCTTCACTCGCCTGAACTTGATGAGCCATTCGACGCAGGACATTCGGCGTTGTGCCAGTCGTCGTATGGCAGTCGGCGCATGCCAGTCGCCGCAGGTCAGTCGGCGTAAGTCTCGTGCGCGGACACGTGGAGGAGGCAACGGCTAGATTTCACGTTGACCGAGGTGCAGACCGTTTGCATGGAGTTGACCGTTGGGCCCGATGGGACTGTTAACGGCTAGTCTTAACGCCCGTTCCGCTGATCCCGCCGCCGATCCTGACCGTTAATCACGGGGTGGCGATCTCGCGGCGAATCAACGGGTGGATTTGGTGCTTATCTGGGGCGAGTGCAGCGATATAAAAGGCCGAACCAGGGGATTAGGGATTATCACTCCGCCACATTCTTCCTTCATTCTCTTCTCTTTTCGCCAAGAGCTCCCAAGCGCAACCATGGCGGCGAGAGCCTGGGGCAAGTCCAAGGTCACGCGCGAGTCCCTCCTTCCGTACGTCGCCTCCGGGGTCATCCCCGAGTTCAAACAGGAGCGCTGGCGAGTTCCGCGGCTCGAGGTGGAGCTCCCGGCCGGCGATTCGCTTTTCCCCGGGATCGGATGCCTCCGCCACTTCATCCGCCGTTGGCCTTCAAGATATGCGATACGACGGGGCCGCACAACAGCAGATCTCCCTGTTCACCTGCGAGTGCTACCTGGGTTGCCCGTACTTCCCGCTGTGGGTATCAATCTTCCACGGGCGGGCGACTCGGGCCAACAAGAGCAGCGAGGCGCTCATCCCGAACGGCGGAATCACCTTCCAGTCCGGGGAGAGCTTCATCGACATGGCACTCCCCAAGAAGGCGCAATCGCAGTGGCGCCGCTTCGGTTCTACGCCAAGGAGTACACTCCCGGCTTTGCATTCCTGGAACCGAGCCCAGCCCCGCGACGTCTCAATGTCCGGTCGCTGCCGCGCGAGCAAGAGGAACTGGTGAAGGAGATGCGCCAGGCGATCCAGGCGCTAAAGGACAATGGCGTGACGGCGGCCAACATGTACAACTGCTGGCTTGGCCGCCGGCTGATCCCCCTGCGGTGCCGAGCTCATCCCATGTGGGAGTACCGGGGCAAAACGACTGCACCCGGTCGACGGCGACCGAGTGGGACGAGGGCGAGTATCGGAAGGCACTCGCCAAGATCACCACGGCCACCTTTTCCTCCTTCGAGGACGGCCTGCAGCCCTACTCCGAAGATACCCCGGCGCCTCAGGTAACGCCTCGTGCAGTGACTCCAAACGCCTTGGCAATGTCTCTCTTTTCTGACTTGTTTCCTTGATTCGAATGTAGCGGTGGCAGAAATTGCTGACCACCTCCCCCCCCTCGCCGGGAAGGAGCCTCCGGAAATGACCGAAGGCGAAGAAGAAGAGGTCGACGACGAGGAGGAGCGCACCAAGTCGGACTCCGAGGCGCGGGACTTCATCCGACTCCCGCGCGGGTCGAAGAGGGGCGCCGGATCCTCGTCTCAGGACGCAGTTGATGAGGAGGCGACCTCTCACCCGGAGGGAGAGGCGGAGCCCTCCAAGGAAGGGGCCGAGTTGCCGTCGAAGCGACTGCGCCCGACTATCCTGGAAGGTTCCATGAAGCTCCAGCGCCCCCTGAAGGACGCAATCGACGCGGGAGCTCGGGCCGGTCCGGGCGTGAAGGCAATCCCCACGGTGAAGTAAGTGCTCCCCGTCAAACCTTTTCTCTTCATGGCGGAATTGGACGTCGAGTCACCTTGCTCCCCTGCAGGTCCAAGAAGAAGATCTTGGCAAGACCGGCCACAACTGGGGCGGCGGCCACGAGGGCGGCCGAGGCGAAGAAGAAGGCCGCGGAGAAGAAAGCGGCGCCTTCCGACTCCGGGGAGGAGCCTGTCACCGCGAGCCAGGCTGAGAGGACGGGCGCCAGCCCCGCCGAGCCCACCGCCGAAGTCTTCCCCCTGCCCAGCGTGGTTCGCGGGGGCACGGCGAGCGCAGCGATGGGACCGGGCGCCGTTCCACCCGTGGTGGAGGAGGAGTCGGCGGGTGTCGGGTCGACCGAGGGCCAGAAGGCGCCTGAAGCCGAAGAAAACATCGTCGAGGAGGGCGGCCTCTCGGAGCCGCTGAAGGAGCGCCGGTCCAAGGCTGCTAGGGACCGAGCCCCACCTAGCGACGCCGATACGCGGACAGGCGAGGCGCCGTCGACTGAAGCGGTGATGCAGGCGGGGGAGGCGGCTGAGTCGCGCCATCCACCGCCCTCTACCTTGACCTTCACTGAGCTCCACACGGCGCTTGGCACACGTGGTGAGTATTTACTCGCAGTCGTCACCCCCAGTCCCCGAGGGTCGACTTGGCCTGAGGGCGAGTCGAGTCTCCTTTTGCCTATCTGGACTGCTTATCGACCTTGGCATTGTTTTTGATTTTGTGCAGGCGGAGGTTAAGCGATTGACCGCGCTCGTGGAGGAGGCGGTGCAAAAGAACCGGAAGCTTATTGCTCTGGGCAGTAAGTCATGCCCGCTCGCCTTCCTCACTCAGTCGCACTGGCCTTGATTGTACTTCTGTTCTCACCGCCCTCTTTTTTTGTAGCAGAGGCGCAGCGGGCTTGCCGAGGCGCGGGAAGGGTTTGTCAAGGAATCCTTCTACCGCGAAGCCGAGTTCCGGGCGCAGCAGGCCGAAGAGGCCCGGAAAAGGGCGAAAGCGGAGGTGGCGGAATTGACGAAGGTCTTGGAGCAGAAGGGCCGGGAACTGGAAGATGTCATCGCCGAGTACAAGGTGAAGCTGGAGGCCGCAACTGATGCGCGGGATTCCGCGCGTGGGGCCGCTGCGGCTCTGCGGGAAGAGGTTGCGGCCTTGAAGCAGCAGCACGCCAAGGAGTTGGCTGCGGAAAAGGAGGCGTCTGAAGGCATCGTCCTGGCGGTGCAGGCCGAGAAGACCAACTTCGAGGCTTTCGTCCGTGAGATGTCGCGGCAGCTTCTCGGTAAGTTCTTGCCTTTTCCCTTGCTGTTTGATTGCCGAGGCTTCGAGTCCCCGGACGTGGCGAGTCGGCGTTTGGGGCCAGTCCCCAAGCCTGGCGAGTCGACTTCGGGGGCCAGTCCCCGAGCATGGCGAGGCGGCTTCGAGGGTCAGTCCCCATGGCGAGTCGGCGTTAGGGGCTAGTCCCCAAGCCTGGTCGACTTCGGGGCCGGTCCCCAAGCATGGCGAGGCTTCGGGGTTAGTCCCCGAGTATGGCGAGTCGGCGTTGGGGGCCCCCAAGCTGGCGAGTCGACTTCGGGGCGAGTCCCCGAGCATGGCGAGTTCTTTTCTCTTCCTTGTGTTGTTGGTTGTAGGTACGAGCGACTTCACGGAGACGGCGACTCGCGGGAATGCCTGTCGACGCGACCAGCGCATCATTGCTCGCGGGGGAGATACGGCTGCGCTCCAGAGTCCGCGGGACACGCCGTCCGTCTTCGGGGCCGTGTCCAACATCCCGGCCGTTGGATCGGCCGCCGCTCCTCCCGCCGTGTTGGCATTACCATGGCTCCGAGCATGGTGCCGGCGCACTACTCCGAGGGGTTCGACGTGGAGGAGGTCACCGCTGGCTTCCCCGGAGACGGTGAGTTCGATGTCGCCGAGGTGCTGCGCTTGATGGAGGCGCGCCCCTTGCCGATCGGGTGCGGCGACCGCTGACTTGGAGACTCACATCCCCAGCCAGGCGGCGCCTGGGGACGCGGAGAAGGAGGCTAGTCCGGTGGACTACCCCGCGGAGCGCCTCTTCCATGCCGCGGCCACCGGCTCCTTGTCGACGTACCCGGTCGTCCTGTACACGCCGAAGTTTCGTCATGGCGATGGCGGCGCCGAGCCTGTGTTGGAGGAAGCTCCGGGGCCGTCCCAGTAGGTTCTTGAGCCCCTGTGTAAGAAGTAACTTGAATTCCCGCGAGCGGGTGTCAGTTGTAAAAAAAGTGGTAGCTTTTGCGTAACTATAATTCGATGGTTGCTCTTGAATTTATGTTATTGTGGCGGCGATGCTTTGGAGTTGGGTCCGACTCTCCATGGCCTTCAGGCCAGTCGCCTTGCGACCCCGATGAAGGCTATCGACTTGACTGTTTTTCGAGCTGGGCGTCCCCGCGCACGTAGTCGTTATAGCGGATAGAGCCTCATGGTGGAGTAGCGGTGAGTTTGTAGTTGCGCTGTTTGTATGTAGCGCGCCACCGTCGTGGCTCGGTGAGCCAGTCGCTAGGCGACTCCAAAGGGGGTCTTTGCGGCGTTCCTCAGAGCCGCGGGTCCGTTTTGTGGGGTCCCTGGTCGACTTGGCCATGCACCCGCCAAAGTAGAGGAGGGCATTGGTGTGCTGTATAGCGTAGCACGAGACGGTCGCCGTGGCCCGTGGGGCTGGCCGAGCATGCGGCCCGCTGTGGGTTCCAGCCGTTTTCGCCCGACGGCGTAAGGGGTGGTGGGCGACCGGACCTGGTGTTGCGTCCAGTCACACCGCCATGCCCTTGTTAGCACGGCTACTTGGCCGATCGTGGACTTCACTCTTCCAGCAGCGGCGACCGAAGGTCTCTCAGTACCGAGTCGCTTGTCGCGGCGACTAGGCCGGTATGTACCGGGATGAGAGATGGAGATAGCTAGCGGGTGAAGGAGAGGCAATCGGAGTTGGAGATCAATGCGGTCGGCGATTTTTATTAACCTCTGAATTTGCGGGCTACACTTTGTCCTTAGGTGTAAAACCGTCGGAGGAGGTTCACGTTCCAGGGGCGCTCCACCTCTCTGGTGAGCGGTTCGCCTTTGTCGTCCTTGCGGACGTCTGTGAGGTAGTAGGAGTCGTTGCCGAGTACGCGGCTGATGGCGAACGGTCCTTCCCAGGGCGGGGACAGCTTGTGCATGCCTTTCTTGTCTTGGATTAGCCGGAGCACGAGGTCTCCGACTTGGAAGGAGCGACTCCGAACGCGACGACTGTGGTAGCGACGGAGATCCTGCTGGTAGATGGCGGTCCTGGAGAGTGCGAGGTCTCTGGCCTCATCAAGGAGGTCGATGTCATCTTGGCGAGCTCGCTCGTTGTCTTCTTCGGCGTAGTTGGCGACCCGAGGCGAGTCGTAGGCGATGTCCGTGGGCATAACGGCCTCGGCGCCATACACCAGGAAGAAAGGCGTGAAGCCGGTGACCTGTTTGGTGTTGTGCGGATGCCCCACAATATGAAGAGCTCTTCTGCCCAACAACCGGCTGCGCGTTCCAGGGGCAGAACCAGCGCGGCTTGAGTCCGTGAAGGATGCTCTGGTTTGCTCTTTCGCTTGGCCGTTCGACTCGGGGTGTGCGACGCGAGGTCGATTCGGATGCCCTTCTCTTCGCAGAAGTCGGCCATCTCCTTTGGCGAAGTTGGTGCCATTGTCAGTTATGATGCTGTGAGGGTAGCCATATCGATAGATAAGCTCGCGTAGGAACTTTGTGGCTGTCTTCCCGTCGCACTTCCTTATGGGCTTTGCTTCTACCCATTTGGTGAACTTGTCCACCGCAACCAGGAGGTGAGTATATCCGCCGGGGGCCGTTTTGAATTTCCCTACCATGTCCATGCCCCAGACGGCGAAGGGCCAGGTGAGGGGAATGGTCTTCAATGCTGACCCCGGCATGTGCGACTGGCTTGCGTACTTTTGGCACCCGGCGCACGAACGGACGAGCGCGACGCGTCTTCGTGGGCTGTTGGCCAATAGAAGCCGTGACGGAAGGCTTTGGCAACGATTGAACGCGCGCCTGCGTGGTGGCCGCAGTCCCCTGCGTGGATGTCGCGCAGGATGTTGCGCCCTTCTTCGGTGGCGACGCATCGTTGGAACACTCCCGAGACACTGCGTTTGTACAGTTCTTTATTGATGATGGTGAAAGACTTGCACCTGCGTACAATGGCCCGTGCTTTGGCTTCGTCCATCGGCAGTATCTGGCGCTCGAGGTAGCTCATGTAGGGCTCGGTCCAGTCGACGCTATCGGAAGCGAGTGCGACTAGGGTGGAGTCGGGAGCAGGCGGTTCAGCAATGTCCAGCTCGCGGGGTGCGCGCACCGAGGGATGGCTGAGGATATCCAGGACGACGCCTGGAGGGGGCTGGAGTCGCTTGGACCCGATCCTGGCTAGTGCGTCAGCTTCCTCATTCTTGCGCCTGTCGACCCATTCGACGATGTGGCCGGCGAAGCTAGCGCCGGCTTGGTCGACGGCGCGCTTGTAAGCAATCATGTTGGCGTCGGTGGCGTCGCAAGTGCCGGAAGTCTGGCTGGCGACCAGGTCGGAATCGCCGAGGCAACGCAGCCGTGTTGCGCCCATTTCTTTTGCTACTCGCATGCCGTGTAGAAGCGCTTCGTACTCAGCCATGTTGTTGGTGCAGGGCTCGAATCTGAGTTGCAGGACGTACTTCACGGTATCGCCCTTTGGCGATGTGAGGACGACTCCCGCGCCTGCCCCCTCGAGGTTCTTGAACCGTCGAAGTGCAGCGTCCAATGCTTGAGGTCCGCGGGGAGCTCGGTTGGGCCTCTTCCCGGCGAGGAAGTCGGCGAGTGCCGAGATTTAACGGCATGGCGACTCGTAGGTGATGTTGTGGACGCCGAGTTCTACTGCCCACTTGGCGATCCGGCCGTTGCATCGCGGTTACGGATGATGTCGGCGAGTGGCGTTGAGGCGACTACCTTGATGGGGTGTTCGTGGAAGTAGGGGGCCAGTCGCCTCTGGGCCCTGAGGACTGCGTACACCAGCTTTTGGTAGTGCGGGTACCGTTGCTTGGATTCGATTAAGGCTTCGCGATGTAGTAGACCGGGCGCTGTACCAGCTGCTCTCTTCCCTCTTCCTTTCGCTCGACGACCATGACCGAGCTTATCGCGCGGTTCGACGCGGCGACGTATAACAGCAAAGTCTCCTTTGGCAGCGGGGCCGCGAGGATAGGCGCGTTCCGAAGGGCATGTTGGAGTTCTTCCAGAGCCCGTTGCGCTTCTTCCGTCCACCTGAATGACTCGGACTTCTTGAGCAAGCGGTAGAGTGGCATGGCCTTGTCGCCGAGCCGGGGTATGAAGCGACTGAGGGCGGCGACCCGGCCAGCGAGTTTCTGCGGCGACCAGGCAGGTTGGTTGCTTGGTGCGCATGACCGCCAGTCTTCTCCGGGTTGGGCTCGATGCCTCGTTTGGAGACGACGTAGCCGAGCAACTGTCCAGAGGGGACCCCGAAGGTGCACTTCAGAGGATTGAGCTTGATCTTGTATCGCCGCAAGTTGGCGAATGTCTCAGCAAGGTCGATGATGAGGTCGTCCTGGCGAGTCGACTTGACTACTACGTCGTCGATGTAGACGTGTACGTTGCGGCCGATTTGGCTTTCGAGGCAGCTGTTCATACATCGTTGGTACGTCGCCCCTGCGTTTTTGAGGCCGAAGGTCATGGATGTGTAGCAGTAGGCACCCAAGGGCGTGATGAACGCTGTCTTCTCTTGGTCTTCCTTAGCCATCTTTATTTGGTTGTACCCAGAGTAAGCATCGAGGAAGCATAGCGACTCGGACCCGGCGACCGCGTCGATGATCTGATCGATTCGCGGCAGACGAACGGGTCCTTGGGGCATGCGCTGTTGAGGCTAGTGTAATCGATACACATTCGCCATGTCTTATTTTTCTTTAGCACCAGGACTGCGTTTGCCAGCCACTTGGGGTGTTTGATTTCGATGATGAAGCCGGCGGCGAGTAGCCGGTTCACTTCTTCGGCGATTGCGCGTCGCCGCTCTTCTCCGACAGGGCGCATTGCTTGCCTGACGGGGCGTGCGGAGGGATCGACGTGTAATTTTTGCTCAGCAAGTTCTCTCGGGACACCTGGCATTCGGTTTCCATGCAAAGATATCTCGATTCTCACGGAGGAACTTGATGAGCGCGCTTCCTATTGGGCGGACAGGCCCGTCCCAATGGTAATTTGCCTACTTGGATCATTCTCTACAAGATCTACTTGACGAGTGTCGGTTGTAGGCTTGAAGGTTGCTGCGGACGAGTCGAGCTCGGTCGGCTTCTCCAGGATGGCGGGATCGTTGCGGTCGACTGGGTACTTGGCGAGCTCGGTGGAGTTGTCTTGCTCGTCGGCGATGACGGCATCGGCGAGCTTGGCGCTGACGTCCTCGCACTCCAGTGCCATCTCCGGGTCGCCATGGACGGTGATGACGCCGCGAGGCCCTGGCATCTTCATCATGTTGTATGCATAGTGGGATGCCGCCATGAACCGGGCGAACGCCTGCCGGCCGAGCACATAGTGGTAAGAGCTGCGAAAGTTCACCACCTCGAATGTTATCCGCTCGGTGCGGTAATTCACAGGCGTGCCGAAGGTGACTGGCAACGTAACCTTGCCGATCGGAAAGCCTTCCGCCCGGGACGATGCCATGGAACGTGACCTTGGTATTCTCGAGGCGTGAGTCTGGTAACCCGAGTCGCTGGAAGGTTTCATAATACAGAATGTTGATGGAGCTTCCCCATCCATCAGTGGTTTTCGGCAGCGTAGTCGGCGACATTGGGCCTGACGACTGCCACTCGACCGGGTACTCAATGCGGGGCGTGATCTTCGCGGCTCCGGTGTAATGCTCGCTCGGACCGCTTGAGCCACCGGGGCACATCAGAAAGGATGACCGCGTGTACCACCACTGCCCTTGCGAGGACCTTCCTGTCCCGTCGATCGCCGACCCCGGTGAAGGTGTGGAGTGAACCGGCGCTGCGACCGAAGCCTTCTCCCTTGTGCTGGTCCGGGTCCTTGGCGCGGTCCTTGTGCTGATTGCCACCGTCGTTTTCCTTGGCGCGGCGGGCCTTCTCTATCTGCTTCAGGGAATAGCAGTTTCCCGTCGTGTGATTGGAGGGCTTGCCCTCCTTGCTGTGATAGATGCATGGGGCGTCTAGAAGGCTGCGGGCGTCGAAGCGCTTGGGCTGAGGCCGATCTTCTCGTGGTGCACGGTTGTCACGCCGGAAGGACTTTGGCTCGCGCTGCTCGTAGTCGGCGTTGGCGACGAGCTCGTTGTGTCCTCCTTCTCCGCGACGCTTGCCGTTGTTCGACCGTCCGCCGAATCGGTAGTCGCCACGTCGGGATTCTGTGTGGGCGGGGCGGCGATTGCGTCCCTGGCCGTACTCGTCATCCGAGTCGACTGTAGGGTCTTCGTCAGCATAGCGCAGGGCGATGTCGAAGAGCTCGGAGATTGAGATGTTGTCTCTACTGACTCGACGAAGCTTGGCACTTAGCGGTTCGTACCGGCAGCACCGTCGGAAGCAGTAGATTGCCGTGTCCGTGATGCCGCGGAGGTCGTCCACATGTCCTGCCGTGTACCCACCGGCGAGTCGACTCGCGTGGCCCCGGGACACAGCGATCCAGGTCTTCTATGGTTGTCGCGCGTGTACGCGCTGGCGAAATGTTGGATAAATGCCGCGCGGGCTTCCTCCCACGAATCGATGTGTTGGCGGGAGGGTGTTGAACCAGTGGCGATTGACGCCGTCCATCATGAGAGGCAGGTAGCGTGCTGCGAGTAACTCGGAGTGGCCTTGGATCCCCATTGCCATGGCGTACGAATCGATCCAGACTGTGTGGTCGATATGTGTGTCATACTTCTCGATATCACGGGGTCCCTTGAACCCAACAGGGTACGACTCGCCTCTGATCATTGGCCCGAAGCAGGCGGGGCCGACCCGAGTGAACGCGCTCTGGCGCGGGGCTTCATCGGCGTAGCGGTCGTTCAGCCGGTTTCGCGCCCGCCATTCTTGGTCGTTGACGATGTGAGTTCGCGCGTCGACGGGCTGTCCGTTAGCGGCGACCATCGCCCGCGCGGGGCGCGGCTCGATTCGATTGTTGGTCGAGTGGGCCGCGCGCGGTGCTGGTGGCGGACCGTTGTTGGCGTTGACGACTGCACGATTTGCCGCGCCCGACGACGCCGCGCGACTGGCGGACGTGCACGAATAGAGTCGCCCTTGCGAATCAGCTGCGGCGTCTGTTGCTCCAATGCCTTGGCGACCGGGCCTTGGCATGCTGGACGAGGATCGCGCCGTCTCCCGTTTCGGGAGCCTTGCAAGGACGGCTTGGCGGCCGCGACGTTGTCGGCTGGAGACGAGTGCAATGGTAGGCCGTTGGCGTCGACTTCTGCCCGAGGGACTTCAGGTGGTGGCGGTGGTGGTGGTGGTGGCGGTGCTCCATGTGCCGCTCTGTCGGCGGCAGCCCGACTTCCTTCCGGGATGTCGGGGTTCTGGACTCGAGCGACCCGAATTTCTCCATCTGGATCGTCGAAGTTAAGGCGCGCACTAGGGAAGTCGTTCGCGCGGACACGCTCCATGCGCATGCGATTGCGCTGCTGGCGATAGTGGGATACGGCTCTCACTCCGTCTTGCTCGAGACGAAATTTCTGCCGTTCGGCGAGCTCCTTCTTCCTCTGTTCTTCGAGGGCCGCCCGGCGCCTCGATCTCCGTCGCGGTGGCGGTTGCAGGAGCGGGGTGGTGAAGGCGTCAACTGGGGGCTCCTCGGCTCCTGCCATGAAGACTGCGGTTGGGTAACGATATCGTGGGCCCTCAACGAAGTCCGAGTCGGAGTCGCTGCCGAAGAGGGAGAGGATGGAGTCGTCCTCGAAGCCCTCCTCGAAGTCGCTGGGGTGAGAGACCAAGGAGATGGAGTCTTTGAACGACGCCGTGGCGATAGAGCGGGCAGTCGGGGATCCAGCGGTGGACCCAGCGACCGATTCCGTGGCGATGAAGTCAGCCTCGGTCGCTGCGATACTGGAGTCAGCAGCTGGGACGGTGTCGATGGAGTCGGCGGCTGGCGCGGTGACGACGGGGTTGGCGGTCGGCGCCACGGCTGCCGAGTCGGCGTCGTCCTCCTGGGCCGACTCGGCCTCCGCGTATACCTCGCCAGTAACTGGGCGAGTGGCTGTGAGGAGCTGCCCCGGCGAAGGTGTCGTGCGATCGACCAGGGCGGGGCTCGGGGTCGCCGACGGCGAGCCCGACGAAGAGGTTGATGGAGCCGATCGGCACCATCCATGCGTGTTTGAGAGGTGACGAGGCAGGCCGGTAAGTGCTTGGCTGGATGTGGAAGAAATTGCCGGTGCGATCATCCTCCGGAAGCGACCGGCCGCCGCACCGGCAGTAGGGCCTCGCCGTAGCTCGGAGGCTTGATGTCCCATGCCCCACTGGGCGCCACTGCCGTGGATGTAACCACGGCAGATGCTACGGGGGTAGCACTTCGTTGATGCGAGGGGAAGGGAACATCGCCATCTACGGGTCGAGGTGCAAGAGACGCAAGGTTTTACCCAGGTTCACCCTCCGGAGAGTAAAAGGCCTACGTCCTGCTAGATCTTATTGCTCAGTGGAGAATTACAATGGGGGGGCTCAGTCGGCGTGGAGCCAAGAGCTTACAAAGGGGGAGATTGGATCTCAGATGATGTGTCCTTCTAGGGTTTAGCCCGGGGGTTTATATTTCCACCCCCGGCCTAGGGTTACAAAGGGATAACACCGAATCGTATCAGTTACTACAAATCCGGGATACCGCACCCTTCTTCAAGTAATCTCTATCTTGAACCGAGCATCTTCTCCTTAGGACTTCAGCCCAGTCGCCTTCGGGCCCGGTCGGTTGGGCGACTGGCCTCCTGGGCCTTCATCCTCATGGCGAGCGGGACTGGCGACCCACCCCTATGGGCATACCCCCATCGAGGGCGACCATCGGGAGCACCGGCGGATGCCCCGCTCGCCGGCGAGGAGGGAGGAGGAAGACGAGGACAAGGACCCCGCCTTCTTGAAGGCGATTCAAGACTTCCTCAAGGACGCCGCCGAGAAGGACAAGGCGGAGGAAAGGGCGGCGGCTATCGCCGCCGTGAAGGAGGCGGAGGCGCGGGCGACGCAGGCGCAGGCGGAGGCCGATGGGTTCATCTTCGACCTCTCCGACTAGAAGTCGCGATCCGATCGCGCATTTTGTATGTATGTAGGTACGTCGATTTCTATGTATGATCGACGAACTATGAATGAAAGTTTCCCGGGGTTTTAAATTTACAAATATACGGGGTCAAATACGGGTTCTGCTAGACGGAGCGGTGTCTGATAGACCATTTTTTTTATACGGGGCGAAATTCGAGCGTTATACGGGGCAGAAAAGTAAGGGGCCTGTTAGACATGCTCTTAGCTAAGAGTCGGACAAATAATCCGGCTGGCACCTGCAATTTCCGGGTCAGTATACACATGTCTAGAACTAGATCGCGATGTTCTTCTACCAGAGTTTGAGCCTTTGAGGCATCGACCACCGCAGGGTGTCCGACCAGAGCGCATGCAAGAAGCATTAGGGCATGAAGGGCACGAACCTGGACGAGCGCAATCTCCTCCTCCGCCGCAGCCACTGACATATTTCTCAGGCACAGAGGGAGGAGCTTGGGGACGATACGAGGAGCCGGTGGCGAGCTCCTTTCCGGCGGTGACGAGCTCCTTTGCGGCCGCGAGTTCCTTTCCGGCGGCAGGAGGGCGATGCCGGATGCGTACGAGGACGTGATGCGGCGGATCTACAGAAGCGCGGTGGGGAAGCTACCGGAGAATAACCCACCTCCACTTTCGTCGCTGCCGTCGACGACCCTAGGTAGGGGATGGACTTGGCGAGCGGAACGGGACGGGAGCATCGCATGACTGGAAGGCTGAAATGACTGGGGGCTGCTCGCTACCGAGCAGGTCGGTGGCAAACGGGGCACCGCACACCCCGAGTGGCAAACGGGGCACCGCACACCCCAACTGGCTTCTGGGCCAGGCCCATATACGGATGTGAACAAATTTTTAATTTTTTAATTTGAACAATTTTCTAATTTGAACAATTTTCGATGTGAACAAATTTTAAATTCGAACAAATTTTAAATTTTAAACAATTTTTGAATTTGAACAAATTTCATATTTGAACGGTTTTCAAATTTGAACGATTTTCAAATTTGAACGGTTTTCAGATTTGAACGGTTTTCAAATTTGAACATTTTTGAATTTAAACATTTTCTCAATTTTCTCAATTTGTAAAAATTAAAATTTTCGAATCTGAAAAAATATAAACAAAACCAAAAACAGAAAAAAAAAGAAAACAGAAAAAGAAACCAGAAAAGAAAAAAGATAAAGCAAAAACGAACTGCACAGGCTAAACAGACCCAAATGGGCCTGGCCCATACCCGACCAGGGGGTGTGCGGTGGCCGGTAGCCACCGACCTGGTCGGTGTATAGGTTTTGCCGGAATGACTCGTTGGGCCTGAACCAGTCTATTAGGTTGGGATCGTTTATTGGGCCGGGCCCGTCCATGTTTTTTTTCCCTGACGGGTGCTAAAATTCCCACTGGTATGTAACATACTGCAAAGTTTTGGACTGTGGTATGAAATTTTTTGGACAATTGGATGGACGAAAATAAATGGCTATTATTCAGTTGGGGGTACCACAAAAGAACCCAAAAACTAGGGTGATCACAGTCCCTAAACAAAATTATACGAATCATAACAAACTATAGCTAATTTATGCGCCACAAACAATGTTGAATAGATATAGTACCAATCCTGCTAGCAGTCTGGAAGCAATCTGCTAGGATAGCTGCGTAAGGGCTCCAAATTTCTTTAGTTCCGCCCGGACAAATTCAAGAAAATCAGTTTCTATAATGACTGGCAAGCATCCAATCTGCTCGATCAATTGTAGACCTTTCTTGAAGGGCATAGGCTTCAGCCGTAGTTGCATCAATTAGGTTATCTAGGGTACAGCTAGAACCTGCAATTGCCTGACCTTTCTCATTTTGAACGGTTGCTCCCGCAGCTCCCGATCCATTCCGGCAAAAGCAGGCGTCTATATTCAGTTTATAAGTGTTCGGCTTAGGCTTGCACCACCATACTTCCTTAGGAACAGCATTTGCTTGAGCACCACCATAGTTTGCTGTCAGAGCTTGGATTGAGAAGGCTATGCGACCTGGAGGAGCAAGCTGTTCTCCTTTTACAAGTTCGCTGTGTTGCCACCAAATATACCATGCACCCACCAGGATTAACGCCTTCAGATCACTAAGTGCTGCGTTGGTTGATACTTGGAAATGATCACGAAGTATTTCTTCCAAGACAACCCAAATCGATTTTTCAAAGAGTAGCAATGAGTCAAGTATGGAAAGGACACCCAAAGATTGACATACCTCTTTTGCAACACATGAAGATGATGGCCTTGAGCACACACTGGACATTGAGGTGAGACAGGAACATGTCTATCGGCAAGGATTGCAAGTCCAGGGACAGTACCATGTGGCTCCTTCCAAGCAATTCATTTTATTTTACTTGGGACTTTCAGCTTCCATAGAATATCCCATACTGGATTAAGAGATCCAGCTTCTTTACCTTGGTAAGATATAGCCACCAATGTTCAGATGCGGCTTTAATCATGTGGATCGTCTCGGCGCAGAAAACCTCAAGGCTCAAGGATACTTGGTAGCCCTGAAAGTCTGAAACGCAAGGCAAAGTCCCTCCTCACAGGCTGACATGTAACTAGCCTGGTAGTACCATTCACATTCGTGTTATGACGTCCGCATACCCATCAACATTCAGTTTTGCATAAAACTGTGAGGAGGACGCCATTGAGATCATCCATGAGATTGCACAAAATGAAACTTGATCGGATGGCTCCATAGCGGTACGATTCAATGAATCGGATGTTTGATTGGGTCCTGCTCTTTTCCGCTCCATCAAGTAATTGGTCAAAATTCAGCCAAATGCCAATTAAGCCAATCTGGCATTACCCAGCATGTTGCCCAGTGCATGGAAAACTCCTCTGTGCGAGGTAGGCTGCATGCTTTACTACTCTTTGCCAAAGCAGATACGCACTTCCAAGTTCCAATCATGTAACTAACTCAGCTGCGCTTGCTCATGGTGATGATATGTTCTTCAGACAGAAGGCGTTTATGACGCTCTTTGCCGAAGCAGATACACACTTCCAAGTTCCAATCATGTAACTAGCTCAGCTGTGCTTCCTCATGGTGATGATATGTTCTTCAGACAGAAGGTGTTCATGCTGCGTTATGACGCATGTGACAGACTGATGTAAGACAAACCAATCCAACCTCAAATCTTATATTTTGGAGTCTGCAATATATCTGATACCAATCCGCAGCTCATGTGGCATTTTGGATTAAATCTTGCTAAGCTCCCATTAACAATGAGTATGAGTAGAAGCGACTTACTGCCCAAATAGATATCTTATATGTTCAGAACATGAACTGAACATTTTCTAGGAGAAAAAAGCAACATGGACCGCATAATTAGTTATACAGCATATAGACACGAGCTGTCTCACTGCACTCAAATCCTACATTTGTCGCTCTACAAAAGGGATATCAGATAATTTCAAGTTTTGCTGTAGGTAACAATTTGCCATCAAGGTGTCTTCTAACAACAATACCAGGCCACTCTCCAGAGTGTTGATTCACATGGGCACCTCTTTTTGTTGTTCTGTCTATAATCAAAACCTCCAATGCGGGCGCATTTTGCACAATATGTACAACAAGTTCCAGTTGGCCTATGTCACCTTGATATCCAGTAATGCACACGTTCCTTAGATAGTTATATGGACAATTCGGAAGGCTCCTAAGAGAGTCAGTCTCCAAGTCATTTATTAGGCCAAAGATATTGAACTGCAAGAGTAGGAAGGAATAAAAGGGCGATAATCATACGCAAAACATTCTTAGTATAATAACAGAGTAAATTGCAGCAACACTCATCTAACTTCTTTGAAGTACAACAGGCATGGGCGAGCACTTACATCAATCTCCAATATTTCAATGAGAGGGGCAGCCTTCAAAAAGGAAGCCAATGAGAGAATATTGTGCATATCATCATCAAGGTGAAACATCAGCAACTTCAAATGCTTCAGCCCAAAAAACTTGCAGGAGCTTTCCAGCAACCAGGGTGACTGCAATATAAATCATTAAAGAGGAAATAGGAAGTTAACTTAAACTAATGAGTCTGTACTTATAAAGTATTCATTCAAAGAACAAACCTTTAGTAGAAGACGAGCTTGCATATGCAAATTTCGTACACTGGGAAGTGCGTTCGGAAGCACGGTGAGAGCATACTCAAAATTTATACCGAAAAAAGAAACGTTAACAGTTTCTAGTTCTTTTGCATGACTAAGGTCAAGTGGAAGCTGCATACCCCTGTATATAAAAGTCTTAAGATTCACAGCATGTATCTGTATCTTTGTTATTTGGCAGTGCGCAACTTGCAACTTGCAAGTATATCAGGCAGGTGAATGGACGGTCAATCTTTAGTTCATCGTTTTTTTTTTTTGAACCTAGCCAATGGCTTTTTCATTGATTAAGTCGAAAAAGAAGTTGAACAGTTTATAAGGGAAACCGTCCGAAAACCTGATACAACAACCAACACAACACGCCGACCCCGAGGTCGCGCCCACAAACGAGTCGACGACCAAGCCGCCCGAACGACCAAGGTCGACACCCAACACCTCAACGCGAGGTTGGAGGCAAAAGCCCGGAGCCGCCGCTCCGACATCCACGCCGGCCCCAAGGCCGCGCCCCCACGCGGGTCGACGACCAAGTCACCCAAGAGACCAAAGCCGACACCCTGACACCTCGACGCAACACAGCGGAGGCGATACCCCGGCCGCCGCTCCGGCCTCCACGCCAGCCCCAGGGCTGCGCACCGCCCAGCCGACGACGAGAAGCTCGCCGACACCAACCACCAAAGCGCTCCACTTGTCCCTCCGACCGGCGGTACATCCAAAGCGAGGCCCCAACAGGAAAGTGACGCAAGAGCGTCACCCTCGCCCGATCCAAACTGGATCTGGAGTTTCCCCCGGAGAAACCCGAGTGGAGGAGCAAGAAACACTGCCACAATGACGCCTCCAAGAAGGACACGGCACCCAAGGGCGTCGCCGTCATTGGACCCGGCAGTAGCCAGGGCTTTCGCCCGGCAGGGAGTCGCAAACCTCGCACCCGCCAATGAGGACCGGCCGAACCACCATCCCAACCCGCACACAGCAACGCCAGCCCCACGCGCCTGACTTCTGCGGCCACAAACAGAACTAGGCGCTGGGGCCGAGAACCGCCTCACGCCAGAGCCACCTCCTAGCTCGGCACGATGAAGAACCACCAAACCGGGGCCGCCGCCCGGCATCCGGGCACCACGTCAAGCCCGGGATCGACGGGCACCCTCGAAGCTAAGCCAACAACCGACGCGAAGAGATCGCGACGTTGTCGCCGAAGCCGTCGGAAGTAGGCAGACGAGCCCAGCAACCGTAGCGTCGCCACACCTAGGCTCCTCGACGCTGCAATGAAAGAGTCGCTGTCCGAATCATCACCGCCGCCCGCGAGATAGCCGCCGTAGCGACCAGAGCGAACCCGGGTAGCTGCCACAGCGCTCGGGGCTGAAGACCAGCGCCGCCCACTTCCTCCACCTCAACACGAGGGCACGGTGCGGGATCCCGAGATCCACCACAGCCGGCCACACACCGGCCGGCCAACTCCAAACCACCTCCAGAGAGGAAGAAGACCGCCGCCACCATGCCCGGGGCCGCTGCCCCGGCGAGCACGAGATGCCAGCAAACTGCGCGCGGGTAGGCAGTGCTGCAGCGCCACCATGCCCAGCCGCCCGGAGGCACCACTGCCGCGCACGCCGCGGCCCGCCAAGCCCATCTGGGCCCAGATCGGGCCCTGGCCGGAGCCGCCGCCAGCAGCCGCCGGGCGCGCCGCCGCAAGCACCACCACACCAGCGCCGCCTGCCACCGCATCCCACCGCCCGCCGCACCCCCTCGCCGTCAAGCCGCCGCACGCGCCGGAGAAGACGAAGCCGGGACGCCGGGCAGTCCTCGCGTCCAC
Source organism: Lolium multiflorum (assembly GCA_030979885.1). Taxonomy (NCBI): domain Eukaryota; kingdom Viridiplantae; phylum Streptophyta; class Magnoliopsida; order Poales; family Poaceae; genus Lolium; species Lolium multiflorum. The sequence continues at coordinate 4,929,115 of CM061753.1, forward strand.
CGCGGGATCTCCCCAACCACCTTTGGCAGCGGGGGCCGCCGCCACCGCGGCGAGGCCAGCAGCAGCGGCGGAAGGACGGAGGAGGCCGGGGGACCGGCGGCGGCGCGAGCTTTGCTTCCCCCGAGTCGCCCGCCGCGGGCGACGCGAGGGACCTCTTAGTTCATCGTTAAGATGACATCTAACTATAATCAAGCACTCAAGACTGGGACAACTTGACAGCATATCTTGAAGGTCATTTCTAGAAATAAGCAGCAAGTGCAAATCAAGTTTTTTCAGGTTTGGCCAACCACTAAATTGTGAAGGAAGTGCTAAAGATACAAAGCCAAGTTGAATATGCTCTAAACGTGATATGGCTTCAATGTTTAAAAGTTCGAAGGGAAATACGTAATGATCATTACGACCACCAAATTCCTCCATTGCTAAATCAAAACAGAGATTCTTTGTTAAATGTGCTGTAGCAAATCTAACCCAGTTATTGAGATGATTCACTAGCATGCTGCAAAATTCAATTTTGACCTCTAGCGTGTCAACCAATTTTCCTTCGTGCTGCTGCAAGACTGTGTTAACACTGTCAATGAACTTCTTGGTACATTGTTGTGTCCTGGATGTTTCACTGCCACACAGTGTACCACCATCAAATCTTAGTTTGGGACAAATTGTCCACATACTTCTCCATTTACTTGACAGAGCACTAGTCCTTATGAGATCTTGCAGTGGCAACTCTGAAAATATCGTGCGTATTATGTCCTGCAGCAACAAAATATCATGCCTCCAGGCTTGTGAATTTGAATGTCATACTCAACACAAACCAGAAAAAGAAGTCGTCACAAACCTCTGGAAAGTTTTCAAATGTAATATCTCTCTGCGTTTGGCAGATTAGTTTCCGTTGGTGATGATATGATCTCTCTCCAGTGTGGATCAGTTTGCTATCCAATTTGGCCCTGCAATAGATAATATCAGGTTTCACAGTTACAAACAACAAAACAAAGGGGTGTGGGTGTGTCCTAGGTGTGCCGCTGGCATTTTTGTATAATTGTGGTAATGGAACGTCAACCCTACAATGGACTGGTTGCAACTTGCAAAGAAGTAATGCACGATATATTCATAGGGAGATATCAGTAACACTGAAAACTATTAAGGATTATCCCTCCAAAAAAATATTAATAAGAATTAGCTTTGCATATAGAATAGAATAACAATAGATGATTTCCTAGCTGTGTTCATCTCTTTATCTAGCTATCTATATAATAATGTAGCTCGTCTACATAAACATGTCCAATAATTAACCTCAGATGGTTGGCAACTGTTTGAGATTAGTATTGGATGTACCCAGTGCCGAGCTGCAGATTTCTTGATACGTTTCCTGGTAATTCAAGCTTATAACAGTAGATGCATATTTGGACCTTCTAATAAAGTTGGATTTCAAAACGAACCTACTGGTTTTCTGTTCTGTGTCGATTTGTCGAACAGTTGAATGACCACTGTCACAAATAGCAGAACATTACCCTACATCTGAACGGAATGGATCCAGAAAAGTTATAGACAGAACAGTGGTTTAAACGATTCGACGGGGGCTTACCTAACTGAAGCACCGTGTCTATCACCGTTCACAGGGGGCGAAATACTGGACCCGGGGAGGTGACTTGATTTGGGCCGAAATCTGGCCCGGAATCGAACCGATCCAGAACCAGGTGGCTCTGTAAAAGACTGTTCGTTGCCAAAAAAAAAAACTAGTACCAGTATTTATATAGTATTTTTTTCGAATTAAGAGCTTCCATTCATCAAGTAAGGGTTACAATCAGTGGCGGAGGCAGAAAGAAATTTTAGGTGTGGCGGAGTCAATAAATGAGAAAATGCAGGACTATATATACTATTTTTGTTGCGTGCGACTATACTATATAAAGATTACTTTTGTTCATCACGTACGATATAACTTCGTAATGTTAAAATAAAGTATCGCGTCAAAAGTACCTCACATTCTCTGCGTCTTCGGTTCTTCTCCTTGTGCACTAACAACATCAGGTGCGGAGCTAGTTTAATCGGAGTTGGTAGTCCCAGATGCTTTGGCAAAGAAGCTCTTTATATCTGTAGAACAATTCAACAAAATCGCGGGAGCCAACCGAAAATCAATCAATTAATCATTGAGAACACTACAGATTTTGTACTGGATCTTATTTCAGTCAACAACGAGATTGATTTCAGAATTTGAAGTACGGTTTTAATTCCTAAATCGAATAGTACTTATGTTATGCAATTGGTGTTCTTCTTCGGTGCCATTTCCTACTCGTCCTCGTGGCCTTGCCGGTCGCGGCCCCCGCCTCCACTCGCGTCTCCGCACATCCACGACGGCGCGAGGGTTTCCGCCAAACCGAACAAGGAAGTTGTCGATGCGAACGACGGCAACAGATTGTATCATTTCTGAGTTTTACGGATGGAGATCAGGCCCAACAGTCACCAAAGCCCAGGCAACGAGGCCCAATACGAGACTGAATCAACTGATCGTACCTGTTCGTTGTTCTGACTGCTGAAGCCTACAGCAACGATGCCAATCGTCGATGCATTTGAAGACAAACCTGAACAGAGAGTAAAACTGAAGCATATAACTTAGTATTAGTGCAAAAGTTTAGGTATGGCGGCCGCCAAACCATGCCATATTGCTGGCTCCGCCCCTGGTTACAATCACGCTGGAGCATGGGCGCTAGTAAATCTGCGATGAAATTCAACCACAGTCATCGCTTTTTCTCAGCAAAGGGGGGCCAATTGCCTGTAAAATTTATTGGAGCGGGTCATATAGGTAATTTTAGGCAAATTGTATATCAAATATACATATTAATCAAGTTTTTTTTACAAAAAAATTCACCATGAGGGGGCCATGTCCCCTGCCAGCCCTTGCTGGCTTCGTCCCTGCTACATAGGATGCTTCACTTGCACCCCTATTAACATAACTAATGTGAAAACTAGTAAACACCCCACAAAGCTCTCTAATAATAATATATTTATGTATCAGTTTGTATAGATTAACAAGTATATCATGTAGATATGTAGTTTGTCTATAATATGGTTTCACTTTTAGCATACCTCCTTATGGAGGTCTTTCATAGGAATTTTATAATTATAATCACTACCAAAACTTACCGACATGCTATCAATACATAGGACCTCGTGCATTATTTCTTACGTTTCTTGTATGTACTTTGCCTCTCTCTTCTAAATCCTGCAAAAATCATGTAGAACATCTACATACATATCAACACATGTACTTATGCAAAATTCTATGTTATGATTTTGCGTCGCAATTAAGACTAGTAACATTTTAAGCCTATGTTTTTAATATTTATGTACTTTAAATAAATATATAGTCCCTTCGATCCGTAATAAGTGTCGGGCCTTTAGTTCAATTTAGTCTAAATTTAAACTAAGTCCCCAACGCTTTTTATGGATTGGAGCGCGTATGTCAGATGTTTGCGGATGAATGTGTCTATTCGAATTCTACAAGATTTTGGTTTGTGTGATTGCAATACATGAAAAAAAAAATGGTGATTCCTCTTTAGGTTGGGGTGGATTGATTTTTTCCAATAAAATATAGTGCAAAAGAGTTCCAAGAAAAATTCTTATCATTTGCAATTTACCAATCAAACAATCCACATGGGAAAAAAAACATCACAAACCGGCAAGAGGCACGATCAGTGGCATAAATAGGGAAAGTTAGCCAGATGAGTTGTTCCCTGTTGGGTTTCGGTGAATGCGTAGCTACTTGGGAGGGTCTAGCCCATGCTCCCCTGGCTTCGCTCAAGCTACCAAATAAAAAAGTAAATATTTTTTCTCGATTAGTGTTACTAGCCATATACATATAAAAATGGAGGGAGTAATAAAGCTTAAGCTTAAAAAAAAGCTTCAAGCCAAATCATGTCTGGGTGTGTGTTTTGTCGAAGACGGGTCTTCCAGATCAACTGAATTATATAATGATCAGTGGAGCACCTCGCAACGCACATTGTGTGAGATAAAATGTTAATCACACTTAGCGATCGTCGAGATATGGAGTGATGAAAACAAAATGTCTTCCCCCATCTTCCTGATGTTGTTGTTGTTGTCACTTGGCAAACTATTTGGGTGTAGATATTTGAATAGTTCAAAAGATACATGTTTTCTTTCTTTACCTACTAGTATCGTTTATTGTTGTATCAAAATAAATGTCACGTATTTATCTAGGTTTGTATCTAGATGTATTTAGTTATATACACATTTTTATATATAAAAGTTGTGACACTTATATCTTAAAACGGAGGAAATGAAATATAAAGTATTGGTAGCACATAATAAAGTATGCAATTTCCTCTCAGAAAAATAAAGCAGATAATTTTACGTGCTCTTTTTTTCTAAAAGAGCAAAATGTCCGACAATATTTGATGAAGGTACGTACTTTTCCAGAGTTTTACACGTGTTGGTACACATCTCCCTTTTGGTAGGTGCAGATGAAGACGTGTCGAGTTATTAAGTATGAATCAAGACACAAGATGCCCTATCTCTCACAAAAAAAATGAAACGGGAAAGAACAGGTGTCGGCCTCTGGAACCGAAGTGTGGGGCAATCGAGAGTGGTGGGGCCCACACCCTGGCAGCGGTGTCGTCCTGTTGACTGCTCAGTCGAGTCGAGTAGGAATATACTCCACTCCCACGCCATCGAATTCCCAACTCCCCTCCGCCTCCCGATCTCGCCGCCGACCCGGCTCACGGCACCGCGATCCACCACCCTCCCGACCCTTCCAGAACCTTCTCAACCCTCCACAGAACCCCCCGCCGCCTTCGGGACCGCCGCCGCAGTCGCCGCCGAGCGGAGATGGTGTACATCGGCGCGCACGGCGTGGAGACGCTGAAGCGCTACCGGTACAGCGGGCAGGACCACTCCTTGGTGGCCAAGTACGTGCTCCAGCCCTTCTGGAGCCGCTGCGTCACCCTCTTCCCGCTATGGATGCCGTGAGTCCCCTTCCGCAACTCTGCTCCCCGCTCCATTCTCGCCTCTAGCGTGTGTGTAGAGTGCCGTGGTTAAATCGTTAAGGGTAGATGCGCTAACAAGATGGATGGTACAGTTTGGGAATGTAGGGCAGGCTCCACAAGCTGTACCCCGCACAAAATCGCTTTGAACTGAGGCAGGTCAATATGACTCAAGTCTTGTTCTTATGTCAAACTCCGTAGAACTGTGTGGATTGCCAATTAGTTTGTACATTAGCTTAATCTGCCCAGCTGTAAATAGTCAATGGTTTGCTATGCCGGTTGTTCTAAACAGAAAACGTGCAATTGCACCTTCATAGTGCTACATATGCATATTGTATAGTAAAATGAAATCTAGTCTTGGGTAAACAGCAGGCAAATGCTTTCAAGTTCCTCTTTTATTCTTTTAGACAGAACTTCTGAACTAACTTATCTTTTTCTTCTATTGCATGCGTGGACCAACATATAGACCAAACATGGTAAGAGATTGATCAACATATTGTCAATTCTTTCCTTGGGTTTATTATTTGGTGCAGTCAGTGGTGACCCTTTCCAAAAATTTCAGATCACGCTCACCGGATTTATGTTTCTACTTACATCTGCGCTGCTTAGCTATGTGAGTATCTTTATTTATTTTTGTTCACCTTAAGATGCATTACACCTTTTTAGGTAATGTCTTTTTCCCCACTTATAACTCTATTTTTCACAGATTTATTCACCCCACCTTGACACAGCTCCCCCGCGGTGGGTCCATCTTGCCCATGGAGTACTCCTCTTCTTGTATCAGGTGTGTGAGATTAAGCTTCAGATTTCAAATGGATAACTATTTCTTGCTCCAGTCAATACAAATTTTCCTGTTTGGTTACCAAAGAGCATCATTATATTGCTTAAGCTAGAGTGTTCAATGTGAAATTTCCGTAAATACTTGCTATTATTGCTTATCAGTTGGCTTAACTTCTTACTCTGACACGAACTGTAAAATCTACGGCAAAGAAGGACGTTGTGTTGTTTGTTCATACTCCCACTGCCCTTATTTAGGTGGTACACGCGTTTTCAAGGACAAAGTTTGACCATCAATTTGACCAACCAAACATGTCTTGTATGTCACAAAAAGTATACAATTGAATTCATGTTCAAATAAAGTTTCTAATGGTATAATTCTTATGACACATGACTCATGTTTTATTGGTCAAATTAATGGTCAAAGTTAAATCATGAAAAACGAGGGTGCCATGTAAATAGGGACAGAGGGAGTTTTGTTTTAATATAAGGGAGTATTGTTATTCAGTGTTCGCACTTCGCACGGCTCATTTTCGAGAGAAAAAAAAAAAGCACAACCACCTAATTATATAAGTTTTATCTCGCTAAGTGGTTGAATCTGGAGCAATATGCCAAGTACTGATGTACAGTTGAGCTTATACACCCCTTATTTGATGTAGCAGAATGAGGGAGAATCACTCTTAGTGGGCAGTTCTGATTAAAATTAAGCCTGTTTCTCTGTAGACGAATTATTTTGCTTTAAAGACATGCATACAAATATATAAGTTGGTGAGAGTATGGAGTATGTGGTTAAATAAGGCATGCCTAGGCGCGCGCTTCGACGAGATGGGCGCTAGGCAGAGGCAAAACTAGGAATTAACGCCTAGAACTTTTCTGAACCTTGTTCTAAACTGGTTTATCTGACCGATGCAAGTACAACTACCCAAAACACACCAATAATGCCAATATCTAGACTTTAACAATTTGCCGTCGTATTGTATAGAGTTATCTCTAAGTGGTCAAAGTTTCAACAATTTCCTTATGACAACCATGACATTTTCAACTTACCTGGTGTATTTTCTTCTGCCATAGTGCCCTGTGTCTAGGCTGTGGTAACAATTTGCCGTCGTATTCTATAGAGTTATCTCTGAGTGGTTTTCAGCAATTCCTTTTGATAACCACACATTTTCAACTTACCTGGTGTCTTTTCTTCTGCCATAGTGTTCTGTGTTTATTTACCCCCTTGTCTTCATTTATCTAGAGTTCTACTTAAACTGGAACTTATCATGCCATCTAAGTTCATGGGCTTCAATTGATAGATTGTTTTGTTCCTGCTAGACTTTCGATGCTGTTGATGGTAAACAAGCGAGGCGCACCAGCTCATCAAGTCCTCTAGGAGAACTTTTTGATCATGGTATTTATTTCCTTCTCTCTCTCTCTCTCTCTCTCTCTCTCTCTCTCTCTCTCTCTCTCTCTCTCTCTCGTGACCTTACACTGTGCAAATTTGTCATTTGGCAGGATGTGATGCCCTTGCCTGTGCTGTAAGGATTTCTTTTAAGACCTTTCACTTCCCCTTACAAAAAGATATATGTATTATCTATCTTGACTGCGTTCATCCTTATGCTGGGTTAGTTTGAAGCTTTGGCCCTTGGAAGCACCTTGATGTGTGGAAGGTTGACATTCTGTTTCTGGATTGTTGCTGCTGTTCCATTTTATCTGGCAACATGGGAACAGTAAGTCCCTTGGAACTCATATTTGTGTGCATATTCCACATCTCTTAAAAAAATGATCTCTTGTCCAAAATGTTTCCTTTTTTCATTTCATTATGAACTTGTGACCTTCCTTCTGTAATAATGGGTTTAGACTCCGTAATCCGTACATGCTGCAGCATGAAGATTGATTTTGTCGAACAATACAACTGAATCTTTTCTGTGTGTCGTATACCAGTATATGCCACCAAATGTATGGTGACTTATTGGTAATTTTCTTCACAGTTGAGTTTCAAATTGGCATATTACATGTATCCATTTTCTTATCACTCAGTTTATTGTATTATTTCTTCTAGTTCTTTTAGTGATCACTGATCACATAAGAAACTTAACAGTCGGCTCAACATCTGCTTCGTGAACATTCAAGATGCTGTTTTTTATGTTTGGTTTCTCATCATTTTTGCTACTTCACAATATTTTCTACTGCATTGATTTGTTGAAATTCTTCTTGCTGTTTACTGACGCTTGCATTTCTCATGCTGCCAGCTACTTTACAAATACACTCATTCTTCCTGTAATAAATGGACCAACAGAAGGCCTGATGCTGATCTATGTCTCCCACCTCTTTACCTTTTTTACTGGTAATTTTCCTAAGCAGGACTTGATGTTCACATAACTCTGTGTTTATTATGTTTTAGTATATTCCTTTTAGATAACCACTTCTATCTCCCGATCTAGGTGCTGAATGGTGGGCGCAAGATTTTCGGAAATCTATCCCCCTAATTAGTTTGGTTCCACTTCCGTTTGTTCCAGGTATGTTGCTTTAGGGACTAACATAGGCCTCTCAGTATATGTATGTACAATTTGCTTTACTCTTTTCAGCGCAAGAGTTACAGCTTACATTGGCTGGCCGTATTGCCAACATATAGTACACATATACTCAACGTTACTATTAACATAAACTGCTTCTGATTTTGTTTCTTTCACTTTTATCAGAAATCCCCATGTACGTTATTGTGCTGATTCTTATGATCCTGTTTGCTGTAATCCCAACAGTTGGATCCAAGTGAGTTCAAATCTCTCTCTATTTTTATTTTTCGAGTAACTTTTTTCACAGGTCCATCACATGAAGTTAACAAATGACTGATTCATATGCCTATTGTGCAATTTTTCATACCCAAAACTGCTGTGACATTTATCGAATAATTGATTCTTGAAACGGATTAGTGTCTTGTAAGGAATGTGTTTGTCGCATTTATTCCATGTCCACGTAACCTAATAAACAGCAGTACAACACTGTGCTACATATGTCTTGCTGATATTCCTCGCTTAAACATTGATTCTCCTGTTACACAGTATCGGTAATGTCCAAAAAGTTGTTGATGCACGTAAAGGAAGCATGGAACTAGCATTAGCAATGGTAAGTTCTTGGAATTCCTGTATGTAAAATACTTAAAGCTGTTAATATTTGAAGTTGTAGAAGCTGTCTTGGGCTAGAGTCCTTTTGCAAATTCCAGGCCATTAGCAAGCAATGATTTGAATATTATTTGCACATATGGATATTTTTTTGTCACTTAGCTTGTATATCTTGCACAACAAAATTACAAGCGCATAAGATTGTACAAAGAGAAAGAACTAGTTCCTCCTAAAGCTTATAGACCACTAGAGCATCTAAAATGGCAAAGTCAGGTCTTAGCTGGTGAGTTAATTTTATAGGTTTTTTTTATTCTTTGACGAGTGCTCATTGCCAACATTTTAAAAAATAGTCTATATTCCTGATTTAAGGAACAATGCCATTTTCTTTTGTTTTAACTCACTATATTTTGTGCGCCCTTGATGCTTAGACTTTACATCTGGCTTGCAGCTCCTTCCATTTGTTGCGCTGTTAGCTGGAGTTGCTGTCTGGTATGTGATAAGAATGTCTTCTCATTGTATATATTACAAAATATAACTCTGAATGGAACACTAGTTTTATTTATCTTGTTATGCAGGTGTTATCTTTCTCCTTCAGATATCATGAGGAACCAGCCACATCTGCTTGTGATCGGAACTGGTTCTGCTTTTGGATATTTGGTTGTAAGTTGCATTTTGTTCTTGGGTTCCTTGAATCTGAATTGCTGAGTATAGTTAGTAATATGCAATAATGTACTTTTCATATTTATCGGCCTGCTAAAACGCAAGCGGCTGCTTTTTTTTCATATAACAGTCGAAGTCTGTTGCAGATTTACAGCTATGCATATGAAAAAGAAAAAAAATCTTGAGGTTCACTAGCTCCATGGTTTTTTATTTGTAAAATTGAATTCCTTTTGCTTTTTGTGCAATCTGGTTAAAAAAGCAACAGTTGAATGTTTTTTCGAGAAAACGCAAAGGATGCAAAGGACTCTTTGCTTTTCATTTCATTGAAAAGTTAGTTGTTACACGCCTCCTAAGAGGTTCACATCGATTATGGTTTAAAAAGCAACAGTTGAATGTAGGTTCAGTGTCCCACAAGATCGACTGCCTTTTAACCAAAAAGCAGGCGCCTAAGCAGGCGCCTGTGGAGCAGACAAACCGTTATTTTTGTCCCTGACATGAATTTAACTCAAAATTGACTAAGCACTCAAACAGCCAAAACTAAATGATTTTTGATGCATTGGTCTGACCCTTACTTTAGATCAACTGGTAGTAGACTACACATGATTACGATGAGAATTCTCAGTTCAATGTAAATTTGTTTTTATAGATATGATATGCATCCCTTAATCTGAAGGCGATTGCTTTCAAAACTTTGACTCTCCTTTGTGATCTGAAATGATAAATTCAGAAAAGTTCATGCACGGTGTGCAAGTAGAGTTATATGGGGGGAACTGGATAGGTCTTATGCACCTGGACAAATGGAATTCGTAAAGCACCTAATGACTTGGGTATGACTAACATGGAGAAATAAATCACCTTACAACTAACATACACCACAGATGTTATTTGTCCTATTGCATGTTGCTTTTCGTGGTGAAACAGTTTGACTCTGTTCTTATGGATGGACTTAAAAGTGGGCCTAGCGAATAAACTAACCAATGATCATCAACAACAACATCAATGCCTTTTTCCCAAGCAAGTTGGGGTAGGCCACTTGTTTTCCATATTATGAATGAAATTGTCATGCATGGACAGGGAAGGATGATACTTGCTCACTTGTGTGACGAGCCCAAAGGTCTAAAAACTGGAATGTGCATGGTATGTCTGTTGCTTATACTGGCCTTATTTGTTTTGCTTTGCTGCATACACAGAGTGCAAGATTAATACAAAATAATGGCCAAATATCTCTTGTTTCAGTCTCTGGTGTTTCTTCCATTCGCTATCGCGAATGCTCTGGCCGCGAAGATTAACAATGGGTAAGTTCCTTGATGTTCGTTGCACCTAGTATTATTAACACACAACTGTACCTGTGCGGAGTTAAGCTAAAAGATGCATCGTTGTTGTTGATAGGACCCCTTTAGCTGATGAGCTTCTGGTTCTTGTTCTGTACACTGCGTACACAGGTGAAGTGCTTCCTCCACTCTTAATTTAGTTTGAAACCTTGAAAGCTGAAGCATGTGGCCCCTCTCAGTTGAATAGCCTTGCATCTGTCTTGCAATCGTGAAGTGCCATGTAGATATCTAATCTACCACCTGCTTTGCATGTGTGGTCATGACACACACTTACATCTAATGCCTTATTTGTCTGCAACAGTGGGTCTGTACCTGCATCTTGCCGTTTCGGTCTGTCATGAGATCAAGCTTGCTCTTGGAATCTATTGCTTCAGGTCTGGGAATCTCTCGCCTTATCTTACTAGTCTCGAAGTGGCCTATCTCAAGACTGTTTGTTTTTGCTATTTGTCAGGATAACAAGAAAAGAGGCTTGATGTGTTTGAACTCCTACCTTGCATGGGATGCATGATTCAGCTACATTGATATTGTCTGCTAATCTACAAGTGTGGCGCCGAACAACCCATCCGCGCGCTCCGGAAGAGTCCTGTCTCTGGGATACCACCGTCAGCAGTCATTGAGCTTGTATTATGCAGATAGATACAGATGTTGTGTGGACAGTAACGCAGAGCTGTGCTAGAGTAGCACATGTACATTATGTTATGCAGTCGGTGTGTAATGTACGTCACGGTTGGCAGGAATTCTTAATGCAATAGCGTTGTTGATCTGCAGACGTTATATTTGTTGAAGTCATGCTTGCTTGTTTTCTCGTTTGTGCGGCCTCTTGTAGAAACTCGGTGCCGTTGGGTCTTCTAACCAGTCGCTCAAGATCATCAACTGGGCCGTTCCGGCCTTCGTCGCAACAGGCCGGCTCGAAGATAAGCAAGCCTTCATTGGGTGATGGGCCTGATGGCCTCTTGACGAAGATCTGTTGGACTGCTCGCGTCTAACTCGCCGACAGGACGCTCTTCCGCCCGCCATGCCGATGCCGTTTCCTGGACCGGCAAGAGAACAGTACAATGGGGACAAATCATTTGGCTCATAACTCCTGCAGGAGATGGGTAAACAGTGAAGCATGGGTTCATGGATCCCATCTGGAAAACTGGGTGCATTGCATGGGAGCGTATCAGTGGTGGCGATTAGTGTACCACCATTTTCCCTTAAAAAATAAGTGAACAATAATTGTGGCCTTTTGGGACGGGCAGAAAACTAGACCCAGTAGTACTCTCAGTCTACGAGTTCGTTGCAGACACTGGACATCTGCTGGCCTCCCATTGCGAGTTAGGGCATTTCCAGCGCCACCATCTAACCGGTTTTGGTTTATTTGAACGGTTCAAGCGGACAAGTCGACAGTTTGTGCATGCTTCAGTGGCGCGATCCAAACTGATCGACTAATGTGTACTAACATATCCGTCCACTAAAATTTGGACCGCGGATACATTGGGCGGGATAACATGCGCTTCCACCCGCGTCCTCCCATTGACCACCCCGCCCCCCTCCCCATAGAAGGAGGACGTAGTGTTGTGTTGCGGTGATCACTGATTGACATGCATATATGCATGCATACTCGTGCGATGATCACCAGCATTTGCAAATTCGCAATGCGTGAAGATTGCCACTCCACGACTGCGTGCATAGACCGCTCGTGAGCATGGTCGTGCATGTCAATGCTGGTGATTACCGCGCTGGTGCTCTGCCTGAAAAGCACCATTTCTCTACCCTCGGAGCTTCAAGTCACAAGCATCCGTGCATGTCAACATCGGTGACCAAATGAACGCATAAGCCTACAGATCTATACTTCAGCTGACTACCTGAAGCGCTAATCGACGAGTTAGAGCAACATTGCATGGATCTATGAAATCCCTATAAAAACCTTACCGCCAAAGTTAGGAAGGGGTTTGAGTGCTTCCAGTCGGACGGGGAGGTGCCGTTGTTGCAGACGATGGTGTTGCCACTATTGGATGTTGTTGCCGACCATGGCGCGTGCGGGAGGAGCAGTAAACAAGGCTAGGGGACAAGCCATCTCTCTGTTGCCGCCTCTTGGCATGGCGTCGAACCCTGGCGATTGAGCCATCTCCATGTTGCCGCCGGTCACCCCACATTGATCTCTGCCTATCGCCGAGAATCAATGCCTTGCGGGAAATCAAATCTGGCCATCTCTATCCTTGCAGATGAAACCCCCACAACAGCCATGGCTGCCGTTGCCGCCCTCGTCGGCGTGCGCGGCCACGTACTAGCAAACGACGAGGCCCGATTGAGAGCCGAGACCAATGCCTAGTAAATCGCCGCCCCCGAGCTCAGATGAGTGCTCCTACACGACATGGACGCTCAATCCTAGTCGTCGGAATTGGTGGGGCAAGAGGCGAAGGCGGCGATGCGTCCATGATGTGATTGATGGGATGTGAGGGGGGAGAATGTGGAAGTGGATCGGTGATTAGAGTGCAACCAGTGGAGAAAGGGGGTACTAGCCGTGTCTCCAACTCTCCTGCGCTTATCTATGCATGCAACGGGTGGGCACTTTAATGCAAGTTTAGCTATCTCGGTCTTGGCAATGGGAGTAGCGGTTTCACGCATTCCCGCATGATAGGGAGTGCTTTGATGCACGATTTGCCACAACGTGAGTGTGGACTTTTTTCCAATAGCTCGCATGTTTTCAATTCATAAGGACTACCAAACATGTCCTAAGAGTTTAAGTTTTCACTTTTCTATAGCACGAAAAAAATAGTTTTTCCATTGACGGCGCTTACTGATTCGGGCCAGCAGGAGCAAAGCTCCCAAAACCAGCGAGCGGGAGCACTGTGAAAAGAGACTGTTCACCACCCAGGTTTCAGCACAAAGGCGATTTGCACAAAAATAACCTAAAAGTGAAAAAAAAGCACATACTGACCCTCCGGCGAAACTATTTCACCCATCTAACTCTTTTGTGTGGCGCCCCACACATCGGCGCCACACATGCCAGTGTGGCGCCCCTCCTACCGGCGCCACACACCCAGCCGACGTGGCGCCCTCGACGCTGAGCTGGTGCGCCCATCCGACGTGGCAGCATGTGTGGCGCCCTCCCATCGGCGCCACACATGCCCTTACAATTGCCCAAAACATACTGTGAGACAATTCGTCTGGGACTTAGCCGTTTTGCGAGCCTCTACGTGTGGCGCCGATGCCACGGGCGCCACACGTCCACTTAAGTGTGGCGCCCGCGCCCGCCCCAGCCCGACCACACCTCTTCTTCTCTCTTCTTTCTTCTCTGCTCCCACGAAACCGCCGCCGCCGCCCGCCTCCCCTTCGCCCCCCCACCCCACCAAATCGACCAAGGAATCGTCAGATCTATCCGGCCAACTCCTTCCTCCTCCATTCCTCAAGGTATTCCCCTTCGATTCCCTCCGATTCATCCACTAGTGTTGGTGGATTTGGTAGATTTGGGTATGAACCCTAGACATGGAAATTTACATGTATGTGTTGAAATCCTATGTATGTATGTGTTGAAATGTCTAATATTTGCCTAGCAAATGCATTCAAATTTGTTACATATGCCTATTATTTGTGATGGAATAACTCATATTTGAACCAAATATTTGTTGGAACCCTAGATATGAATGTATGTGTGTATGTATGGAACCTTATGTATGTATGTGGTGAAAGGCAAAATTGGAGCTTAGCAAATGCATTCTATTGTCTTACATATGTCTATTATGTGCCTAGGAATGGTATTTCTTACGAAATTCATATGTGTGATGTATTTGGATATGAACTCTCATGTATGTGTGATGTATAGGTGATTCGAAAGTTAGATATATTCTCATGTATGTGTTGCTCATTTTTGTTAGTGGAATGACTCATAATATGGTTGTGTAAACATGTAGGATGGTGTGGCTTCTGGATGAAGAGTACGACAAGGAGCACCGGGCTGTTCATATGATGGAGAGGGGAACGGATCTTCACCCTTTGAAGATTCGTTACCATGGCACAGTGGATATACCGTATGACGAGAGGTACACGGAGTTCATCCAGCCTACCGGTCTTATGCCGTTCATATCCCTTGTAAGCCGTGGGGGGCGAACATGAACCCCTCTGCACTCACCGCCCTTGTCGACCGGTGGAGGCCGGAGACTCACACCTTCCACTTGAGGGCCGGCGAGATGGCCCCTACTCTCCAGGATGTTTCCATGATCCTTGGACTACCTATTCAGGGCGAGCCACTGTGTATGAACACAGCTTCTGATGGGTGGCGCGGACAGATGGAGGACCTTATTGGCATGGCTCCTCCGGCGCCAGCAAATCCAAAGGAGAGAGTTCCCGCCGGCGCGTCTTTCTCTTGGATCAGGACTAACTTTGCACATTGCCCGGAAGGGGCCAACGAGGACACTCGGAGGACGTACGCCCGCGTGTACTTATGGTACATGATTTCGAGGATTCTCTTTCCTGACAGTGGGGGGAAGCTGGCCCATTGGTGTTGGCTGAAGGCGCTTACTGTGTTGGACAACCGGTGGAGTTGGGGAACAGCGGGACTTGCCTACCTCTACCGGCAGGTGATGACTTGTTCTATGTACTATTTTCCTATAGTAGTGTGCTAGACAAAGTAGTAACCAAATGTCTTATGTACGCAGTTGGACGAAGCTTGTCGCAGGACTGGGAGCGGCGGTATTGGTGGATGCTTGCTCCTACTTTCCGTATGGAGCTGGGACCGCATATCAGTTGGGCGGCCTAGGATACTCAACGAGAGGCCATGGCCTCATCACCATGAGAACCCTGATCGGGAGCCCACTTGGGCATACCTTTGGGACAATGTCTCGGAGATGACAAGCGATCCAATGGTCATGTACAGGCAGTACACTGCGGAGTTGGACACTCTTACCGCTGAGCAGGTAACCGATCACTCTTTTGCAATCCTAGTTTTCATTGATTGTACTGGCATGTTCTAAATTCTGAAATATTTGTATGGTGCAGGTGGAATGGGAGCCATATGGTACCTACTACCGTATTGGCGCGGGGAGGGCTGACCTCAACCGCAAGTGCACGGAGGAGGCACTGTTCTGGCGGATGCGCTGCCCACTCATATGCATGTGGCTTGTTGAACACCACCAGCCGCACAGAGTGATGAGACAGTTTGGGCTGTATCAGGAGTGCCCACCTCAGTGGCAAGACACGGACAAGGCGCTTCATAAGTAAACTTCTGGAATCATGCGACGAAAGATTCCTGATAGAAGAGGTAGAATCTAACTTCTTGATTCTTGCAGGCTTGATAGGCAGCGGCAGAGGAAGATCACAAATTGGCCAGTCCACCATAGCGACCACATCGCAGCGTTCCAACACTGTTTGGAAGCGACACGGACTGCTGGCCCTCTGGAGATTGTGCCTCACGACTTGGCCGCTTTCAACAACTACCTCCAGTGGTTCCATGAAAACACGCATATCGAGTTAGTGAAGCGCGCGTATGTTGACTACATCTTGGACGACCCCATCGAGTTCGATGAGGTTGCGCAAAGCCAGCACGACACCTATGCTCGCAGAGGGAGATCGACTTCTATTGCTTCCGAGCTGAACTTCGTGGTAATGGATTCTCTCATTAACTAGTACATCATCTAGATTGCCATGTGCTCGCTTAAATTGTGTATGCTATGTTTGTCACAGCGGGAGATCCAAAAAACAGCTGACGAGTGCGAGATTATGTGCGGGAGAGATGAGAAAAGCCTGTCGGACCGTTGCGGCATTTCATTAAGGTATGATCACCAACTTTGAATGTACGCTATTATGTTCTGGTGGCTTTGTAACCATGAGTTCCATGACGCAGAACACTGCACGAAAGATGCGGCGGTTAGCAAACTTGCTAGGTTGCCGCGAAGGCGAAATCCCTACATCCTCCTCTTCTGAAGAACCGCAGGTATGGACTATTTTGTTGCTATCAAACATGTTCTTACTAATTTCAACTTTTGTAATCTCATGTGTTCATGTTTGTGAAGATTCCTCCTGACGACGACTTCTGAGTCAAAGCATACCTCCAAAGCATACCCCCAAGCAAGCCCCACGGTCAGCTTACCAGTTGAAGCCAAGGGGCAATGCTCCAAAACGGTACACTCCGGAAGATTATGTCAACCGAGGAAAGAAGGTTGTCATTGAGGAGGATGAGGGGCCGCCGCGGAGATCATCTTTGTCGAGGATGAGGAACGACGAGCCGTTCTCTTGAGGAGGAGGAGCAGAGGAGCAGGAGGAGCAGGAGCAGCAGCAACAAGAGCCACGACAGCGGACGAAGAGGATGGTCGTCCGGAAGCAGCCCGTGAGGACGACACGTCGAGGACGACAGTAGGATGTGCTCCGTGTTGTTGTGAACTATATCTTCATAAGTATCGAATTGTGAACCCTATGTCATTTCGAACAATGTTTGTAATGCTACTTGTTGTTTGAATTTACTTGCTACGATGTGGACTACATCTTCTGAGATTGCTACTTGTTGAGTATGTTCTGAGATTGGTACTTGTGTCCAATGAAAACTGTTGGAGTTTGGTAGGATTTTTCATGTTTTTAACACAGTCAATGTGTGGCGCCCTTCAGCGCCACACGCATGTGTGGCGCCCACGCATCGGCGCCACACATGCCAACTTATATCCAGTATTGGGTTGAAAGCATCCAGGGGCTCCGGACGATAAGTGCTTAGCCGTTTTGGCGATGCTAGTGTGGCGCCCGTGGCCGCCACACATGCTAGTGTGGCGCCCGTGACATCGGCGCCACACGAGGCTCGCAAAACGGCTAAGTCTCGACGAATTGTCTCACAAGATGTTTTGGGCAATTGTAAGGCATGTGTGCGCCGATGGGAGGGCGCCACACATGTGCACGTCGGATGGGCGCACCGCTGCGTCGAGGGCGCCACGTCGGCTGGGTGTGTGGCGCCGGGCAGAGGGCGCCACTGGCATGTGTGGCGCCGATATGTAGGACGCCACACAAAAGGATTAGATGGGTTAGATGGGTGAAATAGTTTCGCCGGAGGATCAGTCTGTACTTTTCTTTCACTTTTAGGTTATTTTTGTGCAAATCGCCCAGCACAAACGGTACGAACAAGAATCGGACGTGCCGCTCCAGATGCGTGCCGGCGAGGAGGAGGAAAGAAACAAGAAGGGCAACGTTGACAAAACTGGCGATGCACAGGAGAAATGCCTCCTCCATTTTTACTCGACGGTGAAAAACTGCAAAACTCAACGACCGTGCCAGAGCCACACGGGGTTTGCACTGCGTGCCCACCGTCAGCATTAGCCTCCGCTCACTGTGCAGTCCATCTAGAGCCCATATCCCGCTCCGAGCAGGCCCATACCATGCCCACTCCTACTGACTGCAGTACTGTCCTCTGTCGTCTGCTGGCGCCAGCGTCGCCGACTGTGCACGTATAGCGTGCAGCCGCAACCCAACAAGAGAATCGGGCGTCAGCGTGGCCGCGGAGCAAATCCCGCTGTCTTGCCATTCCGGTGATACAACGCTACTGTACACATAGCTGCAGTGGCCCGTACCTACAGCCATACGGATATAACTGTACGTACGTGCCACGAGACGAGCTCGGATTAGGCGTGCACCAAAAGGTACTTCCGGCCGTAGCTCAGCTTGCTCTGCTGCCACGGCATCTCCAGCAGTCCAACCTATCAGGTTCTCCCGCATACGAAACCGTCCCACCCGTCCGCCTTGATCCGTCGGCCCACTATGTTTGATGAACTGCGTGGGC
This sequence comes from Lolium multiflorum, assembly GCA_030979885.1. NCBI lineage: Eukaryota > Viridiplantae > Streptophyta > Magnoliopsida > Poales > Poaceae > Lolium > Lolium multiflorum. The sequence continues at coordinate 4,947,716 of CM061753.1, forward strand.
GCGGATCCTTTTTTTTTTGAGAGCAACCACATATATTTCATTAATCGAACACCAAGTTACATGAAGTAACACATGTGGAAACTAAAAGACAAACAAAATGATTGCTTAAAACCTAAAAGATCGAGAAATACAAAACGATCTCTAGGATTTCCTGCAACCACCACCGGCCCACCAATTCCAACGCGGCCAAGAGACCGAACCTCCACCATTGCAAGATCCAAAAAGCACCATCGCCAACGAGGCTTTGTGAGTCGATGAACAGGCCTGCTGCAAGGCGAGGCACATGTCGGTGGCACGTCGACCGGGGACGTCCCCGTGCTGTCTTGGACCAAGGTACGCGCGTCCCATCGACGAAGTCGGAAAGAACGACATAACCACCACCTCCGGACCATCATCTTCGCTCCAGAAGAACCACCTCGCCCCGGCCCCGCGCCGTCGTGGACAACGACAAACGCCAGTGACACGTCGAGAAACAGATCTCGCCAGATCGAAGAACGGCGAGAAGACCAAGCCGCCGACCTGAAAGATCGACAAGCACACGTTGCCAACAACTCCGAGACGCCGCCGTGAAGGTCGCCGCCGGTGTGGAGTTGGCAGTTATTTGCCCGCCGCTCCCACCACCCCAACGACGCACCATAGGAGACAAAAACTAACCCTAACTACTAGGCCAGAACGGAGGAACGAGGTTCCCCCTCCCTCATGCCGCCGCCAAAGCGGCAAGCGGAGGGAGAGGAAACCAGGCCCAGCGCCCTGGCCGGAGATTGGGAAGATTGGATCTCGCTCCGCCGCCGCCCCTCACGAGCGGAGAGGAAAAACGGTTCGTGCAGTCTGGGCTGGGCCGTGCGTGGGCGCGGATCCTGTGTGTCTGGCCATGCGTGCTGCGAGCCCATTTGGAAACGACCCATGGCAGAAAGCTGACCACCAACAACGTTAGCTATCAAAGCCGTCGCTGACCACTGCGTTTTGCCGCCTCCAATCCTATGTCGACATTGATGCCGATAGCGTCGAAGCTGCACGTGCCCGCGTCAGCATTGATGGCCAGGGGTACGGGGTACTTAAACCGCAGTTACGTCCGCCTCTTCTCCCCCACTCCCATGTCGCCAGAATTGCCACTCCTCCGAGATCTTGCCACCACAGAGATGAAGCTGCCCAGTTGCATGAAGAAGTACGCCAATGACCATGAGGCGGAGTGCTTGTCCGCTCGCCGACGCTGGGACTCTCTGCCTCGGCGTAACACTGTGTGCGCCTACTTGCTGCCTCCACCCCCACATCTGGCGCAGTTTGTCGGTCCACAGGCGGCTGCGGTGATCGCGGCACCGGTTCCTTCTCCGCAACAACCGGAACGCAACAGGCGTTACGTGACGATGTTGGAGGCGCATCAGCGGTGGGCGCAGGTCGACCCCTGCCACGATCGCGGTGTCTCCCTGCCATAATGGTGGCATCGGAATAGGGGGAGGATCCCTATTCCGCCTCCACCCACGGACTGGCGGGCGCTACGCCAAGAGATGCGCCGGCAAATCGAGTGGCTACCACCGGCGCTACAGTATGACGATGTGTACCTGCGCGAAGACTTCTGGCGCGCCTTCCTTGCCTGGAGCCAGGGCCGGTCCATAGATTTCGAAGGCCCTAGTACGAAACGATATCAAGGGCCCCTTGTTCACAATATGTAACATCCTGATTTTTTTTTACGGACTGAATTTTTTTCTCTCTAAAACAAAGGATGTTGCGACGCGGTCAAATAACACAAATATTTTATTTAGAGTTGTTAAAATTATTTCTCTGAAATTATTTTAACACGAGACAAGATTTACCTCTTTGTACTTTTTTTTGGATTTGCTTTTAATTGCCGATTTACGTCTTGGTTCTTTCCAAAAATCCATTTGGATTTTCCAATAGCCATACACACGTACTCACCTTGCATGATATATCTGGTTGCACTAGCACGATGTGCTCTTCTCTCTTATTTTTTATTATTGGCTAGCCTACTCTATCTTTTCTTTAAATATCAAAACATATCAGTTCTAGTCATGCACATGCACGTGCATGCTTGGGGTGTCTCTATTTTTCTTCTCAATGCATCGACTTGTGCTGCTCTCTTACCGGGCTCTTTTATTTTTCCTTTTGCCTGTAATCTACCAACGCGATGAGACCACTTAGGCCTAGCCGAAGACAGCCCAGCAGCCTAGTTACGTACGAGCCTGGTTCACTTTTATCTAGCATGAACGGAACACGGTACTAGACCACCCCGAGTCCTCGCACACTATCGAGGAGACCGACCGCGAAACGTACAACGTCCGGACCCAACACTTCAATCGAGCCAGCCCTGGCACCCCATCCGAGCGAGAGTCGGTCGCTCTCATCTTCGCACGCATCAGGACATCGCCACAGGACCAGGCAACCGAACCATCGCATTGCATCTTCTTCCCTAACGCACGGACGTACATGAATGCCAGCGAAAACGCCATCCATAAACATCAGAAACTGCTGCCATTATGTGCTTTCAATCTCTCTTTGATTCTATCTTTTAAAATGCACCGTTTTGCTCCTATTTAGTCCCGATTCAACCCCAGCCCCTCTCCCTTTTCCATCTCGCCCCACTGCCGAAGCTCAAGAATCACCCAACAAGTCAATCTCGTGAGAACGCCGTCGGACGCCGTTCGCGTTCCCGACGATCCGGTGCACGAGAGACGGAGCTACTGCGCCAGGAGGATCACCGAGACGAGGGGAGTTCATCCACGGAACCATAAGGCCAAGCTGCTGACCACCAAGGACGCCCACGACAACGCCCTCAACTCTGGCCGCCGACTTCAACCACGAACTGCGTCGCGTTCGGTGAGCACCAGCAGAAACCCTCGCACACACACGGTTGGGATAGTTATGCCTACCTCCTAGACATGGTTTCCAGCCGTAGTTTTATAGTTTGTCGAGTCGCCGGTGAACCGAATGCCACCGGATGGCATCAGCGTTCTAACACATTGCACAACTCGAATCCCCACAAGCCCAACATAGAAAGCGTGTCAAATGATTCCAGAAAACTAGTAGTTATATTAGTTTTCTTAGTTGATGGGGGAATTTCGAATTTATGAATGCATGCTTGTATTGTCGTGTGTTCATTGTCTAGACCGTAGTCTGCAACTTGCTAGAACAGCTGTAGGTTTTTCAGAGCATCTATACTAGAATAGATACATATCGTTATGTACCTATCTTATTAGATGTTTTTGAAATTGCTTGCATGAGGTTTTGTTATAAAGCTTTGATAACGTGTGTATATGATCTAGGTAACGTTTATGATTTTCTGTAAATATTGAGCTACGTTAGTTCTACCTAAATATAAATTGGGTTGTTACTTTTAAAGTAGTCTTTCTCTAATACAAATTGCTGATCTTGAGTTCAACCTATATAAAATGCCATATGACTAGATGAAACCAGAAGTTGTGTTCGTGTACTCTAATCCAAAGTTTATCAAACTATATAAAATGTCATAGTAACTTGTATGTACTGTACTTGCATATAGCCTAATGTACTGCTACTAGCTTTGGTTGTTTATTCTTTGAGCACGATGCATATCTATAATCTGAACGTCATCTGCTAATTACATATACTAGGCATGCAGTTGTCCCTCCTGGTTAAATAGATTGGTTTATTGTTGTGGTACTGTTAGTGAGCTAAGTATTCTTAGATGTCTAGTTCGGTAGGAGTTGCTGCAGTTGCTTATAAATATCATGCCTAGATAAAATCTAATTGTTGGATTTAAGTAAGTCTTATGTATGTCTTTGCTAATGTATTAGCTGTATCTCTGTCATGTATCTCTGTCAGTAAGGAAATTCCTGACTTTCACTTGTTATTGACATGATCAGCATGCGTCTAAACTAGACTAAGAGTAGTTGTATGCTGTTACTGCATGATCACTTCTTTTGATAAATTCCATCTCTATAAACCCAGTAGTGTTGCTAAATGTATGATGTGCCTAGTCACTGTCCAGTTTGATTTATTCTTAGTTCATATATTTTATCAGTCTTGGAGTGAGTTTCCTTGCACGTGTCTGGTATTTTTAAATCGTATATAGTTCACTAGTATGCATGTTTCTCTAGCTAGTATGTATTTTATTTGTGCATTGCCTGGTAAAATTATGCCATCGATATATGTTGGATAAATATGTTTCCTAAAATAGTTCGGCACTCAATATAGAGCGATCCCCACACCCTATGCCTTAGATAACCCAAATCCCGTACGAGTCATTCCGGTCTTTTTCGTGTACTCTATGTAAGCCGAACGAGCGACACAGACCTATTATTTGGATCTTTTCATTTGGATCTTATGCACTTGTCATTTGAGTCTTATTTTTTGTATTGCTTGTATTCATTGGAATTGTTATTGCTTCGATACGACGATTAGGAGGGAACGGAGAGTGGTACAATCACGGTCAAGGAAGTGGAAAGCAGGAGTTTGACAACGAAGGCATGCCCTCTCATCATATTTTATCCCAGTTTTACAAATTGCATGCTATTTTATGTTTTACAAATATATATGCTATTTTATTCCAGTAGCTAGCGTGTCGATTGACACACCAACCATGATTCGCTTGTCGCCTCTTACTTGATACCCTGAGTAGAGATTATATAATAATCCTGATATAGTAGATATGCTTAGCACGCTAAATAATCATTAGGATACTTTCTATTGCCTCTTTGGAGGAATTGATCGACCTTCGGGTCAAACATACCCTTTTGAAAGTTGTTGAGCTCGTTGAGCTAGGCTGCTTAGCCGTCGTTGCTTCCTCTACTCTCTCTTCTACTCTGGGTGAAACTTACCATCTAAACATGGCACGGGCGACAGCTGAATCAAATGTTGAAGGAGCGATTGGCTGCCCTTCACAAGTTGGAGGGAGCAATCCGTCGTTCGTGCCGCTTAAGGGTCCTAATAAGTCTTGGATTTGAAGATTGTGACAACCGTACAACCACATGCTATATGGGCACTGGCCTGGTTAAGTAAGTTAGTCAGCCTTAGGTGTTGATGTCGCCGTACCGCAGATGAGGTGGCTGCCTACGGGAGAACCTTCGGCACAGATGGGGGGACCGGTTTGGGGACATACTCTCAGTACCGTGCGCCAGACCCGGTGGGCATGTCACATCTTTGGGGGATCTAGCTAAAAGACCTTGTCACAATCCCTCTGCCGGTACACCAAATGGTGTGTACTAAACCAGAGGCCACTGGTGGGCAACAAGACGGGGTTGTGTCGTGTGGGCAAAGTGTACAACCTCTGCAGAGTTAAAACTATTCGAATAGCCGTGTCCACGGTCATGGACGACACATGAATCTTTCTTGACATACAGGAACCTGTTTTGCTATTTCCCTCTTTGCCTCTCTTTCTCCTTTCCTTCTCTTTCCCTTAGAATCTGAATCCTATGAGATACATGAGTTGTCGAGGACAACCACATTGATGAGAAATATTACACTCATTATAAAACATGATTTCGTCTAAAACTGCTTTTATCAAATATATTGCAAATAAAATTGGCTTTTATGCAAAAGAACCTACAGCCTTCCTTTGAAGCCTCATGTAGATATATTAGGTCTTGCATCGAGGGGGCATGTTGAGTACTCTATGTACTCATGGCAAAACTTTTGTTGATATTCAGAGTACTACCAAGACAAGGAAGACTACGACAACTACGACGACATTGAAGAGTGAGGCCTCGTGGACTACATCAACTGCCTGTGGCTGAGATGGAGTCACTTCGCGTTTTATTTATCCGCTGTGCTTTCTGATTGTAATGAATGTCACACTATGTGGCTATTCAAACTTTGTAATTAATCTTTTGTACGTCTGTAATGATATACATTTCGCTGTGTCGTCAACATTAATCTTGGGATTGACGAGTAATACAGGAGGGTCGGAAAGTTAAGTTCCGGTTCTCACAGAAGTGGTATCAGAGCCGATGTTGACCTAGTCGCGTGGCCTTAGTTAGAATGGAAAGCCTTAGTACTCGTATTTTAATAAAGATGTAGTTGACAAAAATAATAGGCTTCTTTATTGTACTTGTCTCTCATTTAGCATTTACAAATTTTGTTGCTGATCGTTCTTCTCTTATTCAAATGTGCGTAGATGGCAGTACCTTCAACGCGACGGATTGAGGAGTTTGGACACCTTGGACAACAGTTTCGGGACATGTTGACGAGGTTGGGAGACGACCGTGACCCAGAAGTATCTGGACACACCATCCGCACACTGTGGAATGAGGAGATTGTTAGAGCTACGTTGGTGGTGTATCCGAACCATGCACTGCGTGGAAGTCGTGCAGGATCAAGAAGACACCAGTTCACTGCTGAAGGGGAAGACTTTGTGGATGCCACTATTCACGTGGTTCACCGAGCGATGCAAGGGATGGCGGGTACCTACCAGGATGAGCTACGCCACACACCTTTCCGGTACTTTGCCTACCGAGACGACGGAGGTGTAATCCGTCAGAACATGAGGTACCAGAATGAAGATGATCCTACACTCGTTCGCATGACCTCGCTCAATTTTGGACTGGAGCGTCGCCTGGTTGCAGTCACCGGTATGTTGAATGATACCCGACACCTTTGCCATCACTACCATGACCGAATTAAGACTTTGGAAGAAAGGTTGGTGGAAGCTAACACGACCATAGCTGCTATGAATGCTGCACGTGAGGCTGCTGAGACTGCTATGGAGGACGCCATCATCGATGCTCACGTGGAAAATGATGTTGCACCGACTGTGCTCATCGGCGAAGGACAAGAGGAACCATTGCAGGACCCTGCACCTAATGCACAGCGGCAGAGGGCTAGGCATCATCCACGTATAATGGTTACTCGGAAGAAGAAGTGTCGTCGGGCGAAGAGGCGTCGCCTTACACTTCGAGCTATTGCGCCACGATTTCTTGCTCTTCCAGTACCACCGCCAGCACAAGAGGAACAAGCTGACGAGTCCCGGGAAGAAGAGGATCCGGAGGAGATGATTCAGCAACTCCAGAAGGAGAAGATGCAGCCGAGCCTCACAACGACCTGCACTTTGTACCAGCGCCAGCCCAGCCTTATGCAGGTCCAGAGCAGAATGGTTTCCTACACGAGTAGTATAGCGAACCATGAGAGAGCCCTTTATTTAATATTATGCGAGAAAACGATTAGTTTTTTTTTCCTCTTTGCTTATGTGTCTAGTAGTAGATTGTACCGATCATGTGGTATATCTACTACTGTATCTTGAACCTTTTTGTGTGTGAGGTTTTACAGAAGATTTCTTTGGATTTTCTCTGGCTTTGATTTGTTGTATACATGCAAATTCGTTTTGGGTTAGTTTATTTCCCTCTCATCTATCCTACACCGAAGTGAGAAGATGATCATTTCCGAGCAAGTTTGTGGTCATGGAGGAAGGGCCACATAAGTGGAAGTGGCCATCACCAAATTCTGGACAGTACTTTCTTGAGCGTGAAGTTCAACTTACTATACTTTTACTCACACGGAAAATGATGGGATCATGGGAGACTACAAACTGGGAGTAGCGTAGTTTAAACAAATCTGTCAGTGACAACCCACCTCTACAGCTATTAGCACTAAAACACAATTGGTTTTGTCCAGTTTCATTTCTCCCCATCGTTTTCTTCCAATAAAAAAAAATATTGGCTCGCCCAGGTTTAAATTTTGATCAAGTGCCGTCACAGACTACAAACCTAAATAGGCATCCCAAAACTGCAGTAGATTTCTTGACGAACGACTTGCAGAAGATGGTTGTGGCTTACATTATAGTTGTTAAGAATACCTAGATGATTTTTTCGGAGGAGTTGCTGGGTTTGCCACAAGACCGTAAGATAGAGTCTACTCGCAATTAGATTCATGCACCGCCCCTAATGCAAATAGTATGTCGTAAAAAAAAAACTCTTGATGAGCGGTTAAGGACAACGAGAAGGAATGTCAGCAATTTCTTCGAAGTCCAATGGAGCGACCACACCGAGGAGGAAGCGACATGGAAACGCGAACATACCCTTGTTAGGAGTTGCCAAATCTTTTCTCTTAGGCCGAATCTCGGGGTCGAGATTCCTTTTAAGGGGGGTAGAATTGTAACATCCTGATTTTTTTTACGGACTGAATTTTTTTTTCTAAAACAAAGGATGTTGCGACGCGGTCAAATAACACAAATATTTTATTTAGAGTTGTTAAAATTATTTCTCTGAAATTATTTTAACATGAGACAAGATTTACCTCTTTGTACTTTTTTTTGGATTTGCTTTTAATTGCCGATTTACGTCTTGGTTCTTTCCAAAAATCCATTTGGATTTTCCAATAGCCATACACACGTACTCACCTTGCATGATATATCTGGTTGCACTAGCACGATGTGCTCTTCTCTCTTATTTTTTATTATTGGCTAGCCTACTCTATCTTTTCTTTAAATATCAAAACATATCAGTTCTAGTCATGCACATGCACGTGCATGCTTGGGGTGTCTCTATTTTTCTTCTCAATGCATCGACTTGTGCTGCTCTCTTACCGGGCTCTTTTATTTTTCCTTTTGCCTGTAATCTACCAACGCGATGAGACCACTTAGGCCTAGCCGAAGACAGCCCAGCAGCCTAGTTACGTACGAGCCTGGTTCACTTTTATCTAGCATGAACGGAACACGGTACTAGACCACCCCGAGTCCTCGCACACTATCGAGGAGACCGACCGCGAAACGTACAACGTCCGGACCCAACACTTCAATCGAGCCAGCCCTGGCACCCCATCCGAGCGAGAGTCGGTCGCTCTCATCTTCGCACGCATCAGGACATCGCCACAGGACCAGGCAACCGAACCATCGCATTGCATCTTCTTCCCTAACGCACGGACGTACATGAATGCCAGCGAAAACGCCATCCATAAACATCAGAAACTGCTGCCATTATGTGCTTTCAATCTCTCTTTGATTCTATCTTTTAAAATGCACCGTTTTGCTCCTATTTAGTCCCGATTCAACCCCAGCCCCTCTCCCTTTTCCATCTCGCCCCACTGCCGAAGCTCAAGAATCACCCAACAAGTCAATCTCGTGAGAACGCCGTCGGACGCCGTTCGCGTTCCCGACGATCCGGTGCACGAGAGACGGAGCTACTGCGCCAGGAGGATCACCGAGACGAGGGGAGTTCATCCACGGAACCATAAGGCCAAGCTGCTGACCACCAAGGACGCCCACGACAATGCCCTCAACTCTGGCCGCCGACTTCAACCACGAACTGCGTCGCGTTCGGTGAGCACCAGCAGAAACCCTCGCACACACACGGTTGGGATAGTTATGCCTACCTCCTAGACATGGTTTCCAGCCGTAGTTTTATAGTTTGTCGAGTCGCCGGTGAACCGAATGCCACCGGATGGCATCAGCGTTCTAACACATTGCACAACTCGAATCCCCACAAGCCCAACATAGAAAGCGTGTCAAATGATTCCAGAAAACTAGTAGTTATATTAGTTTTCTTAGTTGATGGGGGAATTTCGAATTTATGAATGCATGCTTGTATTGTCGTGTGTTCATTGTCTAGACCGTAGTCTGCAACTTGCTAGAACAGCTGTAGGTTTTTCAGAGCATCTATACTAGAATAGATACATATCGTTATGTACCTATCTTATTAGATGTTTTTGAAATTGCTTGCATGAGGTTTTGTTATAAAGCTTTGATAACGTGTGTATATGATCTAGGTAACGTTTATGATTTTCTGTAAATATTGAGCTACGTTAGTTCTACCTAAATATAAATTGGGTTGTTACTTTTAAAGTAGTCTTTCTTTAATACAAATTGCTGATCTTGAGTTCAACCTATATAAAATGACATATGACTAGATGAAACCAGAAGTTGTGTTCGTGTACTCTAATCCAAAGTTTATCAAACTATATAAAATGTCATAGTAACTTGCATGTACTGTACTTGCATATAGCCTAATGTACTGCTACTAGCTTTGGTTGTTTATTCTTTGAGCACGATGCATCTCTATAATCTGAACGTCATCTGCTAATTACATATACTAGGCATGTAGTTGTCCCTCCTGGTTAAATAGATTGGTTTATTGTTGTGGTACTGTTAGTGAGCTAAGTATTCTTAGATGCCTAGTTCGGTAGGAGTTGCTGCAGTTGCTTATAAATATCATGCCTAGATAAAATCTAATTGTTGGATTTAAGTAAGTCTTATGTATGTCTTTGCTAATGTATTAGCTGTATCTCTGTCAGTAAGGAAATTCCTGACTTTCACTTGTTATTGACATGATCAGCATGCGTCTAAACTAGACTAAGAGTAGTTGTATGCTGTTACTGCATGATCACTTCTTTTGATAAATTCCATCTCTATAAACCCAGTAGTGTTGCTAAATGTATGATGTGCCTAGTCACTGTCCAGTTTGATTTATTCTTAGTTCATATATTTTATCAGTCTTGGAGTGAGTTTCCTTGCACGTGTCTGGTATTTTTAAATCGTATATAGTTCACTAGTATGCATGTTTCTCTAGCTAGTATGTATTTTATTTGTGCATTGCCTGGTAAAATTATGCCATCGATATATGTTGGATAAATATGTTTTCTAAAATAGTTCGGCACTCAATATAGAGCGATCCCCACACCCTATGCCTTAGATAACCCAAATCCCGTACGAGTCATTCCGGTCTTTTTCGTGTACTCTATGTAAGCCGAACGAGCGACACAGACCTATTATTTGGATCTTTTCATTTGGATCTTATGCACTTGTCATTTGAGTCTTATTTTTTGTATTGCTTGTATTCATTGGAATTGTTATTGCTTCGATACGACGATTAGGAGGGAACGGAGAGTGGTACAATCACGGTCAAGGAAGTGGAAAGCAGGAGTTTGACAACGAAGGCATGCCCTCTCATCATATTTTATCCCAGTTTTACAAATTGCATGCTATTTTATGTTTTACAAATATATATGCTATTTTATTCCAGTAGCTAGCGTGTCGATTGACACACCAACCTTGATTCGCTTGTCGCCTCTTACTTGATACCCAGAGTAGAGATTATATAATAATCCTGATAGAGTAGATATGCTTAGCACGCTAAATAATCATTAGGATACTTTCTATTGCCTCTTTGGAGGAATTGATCGACCTTCGGGTCAAACATACCCTTTTGAAAGTTGTTGAGCTCGTTGAGCTAGGCTGCTTAGCCTTTGTTGCTTCCTCTACTCTCTCTTCTACTCTGGGTGAAACTTACCATCTAAACATGGCGCGGGCGACAGCTGAATCAAATGTTGAAGGAGCGATTGGCTGCCCTTCACAAGTTGGAGGGAGCAATCCGTCGTTCGTGCCGCTTAAGGGTCCTAATAAGTCTTGGATTTGAAGATTGTGAGAACCGTACAACCACATGCTATATGGGCACTGGCCTGGTTAAGTAAGTTAGTCAGCCTTAGGTGTTGATGTCGCCGTACCGCAGATGAGGTGGCCCTACGGGAGAACCTTCGGCACAGATGGGGGGACCGGTTTGGGGACATACTCTCAGTACCGTGCGCCAGACCCGGTGGGCATGTCACATCTTTGGGGGATCTAGCTAAAAGACCTTGTCACAATCCCTCTGCCGGTACACCAAATGGTGTGTACTAAACCAGAGGCCACTGGTGGGCAACAAGACGGGGTTGTGTCGTCAAAGTGTACAACCTCTGCAGAGTTAAAACTATTCGAATAGCCGTGTCCACGGTCATGGACGACACATGAATCTTTCTTGACATACAGGAACCTGTTTTGCTATTTCCCTCTTTGCCTCTCTCTCTCTCCTTTCCTTCTCTTTCCCTTAGAATCAGAATCCTATGAGATACATGAGTTGTCGAGGACAACCACATTGATGAGAAATATTACACTCATTATAAAACATGATTTCGTCTAAAACTGCTTTTATCAAATATATTGCAAATAAAATTGGCTTTTATGCAAAAGAACCTACAGCCTTCCTTTGAAGCCTCATGTAGATATATTAGGTCTTGCATCGAGGGGGCATGTTGAGTACTCTATGTACTCATGGCAAAACTTTTGTTGATATTCAGAGTACTACCAAGACAAGGAAGACTACGACAACTACGACGACATTGAAGAGTGAGGCCTCGTGGACTACATCAACTGCCTGTGGCTGAGATGGAGTCACTTCGCGTTTTATTTATCCGCTGTGCTTTCTGATTGTAATGAATGTCACACTATGTGGCTATTCAAACTTTGTAATTAATCTTTTGTACGTCTGTAATGATATACATTTCGCTGTGTCGTCAACATTAATCTTGGGATTGACGAGTAATACAGGAGGGTCGGAAAGTTAAGTTCCGGTTCTCACACAATAGTGAAGTTATCGTAGGGCAGAGGGCCATTGCCCCCCCCCCCCCCCTACTCTAGAATTCTTTTAAAGATCTTTATTTATGCTAAAGTTGTATATATTACTTAAAGTTTAAGCATCTGGCCTCTTAACAATCTCCATCAAACACGGAAGACTTTAAAATATTAGTATTAGGCAAGAGAAATATTAGAGTAATGCAATAACAAACTAAATAATATTTACATTTGAAAGATCCATGGTCTTCGAAATCTTGAAGAAGATGTTTGAAAATATTTATTTCTATTGATCGAGCAAACTATGCCATAATTCTTATTTCTATCAATAGCTACTTGTATACATGTGTATATAATATATATATATATATATATTTAAGATTAATTATAAAAAATTATGTGGGTCGGTGTTGTTCTGGAAATTTGGGAAGGCTAGAGAGATATCGTATCTTCGAAAAAATATTTAAATATTTTTTGTTAAAAAAAGTTGGAGTGGAGGCACGGTAAGCTGTAGCTTGAACCTTGTATATTTTATAAAATTATTCTAAATGGTAAATCCTAAAGCGTAAATATTAAAACAAATGTTTCGTAAGAGTCACGGTAAACTAAACTGTAGTTTAGGAATCTATACTTTCTAGAATTATTTTAAACACTACAGCCTAAGTTTTTTTTAGAATCACTCTACAACCTTAATACAAGTATAAATATATCAAGTATGTAAAAATATCCTGGGCAGGGCCCTAGCTCCTAAAGGACCGGGGCGAGCTCCCCTTTGCCCCGCCCTATGGGCCAGCCCTACCTGGAGCACAAGGGGTGTCGGTCTGTCGGATGATCCGCGGTACGCACGTTTTCTTGCTCGGCGACGCCGCGCCCGACAACTAGGACGAGGTCGACTACAGCGATGAAGATGAGGACGACGAGATGGAGGACGTGCCTCCAGCCACTCTGAAGATGGAGGCGCTCATCCGTGACGACTACGGCGATGAGGCGGCCACGGCCGCCGCCCTGGCTGCATCAAAGGCTAATGAGGACGTCGTTCAGCTCTCGGCAATGACAAGCCGTTGTGTCGACCTCACGCGCTACGACAACGAAGTTATTCCCAGCAGCGCGGTGAAGGATGAGCCTACCAACCCTCGCAGCAAGCTGTCCGCTGACGAGGGCTACAACTTCTTCCGGTACTACGATCACTCCAGCGGCCACATGCGCCATTAATTTATTTTGGTTTAAATTTAGTTGAATTTGATCAAATTCTTGTAATATATAACAAATTTGAATGAATTTCAGTGTTTTTCATTGAAATTAATTTTCTTAATTTTTGTTTAGGGACATGACTGGAAACAGATGAGCCACAAAAGCAACACAACACGGCGGCGGCGCCGCTTAAACGCTCGATCGAATCCACTGTTTGTTTTGGCTCGGGCAATTTTAGCCGTGGATTTGACACGATGCTTGTGGGGTTGGCAGTGTCACGGGTGCAACATGTGCAGTCTAACAATGCACTAACGCGACTGTGATATGGTAGTAGGACCACGTACGTACGTACGGCCTCTCGATGTACAGTACAGTACTCGGGGAGTGGAATATTTGTTGAAATCTGCATGTGCCCACACGCGGACAATTACGACGTTGCATCGGTCAAATTCTTCTAAAGTAGTACACCAATCCACCCGACCGATATGTATACTAGGCCTACTCGCCAATACCTTAAAAAAATCCATCATTCAAATCAAACGCAGAAAATTATATACTTACTCCAATTATTTATTCGTTGAACAGAAGAAGTAATAATCTATTGTACATTTTCATTGCAGTTTTTTAGAGGAAAGTGTTCTTGTATTTCAAAAGGACAGTCAAAAGTTTCATGTCTTATGTCTGCAAATTGCAGTAAGTAAAAGAACAAGTTGCTTATTCTGAGAGAAAAATTCAAATCCAGTGATCTAAACCCAGCAAACTTGTAAACACGGAACTTATTGTTCTAAACCCTAAACTCATCATTTTCCTATGAACCTACACAAGCACGCAACGAAATCGAACATCGACATGTATGATTACTTATGTTTTTTTTATTGAGACATGGAGAAATTACTCCAGCGAATTCTCTCGCCAATAGTATCTCTTTGTTTTCATCTTTGGCCGGTAGCATACATATCTTGTTATGCGGAGTAAATTACAAGGAATTATCACAAGTTTGAGGGAGAGCTCCAGCATTGCTAATTGTTTCATATACGGGCAGGCTGTTGTTGAACAAACACTGGCCAAAGGTTATGCATGGATTGTGACCAAAGTGTATGGTACGCATTGTTTTTTTTTTTTTTTGGTAGGCGAAAGGTGGGCAACGTTATTTCAGGCTGAATACCAGCCAAGATTTGTCAAACAAATTTTGTATTTCATCCAAAATTTATCATATTTTCTAAAAAATGAGTAAATTATTTGAACACCAACAAAATCGTTCGGTATTATTTTTTTCTCGATGGCAGTAACTGGTAAAACTGGTTTCACAGCGCTCCTGCTCGCCGCTCTTGCATGCACGCTGGCTCTGGCTTGCTTTTGCGTGTACAGATTTGTGTGTCCTTTGGCGACGAGGCGAGAAGAGATGGGGCAAAGCCAAACCATGCAAAAGCGCGGAAAGCGAGCGGTGAGATCTCTCCATCGTCCTCGGCCGCCTAGCGCCACTGCTACCGATCGAGCAGCGACCTCGGCACGTTGACAAAACCGCATGCACAGGTAAAAGCGACTCCTTTTCCTGGACGGTGAAAAACAGGCAGCACCCAACTCAGGCTGGTCATAGTGTATAGTATCATATACTAGTATCATGCATATGATACTTGTCTATGATACTATCTCTATAGTGGGTGGTATTATAGAGTAGTATCATAAACTTCAAAATTTAACTGTGCCTGTCCAGAGACGAACCTTTCGCACTTGTACATGCACGTATTGGGGTACGCTGGCTCACCGCAGCTACTCCGGTTAAAAAAAATAAAGAGGTCGAAGCCCTGGCGGGCATGCTCCACCATGCAACTATGAGATCAATGGCCACCAATATACTAATATACCAAAGGTTATTATCTAGCCGATGGTATATATCCAAAATGGGCCAGTTTTGTCAAAACAATCTCAGCTCCACCAGGTCAGAAGAATTCCCACTTTGCTGCGCGACAGGAGGCTTACGTGAAGGATGTCGAGCGGGCATTTCGTATGCTTCAAGCTCAATTTACAATTGTCTGGTACCCTGCTCTAAGCTGGTATCACAATCAAATGTGGGACGTCATGCAGATTTATGTGATCATGCACAACATGATCATCGAGGATGACCATAAGAATCATGACAGGACACATATTGGTTCCTATACGTGTCAGGACCCTCTTGTGGAGGTTGATCATGAGTTGCCTGCAGATTTTGCTGATTTCCTCATCATGCACGTAGAGATCCGTGACAGCAATGTTCACGATCAACTTCAAGCTGATCTCGTTGAGCATACCGCGGCACCTTGATCTAGCCCCATTATTACATTTGTTTAGTTATTTTATTGTTTGTTGTATTTTAATTTGAAAACAATCTCCGCGAACATATTTATTTGTATGCTATATTTAATAAATAATTATGTTTTCAAAAACCATTTTAAAAACGTTTGAGACGGCATTTGGAGACGCGGCTGAAGAGCGATATCCCCAAACACGACACGAACAAAACACGTCGTTCAAACGCTCGATTCGACACCGTTTGGAGAACGGTTTGGCAAACCCTAATGTTCTTAGCTTGCTCTACTCCTAGAACGATCGACTAGTACAGCTGCTAGTTTTAATGCACTTGCACCAGTCCTGTCCTTTTTTTTTTCTTCTTGCCTCGAACAAGGTTGGGCACGGCCTCTACCGCATTGATGAGATGTGCCATTTTATTCTCCTCCAAAGTCCGATCAGATTCGGTCCGGTCCAATAATTCACGCCGGCCGGCGCGAGGAAGCTCTGACCTCCCGCCTGTGCCTCCTCCTGTCTTCTGTTCAAACCCGTTGTTTTGGCTCCACCAATTCTAGCGGTTGAGTTTTTCCTTTTAGAAACACATACGCTCACATAAAACGCGCATTCTCACCCATATGAACGTATACGGTATCTCTACGAGCATCTCCGAAAGATTTAGCCAGCGGAGTGGATCTTAAATTGATTAAGTCACCATAAACATCTCGCTATCTACGGAAACGTCACTTCCGTAAATACTCCGTCTTATGAGACATACACATGTCAAACTTTATGTTTGAACTCTGATAGGCTGGGGGTACAACCACCCTTCTAACCATCCAATAGTTGTGTGCTCGGCGTTCGGGTCAAGGGCGCAGCACGTGCGATGCACTAATTAAGCATGCACTAACGCCTCGACTAGACTAGGACAACATACGTACGGATAAGTACTGTGCTGATGGGTTAGAGCATCTCCACTGCGGGTCACTGACGTTTTAGGGCTCATATTGGGGGTCGCTGACGGTAAAACATAAATAGGAGCTGGACGGCTCCCAGTTGCGGCCCCTATGAAAGAACATCTCTCTATTAGTATGGTTTTGAGTGTTTGATGACAACGTGTGATACTCTAATGTGTATTAAGTGGTGTAGATTGTGATCTATATTGAATAGATGATGAAAAGAAAGAAAAAGGAAGAAACCGAGTTGAAAAAGGAAGGGGTTTTTGCCCGAGGCTGGATATTCCGGGGATATTATCCGCCCCCAAAAAAAAAAAATTGGCTAAGGACTAAGCGGTCTGGCTTACAATATACCCCCCCCCCCCCACCCTCCCGAAAATTTGGTCGAATATTTCGAGGGCGGAGGGGTGGATATTCCGGCCCTTACTTAGGAAGGATATTCGGCCCCAGATTTCACCAATAGCTCGAATTTTTGAGGAGTATAAATACCCCTCTTCTTCCCAAAAGCTTAAGTTGCTCGATTTGCTCAAGAACAGTACCTCCAGCTGAGCCACTACATTCACTTCATCTTCTCCCTCAACCACCCAAAACTCTTGATCTTTGGAGAATCGAAGGAGAAGACCCTGATCTACGTCTTCACCAAACCGATTTGCATTTCCCCCATATTCACTTGAGGGCACATTTGCTACTGTTTCTTTTGGAAACCCTAGTTGTTGTTTACTTGATTTGATCTCTTGTTATTGTGCTGTCACAGCTTTGGGAGCCTCCAATTTTTTTGTGGATGTGTGCCCCAAGAATCTTGTAAAGACCCGCTTTCCGCCTCGAGGAAATCCCTTAGTGGACAAGTGAGCTAGGCCTTCGTGGCGTTACTCACCGGCGAATAGGGTGAGGCCTTTGTGGCATTGGTTATGCTTTCGTGGCAACCACACCCCACCAACGTAGACGTACTTCCCCTCAAAAGAAAAGAACTACGGAAATCATCCATGGTATCTCCACGTGCTCCACTCTCGGTTACCTCTATCCTTAATTTATTGCTTTGTTATATCTTGCTTAGTGATATCTTGCTTACTTATGTATCTTGTCATCTAGGTAAATTCACATAGTTGCAATATCTAGAGAATTTACCTTTGTGTCAAGTTTTCATTGACTAAAATTGGGTAGCACCTATTCACACCCCCCTCTAGATGCGGCATACGATTCTTTCACCCTATACTATTTTTTTTTCAAAATGTAACACAATTCATAGAAATAGTCGATTTATAGATAGTTAAACCATACTTATCCAATATTTCTACAAATTTAAAAACATAGGCATTTAAAAAAACTAAAACTAGTAACCGACGTTGCCGCCATAGCCGCCACGGCCTACGCGGTGGTACATCACCGCCGCGTACTCGTCCTCCTTGTCGCTGGGCTCCTCCTTCGGCTGCGCGAGGTAGCTGCAGCCGTGACCGGCGTCCCCGCGCCTCCTGCGCGGCCTGCAGGACTAGCCAGTGTCGTCGTCGTCCAGGTTGACGACGACACCGAGGCGACGACTGCGCTCGTATCACCGCCGCGCTCTAGGCCTCGACGAACTCGTCTGTGTCCTGGAACGACTTCAGCTGGGTGCGGTGTAGTCCCAGCAACTCCTCGTGGTCGTCCTCCGCCTTGATGATGGACGCCACCGTCTTGTACTCCGGCGGCGGTGTCCATTCCCGCTTGACGGGCTGGAGCTGGCGTGGCGGAAAAGGGCGGCGCCTGCAAGGAGGCGCCTCCTCTTGCTCGTCCTTCACCGTCACCAAGAAACGTGGCAACGGCGTGTGGTACGGCGAGTACCTCGCCGGGGAAGAGGAGGAGCGCGAGGAAGACAACGACATCTGGCGCCGCGTCATCCACCTCCCCTGGCCTCGTGAGGGCGCCAACTGTCGTGGCGGCATTTGCAGCTGGGGGTCGTTCCCTCGGTGATGTAGTTGAGGACCCACACGAGGGTCCTCCCGGGCGAGCTCCACCACTACCGCCGTCCCTTGGAGTTGTTGTTCTCGGGGGGTCGTTGTTGCCATCATAGGCGGCGATGCGATCCTCGCGATGGCGCTAGAAAAACAGCGACCAGCCGTAGTGGTTCTCGGGGTCCCAGCGAGAGTTGTTGCACTCCTCCGGCATCAGCTCACCCCAGTAGTGGTCGTAGATGGCGGCCTGGCGCGCCGCCCCCGTCGGCACCGGCAGGACCGGCAGGCTGCCCGCGCTGAGCACCCATCCCTACGGACAGCGCATGTCCGGCGGGACGGGGTACCCCGCTGTCCACAATGCACGCGCCTCGTCGATGAGAAGCAAACGGCGGCCGAAGCCGTTGGTAGCGGCACCGTCTCCTTCGTAGTGGTCCATGGTGAGCAAGCGGCAGGGGGTTAAATGGCGCCGGGGGGGGCGTTGACGAGCATTAACGCTGAAGCGTGCCCCATCGGTGAGACGTGTCGATGTGAATCAATGGCCCGCTCTGAAGGGGAGCAGTCGCTGAAGACGAGATGGCTCTGATCAAGCCGCATCCTTTGACGGACGCGGAAGGCGAGCAGGAAGACGACTCCACCGACACTAACAAGCCGGGTCCACAGCCAGGAGGCGTTTCCCGCGTGCTCTTTCCGCTTCGTTCCCGCCAACACGCGGCGAGCCGGTGCCCCCGCTAGCCTCCTTTTATATTGGATTCGGCCTAGAGGCGCCGGATGGAGAGTTGTGTCGCACCGGCTGAAAAAATAATTTAGAAGGCGTGGTTGGGCGCGAATTTCAGCGCCCGGACTCCCAAAGGCCTTTTAGGGTCGTGTATACAATGTTTGTTGAGATTTGCATCTGCCGACACGCACACAAATATCACGTTGCGTCGGTTAAATTCTCCGCATCTGTACACCGGTCCTCTCCTGTCCACTCGACAGCCCTGAGAAAAAGAAATTAATCCTTCAAATCAAACCAAGAAAAAATGCAGAGGAATCAAATGCATGCTACAGGTATACAGCTATTTTTTTTTAGATTCACAGGGAGAAATCTCCCCGGTTCCATTTCATATGATAAAATGAAACCACATTGTTCAACACACCCCGCACCCACCGCTAACAACCAAACCGAAACCAGGGCTAAAAACTACGCCCAAACATCAGACAAAAGCATCTCAAAAGCAACCTGTTTTAAGGCTAAGTCCAGCAACTAAACCTCTTCACAACACACTAGCGCAGCAACAGCTAAGACAAAGATTCTAAAGCTATTACACACCACTTCAAGCTGAAACTTTTCACAGCACGGCATGAACTGAAGCTTCTTCCTCTGGATGTTCCTTCAGAAACTCCAGCGACACTCGTCCTCCATGAGAAGTTTTGGCAGCAGGAGCCCAGGAAGAGATCCAATCAAAGGAAAAACACTTCAGGGTGGTTCCAGCTAGAGTGGTGCTTTCATCTTGTTTGACATATGCTTCATCAAGAGGTCCACTTCCTCCCACATCTGGTCTTTGAAAGGGACTTTCCAATTTCTCAGATAAGAAAGAATGACCCTCCACACCTGCTTCAAATCCAACCAAGTAAGTCTATTAAACACTAAGCTATTTCTAGAGTTCCAAATCCCCCACAAAATGGCAGAGGATATGAAATTAAACTGCAGAAACTTTTTGTTACATAACCATCTACCAGCTATATCTATATATTTCTCTACCTTGTGCTTACAGATATCTTTAACAAGGCCCCACACCTGCCTTGCAACAATACAGTCAAAGAACAGGTGATGCACACTTTCAAATTCTCTACAGAAGGAGCACTCCATAGGTTTTGGAATACCCCTCCTTCTCAAATTGTCTCTAGTCATAATCTTGTTTTGAGACAACAGCCAAAGAAAAATCTGAATCCTAGGTGGGATTTTTAAGTCCCAAACAGCAGGTAAATAAATTGGAGTTACTCCTCTAAAATTTACTAAAGCATACATTGATTTTGAAGAGTACAACCCATTTGTTTCATAAACACAGATAAGTTGATCCTCATCAGAGTTATACACTATAGTTTCAGCAATGGCTACTAATTCTTGCCATCGTACCATCATGTCATCAGTGAAGTTCCTCCTAAAATCACATCTCAAAGTTGTTCCATCCCAAATATCCCTAACAGTTTTAGTTTGTTGATTAGATATAAAATATAATTCCCAAAACTGAGTTGCCAAATTAGTATTACCAAACCAAATATCTTCCCAAAATCTAACACTTCTACCATTTCCTATTTTCCATTTATAACCAAACCTCACAGCTTCTGCAGCACCCATTACACCTTTCCAAAAGGTGGATGGGTGTGCATCATGGCAACACAGAATATTAGGATCCTTAGTATTATACTTACAATCTATGACCTTCCTCCACAGGGTCCCTTCCCCCTGTATATATCTCTTAACCCAAGACCCTAAAAGACATAAATTTAAGTCTTGCAGATTAGGAATCCCCAAGCCACCAAACTCCTTTCTCATACACACAGAGGACCAATTGGCTAAATGAATTTTGTTATTCCCTTCCTCATCATTCCAAAGACAATTGGCTAGCTGTGTATTAATAAGATTCAAAGCCCATTTTGGAAACCTAAAGAAAGATAGAAAATAAACAGGAATACTAGCTAATACTGATCTAACTAATTCCCTTTTGGCTGCAGAGGTGATGACGCGTAAAGCACACGCCCGTTGGGAACCACAAGTGGAAGGTGTGATGCGTACAGCAGCAAGTTTCCCTCAGTAAGAAACCAAGGTTTATCGAACCAATAGGAGTCAAAAAGCACGTTGAAGGTTGATGGCGGCGGAGTGTAGTGCGGCAACACCGTGGATTCCGCCAACGTGGAACTGCACAACACAATCACGAACTTTGCCCCAACGCAATGCTGAGGTTGTCAATCTCAC
This sequence comes from Lolium multiflorum, assembly GCA_030979885.1. Classification (NCBI taxonomy): domain Eukaryota; kingdom Viridiplantae; phylum Streptophyta; class Magnoliopsida; order Poales; family Poaceae; genus Lolium; species Lolium multiflorum. The sequence continues at coordinate 4,969,313 of CM061753.1, forward strand.
CGGCTTGTTGTAAACAAAGGATTAAACGTATTGTGGAAGATGATGATTGTTTGCAAAGAACAGAAAGAACAATTGCAGAGATTGTATTTGATGTAAAGAATAGGACCGGGTTCACTAGTGGTGTCTCTCCCATAAGATAGCAGATGTTTGGTGAACAAATTACAGTTGGCAATTGACAAATAAAGAAGGCATAACAATGCACATACATATATCATGATGAGTACTATGAGATTTAATCGGGCATTACGACAAAGTACATAGACCGCTATCCAACATGCATCTATGCCTAAAAAGTCCACCTTCGGTTATCATCCGAACCCCTCTAGTATTAAGTTGTAAACAACGGACAATTGCATTAAGTATGGTGCGTAATGTAATCAACACAAATATCCTTAGACAAAGCATCGATGTTTTATCCCTAGTGGCAAAAACATCCACAACCTTAGAACTTTCTGTCACTGTCCCACATTTAATGGAGGCATGAACCCACTATCGAGCATAAATACTCCCTCTGGAGTTAAGAGTAAAAACTTGGAGCCTCTACTAATAACGGAGAGCATGCAAGATCATAAACAACACATAGGTAATAAATTGATAATCAACATAACATAGTATTCTCTATCCATCGGATCCCGACAAACACAACATATAGAATTACAGATAGATGATCTTGATCATGATAGGCAGCTCACAAGATCTAACATGATAGCACAATGAGGAGAAGACAACCATCTAGCTACCGTTATGGACCCATAGTCCAGGGGTGGACTACTCACACATCGATCCGGAGGCGATCATGGCGATGAAGAGACCTCCGGGAGATGATTCCCCTCTCCGCGGTGCCGGACGATCTCCGAATCCCCGAGATGGGATTGGCGCGGCGTCTCTCGAAGGTTTTCCGTATCGTGGCTCTCGTCGGGGGTTTCGCGACGAAGACTTTAAGTAGGCGGGCAGGTCAAGGGGCGTCACGAGGGCCCACACAACAGGGCGGCGCCAGGGCCGCGCCGCACTGGTGTGTCGCCACCTCGTGGCCCCACTTCGTTTCCTCTCCGGTCTTCTGGAAGCTTCGTGCAAAAATAGGACCCTGGGCGTTGATTTCGTCCAATTCCGAGAATATTTCCTTACTAGGATTTCTGAAACCAAAAACAGAAAAACAACGGCTCTTCGGCATCTCGTCAATAGGTTAGTGCCGGAAAATGCATAATAATGACATATAATGTGTATAAAACGTGTGAGTATCATCATAAAAGTAGCATGGAACATAATAAATTATAGATACGTTTGAGACGTATCATCCCCAAGCTTAGTTCCTACTTGCCCTCGAGGTAAACGATAACAAAGATAATTTCTGAAGTGACATGCTATCATAATCTTGATCATACTATTGTAAAGCATATGAGATGAATGCAGCGATTCGAAGCAATGATGAAGATAATGAGTAAACAAATGAATCATATAGCAAAGACTTTTCATGAATAATACTTTCAAGACAAGCATTAATAAGACTTGCATAAGAGTTACTCATAAAGCAATAAATTCAAAGTAAAGGCATTGAAGCAACACAAAGGAAGATATAAGTTTCAGCGGTTGCTTTCAACTTCAACATATATATCTCATGGATAATTGTCAACACAAAGTAATATAACAAGTGCAATAGGTAAACATGTAAGAATCAATGCACACATTTGATACAAGTGTTTGCTTCTGGGATAGAAAGAATAGGTAAACTGACTCAACAATAAAGTAGAAGATTGGACCTTCGCAGAGGGAAGCATGGATTACTATATTTGTGCTAGAGCTTTTCATTTTGAAAACAAGAAACAATTTTGTCAACGGTAGTAATAAAGCATATGTGTTATGTATAAGACATCTTATAAGTTGCAAGCCTCATACATAGTATACCAATAGTGCTCGCACCTTGTCCTTATTAGCTTGGATTAACATGGATTATCATTGCATAGCATATGTTTCAACCAAGTGTCACAAAGGGGTACCTCTATGCCGCCTGTACAAAGGTCTAAGGAGAAAGCTCGCATTGGATTTCTCGCTTTTGATTATTCTCAACTTAGACATCCATACCGGGACAACATAGACAACAGATAATGGACTCCTCTTTAATGCATAAGCATTCAACAACAATTAATATTCTCATACGAGATTGAGGATTAGTTGTCCACACTGAAATTTCCACCATGAATCATGGCTTTAGTTAGCGGCCCAATGTTCTTCTATAACAGTATGCATACTCAAACCATATGATCATGAAAATCGCCCTTACTTCAGACAAGACGAACATGCATAGCAACTCACATGATATTGAACAAAGGTAAAAGAGTTGATGGCGTCCCCAGAAACATGGTTACCGCTCAACAAGCAACTTATTAAGAAATAAGACACATAAGTACATATTCTTCACCACAATAGTTTTTAATGCTATTTGTCCCATGAGCTATATATTGCAAAGGCAAAGAATAGAAATTTAAAGGTAGCACTCAAGTAATTTACTTTGGAATGGCGGAGAAATACCATGTAGTAGGTAGGTATGGTGGACACAAATGGCATGGTTATTGGCTCAAGGATTTGGATGCATGAGAAGAATTCCTCTCAATACAAGGCTAGGCTAGCAAGGTTGTTTGAAGCAAACTCAAGTATATAAAAGGTGCAGCAAAGCTCACATATGAACATATTGTAACTATTATAAGACTTTACATTGTCTCCTTGTTGTTCAAACACCTCAACCAGAAAATATCTAAACTCTAGAGATCAATCATGCAAACCAAATTTTAACAAGCTCTATGTAGTTATTCATTAATGGGTACAAGGTACATGATGCAAGAGCTTAAACATGATCTATATGAGCACAACAATTGCCAAGTATCAAATTATTCAAGAAATTATACCATTTACCACATGCGGCATTTTCCGTTTCCAACCATATAACAATGAATGAAATAGTCCAACTTTCGCAATGAACATTAAAGATGAAGCTAAGAACACATGTGTTCATACGAAACAGCGGAGCGTGTCTCTCTCCCAAACAAAGAATGCTAGGATCCGATATTATTCAAACAAAAACAAAAACAAACAGACGCTCCAAGTAAAGCACATAAGATGTGACGGAATAAAAATATAGTTTCACTAGAGGAACCTGATAAGTTGTCGATGAAGAAGGGATGCCTTGGGCATCCCCAAGCTTAGACGCTGAGTCTTCTTAAAATATGCAGGGATGAACCACGGGGGCATCCCCAAGCTTTGACTTTTCACTCTTCTTGATCATATTGTATCATCCTCTTCTCTTGACCCTTGAAAACTTCCTCCACACCAAACTCGAAACAAACTCATTAGAGGGTCAGTGCATAATTCATATATTCAGAGGTGACATAATCATTCTTAACACTTCTGGACATTGCACAAAGCTACTGAAAGTTAATGGAACAAAGAAATCCATCAAACATAGCAAAACAGGCAATGCGAAATAAAAGGCAGAATCTGTCAAAACAGAACAGTTCGTAAAGACGAATTTTAAAGAGGCACCAGACTTGCTCAGATGAAAATGCCCAAATTGAATGAAAGTTGCGTACATATCTGAGGATCACGCACGTAAATTGGCACATTTTTTTAAATTTTCTTCAGAGACTACTGCTCAAATTCGTGACAGCAAGAAATCTGTTCCTGCGCAGCAATCCAAATCTAATATTGGCTTTACTATCAAAGACTTTACTTGGCACAACTATGCAATAAAATAAAGATAAGGAGAGGTTGCTACAGTAGTAACAACTTCCAAGACTCAAATATAAAATAAAGGTGCAGAAGTAAAATAATGGGTTGTCTCCCATAAGCGCTTTTCTTTAACGCCTTTCAGCTAGGCTCAGAAAGTGTGTATCAAGTATTATCAAGAGATGAAGCATTAACATCATAATTTGTTCTAATAATAGAATCATAAGGTAACTTCATTCTCTTTCTAGGTGTTCCATACCTTTCTTGAGAGGAAATTGATATTTAATATTACCTTCCTTCATATCAATGGTAGCACCAACAGTTCGAAGAAAAGGTCTTCCCAATATAATGGGACAAGATGCATTGCATTCAATATCCAAGACAACAAAATCAACGGGGACAAGGTTATTGTTAACCATAATACGAACATTATCAATCCTCCCCAAAGGTTTCTTTTTAGCATTATCAGAAGATTAACATCCAAATAACAATTCTTCAATGGTGGCAAGTCAAGCATATCATAAATTTTCTTAGGCATAACAAAAATACTTGCACCAAGATCACATAAAGCATTACAATCAAAATCATTGACCCTCATCTTAATGATGGGCTCCCAACCATCTTCTAACTTCCTAGGAACAGAAGTTTCAAGTTTTAGTTTCTCCTCTCTAGCTTTTATGAGAGCATTTGTAATATGTTTTGTAAAGGCCAAATTTATAGCACTAGCATTAGGACTTTTAGCAAGTTTTTGTAAGAACTTTATAACTTCAGAGATGTGACAATCATCAAAGTCTAAACCATTATGATCTACAACAATGGGAGCATTGTCCCCAATATTTAAAAAAAAATCAGCAGTTTTAGCAGTTTCAGGCAATTTTGCACGCTTTGCACTAGGAGTAGAAACATTGCCAACACCAATTATTTTACCATTGATAGTAGGGGGTGTAGCAACATGTGAATCATTAACATTACTAGTGGTGGTAATAGTGCAAACTTTAGCTACATTACTCTCTTTAGCTAGTTTTTCGTTTTCTTCTCTTTCCCACCTAGCATGCAATTCGGCCATCAATCTAATATTCTCATTAATTCGAACTTGGATGGCATTTGCTGTAGTAGAAATTTTATTATCAATATCCTTATTAGGCATAACTTTCAATTTTAAAAGATCAACATCAGAGGCAAGTCTATCAACCTTAGAAGCAAGAATATCAATTTTGTCAAGCTTTTCCTCAACAGATTTGTTAAAAGCAGTTTGTGTACTAATAAATTCTTTAAGCATGGCTTTGATACGTCTCCGACGTATCGATAATTTCTTATGTTCTATGCCATATTATTGATGATACCTACATGTTTTATGCACACATTATGTCATATTCGTGCATTTTATGGAACTAACCTATTAACAAGATGCCGAAGAGCCAGTTGCTGTTTTGCTTTGGTTTCATAAATCCTAGTAACGAAATATTCTCGAATTGGACGAAATCAAGACCCAGGGTCCTATTTTTCCACGAACCTTCCAAGACCGAAGGGATACGGGGGGCGACGAGGCGCCACCATAGGGCCGCGCGGCCGAGGGGGGCCCGCGCCGCCCATGGTGTGGGCCCCTGTCCCTCCGACTTGCCCTTCCGCCTACTTAAAGCCTCCGTCGCGAAACCCCCGATGCGAAACCACGATACGGAAAACCTTCCGAGACGCAATCCCATCTCGGGGATGGAGATCTCCTCACCCTGCCGAGAGGGATTCATCTCCGAGGACTCTACACCGCCATGGTCGTCCGGGAGTGATGAGTGAGTAGTTCACCCTGGACTATGGGTCCATAGCAGTAGCTAGATGGTTGTCTTCTCCTCATTGTGCTTCATTGTTGGATCTTGTGAGCTGCCTAACATGATCAAGATCATCTATCTGTAATACTCTATGTTGTGTTTGTCGGATCCGATGGATAGAGAATACCATGTTATGTTAATTATCAAGTTATTACATATGTGTTGTTTATGATCTTGCATGCTCTCCGTTAGTAGAGGCTCTGGCCAAGTTTTTGCTCTTAACTCCAAGAGGGAGTATTTATGCTCGATAGTGGGTTCATGCCTCCATTGACTGGACAGTGACAGAAAGTTCTAAGGTTGTGTTGTGCGTTGCCACTAGGGATAAAACATTGGCGCTATGTCCGAGGATGTAGTTGTTGATTACATTACGCACCATACTTAATGCAATTGTCTGTTGTTAGCAACTTAATACTGGAGGGGTTCGGACGATAACCTAAGGTGGACTTTTTAGGCATAGATGCGGTTGGATGGCGGTCTATGTACTTTGTCGTAATTCCCAATTAAATCTCACTGTACTTATCATGACATGTATGTGCATTGTTATGCCCTCTCTATTTGTCAATTGCCATTAATTTGTTCACCCAACATGCTTTTATCTTATGGGAGAGACACCTCTAGTGAATTGTGGACCCCGGTCCATTCTTTTAATACTGAAATACAAATCTGCTGCAATACTTGTTCTTTACTGTTTTCTCTGCAAACAATCATCTTCCACACAATACGGTTAATCCTTTGTTACAGCAAGCCGGTGAGATTGACAACCTCATTGTTTCGTTGGGGCAAAGTACTTTGGTTGTTGTGCAGGTTCCACCGGAATCTGGTGTTGCGCACTACATCCCGCCGCCATCAACCTTCAACGTGCTTCTTGGCTCCTCCTGGTTCGATAAACCTTGGTTTATTTCTGAGGGAAAACTTGCTGCTGTGCGCATCATACCTTCCTCTAGGGGTTCCCAACGAACGTGTGAGTTACACGCCATCAGGTTTCAAGACCAGGGGGTACACTCCTATTATTGTTGTAAGAATTCCCATAAGAATTACCATAACTATTACCATTAGCAGCAGGATATGGCCTATAGTTGTTACGAGGATTATTCCTATAAGCATTGTTGTTGAAATTATTATTCTTAATGAAATTCACATCAACATGTTCTTCTTGGGCAACCAATGAAGCTAAAGGAACATTATTAGGATCAACATTAGATCTACCATTCACAAGGATAGACATAATAGCATCAATCTTATCACTCAAGGAGGAGGTTTCTTCTTAATTTACCTTCTTACCTTGTGGAGCTCTTTCCGTGTGCCATTCAGAGTAATTTATCATCATATTATCAAGAAGCTTTGTTGCCGCCCCAAAGTAATGGGCATAAAGGTACCTCCAGCAGCTGAATCCAATAGGTTCCGCGAAGAAAATTCAATCTTGCATAAAAGGTTTGGATGATCATCCAAGTAGTTAGTCCATGGGTAGGGCAATTCTTCACCAAAGATTTCATTCTCTCCCATGCTTGAGCAACATGTTCATTATCTAATTGCTTAAAATTCATTATGCTACTTCTCAAAGATATAATTTTAGCGGGAGGATAATATCTACCAATAAAAGCATCCTTACATTTAGTCCATGAATCAATACTATTTCTAGGCAGAGATAGCAACCAATCTTTAGCTCTTCCTCTTAAGGAGAAAGGAAACAATTTTAATTTTATAATGTCACCATCTACATCCTTATACTTTTGCATTTCACACGTTCAACAAAATTATTAAGATGGGCAGCAGCATCATCAGACTAACACCAGAAAATTGCTCTCTCATAACAAGATTCAGAAAAGCGGTTTAATTTCAAAGAATTCTTGTAGTAGCAGGAGCAATAGGTGTGCATAAGAAATCATTATTATTTGTGCTAGTGAAGTCACACAACTTAGTATTCTCAACAGTACCCATTTTAGCAGTAGTAAATAAAACAAACTAAATAAAGTAAATGCAAGTAACTAATTTTTTTGTGTTTTTGATATAGAGATTAAGACAGTAAATAAAGTAAAACTAGCAACTAATTTTTTTGTGTTTTTGATATAAGAGCAAACAAAGCAGTAAATAAAGTAAAGCAAGACAAAAACAAAGTAAAATGATTGGATGTGGAAGACTCCCCTTCCAGCGTGTCTTGATCTCCCCGTCAACGGCGCCAGAAATTTAGCTTGATGATGCGTAAAGCACACGCCGTTGGGAACCCCAAGTGGAAGGTGTGATGCGTACAGCAGTTTCCTCAAAGAAACCAAGGTTTATCGAACCAATAGGAGTCAAAAAGCACGTTGAAGGTTGATGGCGGCGAGTGTAGTGCGGCGCAACACCGGATTCCAGCCAACGTGGAACCCGCACAACACAATCACATAACTTTGCCCCAACGTAATGTGAGGTTGTCAATCTCAGGTTGTAAACAAAGGATTAAACGTATTGTGTGGAAGATGATGATTGTTTGCAAAGAACAAGAAAGAACAATTAAGATTGTATTTCAGATGTAAAGAATAGGACCGGGGTCCAGTTCACTAGTGGTGTCTCTCCCATAAGATAGCAGATGTTGGGTGAACAAATTGGGCAATTGAAAAATAAAGAAGGCATAACAATGCACATACATATATCATGATGAGTACTATGAGATTTAATCAGCGTATTACGACAAAGTACATAGACCGTATCCAGCATGCATCTATGCCTAAAAAGTCCACCTTCAGGTTATCATCCGAACCCCTCCGGTATTAAGTTGTAAACAACAGACAATTGCATTAAGTATGGTGCGTAATGTAATCAACACAAATATCCTTAGACAAAGCATCGATGTTTTATCCCTAGTGGAAACAACACATCCACAACCTTAGAACTTTCTGTCACTGTCCCAGATTTAGTGGAGGCATGAACCCACTATCGAGCATAAATACTCCCTCTTGGAGTTAAGAGCAAAAACTTGGCCAGAGCCTCTACTAATAACGGAGAGCATGCAAGATCATAAACAACACATAGGTAATAGATTGATAATCAACATAACATAGTATTCTCTATCCATCGGATCCCGACAAACACAACATATAGAATTATAGATAGATGATCTTGATCATGATAGGCAGCTCACAAGATCTAACATGATAGCACAATGAGGAGAAGACAACCATCTAGCTACTGCTATGGACCCATAGTCCAGGGGTGTACTACTCACACATCGATCCGGAGCGATCATGGCGATGAAGAGACCTCCGGAGATGATTCCCCTCTCGAGGTGCCGGAGGCGATCTCTTGAATCCCGAGATGGGATTGGCGGCGGCGTCTCTCGGAAGGTTTTCCATATCGTGGCTCTCGGAGCCGCGAAGACTTTAAGTAGGCGGAAGGGCAGGTCAAGGGTGTCACGAGGCCCACACAAAGGCCGCGCGGCCGGGCCCAGGCCACACCGCCTGTGTGTCGCCACCTCGTGGCCCCACTTCTTTCCTCTCCGGTCTTGGAAGCTTGCAAAAATAGGACCCGGGCGTTGATTTCGTCCAATTCCGAGAATATTTCCTTACTAGGATTTCTGAAACCAAAAACAGAAAAAACAACTGGCTCTTCGCATCTCGTCAATAGGTTAGTGCCGGAAAATGCATAATAATGACATATAATGTGTATAAAACATGTGAGTATCATCATAAAAGTAGCATGGAACATAATAAATTATAGATACGTTTGAGACGTATCAAGAGGATAATAACTTCCCTCTCCAGCCAGCTAATCTACTTAAGAGGGAATCAATCAAAGGTTGAAGATCCTCCCTTCTCAATTTATCATAATGCAGAGGAATCCCTAGGTATTTAATTGGAAAAGAACCTAGCACACATCCAAAAGTTTCCAGGAAAGTGGTACACTCCCCTATTTCTACATTAATAGGAATTAGCTCACTTTTATGGTAATTAATTCTCATGCCAGAGATCTGTTCAAAACAAGTTAAAATCCATTTCATATTAGTAGCTATCTCATTACTTTTCTCAAGGAAAAGTAGGGTATCATCAGCATACTGGAGACAAATAACACCACCTGGGACAAAGTCAGGGCAGAGGCCCCTGATCAGTCCCATATCACTCCCCTTGAGCAACATTTTAGAGAAAACATCCACTACAAAGTTAAAAAGACCAGGTGATAGGGGGTCTCCATGTCTTAAACCTTTACCAGTGATAAAGAAATCACTTTCCACTTCATTTATTTTCACACCCACTGAACCTCCAGTAGTCAACTGTTTTATAAGCCTAATCCAGAAGGGACTAAAACCCCTAAGATGCAAGACCTCATAAAGAAAATCTAGATTAACCCTATCATAGGCCTTTTCATAATCAATTTTAAACACAAAACCTTCCATTTTTCTCCTGTGCACCTCATGGAAAATTTCATGTGCAGTAACAACACTCTCCAAAATATATCTACCCTTAATAAAAGCAGACTGATTTGGAGAAATTAATCTCCCTATGATTTTGGCCAACCTATTTGTCAGCACTTTGCAGAAAATCTTAAAGCTACAATTAAGTAAACTTATAGGTCTAAATTTCTTCATAGTTCTAGCATCATCCTCTTTTGGGATCAAAGTAATCATAGCAAAATTTAATCTAAAGATGTCTAGCTTATCATCAAACCAAGCCTCAAATAGATGCAATAGATCTAAAGCAATAACATCCCAATATTTCTGATAAAAGAAAAAAGACAAGCCATCTGGCCCAGGTGCTCCATCAGCATAGGAACCAAACACAGCCTCTTTTATCTCCTCCAAGGTAAATCTTCCCTCTAACATCTCATTTTCTTCTACAGTTACTTTTTCTTCAGGCAAGAAAAAGTCATCTAGCAACCTAATATCAGGTCTCTCTTCCACACCAAACAAATCTTTATAATAAATCTTTAGCTATCTCTAACATCTTATATGTTTCAGTTACAGGACCCTCAGGGCCTTCTAGCACAGGAATCATTTTCTTTCTTCTCCTCTGGTTAGCTAAAGCATGAAAATAAGCAGTGTTCCTATCTCCCTCACAGACATCTCTATCCCTAGATCTTTGTTTGGCTTTAATTTCCTCAATTATCCAAAAGGAACTCAAATCAGCAAGAATTTGTTTAAATCTATCAGCCTCACCCTCAGAGAGATCATGAGTTTCAGCCTTCACATCTAAAACATCATATTCCTCCATAAGGGATTTTTTCTTTTTCCTAATTTCAGCATCTATATTAGCACTCCAACCCTTAGCAGAACACCTAAAATTCCTTACCTTAGCTTGCCAAATATCCAAAGGATTCCTACTATTAACTGGAATAGACCAAGCTTTAGTTACCACACCTAGAAAATCTACCCTAGTGCTCCACCATTTTTCAAATTTAAAACTACTTTTCTTGGGGACACTTGCCTCCCCAGAGTCCCAAACTATTGGAGTGTGATCATTTCCTAGCCTGGGTAAAGCTCTAGCACTCCCCAGGGGAAACAGAGCCTCAAAACTAGTATTGCAAAAGATTCTATCAATCCTACTCATAATCCTATTATTTTGATTATTACTCCAAGTAAAAGGTCTACCTGCCAATCCTATCTCTACCAAGGCCCACATATCAATCCAAGCATTAAACGTGTCAGCCCATTTAAAATCAATAACACCATTACTCTTATCACTCTGAAACCTAACCAAGTTAAAGTCCCCTCCAATCATGGCAGGGCCATTCCAATTTAATAATAACTCATGCAGTTCTGAAATAAAAGACTCCTTACCCTCCTCATAAGGAGAGCCATATACTGTAGTTAACCTAATTGCTACACCTAAACTTTTTATCCTAGAAATTGTACTAACAGAGAAAGACTTAATGTCCCAAGAAATAACCTCAAAAATATCTTTATTTAGGCCAACTAGAATACCACCAGCAGTCCCAACTGCAGGCATAAAATTCCACTCAAAATCTCTATTTCCTAGAATAGATTTCAAGAAAGACTTAGAGAATTTCTCTTTTTTTGTCTCCTGGAAACCAATATAATCGACTTTCAAAGGGATAACAGTATCCTCTAGACATTTCTTCCTACCTGGAGCAGTGATCCCTCTAATATTAAAAAAGGAAACTAACATTGTAATCTCTTCCTGGGGTGCTTGCCCCGAGACTTCCTAATGACTTCTATCCAAATATCTCCCTCATCCTCATACTTCTCATCATCATCCCCATCATACTTACCAGGAGTAACATCTATAGCATTACTACCAGAAATTAAGCCTGTTTTTGGATATTCAAGATGTAACTTCTCACTAGGAATCTCCACACCTACTAACTCACTCCTAGGTGAGTTGAAACTATGATGATCACTCTCTACTCTACCATTAGCACTGATAGCAGAAATATCTACACCAACTTTTCTAGCTAGGGATTCAAGATAATCAGCATCAAGAGATTGAAAAACATTAGACTGCATTATACCTTCCATTTTCTTGTTAGGCTCCTCCAGATTACTCCTCTTCTTGTACTCAATTGCTTTCTTCATGACATTAATGGAAGTATCCACCCTAGAGCTCTGTCTGGTAGCTTGCACAGGCCCCCAAACCTTCTTCTTCCTTCATTTATCCTTGTCAACTTTGTCCAGCCTCACCTCCTTGTCTGGATTCTCCAGAGTGGGAAGGAAATCATCTGGTAAAGCAGCCTCAAGATCATCTACCATCATCTCCACTGTCTCCATAGCCCCCTCCTAGTTACCAGCAAGAATCCCTTGTTCCTCTAAGAGAAAGTTCTGAGCTTCTTCTCCCACTTCATCCTGAGAGCAACTGCCATCACTTTTCCAGATGAACCTACCATCATCACCAACACAGCCATTCTTGAGCAGCAGGTCATACACCTCTGCACCACTGACATATTCCTTGATCTCTTCCCCATCAGCAACCAGCCTTCTCACCACAGACCAGAGCTAGAAGCACTAGGAGTCATCACAGTAGAGTTGGCATTAGCACTCCCTGCTGCATTATTCCTGTCAGTCTCCATACCATCCTGCCTCTCACCATTTTGCTCTTCATTTCCATGTTCATCATCTCCATCTGAAGGAGGGGGAGGTAGAGGAGGGGGCTCAACCACTCCCATAGCAGGTTCTCCTTCTGCTTCAAACAACAGTTGATGAAACTTCCCTTGAAAATGGAACAGCCTACCAGCAGGAATCCTAGTGGCATCTCTGCATTTTATCCTAACCCTAACCACCTCAGCACAATCTTTGAACACACTCATCCAGTTTATCTCCTCCAGAATTCCACATACAGAAACAGCTTGAGCAATACAATTCCACTCACACCATGGAGGTTGTAGACCATGGATTTTCATCCAAGTTTCTTGCATGACAGCTACAGGATCTGGATCATCATCCCAAGCCTCCACTTTTACCCAAACACCAGGTTTTGTCAGACCAAACCTGGGGTAGCCAATCACCTGTTCCACTGGGAGATGTGGTAGAAATTTGACCAGATAAGACCACTGAGTAAGCTCCCTGATCTGCCAAGGCCAGTTAGTTCTGTAAATCCCAGCAAACTCTTTAGCTAGCTCTGCTTTGGTTATGTTGCCCTCCTCTATCAACAACAATCCACAGTTCTTGGTAGTAGCCACATGGTTCATCACTACATCAGGAATCTCAATGTGAAAGAAACCTAGGCCATTTGCTGCACTTCCAATATATTTAGCTACCCGAGGAGGCCTCTTGATCACTGGACAACCCTCAACAGCATGGTTGGTTGCCTTACAGATAAAGCAAAAAGCCTTCTTATCACATGACTGCTTGAAATGCCCAGGTTCTCCACATCCAAGACAGATAGTGTCCACATAGGACATCTGATTTGGGATCACTTGAGCAGTTTCCCCACTCCCAATACCTTTCTTCTTCTGCATCTGTTTGGGTTCTCCACCTTTTCCTTTAGCAGCATTCACACCCTCTTTATTCGGATTGTTCTGGGAGAAATCTTCAGAATTTGGAGCAATCCACTGATTGGATGGATATCCAAACTGTTGTGGAGGGAATTGAGGATATGCTCCCTGGAAGGCCCAAGGAGGAGGCATCCCTCCAGGCACAAAACCATAAGGTTGAGGAGGGAAAGGGAATCCACCTTGATTCTGTGGGAAATCTTGGAATAGTTGCTGTTGTTGCTGCTGGGAGTTCTGGTTGAACTGGTTGCCTTGCTGCTGCCGATTCCAGTTATCACCTCTTCCCCCACCAGATACTCTTCCCCTGTTTCTCCCACCACGGCCACGATCGGCCATGATCAGCTCCTCCACCTCTAGATCTATGACCTCACACTCTTCAGCCCCCAAGTAGCATAGGCCTGGTCTCTCTGGTGGCAATGGCGGCGGAGAGGGAGAACTGCGAACCCTAGGAAGGGAAGGAGGGTTTATATATGCCTCTCCCCTCGTGGGTGGCTTGGCCAGATGCTGTGGGATATTCCAGAGTTGCTCAAAAATTAGCTCGATCTCCTTATCCTCCATGTCCACCGCAGGTGCACTTTTTGACTCGGTCCACTGCGCCATGGACAAGCTCCTGGAACCCACCACCACTTCCTCTTTCCCCCCTTTCCCGCCAATACTCAGAGCAACAGTCCCTATCAAGCTTCGGACGCCTCGCAATCTTCTACAGGCAAACTCAGCAGCTGCGCATGGTGATCGAGGATCAGCAGCGTGAGTGCCGCCTTCAGTTCTGAGACCGCCAGCCCCAGCGGCCGAGGTCTCTTGTTCCAATGCCGAGGAAGTTGCGCATGAGCTCTCTGAACTGCCAAGTCGAAAGGGGATAATTGCTTCTCCAGGCACAAACCCCTCCCCACCGGGCGCCGCTTGCTCACCGGCGAGCTCTGCGCCGTGTCCAGAAGCTCCAGATCTCGCTGTACCACTTCCTGCAACCTCACGAATCTCGGACCAGGCTTCCGCCCCTGCAACGGCGCCTGCAGCGCCAAAACCACATCTGCGACGACTTTTGCTACTGGCGCCGCCTGAAACTCCAGACCCCGCCGCTGCCCCGAGGAAGGTGAGCTCGGGATCAATGGCGATTGGCCCAAACGAGCCCACGCAGAAGCTGAGGCCTCCGCACCGAGGCGATCGAACTCCATCCTCACCATGCACCCTGCGCGACGACCTCTGTCTCGCCATTGTCGGTCCAGCTTCCGCACCCGTAGCGCTCTCGTGAGATCCCACCTCCTCCTCCCTGCCTCCGACACCGTACTCCCACCACGGCCGCTCCCCCGCCTCCTCTCCCTCCTCATCCCCGCAGATCGCCAGGGTTAGCCTTCGATTCGCTCTGGATTTCGGGAGAAATCTAGCTATCGGCGGCGAGCTCGAAGTGGGAGAGACTGGTGTTGTGATGGAGGCAAGTGGCAGAAGTGGATGTTCACGCGACGCGTGTAGAGGCGTTCTCCACCCCCTGGCCCGCCATGGACGCGGATCGAGGAGATCCCGCCATGAACAGGACCTCGGGTCGGGTTCGGGGCGGAGTCGCCCCTGAGTCGCGAGAGCATTTTCCCCCTATACAGCTATTTTTTGTCTAAACAGATCTAGAGAATATCGAAGAACCAAACTATTGTGCATTGCCACGAAAAGCCATTTTGGATCTTGGAAACCGGTGTTTTTATCGTATTGAAAATTTTGAAAATTATATCTATATGTTTGCAAAAAATGTAACAAAATTATAAAAGGAGCTGATGATATATCCCACTAACGTACTAAATCTCATTTACAAACGTTTTGTTTTCTGAATTGGACAAAAATGACAAAGTCTGCTTTCTTTTTAGAGGTTTGAATCGCTATACTCAGATCCACACATTTGTTTTTTTTTGTGTCGTATAAAATATACATTATTTCCAGTTGAAAGTTAACACCTTTGTGGGATACAATACTGGCTACATCATAATTTATTTTCAGATTTTTTTGAAACTTGGAAATATGATTTTTAATTATTTTTATAAAAAGGGATAACTAGTGCCAATGTGCACCAAATCTCTGTGCGCATTTCCATTCTAATTACGCAAATGTTTATATTTTAAATCCTCAAAACCTGGTGGTTCACAAAATAAATCCCCGACTTCAAATTCGGAGGGACATGTATAGTACATTTTTGTGGAAAGCGGATGGAGTAACATAATAAACATTTTGTTGTCCAATTTTTTCAGTCTAATTTTGTCTTGAAATACATGTCCGTTTTCTTCGTAGAAGCGGAGGTACTCTGTAGTTGGTTTATTTCCCTTGTAGTGTTTAACAAGAACGTATGTCAAACAGCCATGACCGCGCCAAAACGGTCCATGCGGGGCTGCCCAGTAACCACTGTAACCATGCATCTGTCAGCCAGTGTCGCAGCACATCCTTTTTGCCAAGTGTGTTCCATTCGTAGCCTATTTCCACAGCACGAGATTCCCCAAGAAGAACTCCTGCTAGCAGTGCTACTACTACTTATCTCTTGCTGATGTGACGTACGGGGGTCGGATCAAACAGGGATCCGGCGGCGACAACTCGACGAGTACAACGTGGCTCCGTCATCCTGCCCGCGATGCTCCTGCTCTGTTCAAAGCGGAGCTCTGCTGAGTTGATTTGTCACTACGGCCGGCAGCGACGCGCCCTCACGCCAACCTGCAAGTACCGATGCACGGCGAGACCGGATGGAGAGTTGGGTTGAGCGGAGGCCGGACGCTCGGCTGTTTTGCATATGCACGGCTACTGCAGGTCACGTCGCCAGCCGTAACATTTTCTTTTTCACTCGCCGCTGCTACGCAGGGGATAGTTCACAACCCAGGTTTCAGCACAAACGGTACCTAGAAGAATTGCACGAGCCACGTCCGTACCTGCCTGCCACTAACCGGCCGTCCGGAGGGGCCGGTCGCTGCCGACGAAGAGAAGGAAACAAAACAAACAAGACGGCCGTGGTAAAAGGATTCGACCGAGCTGGCTGGCTCGCTTCCCCTTGCACATTTGCTTGTCCTTTCGCGACGAGCTACTAGGCGAGAAGAGACCGGCCAAAGCCAAACCAAAAGCGAGGAAAGCGACCGGTGAGAGTTCGATCGTCTTGGGCGCGTCTTGAAACTGGAGTGGACCATGCCTCCACCGGCAGGCACCTGGGGCCATGCCGCCATGGGCACGGTTGCGGCCGGGCCCCGACGCCTAGCCTAGTGCACGTTGACAAAACCGCACAGGTAAAGCGGCGAGCGGCCAGAAGGCTCAGCCAAACAAAGATTTGCCCCGCTTTATGGCATCTCCAGCGGCGCGACGCATTTCGGACGTCGAAACGGACCGTACGCCGTTTTGTAAAATGGTAAATCGTCCGTTCGTTCGTCGAGGGGCTCCACGCGACGCATAAATTTTTTTCATTCATGCAACCATAATTTACGTTAAAAAAATAAAAACGCCATAAAGGCGCTAAGTTGGCCGCCTCTGGTCGTTGCCGACGAGGTTAATGAAATCCGCGGCGGCCATGGAAGCTCGTACGCCGTGGTGGAGGTACCGCGCATGGGGAGGTCGTGGCCGGGATCCCACGCCGGAGCGGCGGCGGAGCGCCGTTGGAACGCGTGGCAGAGAGAGTCGCCGGCCCCATGCGCGAGCTAACTCCCGCAGTGGATTGCGAGCCCCTCCACAAAGCGAGCTCGTTGAGCTCGTCTGCGTTGTTGGCCGTGCCATGGCAATGGCCTCATCCTGGAAGGTCCGGCGTCTCGATCCCACGCGCCGCCGCCGTCGTGGTCGTAGTTGACCATGTGGACGTCCTCGTCCGCGTCCTGTCGTCCGCTCCTCGTGCCGTTCTCTTCTTCTTCTGGCGATCTCTCGGTCGAAGAAGTCCACGTCGCCGAGGTAGCGGCCGGCGGCGCGGCAACTCCCACGTCCCGAATGAAATCCGGTTGTAGGAGAGCGTGTACGCCTCCTCCCGCCCGCAGATCGGCGCGGCCGCGCGTCGCCTCGTCTCTCGGCCCTCCGCGACGGGGACCGGCACGCGCCGCGAGTTCAGTACCGCCTCACGGCAAGTTCGCGTCCGGCCATGGCACGCGGTTTTCCTCCCATAGGCGCCGCGCGAGCTCAACGCGGACGTACCGGCCGACCCTTGCCTTCTTGCCGGAACGCGAGCCGCTTGCCTCCTGGTCGTTCTTCGTCTTGCGGAACGGCCATCATTTCTTTCCCATGGCGTCGGTGGGGTGGATCGTGGGATTTGGCAATGGTTTGGTCGAAATGGACGCCGGCGCGTCCATTTAAAAGGCTCCGACGCCATATCGCCTTCAATGGCCTGCCAGTGCAACGTCTACTAGGCGCACGCTCGCGGAAGCCGAGGCACACCATTAACGCGGCCCTGCAGCGCGCCGCCCGGAACTAATGCGCGGAAGACGCGCTGCCGCGCCAGCGGGCCCGTGCGAGACCGAGCGGACAACTTTGCGCGTAGCTCGCGAGACGCAAACCTGACGCATATTTGGGCCAGGTTTGCGTCTCTGGACGGCCCAGTCACTTTGCGTCGCGCCGCTGGAGGTGGTGCACGACGCATTTTCGGTCACGGCGGACACAAACGGTCGCTCAGCGTCCGTTTGCGTCGCGCCGCTGGAGATGCCCTTAGAGCATCTCCAGTCCCGTCCCAAAATCGTCCCCCAAACGGCGCCATATTAAATGTTTGGGAAACGTGTTTTATTCATATCGTGTTTGGGGACGTCGCCTCCCTATCGCATCTCCAAACAAAATTTCAGAAATTTAAAACTTGAGTAAGATTCGATTAAATTCATCCAAACTTGACATATATTACATAGATTCGAACGAGATTTTACTAAATTTAAACTAAACCTAATCTACAAGTACATGCGGCGGCCGGAGGCGTATACTGGTAGAAGTTGTACATGTCGTCGGTGATGACCTCCTGCTTGACGCGCTCGTCGGGCTCGTCCTTCATCAGGCCGCTTGGTACTGCCTCGCCGTCGTCGGTGAGGTCCACGAGCGGCTTGCCGGTGTCGCGGTTGGACATGGCGATCGCCGTGTCGAGGTAACCCCTCCAGACGTCCTTGTCGTTCAGCGACGCCAAGCACGCCGCTCACCCGGGCAGTCCTCGGGGTCGTCGCTGCCGGCGATGAGCCGCTACTGCCGCTCGTACTCCGCCAGCAGCGCCGCCTTCGCCGCTTCCTCATCGTACTGCTCCTCCTTCACCTCCGGCTTCGGGATGAGGAGGGCGCCACCGCGCCTCTCTTGCTGCCGCCGGCTTCGCCCGCGCCGATTGACGGGCGGCGCGGCTCCTCCTCCTTCACCACGCGCTGGGGACGGTATAGAGCGCGGAGCGGTACGACGAGGACGGCGTCGATCGGGCTGGTCCTAAGGAGGAAGAGTTGGAGGAGGACGAGTACGTCCTCCTCGGCTGCCATTGCGCTGTGGGAGACGGTGGCGGTGAGGATGGCGCCTCCAACCTTGGAGCGCCGTTGTGGATGCCGTCGATGACGTTCTGCAGGGTGCGCCCCGGAACGCCCCAGAATAGGACGCGCACGTCCCTATTCCAGCTGTTCGGCCCGTCGACGAGGCCGGTGGTGCTGTGCATCTTCATGTCGTACTGCGCCTGGAAGTACGCGATCCACAAGGAGTCGTTGCCGGTGGCCGCCCAGGTCGGATCTTCCCGCTCCTCGGCGTCGAGTGCAGACGCGGCCATGGCATCCCTCCGCTCGTCCCGCCGTCGGCGGCGGCGGGACGCCTATGCCATTCACGGCCATCCTCCAGCCGCCGCTGCTTGGCAGCGCATGTCCGGCGGGACAGTATATCCCGCACGGTACATCGCCCACGCCTCCTTCACGGTGAGGCTGCCGCGGCCGAAGCCGTTCGCCACGGCAATCTTGCGGGAGGACGACGACATTGCTTGGAACGGCGAGGAGAAGATCTGGGGGCGGCGAGGAGAAGATTTGGGAGCGGAAAGAGATTGGGATGAACCGCAGGGCCTCTTAATGTACAACGGCGGGAGGCGAAGCGGCAGCGGGTCGTTAGACGCAATAACACCGGCGCGAACGACCACACGGCAATGCACGACGAGACGCGTCCCTGCGTCGCCTGGGAAAATTGGGACGCCATTAACATCGCTTGACCATAGGTAGGCGACGGGGTTTTAGGCTTCCGAGCCGCTGACGCGTCGGTCCCGCCACGCCTCGCATCGTTCGTCCGGCGTGCCCGGCGTCCCCGTGGGGCGGGGACGGGCTCGGGCGCCGGACACCGCATCGGGCCGCGCCGGACAAAAACGGGGGGGACGCCGCTGGGAACATTTTTTTGTCCGGGACGTCCCAAATCCCTTTTGGGGACGGTTTGGGGGACGCGACTGGAGATGCTCTTACTATCCTTTTTTCTTCTAGGCTCGAAGAAGAAGGGGAGATTGGCTGGGCACGGCCTCGATGGCATATTGATGAGATGTGCCATTGTGCTCCTTCGATCCGTTCATGTCCAATAATTCACGACGACAGTGAGAAATGGAAGGTAACAATGTAGGGGTATTGCCTTAGCACCATACAAGGGCCGGAGTAACACACACATACATGGGGTAGATTACAAAGTTGTACACGGTTGGTTTATATACAATACCATACCCATACGATGTACACAATATACAGTTTATCACCCTCCCTCAAACTCAACCATGAGTAGTAAGGTTGAGACTGTGTCTATAAAACCGAAATAATGGCAAAGGGAGAGGTTTAGTGAATATATCAGCTAGCTGATCTTTGGAGGATATAAACCAAATCCGTAGAAACTTCTGAGCAACCCTTTCTCGAATAAAATGAAAATCCACCTCTATGTGTTTAGTACGAGCATGAAACACATGATTGGACGAGAAAAAAGTTGCTCCAATATTGTCACACCATAAGACTGGTGGACTACTCTGAGACACCCCAAGTTCAACCAGTAGAGCATGTACCCAAATCAACTTTGTAGTAGCATTAGCAAGTGCTTTATACTCAGACTCTGCATTGGAACGAGATACAGTGGCCTGTTTATCAGCACTACAAGAAACCAGGTTACCACCATAAAAGATGGCATATCACCCGGTTGATCGCCGATCATCAGAATTACCAGCCCTGCCCGCATCAGAAAAAGCAAACAGAAGATCAGGAGACGAGGTAGGACGTCTCGATAACACACCATAAGACAAGGAGTCATGAACATAGCGCAAAATACGCTTAACAGCTGCCCAATGAGTACATCACAATGCAGATAGATATTGACACACCTTGTGCACAGTAAAGGATAAGTCAGGCCTCGTTATAGTAAGGTATTGTAAACCTCCAACAATACTGCGATAGCGTGTAGACTCCTCTGATGAAAGTAGTGTGCCATCTGTAGAGCAAAGCTTATCAGTGAAACACATAGGTGTAGATACCGGAGTGGACTTAAGAAGGCCAGCTCGTCGCAGAAGCTCCAATGCATACTTATGCTGACTCAGATGGAGACAGCCAGGAGAACGCTGCACTTCAACACCAAGGAAGTAGTGTAATTCTCCAAGATCCTTGAGTGCAAACGAAGTACCAAGCTGATGGAGTAGGCGATCAGTAGCAGCAGATGAAGAGCTTACCACAATAATATCGTCAACATAGACCAATAAATAGATGGTAAGGGCTGATTTCCGAAGAATGAATAGAGATGTATCAGCCGTAGACGCCGCAAATCCAAGACCATGGGGAACAGAGCTAAGACGTGCATGCCAAGCGCGAGGAGCCTGTTTAAGTCCATAAAGAGCCTTGTCAAGACGACACAGGTACTAAGGGTGTGAATGATCCTCAAAGCCAGGAGGTTGACGCATGTAGACCTCTTCTTCAAGAACTCCGTGTAAAAAGGCATTTTGAATGTTCTACTGCTGAAGATGCCACCCCTGAGTAAGAGCCATGGATAGAAGAAGGTGAATAGTAGTCGGTTTAACAACTGGACTGAATGTTTCCTCATAGTCAAGGCCATAGCGCTGCTTGAAGCCTTTAGCGACCAGCCGAGCCTTATATCTCTCTATAGTACCATCTGACTTCTGCTTAATCTTAAACACCCACTTGCAGTCAATGATGTTGACGCCAGTCCGAGGAGGAACCAACCGCCAAGTCTTGTTGGTCTGTAGTGCTGAGAATTTAGCTTCCATAGGGGCACGCAAGTGAGCACATGACATGGCATCTTGATGACCACGAGGCTCATTGTGAATAAGATCATCCATACGAGCAGTATGCCACACAATGGTTCCATCAGTACGCGTCTTGGGATGACGGACACCACGCATGAGGCGCGTGGTAACACCTGGACGAGGAGCAGGTGCGGGCGACGAAGAACTCTCAGGAGGCGATGATGGGAGCTGCGTGGTCGACGTGGCCGAGCCAGGCGATGGCGTAGATGGGCCGTCGGGCGTAGATGAGCCGGACGACGCGGAGGGCGTAGACGGGCCGTCGTCGGCCTGAGTTGCATGGTCGGACGAGGAGGGCACGCGATCGACGTGCATGCGATTGACGTCGTTGTGCGCCTGATCGCTATCAGTATGGTCGCTCTCCATGTGATCATCAAGTAACTCCAGGCGAGCCCCACGCCCTAAACCTGTACCATGGTTAGGCAATAGAGACGGAGCATATGCAGCATCAACAAATTGGTTAGGAAATAAAGGGGTAGTGGATGTGGAGGGTATGTGGAAGGAGTCGTGACATGAGAGAAGGGAAACACCGTCTCACCAAACACGACATCACGAAAGATGTAGACTCGATTTGTAGGAATGTGGACACACTTGTAGCCCTTATGAATGAAACTGTAACCAAGGAAGACGCACTGATTGGATCGAAACTCCAGTTTGCATTTACTGTAGGGTCGAAGGTGCGGCCAACACGCACACTCAAACACCTTAAAGAAAGTAAATCATGCACTTCACCCAAAAGGTGCTCAAGAGGAGTTTGCATATTAATCACTCGGCTTGGGAGTCTGTTTATGGGAAAACAAGCTGTGGAGAAAGCGTCACTCCAAAAGCGATAGGGAGCAGAAGCATGTGCAAGGAGAGTCAATCCAGTTTCAACAATGTGTCGATGTTTTCTTTCAGCGGTGCCATTTTATTGATGTGTATGAGGATAGGACATTCTATGAGAAATGCCAAGATCAGTAAAGAACTTGTTTAACTTTTGGTACTCACCTCCCCTGGGGGATTGTACATGCAGAATTTTCTTATTTAGAAGGCGTTCAACATGTTTTTGGAATTGGAGAAACACATGAAACACAGCAGACTTTCGTTTAAGCAAATAAAATCATATAAAGCGACTGTATGCATAAAAAAAACTAACATAGTATTCATGTCCACTAATAGAAACTTGGGCAGGGCCCCATACATCAGAATAGACAATCTCAAGAGGGACTGTAGTGACATGAGTAGACAATGAAAAGGGTAACTGGTGACTTTTGCCCTGCTGACAGGCATCACAAACTACAGCTTTATTAACTGACACGGATGGAAGCTCATGGCGATGTAAAACATGTTGAACTATATGAACTGCTGGATGACCTAGGCGTGAGTGCCACTGCTCGCGAGAAACCTTGACACCACTAAAAACTTGCTTGATAGACGACACATCGAGATTATAGAGTCCTCCACGACAACCACCTCTAAGAAAAACCCTTCTCGTGACGCGATCTTAACAAGAAAATACCAAGGGTGAAACTCAAAGAAGACATTATTATCAAGTGTAAACTTTTTCACCGAGAGGAGATTGCGAGTGATGGAAGGAACATAAAAAGTATTACGAAGGTGGAGATTATGAGGTGATGAAGGAATAGTGGAATGACCAATATGTGTAATGTGTATACCTAATCCATTGGCGGTTTTGGACTTGATCCTTCTCCAGATAGGGCTCCCTCATGGTGAGGTTGTCAAGATCATTGGTGAAGTGATCCGTTGCCGCCGTGTCCGCGTACCAAGCCGGATCACTCGGGTATGATGGAGTAGCACCATAGGAGGTATTGTTCGCAGTAGGAGTGGTAAAAGCAGCCAACTGTTGATACTTGTAACGCCCATCATTGCCCGCGTCGAGGAAATCAGGAGCATATCGCTTGAAGCAACAGGAGGCAACATGACCGGTTTTGGTGCAGATTTGACATATAGGCCGGGTACCACCGGAGGAGCTACCACCACCACCGCTACCACCGCCACGCGACACACTGCCTTGGCCGCGCTGTTGATTGGTGTACTGCTGATTGTTGTAAGGAGGTGGTGTTGGCTTAGAGTAGGCCGGTGGAGGTTGGTGTTGCGGAGGAGGCGGAAAAGCACCACCACGCGCCCGGTAATTTAGATGTGCCATATGAACATCCGTTCCAAGCTCAGCACGGTGGGCATCCATGTGCTGTTCGGTATTGAGAAGCTGCGCATAGACATCACAGATAGGCATAGGATCTGTAAGAGCCGTGGAGGAGACCAGCTAAACAAGAGCATCATACTGCTCATCTAGACCGGCATAGAGATAGCTCGTGAACTCGTCGGCGCGCAAGGGATGGCCAATGGAGGCCAACATATCCGCCTTGGACTGAATCTCGTTGAAAAGACCGTGGCAGTTTTGTCCAGCTTTTTCGCCTTGTGGAGCTCAGCGCGGATCGCCATGGCGCACGCAGTAGACTGGGAGGCGAAGCTGTAGGCTAGGGTTTGCCACGCCTCATGCGACATGGTCACCATCGTCATCATCCAGAGGACAGACTCATGAAGGGAGCAGACAATGGCGGACAGGATTGCCTGATCTGTAGATGCCAGGCCGAGAACAAGGGGTTGGGGATGGTGGCAGGGGCGGCGGCCTCCTTGGCCGCCGGATTCGGCAGCGTCTCGGACGGGCATGCGAGGGATCCATCAACGAACCCAAAGAGGAGATTACTCCAGAGTATTGGCAACCTGTGTCCTCCGGTATATGTAGTTTTCTGAGGTGAGCCTGACGGTGATCTGGTTCACCAGACTGATCGGCGACGTCGGGAGGATAGCGGAGGAACCCGCCATGGTCGACCTGAACAGGCCGGGAGAGGCGGAGTTGTTGGCACCTAAAGACGTGCCCGAGGTAGCGCCGCTCGTGCTGCTCATGAACGACATCACGCTGGTGGCGGTGGCGATCGGCGATCAGCGAAGATCATGCGGAAGCGGAGGAGATCGAGGATCCGATCTAGGTCAGGAGCCGATCGGCTCTGATACCATGAAACGTAGGGTAACAATGTAGGGTATTGCCTTAGCACCATACAATGACCGGCGTAACACATATATATGGGGTAGATTACAGAGTTATATACGGTTGGTTTATATACAATACCATACCGATACGATGTACAATATACAGTTTATCAGGCACGAGGAATGTCTGACCTCCCAACCGTGTCTGCTTCTTCCATCCTTCCAAACTCCTTCTAGATCTCTGTGGGGCGAGTCATTCCCCCCCTCCCCTCTCTCCTCGCGCTACAGTAGCTGAGTGACTCCCACCGGAGACCGGGCCGATCTGATGGCCTCTTCGCCGGCGTAGCCGGTCGGAGATGGCCTAGGGGAGGCGCCGGAGTTAGGTTAGTGTATAGATGTAGTAGATCTAGGTTTTCTTGGCTTTATGCCGGAGTTTGGCGCTTTGCCGAGAGTTGGCTGCTAGATCTCTTGGCCGAGATCTGGAGCCGGCCTGCGGCCTTCTTCTCCGACGAGTTACTCCGGCGGTCGGAGTCAGATGCGGTGAAGATCTGGGCGGCGGGCTTCTCCAAAAATAAAGGGCCCTTATCCCGTGCCAAGCACAAGCTTCTCTGGGAAGTCCTGCTCCTTTCTCTGGCCGGCCGTGGCGGCGAGGGGGGAAGAGGAGTTGCGGCTGTTCAGGAAGCGGTGGCTTGGAGACGGCGGGGAATAGCTGCTTCGTCGGAGAGCTTCCTTGCTCTCGTTTCAGGAGTTCTTCAGCGGAGGACTCAAGCCGGCGGTCACATCCGCCCTGCCTCTGCTCATCTTGGCCGAAAGGCGGCCCTCCTAGGCCTCGATTCGATGGTCTATCTACCTCCAGGCTTCTTGCCGATGCGGAGGATCTTCAGCTCCGGCTGCTGCGCACCTACCAGTGGTGCTGGCCCAAGTGGTTCGTCCCCGGTGCCGGTATTCCTGGCGCGGCGGAGGAGCTCAGTGCTCGATGGTGGAGAAGGATCTCGAGGACCTGATTGCTTTTTATCTTTTTGTCCTGAGGACCTTGTTGTAATTTCTGGGGTTGTTTCTGCAGTTTCTGGTTTGTCTGTGGACTTCCTTGTAACATCTTCATCCACTGTTTATATATGAGGCAGCAACCGGGTCCTTCTGGACCCGTACCCGTTCAAAAAAAAAAACTCCTTCTAGACTCTTTGTTTTGGCTCCAGCAGTTTTAGTCCTGGATTTGACACGATGCTTCATGCTTGTGGGGTTGACATGCATGTGCGGCCTAATTAAGCATGCACTAACGCGACTCTGGTGATATTGTATAGGACCACGTACGGCACCTCGTCGACGTACAGTACTGTGCGCTCGGGATTAGAGGGTCGTAGAATGTTTGTTGAGATTTGCATGTGACGACACGCAGACAATCAGCACGTTGCATCACCGAAGTTCTTCTAGAGTAGTACTACACCGGTCCAGCCCGCAAATAATAGTACAGTACACCACTTCTACTAGCAAGTGAGCAATTCTTAGAAAAGTATTCCATCCTTTAAAAAGTATTTCCGTAAGAATCAAACGCTCCAGAAGTTCTTGTATCTTTTTTTTACCTTATTTGAACAGAAGAAGCACTACTAAACAATCGTACATTTTCATTTGCAATCTTCAAGAAGACCCATGTGAGCATTTCAAACGGCCCTGGCCGCGCCAAAACGGTCCATGCGTTGCTGCCCGCTAATACAACAACCAACACATGTGTCAGCCACAACAGCCAGTGCCGCAGCACATCCTTTTTGCCAAGTGTTCCATTCCACATCAATCTATTTCCACAGCACGAGATTCTCCAACAAGAACACTCCTACTTATCTCCTCCCTTGATGACGTGACGCACGGGGTGTCGGATCAAACAAACAGGGATTCGGCGGTGACAAGTCGATCGCGCCCGGCGACGCCTACAACGTGGCTCCGTCATCCTGCCGGCGGTGCTCCTGATCTGTACAAAGCGGAGGAGCTCTGCCGAGTTGACTTGTCACTACGGCCGGCAGCGACGCCCTCTCACGCCAAAGCTGCAAGTACCGATGGACGGCGACGGCGAGACCGGATGCATAGTTGAGTTGAACGGAAGACGGACGCTCGGCTGCGTTGCATGTACGTACTGCTGTGTCACACGGTGCAGATCACGCGCGTACTCACGTTCCCGTGTCTTTCTTGTGCTCCGTCCAGCTATTAACCGAGCAGCTGCTGAGCTGAGCTTACACTCGACTTTTTTTAGGAACAGCTGAGCTTACACTAGACAGATCGAGGCTTTCCGAATTCTGTTGCATATACTCCCTGCGGCCCAAACTATCGTCTCCGCCGTATGCTGTGTGGAGGGTAATTGTGCTCTTGTAGAGTTTTGTAATTAACTCAGACCACAGCTGGGAGTACTACCAAATAGGTATATAACGTATGCCTTTGGCTCACTGGTGGAAAACCCTCACAAGCTTTTTGTCAAGTCAAGTATAGAACCTGAGAGCTTTCGGACGACTCTAATCACACATGGATTTTTACAAACCCAAGAGTAACAATCTTGTTTGTCGAACTTAAGATGGAATATAGTTTGGTTAGGTGAGATTGTATATCCAGACATTCTCTTTCTTTTTTTTCCCTAAAGGGAATTGATTTTGGTTGGGAAAATGGGTGATTCTCCAGCTCTTCTTTTTGTATATCAAGAGGGTCAGGAATATCTTATGCTTTGGAGCCGGTAAAACTATAATCTCTTAGAGCCAAATGACATCGGCTTATTGTAATTGCTCTGATAGCCCCTCCAGAAAATAGTCGTTTAGGCAACTCATATTTGCTTGACCAAATTATTAGTGAAAGTTTGCCTCAAAACACAAATTGGCTTTGTATTTAAGTGTGTGTGATTTTTCACCTCTCTTTTTGTTAGAAAGGATTTTCCAGTTAAACTCTTGTGTCACTTGGATATGTTCTTGTTCTTTACTTGCTTGTCATCAGGTTTATAACAACGCATAGCTAGCCTGTTAAAAAAATCTCGGATTAGGTAATCTTGTCGCGCTTTTCAGGTGTCGATGCATACGAAAGCGGCGTGATGATGATGATGATTAGCTTGTGGAATACTACGTCCATAGTGGCGAGTCTTTTTAAAATCATGGGTGATGGAGTACCGCAGTTGCACTACCTACGCGATCCCCCCAGCTTGCTGGTACTTTTCTCGCGATCTCCATCATCCAACATGGGTAACGGAAAGGCTGCTTCCCCTAAAGAACCAATGGGTCGTTTCCGTTATCCCACCTTATTATATTGCGTATCAACCATTGTCTCGCGTGCTGATATCTGGGACGCCATGCCAATCCACGGAGTAATCAGCTTACACCTCCATTTCGGCAAATACGATGTTCGTGGTTTTTCGTGCTTTTTTTCTTCAACCAAAAAATACTCCAAATATGTAAATATTGATGGTAAAAAACTAATATAATTAGCACGTATTATCAATACGAATCCAATTATACTACTTACGCACAATATAATTAAGATACAATTGCTTAATTCAATTTATCTCGGAATACATGTGTATCTTTTTCATCAAAACATAGCTAATATTATCATGCCACGGTATCGCCCGCCGTAACAGCTTTACACAAGAGGGATCCCCATTCTTTTATGTTAATCTTAATCTGGGCTTTAGCAATATCTTGTTAACTCACTTG
The DNA here is from genome assembly GCA_030979885.1 of Lolium multiflorum. Lineage (NCBI taxonomy): Eukaryota > Viridiplantae > Streptophyta > Magnoliopsida > Poales > Poaceae > Lolium > Lolium multiflorum. Next base: position 4,997,635 of record CM061753.1, read on the forward strand.
TGTTTCGTTCTATTTTAGTCTACATTCTATTAATTTCCCTCACCTCGCGCATATGTCCTACTTGTATCCCTATGTTCTCAATTTAATAATATAATAAAAAAATATTACCAAAAATTATGTCACTAGAAATTATAACATCTAAAGTTTATATAAATTTTGCAATATATATATATATATATATATTATGTTGTTTAAATTGATAATGTAGCGATATGCACATGACCTTCACACGAAGATTGATGGGATAGCGTGCTTTGGTGTGTGGCTATATCCCTATGATTTACTCCTCTCCATCGTTTTAAATGTCGGGGTGGGCCTAGATCTACGATGTAGACTAAATCAGAACAAATATTATAGCTAGGAACTAAATTCGAATGGAGAAAAGTATTTATTTTAGCAATTGCCGTTTACTGTATATTATAGCGTTGGAGCTTGTCAAACACATGTGATGAATTGTATTTATATGGCTCAATTTCATAATTATATCTCAGTTTAAACATACTAGTACTAGTGTGATTTTACAAATTTTCTAACCCACTCTACTGGTACTTCTCTTCATCCCTTCAAGTCATATGGACCGTCCAAAGGCTTTACCACCCAAATCTTCTGCTTGAAAATGTTGTATGTGGACCACCCAACAATTCAAAAATAAATTTGTTATCTACCTCATAAACACAAAAATTCAACTTTTATTTCTCTTACCACTAGGTCACCGATGGCTTTGTGGAGGAGGCTCAAGTAGAAGACACTTGGTGCTGATTGCCTTTTGGGCGGTCCTTCATGATAATTCTCAAATGGTGACTAGCTTCCCCTGAAGGCCTGAACAACGGATTCGACTTTGTTGTCGTGACTTTGCCTGAATTTTTTGAATAATGTAACATGCGTATTGATATATCTAAACATTCAATCTTACTAAATATGATCAAATATGTAATGTTAAATGAATACAATATGAAGATGTATTTTATGGTGATTCTATTAATATCATTTGATATTGTAAAATTTCATTTATGTTTTGTCTATAATAACATAAGCCAAACTTACATATCGTTGACTATAAACTAAATTTACATGCCTTATTAGTTAAAACGAAGGGAGTATAGTTGTGTGTACCAACCGATGCAAAGTTCAGGGTTATTTCCCCATTTTCAGAAAAAAAACTTCATACGAACTACTCTCGGCTTTTCTTCGCAGGTGTTTGTCGACAAGGGCATGTCTTGGTTGGCAGCAGAGTACTAGCCAGATTTTGATAGAACATAGTGCTACACCAGGCGTACTCGTAAAAGTCTCGTTTGCTGCCACAAATAAGCCTATTTCTAGGTTTTTTCTTCAGTAAATAAAATCCTAAATCTGACCAAATTCATAAAAAATGATCGCAACAAGCATATTGTGAAACTACATTTCGAAACGGATCTATATACTGTCGTTAAAGCTGGTACATTTCCCTGCAAAGTTAACCAAAATTTTAAATAATTGACTGACGACAAAATCCATATAGTCTCTGCCCGGTACATTCGGGAGTGACCCATAGGCCGTAGCCCCATGGACGGTAGGGTAGGGTGGTGGCTCCTCTCTCTGCGTCCGAATCCTGTGCGGTTGTGCGTACGTACGCGAGGGATCCCGGCGCGCCGCCCGCCGGATCGCCGCCGGCCCGGGGGCCGGACAGCCGCGACAGGGACACGCGCGCGCGCGGTACGAACGAACCAAGATGGACGTGATCGTTGCACTGCCCGAGCCCCGAGGCGGGTATCACTGGTGCGAGAGCTAGCTGGAGCATTGATTGATTGGTGACCTCGCATTTTTTGTTCTCGCGCGTCGCGCGCCAAGCAAAAAATACTCTGCGCGTACTGTATTAGTTTGTGTTTTCGCTGTGGGCTTTCTTTTCACGTGGCTGGGCGATTCCACAAGACAGCGCTTGTCTTCCAAGCCACGGAAAGTGTTCTCGCGACAAGAAGGAGGATCACAAGCTGAGTTGTTATTTTTGCAAAGTCAAACTATGCCAAAGCTTAAGCTATTAGTGCTAAAAAAAATCAAACTATGTGAAGTTTAACTGAGTTTTTACCAAAAAATATTAACATGCAAAATATAAGATCAGTATTATTAGATAGATAATGAAAATAACCACATGGTGTACGTGGTGAGCAACCTAAACAAACAAATATCAAGATAATGAAAATATATTTCATATGATACCTATAAAATATCATATTCGTTAATAGATTTTTCTAAAAATTTGGTCAAATTTTATTTAGTTTGATTTTTCAGAAGAAAAAAAAGATAAGCCTTAAGATTTGGGATGAAGTATATGCTTAGGACCGGTATGTGTAGTTTTATGAATCTCCCATTGATATGCGAACCACTGTAACGGGTGTTTCAGTTTAATGGAATGGAATGGGAGACCTAAAAAAACCTATTCTCACAATGGATATGGCGGGTATCTACCGCTTCTCGCATAAAAAAAATAAAAATAGCTTCTTTTAAAAACTCTAGCATAAAATACACTGGGTTTGATTCTGACCGGCTTCACCTGAGGTCCGGTGGGGTTCATGATACGATGAAGCATAGCAAGCGATACACAAAGCATATCCGGATGAGTGCGCTTCTCTTTTCCATCACACTTGTGTCTCGTTCGACTCCGAGGATGAACCCTTATGCGATCACATGTTTTTTCCGCTTGCATTGTGTGGGTAGATTAGCGTGACTCTGCAAGTTGTTTCTATGATCTTGCACTTCCTATTGCGCGACATCCTATTTAGCACTGACGCTGGGGGAAGACGTTCGTTGCTTTTCTTTGATACATTTGCGAAGATACACGCTAGGGCTTGTATACTTAAAATTCTACTGCTCGTAGTAGTAATTGGATATGGTTGCCATGCCAAGTCACGAACTCAGCATCATCCACCGAGGAAAGCACAAGATGCCGTAGAAACAGGGATGGAAGCATGCGTGTGAACTGAAGTAAGCAGCATCTCGTTAAAACGCACCCATCCCTCTCGCGCTTGTCAGAAGGTGGCCATGCCCCCGGAAAGGGCCGCGAAGGTGGCAGGGGATGGAAGAACACTACTACTCGTAGTGGCGAGGAATCAATCCGCGCAAACGGCAAGCAAGCAAGCGAGCGCGACAAGCGAGACCAGAACGAGCTAGCTGAAGGAGACGAGATCGCCTAGATAGCGAAGAAGCGAGCAAAGCAATAACTCGGCAGGGAAAGAAGGAAGGAGATGTAGTGGCAATGAATGGAGGCCTGAAAAGTTGCTGTCCGTCCTGGCGAGCGAGGGCATCCGCACATCCCCATCCATCACTCACTCACGTCGCCTTCTGTGGCCATGCACTGGAGCAGTGCAGCTAGGCGCAGCAGGGGAAAAGGCTGGGCGTCACGTGGTTGCGCCCAGCGGCATGCTCGTGCCTCGCCCGCGGTAAAGCTGCACTGTTCAGCATCAGCATCAGGAGATGATGCTTCCCCATCGTAAACAGCAACCTGGTTAGATTATGACTTAAGAGCTTCCATCCTATGTTTGTTTAACCAGCGCTTCACACACACAAACACACAAAGTCGACGACTTCGTTATCCGTTTCAAGCAAACATGAAGTGTCCCATTTTAGTTGGTTCCCTCAGGGCCGGTCCACAGGGCGGGGCAAAGGGGCCCTCACCCTAGCCCCTAGGAGGTAGGGGCCACGACACAAGATTTATTTGTCTTTTTATATTAGTTATCTGCTATTGAGGCTCATGAGTATACAATAATTCTGAAAAATATGGATGGCTCAAGCTGCAAACATTTATGTCCCTTTGCCCTAAAAAATATATTAGTTATCACGTCTCTAATCCAGCTCCTCTTACCCTAAAAAATACTTTAAATTTTCGACATATTTTTTTTATATACCACGATTTCTCTGTGCCTTTCCCAAATGTGCAAACATTTATGTCCCTTCTAAGGTTATGTACGTATCATTAGTGGAGAATAACGACGCAGCCACAGAACTATGCCATTCCTCCTAGGAAAATACATCCAAAACAAATCATGGTAATTTAATAAAAAGGTTAAAAATCTAACTTTTTTGGAAACCAAAGATGATCAAGTATTATACTTCTGTAAACAATATTCCACAAGGAAATTACTATCATTATATCCGGGATAAAAAAGAGACAAAATCGAACAAACCTCGTGTCCATACTATTCACGCTATATTCGTTGTAAACTGATCTCTTTTTTTTGCCCATGATACAATGAGAATCATTTCGAGTGCAAAAATTTTTATACGAGTATAATATTTGATTATCTTTTGTTTATAGTAGGTTTCAGATTTTTTTCTTTTAATATTTAAAATTAACACAAATTTAAGGATTTATGAGGTGCATAGCACCCATGTGACAAAAATTCACGTCAATTCCTCCGGCAGCTCTTCTTCAACTTCCAAAGATTACACCTATCCCATCTATGTGTTTGACAAAGTTAGTATATTACATCCTCTTATTATTTTAATGCTAAATATGTCTACCCTTCTACTCATTTTTTTGCATATGAATCAATTACTTCCATAATTGTGTTCCGCTAAAAATAAATATCGTAGTATATAGTGCGCTCGATTAATAAAAATAAGTAGTTTTGAACGTCTTCATCAAGATTTCAAAGACTATGGGTCTATTTGAAAAAATATTTACTTTGCTATTACATTGTAGTAATATTTCTCTTGTGGAATACTATTATTTTTTAAAGTATTTTTAGTGACGGATCTTGACAAACATTATTGAGGGGCCTGCAACTGCCTAAACTTTAGTTAATCTTTACTATTTTAGCAAAAACATTATAGATGTTGCTTTTACTTGAGTGGGGGGGGTAAGTGGGGGGGGGCATTGGGCCCCCTTGACAGTCGGAAAGATCTGTTATTGTGACCAAGGGTCCCTTGGTGTTGTCGCCCGAGGCCCCCAAAATCAGTGGACCGGACCGGCCTATACACTGCCCAGGTTTGTTCGTTTGGGCCGGATAATCCAGCGGCCTCGCTATTTTAGGTTTTTAGTAAATATTTCACATAAATAAGAAGTAATTTACATAGTACAAAATAGTAAAAATAATAAAATACACATGAAATAAACACCAAAAATGTCCATTTCATCATCGCCGCCTATTCCTCGATGTCGAGGACGATGAATGTCTACGGCTCTGAGGAACAGCTAACACAGGCGCCAACTCGGTAGCAGGAGGTGGCGCTCTCGGTTGATGGAGCGTCAGCGTGACATGCCTCTTGAAAGGATGAGATGTCGCCTAGAGGGGGGTGATTAGGAGTTTTAAAAACTCCTACGGATTTGGCTTGTAAAAATGCGAAATTAAACTAACGTTTATTTTACAAGCACAAACCCTAAATATGCTAGGCTCAACTAAGTGCAATACCAACAACTAGAGCTAAATAAGATAGGGACAATATATATATGAACAACAAGTGATAGAAAGATATAATATATACTTCTAGCTCGATAGCTATAACAAAGGAAAGTAAACTCGGGTATAGAAATAACCGAGGCACGCGAAGACGAAGATGTATTCTCGTGTTCCCTTCCTTCGCAACAAGGTACGTCACGTTTGTAGAGGTGGGGATACCATGAAGGATTTCTCAACGCCACGAAGGCTCACCTTCTTCTCCGAGCCTATCCCACGAAGGAATAGTCATTTCCTTATGGTTAGCTTTTCCTCCACTCCGGAGATGGCAAGTTCCAAAACTACTTCACAAGCTCCACGAAGGAGAAGCCCGGGTCTCTTCACAATCTTCCATGAAGGGGTCACCGGGACACCAACCAAGTCAACTAGGAATTCACCCTCCAAGAGTAAAAATCTCACGGTCGCTCACTCGAACAAATCATGGTGGAGAGCTCAACACTATGCAATGATGGAAAAAAGAACACCAAAGGTGTTCAAATCTGATACGTCTCCAACGTATCCATAATTTCTGATGTTCCATGCTTGTTTTATGACAATACCTACATGTTTTGTTCACACTTTATGATGATTTTATGCGTTTTCCGGAACTAACCTATTGACGAGATGCCGAAGTGCCGTTCCTGCTGTTTTTGGTTTCGAAATCCTAGTAAGGAAATATTCTCGGAATTGGACGAAATTAACGCCCAGAGTCTTAAAATTCCACGAAGCTTCCAGAACACCTGAGAGCCACCAGAGAGGAGCCCTGGGGGCCCCACACACCAGGCCGGCGCGGCCAGGGGGTGGGCCGCGCCCCCCTAGTGTGTCGTCGCCTCGTCAGCCCTCCGACTCCGCCTCTTCGCCTATATAAAGGTCCGACCTAAATCTTCGATACGAAAAGCCACGGTACGAGAAACCTTCCGAGCCGCCGCCATCGTGAAGCCAAGATCCGGGGGACAGAAGTCTGTTCCGGCACGCCGCCGGACGGGGAAGTGCCCGGAAGGCTTCTCCATCGACACCGCTGCCATCTCCACCGCCATCTTCATCAACGCTGCTGTCTCCCATGAGGAGGAGTAGTTCTCCATCGAGGCTAAGGGCTACGGTAGCTATGTGGTTAATCTCTCTCCTATGTACTTCAATACAATAATCTCATGAGCTGCCTTACATGATTGAGATTCATATGATGATGCTTGTAATCTAGATGTCATTATGCTAGTCAAGTGGATTTTACTTATGTGATCTCCGGAGACTCCTTGTCCCACGTGTGTAAAGGTGACAGTGTGTGCACCGTGTGGGTCTCTTAGGCTATATTTCACAGAATACTTATTCACTGTTATGAATAGCATAGTGAAGTGCTTATTTTTATCCCTTTATGATTACAATGTGTTTTGTATCACTATTGATCTATCATGCACTCTAAGGTTATTTAAATATGAATATCGAATATTGTGGAGCTTGTTAACTCTGGCATTGAGGGTTCGTGTAATCCTACACAATTAGTGGTGTTCATCATCCAACAAGAGAGTGTAGAGTATAGCATTTATCTATTCTGTTATGTGATCAATGTTGAGAGTGTCCACTAGTGAAAGTATAATCCCTAGGCCTTGTTCCCAAATACTGAAATCATCGCGTGTTTACGTTCTCTGCATCTGTACTGCGCAATATTACCACCATCAACCACACGCCGTTGTAGCATCAAGCTATTTTCCCGTTACTACTGCTCATATATATTCATACCACCTGTATTTCACTATCTCTTCGCGAACTAGTGCACCTATACATCCGACAAGTGTATTAGGTGTGTTGGGGACACAAGAGACTTCTTGCTTTGTGGTTGCGGGTTGCTTGAGAGGATATCTTTGACCTCTTCCTCCGAGTTCGATAAACTTTGGGTGATCCACTTAAGGGAAAACTTGCCGTTGTTCACACCTCTTCTTGGAGGCCCAACACTCCTACAGAAAAGAAGCGTGAGTAGACATCAAGCATATTTTCCGGCGCCGTTGCGGGGAGGAAAGGTAAAAGGTACTCACACTCCGGATCTCGGCTGCTAAGCTATTTTCCGGCGCCGTTGTAAGTACTCGAAGCTATTTCCTTTAGATCCTGCAATTGCATCTTTTTGTTTCTTGTTTTACACTAGTTTGGCATAATGGAAAGCAACATGGAGCTTTTTATTCTTTTTCCTGAGTTAAGACATGGATGGTTTGATGCGAAAATTGAAAAACCCATGGAACATATTAATATGAACACTTTGAACACCATTGTTGCTAATGATATGGAAAATTCTAAGCTTGGGGAAGCTCGCTTTGATGAGCATGATCTTTTTAGTCCCCCAAGCATTGAGGAGAAAATTTACTTTGATGATACTTTGCCTCCTATTTATGATGATTATAATGATAATAGTCTTTTGGTGCCGCCTGTTATGGAGGATAAATTTGATTATGATTACAGTATGCCTCCTATATTTGATGATGAGAATAATAATGATAGCTACTTTGTTGAATTTGCTCCCACTACAACCAATAAAATTGATTATGCTTATGTGGAGAGTAATAATTTTATGCATGAGACTCATGATAAGAATGCTTTATGTGATAGCTATATTGTTGAGTTTGCTCATGATGCTACTGGATATTATTATGAGAGAGGAAAATATGGTGGTAGAAATTTTCATGTTACTAAAACACCTCTCTATATGCTTAAAATCTTGAAGTTGCACTTGTTTTATCTTCCTATGCTTGTTGCATTATGCTTCATGAATTTGTTTATTTTCAAGATTCCTTTTCATAGGAAGCATGTTAGACTTAAATGTGTTTTGAATTTGCTTCTTGATGCTCTCTTTTGCTTCAACTACTATTTCTTGCGAGTGCATCATTAAAACTGCTGAGCCCATCTTAATGGCTATAAAGAAAGCACTTCTTGGGAGATAACCCATGTGTTTATTTTGCTACAGCACTTTATTTTATATTTGTGTCTTGGAAGTTGTTACTACTGTAGCAACCTCTCCTTATCTTAGTTTTGTTGCATTGTTGTGCCAAGTAAAGTCTTTGATAGTAAGGTTCATACTAGATTTGGATTACTGCGCAGAAACAGATTTCTTGCTGTCACGAATCTGGGTTGAATTCTCTGTAGGTAACTCAGAAAATACTGCCAATTTACGTGAGTGGTCCTCATATATGTACGCAACTTTCATTCGATTTGAGCATTTTCATTTGAGCAAGTCTGGTGCCCCTTAGAAATTCGTCTTTACGGACTGTTCTGTTTTGACAGATTCTGCCTTTTATTTCGCATTGCCTCTTTTGCTGTGTTGGATGGATTTCTTTGTTCCATTAACTTCCAGTAGCTTTGTGCAATGTCCAGAAGTGTTAAGAATGATTGTGTCACCTCTGAACATGTGAATTTTTGATTATGCACTAACCCTCTAATGAGTTGTTTTGAGTTTGGTGTGGAGGAAGTTTTCAAGGGTCAAGAGAGGAGGATGATATACTATGATCAAGGAGAGTGAAAGCTCTAAGCTTGGGGATGCCCTGGTTCATCCCTGCATATTTCAAGAAGACTCAAGCATCTAAGCTTGGGGATGCCTTGGGCATCCTTCTTCATCGACAAATTATCAGGTCACCTCTAGTGAAACTATATTTTTATTCCATCACATCTTATGTACTTTACTTGGAGCGTCTGTTTGTTTCTATTTTTGTTTTTGTTTGAATAAATGCATGCTTGTGTGGGAGAGAGACACGCTCCGCTGGTTCATATGAACACATGTGTTCTTAGCTTTTAATTTTCATGGCGAAGGTTGAAACTGCTTCGTTAATTGTTATATGGTTGGAAACGGAAATGCTACATGTGGTAATTGGTATAATGTCGTGAACAATGTGATACTTGGCAATTGTTGTGCTCATTATTAAGCTCTTGCATCATATACTTTGCACCTATTAGTGAAGAAATACATAGAGCTTGCTAAAATTTGGTTTGCATGATTGGTCTCTCTAAAGTCTAGATATTTTCTGGTAAGGGTTTGAGCAACAAGGAGGACGGTGTAGAGTTTTATAATGCTTGCAATATGTTCTTATGTGAGTTTTGCTGTACCGGTTCATACTTGTGTTTGCTTCAAACAACCTTGCTAGCCTAAGCCTTGTATTGAGAGGGATTACTTCTCGCATCCAAAATCCTTGAGCCAAAAACTATGCCATTTGTGTCCACCATACCTACCTACTACATGGTATTTCTCTGCCATTCCAAAGTAAATTGCTTGAGTGCTACCTTTAAACAATTCAAAATTTATCATCTCTAATTTGTGTCAATGTTTTATAGCTCATGAGGAAGTATGTAGTGTTTATCTTTCAATCTTGTTGGGCAACTTTCACCAATGGACTAGTGGCTTCATCCGCTTATCCAATAATTTTGCAAAAAGAGCTGGCAATGGGATTCCCAGTCCCAAATTAATTTACCTTCATAATTTTACAAAAATAGACACTCCTCCATGGTATGTGATTGTTGGACGGCACCCGAGGATTCGGTTAGCCATGGCTTGAGAAAGCAAAGGTGGGGAGGAGTGTCATCTAAATAAAACTAAAATAAAAAGGCACTCCTTCATGGTATGAGATTGTTGGCAGGCACCCGAGGATTCGGTTAGCCATGGTTTGTGAAAGTAAAGGTTGGAAGGAGTGCCACCCAAAATAAAAATGTTTCATGGGAGCCGCTCTTCGAGAGTTTGTCTGGCAAGGGGGTTAGAGTGCCCATTACCATTCGTTGACAACAACAAACACCTCTCAAAACTTTACTTTTATGCTCTCTTTATGTTTTCAAAATAAAAGCTCTAGCACAAATATAGCAATCAATGCTTCCTCTGCGAAGGGCCTTTCTTCTACTTTCATGTTGAGTCAGTTTACCTATTTCCTTCTGTCCTAGAAGCAAACACTTGTCTTAACTGTGCATTGATTCTTACATACTTGCATATTGCACTTATTATATTACTTTATGTTGACAATATCCATGAGATATACATGTTACAAGTTGAAAGCAACCGCTGAAACTTAATCTTCCTTTGTGTTGCTTCAACACCTTTACTATGAACTTATTGCTTTATGAGTTAACTCTTATGCAAGACTTATTGATGCTTGTCTCGAAAGTACTATTCATGAAAAGTCTTTGCTATATGATTCAATTGTTTAACCATTGTCTTTACCATTGCTTTGAATCGCTGCATTCATCTCATATGCTTTACAATAGTATGATTAAGATCATGTTGGTAGCATGTCACTTTAGAAATTATCTTTGTTATCGTTTACCTACTCGAGGACGAGTAGGAACTAAGCTTGGGGATGCTGATACGTCTCCAACGTATCTATAATTTCTGATGTTCCATGCTTGTTTTATGACAATACCTACATGTTTTGTTCACACTTTATGATGATTTTATGCGTTTTCCGGAACTAACCTATTGACGAGATGCCGATGCCGCCTGTTTCTGCTGTTTTTGGTTTCGAAATCCTAGTAAGGAAATATTCTCGGAATTGGACGAAATCAACGCCCAGAGTCTTAAAATTCCACGAAGCTTCCAGAACACCTGAGAGCCACCAGAGAGGAGCCCTGGGGGCCCCACACACCAGGCCGGCGCGGCCAGGGGGTGGGCCGCGCCCCCTAGTGTATCGTCGCCTCGTCAGCCCTCCGCCTCTTCGCCTATATAAAGGTCCCTAACCTAAATCTTCGATACGAAAAAGCCACGGTACGAGAAACCTTCCGAGCCGCCGCCATCGCGAAGCCAAGATCGGGGGACAGGTCTCTCCGGCACGCCGCCGGACGGGGAAGTGCCCGGAAGGCTTCTCCATCGACACCTCTGCCATCTCCACCGCCTTCTTCATCAACGCTGCCTCCCATGAGGAGGAGTAGTTCTCCATCGAGGCTAAGGGCTGTACCGTAGCTATGTGGTTAATCTCTCTCCTATGTACTTCAATACAATAATCTCATGAGCTGCCTTACATGATTGAGATTCATATGATGATGCTTGTAATCTAGATGTCATTATGCTAGTCAAGTGGATTTTACTTATGTGATCTCCGGAGACTCCTTGTCCCACGTGTGTAAAGGTGACAGTGTGTGCACCGTGTGGGTCTCTTAGGCTATATTTCACAGAATACTTATTCACTGTTATGAATAGCATAGTGAAGTGCTTATTTATATCCCTTTATGATTACAATGTGTTTTGTATCACTATTGATCTATCATGCACTCTAAGGTTATTTAAATATGAATATCGAATATTGTGGAGCTTGTTAACTCTGGCATTGAGGGTTCGTGTAATCCTACACAATTAGTGGTGTTCATCATCCAACAAGAGAGTGTAGAGTATAGCATTTATCTATTCTGTTATGTGATCAATGTTGAGAGTGTCCACTAGTGAAAGTATAATCCCTAGGCCTTGTTCCCAAATACTGAAATCATCGCTTGTTTACTGTTCTACTGCATCTATACTGCCTGCAATATTACCACCATCAACCACACGCCAGCAAGCATTTTCTGGTGCCGTTACTACTGCTCATATATATTCATACCACCTGTATTTCACTATCTCTTCACCGAACTAGTGCACCTATACATCGACAAGTGTATTAGGTGTGTTGGGGACACAAGAGACTTCTTGCTTTGTGGTTGCAGGGTTGCTTGAGAGGGATATCTTTGACCTCTTCCTCCCTGAGTTCGATAAACCTTGGGTGATCCACTTAAGGGAAAACTTGCTGTTGTTCTACAAACCTCTGCTCTTGGAGGCCCAACACTGTCTACAGGAAAAGAAGCGTGAGTAGGCACCAAAATCCTTCACACTCAAATCTCACCAAAGCACAAATGCTACGATGGAATTAGAGAGGAAGAACAATGGAGGAAATGAACAAATGACTTCAAGATCTGGATCCCAAGAGTTCCCCTCACTTAGAGAAAGAATGGATTGGAGGAGGTTGTAGATCTAGATCACCTCTTTCAAATTCCCAAAAAAATATGGAAGAATTATAGGAGGGAAAGAAGAGGAACTAAGCTCAAGAGGTTCAACAATGGTGGTCAAAAACGTACTCAAGAACCCTAAAAAACTATTGGGGAACAAGGCCCTTTTATAGCCAAAAGAAATACGACCGTTTGGGGCAAATCTGAGAGTTTTCGGGCATCTTGGCGGGAGGGCCGGAACGCCGGTTGCGCCGGGCAGCCTGGCGGGAGAGCTGGCACGCCGGGCATGGCGTCGGACCAGCCCGACAGAAACCGGGCGAGACGCCGGGCGAGCGGCGATTGCTTACTGGAGAAAGTCCGGTGTGCACCAGTGTGGGAGGCGGCACGTGCTGGGCCAGCCGGTGAGACAGCCGGCGCCACCGGGTGTGGTGCCGGGTGGTCCGGTGGGGCGGCTGGTCGATCAGGAGCCTCGCCAACAGGAACACGTGTTTACAAAAACAGTGATAACTTTTGCGTCCGGACTCCGATTTCGATGATATTGGGCTTGTTGGAATCAGAACAACAAGCCCTACAACTTTATGCATAGAAACATCATTGTCCACCCACGGAGTAAAAACCACAAGATGAATATTTTTACCTATCTATAAAGGAGACACCGCTAAAACCTCCAAACTGGAAAACACAATAGAAGATGCATACGGATTTCGTTTTCGATGAACTTGGGGTTGTTGTAAAGCTTGCAACAAGCTCAAGAATCTCACACGAGAAACAACAAGAAGCAAGAAGAATAGGGATATGCAAATTATGCAAAGGATTGAGCTCCCTAAAATGATATGATCAAGTTACCCAACCAAAATCCCCTCTTGATAGTGCGTCTATCTATCCTATAACCCGGTCTCCCAACAACCACCTTGAGACTAGTAAAAAGAAAACCTAACAAGGCTATACCTTTGCCTTGTGCATCCCGCTTGATCTTGATGATAACTCTTCAAGCTCCACTAAAGCCGGAATGCCTCACTTGATCATTGTTGCTTCGTGAAGACTCACAAATGCTCCCCCATACACCATGATGGGAAAGATCTATTGACGCACATCTTCACATGTCCATTATCATTGAAGGGATGGCAAAGCTTCAAGCATATGATCCTTTTGAGATGCTCATCTTGAACTTTACCAACTCAACCTTGATGATGATCACCACTTGATTCTCATCCTCTTATGGGCTATATTAAATCTCATTTTTGATGCACGCCCATGGAAAGATACCTAACCTGGAAATTCAATTCGGCTCCCGGGTGCGTATGCACCCTCTACCAAAAAATCATATTTCGGAATGTCAGAAAAATTTAACAAAAAAATTTACATGTACATCTTCATAATATATGTTCGTTAGTCAAGTTTCACGAAAAATAATATTTTTTGTGGTCTATATAAAAAAGAGAAAACTTATCTTGTGAAAAGCATTATTTTTAGCACTGAGTTTTGTCTTTTTACACACGTCACATGATAAGTCGATTTTTTATGAAACAACTTTGTAAGCGTGTAGCACGAGAAGATTTACATGCGAATTTTTGGTTTCAATTTTTTTGAAATTCAAAATATGTGTAAGATGCATTTCAAAATAGAGGGAGCATATGCTCCCATGTTCCAAAACACCACTCCAAACCCACATAGACAACACAAAGGCACACATATGATGGGTTAGTTCATAACGCATAATTGACAAAGCTTACCATACCACATGACTTCATGTGGCACATTCTTTATGCTTCATGCATTGACCAAAGTTGAATCTATTTCTTACTCTTCGTATTGGTCAAACTTGTATCTCACTACAAGAAAAGTTCTGATAGACAACGTCCCAAAATGGTCCGCTAAGGGCCATTTTTCGTCGCCTATGGGCCTAACCCGACGATATGGGTTCTGTTGTCGAAACTGCGTCAGGCAAAGTCCTACGACGATTTTTCGGTCCGTCGCGCTTGGGCGCCCTTCCGCCACGGAAAATCGGACCGTAAGTGTTTCCAGCCGACCGCGACGTCATGCAACCGACACGCGACGCCATTAATCGGCGCACGGCGTTAACCGACTGAAACCCCGTGGTAGATGGTAGGCTCACACGAGGCCGCCACGTCTAAGCGGGGCCCATTAAGTTTGCGGGCCGGCTGGACTTAGTTTGACCGGTCACTATATAGTCTGGTCCATTAGTTACGTGGGCTGGGCCTAACCTCTAAGGTTGACTAGTCAAAACTTTAATGGGCCAGCCCACTAAGCATGTGGGCCGGGCCGAATGCACTCATTTGACCGGTCAACAAGCAAAAGGGCCGGCCCACAAGTCTTCTTATGTCATATAGTAAGCATATTCGAGTTGATAAACAAGGTTTGGACATATTCAAACCATACAAATCATGTATCTAACCCCTAACCCTAAACTCTGTCTTATGAAGTCAATCATGAAGAGAAGTGGTTTTGGGTTTCAAACCTGGAAATTTAAAAAACCTCCCAAAAGCTTCATTTTAGAGTGACTAAGAAGGATCCATGCTTAGCTTTGAATTTCATATTTTAAACTTGTTTAAATCATTATCTAACCTAGGATTTGACCAAGATACAAATTGGTGGGCACAAAATTCAAAAAAAAACAGAAAAATGAAAAACCAAATCACATAGTCTTCTTATGTCATATCGTAAGCATTGAAGTTGATAAATAAGGTCTAGATATACCCAAACCATACAAATCGTGTATCTACCCCTGTCGATCTTATGAAGTCTAGCATGAAGAGAAGTCGTTTTGGGTTTCAAACATGGAAATTTCAAGAACATCCCAAAAGCTTCATTTTAGAGTGACTAAGAAGGATACAAACTTCCTTTTCATTTTCATGTTTTAAACTTGTTTAAATCTTGGTCAAACCGCCTAGGATTTGACCAAGATTCAAATGGGCATACAAATTCAGAAAAAAATCAAAAGAATGAAAAACCAATGCACATAGCATTCTTATGTCATATATATAGTAAGCATCAAAGTTGATAAACAAGGTCTAGACATATTCAAACCAGACAACTCATGTATATATCTACCCGGGCCCTAACCCTAAACTCGTCTTATGAAGTCAATCATGAAGAGAAGTGGTTTTGGGTTTCAAACATGGAAATTTCAAGAACCTACCAAAAGCTTTATTTTAGAGTGACTAAGAAGGATCCATGCTTACCTTTTCATTTTCATATTTTAAACTTGTTTAAATCTTTATCAAACCTAGGATTTGACCAAAAGATTCAAATGGGCATAAAATTCATAAAAAATCAGAAAAATGAAAACCAAAGCATATAGTCTTCGTATGTCATATAGCAAGCATTCAAGTTGATAAGTTAACAAGGTTTGGACATATTCATGCTCTATCATACTATCTTGAGGTGTATAAAGAACTCTTCATCTGTTTGCATGCTCTAAATCTTGTCAACCATAGCTCAACTTATGAGACTATCATGACACCGACTTAGAGCCATATCTTGAATTCTTCACTTGGAATCAAGCACTCAAGATTTTGATCATTCATTGTTTAACACATAAGCAAGAGCATGGCTAATATTGAGTTCCTCATAAGAACTCCATCTTCATTTCTTCTTCTTGATCATATCACATATATGTCTTCGAATCGATGATCTTGATGCCAATACTCAAGGTATATCTTTTATCTTCATGGCATCCATACTTGAATCCAACACATGGACTATAATTATTACCTATGGAATATTTCTTCATATAAACTCAGTGAAAACATTAGTCCATAGGGGTTGTCATTAATTACCAAAAACACACATAGGGACAATGTACCCTTACAATCTCCCCCATTTTGATAATTGATGACAACCACAACAAGAGGGTTTATATGATGAATATTACAAAAGTATGCAACTTATCTGAGGATAAGTTGAATACAAGAGGTTGTATTTGATATGGTCCAGTAACACAAAGCTACTAGCCCATATCAAAACCAGTTCTACTCACACAACTACAACTAATGTAAGGGATGTGAGTAGAACCAACATATATAGGGAAAACTCCCCCACAATGTATGCACATGTGATGAACATGAATTCATTGCATATACTGTGAAGATTAACCTTCGGGACAGTTTCCACTATATATATACAACCACGCAAGACATATAAATATGGAGTGCATGAGAGGTAAAACACTTAAGCACAAACCAAACTTAAGTATAAACCATTTCCCTTAAACCCTCTAAACTTCTCCCCCATTGGCAACAAGTGCCAAAATGGGTGAAATTTTTAGAAAGCCAATATAATATGAGTTCCTCCCTAAGGTGTGTACTTCTCATAATTTGAGTGGATTCAAATGCACATATCCAATGATGAATACTTGAAGGAAGTAAAACTATATTGAGGATCAAAGATTCCACAAAGATAACATGGTGGAGAAAGCTTCAATAAATAAAGCAAGCAATCAAAGATCCAATTGGCCGAACAAACAAAGATATCATGATAAGAGAGATATATTGCTCTAAATGAAACAAGAAAGCTCCCCAAGGTTCATGCATAAATTAGAATAGTTGCATTTGAATACAATATGCACAAACATGAAATCCTCACTCCCTATATATCATTTAGAACACAAACAAGATAAAGAGGGTAACTTTAGTCTAAAACATTCACGAGATATAAGTGCATGAAGATAAAATAAAATTAAGCCAAGTGCTCATAAATCAGTCCTTACCAACACCACTAAAACCACAAGGATAAAAAGATGGTCGGCAAAGAACAGGGATATCAAGGTGATGGATTAACGCTCTCATGTATATAAGTTTCTAAACTGGACAAGAGTATCCATAAAGAAACATGCACACACAAGAGGTTAATAAAATAAATAAGACATTGTATCCAAGATTAAGTCATAAAATATACCAAAAGATGTTTGCTTAAAAACATATATAGCCCATGGCTCCAATTTTCACTGAACTTCAACCAAGAAAATCTCAAAAACATCACAACTAACAATAAGGGAAGTAAATATAGTTGGAATGTTTTGAGAAAGGAAACAAGTATCACATATAGGGATTCATTTCGCAATTTCATCAATATTGCACATAAGAGCTCTTCGAGGAATTGATATGCAATAAATTGCTAGAAGACATATTTGGGATACGTGAATCATAAACAAGATTTATATATATTCCCATTGTATGCATCTCCTCAAATTACTAAAATTTACAATAAGAAGTTTTCTTTAAAAAGGATTTTTCAAGAACCGCAATATTTTCGAAATAAAGAATTTCATGCCAAGATGCAACCTACAAGAGGTTGGATGCTATATGAGTATGCATGAATAATATACTTGTTACCGAGATAGCAATGACATGATGTAGTAGATAAGAGTTCATCGATCATCCTAGCTTGGCTCCAATTCTCAGATGGTGACAACACCTTCCTTATAGATGAGACAAGCCTCCATTGCATCTTCAATGTACCTAAAACAGCATTCAAGTACATCTTGGTCTCCAAACTTATTGTGTCCAAAATGGTTAGACTAACCACAATACATAGGACACACTCCATATAAATATGTGCATATTTATAGATGAAATTTGAATTTCATGCACATCTTAGCCACTTAGGATTTGATGGAGTGTACCCTATATATTGGATCAAACAAAGCATAGTATGATATAAAATGTACATCTAGTAAAGATACATGCACAAGATCCAAATAAGAAAATCAACACATGATTTATGCAACAAAGTTCAGAAAATGAACTAATAAAATTATTGAGCATAAAAGATGAATAAAGCCACACATGCTCAAAGATTTATCTCATTCAAGCAAATAAAACATGTAAGAAGGAATGAGATAACACACTCCCAAAAGATCAAGGTCCCAACAAAATAAACCAAACCCTCTACACTTTTCATAATGACACAAGGTACCGAAAGGAAAAAAGGTTGTATTCCATCAAGGTAAACTTGATAGGAATCAAAAACATTTTCAAAAAGGCAAGGAGGACAATGGGAGCCACAAAATTTCTTGGAAATAAAATAAGGCAATAAAAAGACAATCCAGGATGAAGATGATCCACAGATGCTACCACATAAAAGGTTATCAATTGTCGAAGACAATGAGAATATTGGAATTAATTTCCGGTGGTATATTGCCAAGGATAGTAAGGATCAACTTCACAATAAAATACATAGGATAAATATATAGGATTAAGCACTATGCAGGGATGAAGATTTTTGATAGCTTCAGCTAGTCAAACAATCACGCACATCAATGATTATAATAACTTGAAGCAAACGGTGTCCCAAATAAGATATAGAGATATGTATTTCAGGAAAACCGCACCAAAAATTTCTTACTCAAACAAGAACCATAAGATGAGCAACAATTTTTTTTAAATAAAAGTGGAGCTTGTTTGAGCAAACCTGCCACCTAGGAATAAGATAGTTAAGAATATGAACTCTAAGTGGCACATATGTTCATATTTTCTAGGATTGTAATATACAAGAAGCATATTACTCCCCCATAATGTGATATTCACATTCGACTAGAGATGATTAATAGAAATTTAGAATTTGAATTTTTCATGAGTATGACACACCACATAGTGACTAGGTAATCTTGCAATATCAATACTAAGTGGTGATACCATGTACAGACATTTTAAAGAAAGAGAGATGCACAAGGCAGATCACTCCCCCAAAATGGGATGTTCCATTAAACACTCAAAGAGATCCAGATAAGATATCATCAAGATGCATTGGACTCAAAACAACACACAATTAAATGATGAGTCAAACAAACATACTTGAATACACAAGATAGGCAAGTAAGGCACAACACATACAAACACATATTTGGTAGACAACCAAACATGCGAAGGGGCAAGTAACTTACAATTAATATGAAGAGTTGAAGTACAAGTTACCGCAAAGAGGTACATTGGTTATAATATAGGGAGATGATAATCCATACGACTTGGCTTGGTCAAAATATAATATATGAAGATCCCTTAATTATTCATGAAGTAACCAAGTCTCTAATGCCCTCCACATACACTTATCCATCAAGTTTGAGCTTGTTGGGTCATAAGAGGTTAGTCACAATAGGTTTGGCAATCCAAATGGTTCTTTTCTTGACACCACTTCGAGTTCCAATAAACTTGGCAAACACATTGCTATCCTTATCCTTCCCAAGAGAATAATCATCATCAACAATGATAGGGTTAGATAAGGTACCGTTTAAGCATGAAGAGGCAAAGTGCCCCTTTTCACGGCAAACATAGCAATGTGTGACCCCCTTCTTCTTTTTTGTTGATTTCTTGACTTGGGGAGCTTTAGCTTGATTCTCCTTTGGAAGTGGCCTATTCTCAACTTGAGGTTGAGCTTGAGCTTGACCTTGTGGCCGCTTTCCTTGTTGCTTCTCACCCAAGTGCTTCTTCTTCTTCAATGGGCATGATATAACATGGTGCCCTTCAACCTTGCACTTGAAACAAACAATCTTGGCCGAATTATTGACTTGTTCTTGGCCCTTTTTCTTATTGCTCTTGCTCTTGGACTTGTTCTTGTTATTGGAGTTGAATCCAAGTCCACTCTTTTCATTGGGGGATTGTTGCACACTCAACATCTTGTCAAGTGCGGATTCCCCTTCATGACCCTTTTCCAAGTCTTTCTTCAAAGAAAGGACTTGGGCCTCGAGCTCTTTGATTTCCTCTACATGGTTAGTAGAAATGCAAGGACTAGAGGAAGTAGAACCTTCATTGTTAGAGCAACAAGGCAAAGAAAGTAATCCAACACAAGGTGTATCAATAGTATGACTAGAGGGATTACTAGGACTAGCACATTACACTATAGAATTTTGAGTAGAAGTAGTGCTCATGTCCAAATGAGGCTCACAAGATGTTACCTTAGTGATACTGGCCTCAAGAGCCAACTTTAGCCCATCATAGGAGATTAGGAGATCATCATGAGAGACCGAGAGCTTTTTATGACTTTCTACCAATTCCCTATAATTGCTAGCTTGCAAATCAAGTTGAGCCCTTAGCTCAACATTCTCCTTTAAGATAGATGCTTCAAAAGAAGTAGAGTTAGTAGAAAAAGCATCAATATATAATATATTTTCCTATTTCAAGCACATAAGATTCAAAGGATTCCATTTCTTGCTTAAGACCATTAGTTATGCACCTTTCATCTTTCAGCTCTTGTCTAAGGAGATTGAATCTCCGTTTCTCATTTTAAATATGAGATTCCAACTCCTCAATGGACTAATCCCTTTCATTGAGGGAGTCCATCAAGAAATCGAATTTAACAAGGGCATCACTGAAAGGATACGGATGTCGCCTAGAGGGGGGGGTGAATAGGCGGTTTAAAACTTTTACGAGATGGGCTTAACAAATGCGGAATAAAACTAGCGTTTACTTTGTCAAGCCCAAAGCCTATATATATGGTTCACCTATGTGCACCAACAACTTATGCTAAGCAATACAAGTAAGTATGTGATAGCAAGATATATATAAATTCAAGCACGATGGCTATCACAAGATAAAGTGTATAAGTAAAGAGCTCGGGTATAGAGATAACCGAGGCACGCGGGAGACGACGATGTAGCCCGAAGTTCACACTCTTGCGAGTGCTACTCTCCGTTGGAGCGGTGTGGAGGACAAGTCACTCCAAATGCACGAGGGCCACCGTATTCTCCTCGAGAATTCCCACCAAGAGGGATGTCCTCGATCCACTATGTAACCTTAGGGAGGTTACCGAACCCGCACAAAGCTTGGGGCTATCTCCACAACTTAATTGGAGGCTCCCAACAAATTGCCACAAAGGCCTTGCCCTTGAAGAATCTCCACAACTTAATTGGAGTCCCCAAGAACACCACTAAGATGCCACAAAGGCCTTGCCCTTGAAGATTCTCCACAACTTAATTGGAGTCCCCAAGAACACCACAAAGATGCCACAAAGACCTAGAAACCGTCTAGGGTTCCAAGAACCCAAGAGTAACAACCTTCTTGTTTTCACCACCACGAATCACCGTGGAGAACTCAAACCGATGCACCAAATGCAATGGCAAGAACACCACAAAGATGCTCAAGTACTTCTCTCTCAAATTCCAACAAAGCTACAAAAGCTATTGGGGGAATAAGAGAGGAAGAACAAATAGGAGGAGGAACACCAAATTTCTCCAAGATCTAGATCTAGTGGATTCCCCTCACAAAGAGAGGGATTTGATTGGTGAAGATGTAGATCTAGATCTCCTCTATCTTTCTCTCAAATAGATGCAAGATTCATGGGAGGGAGAGGGAGATAGCAAGCTCAAAGAAGGTCAACAATGGAGGCAAAAACGAGCTCAAACGGTTGGGAAACTTTGGGGAAGAAGACCCCCTTAAATAGGGCAAGAGAAATCTGCCCGTTATGCACAAAACTCATCAAAACCGGAACTTCCGGTCATTTGGGGCGGAACTTCCGCCCCCCGGAAGTTCCGGCCAACTTCCGGGTGAAGTAGGGCGCCCCCGGAATGCTCTCGGTATGTTTTCTGCGTGCAGATTCATCATTTCCGGAAGTTCGGCGGAAGTAGGGCAGAAGTTCCGGTCCGGCCAACTTCCGGCCAAAAAACTGCTTCACGAAAACTTGAATAACTTTTGCATCCGGACTCCGATTTTGATGATCTTGGGCTCGTTTCGAAGCTAGTAACAAGCTCTACAAGATAATGCAGGGAACCATCATAGTCCAGTAAGTTAGGATAGAAACAAATGATGAAATGTTTGACCTATCTAAAAAAGACATGCCGGTAAAACCTCCAACCTCAAAAATGCAACAACTTGAGTTGGGAAACTCGGATTTGGGTGAAACCAATTTTGTTGTAAAGAAGATGACAAGAGCTACCCCACAAAGAGTGAAAAGCTTAAGAACAAGTGGGGTAGGTTTTTCTATGTATTTTAGAGTGAAACCTCTCAATACGAGAAACCGAGAAAAACTCCAATATCGAAAACGCAACAAGTGATTCATGCGGAATCCGTTTTCGATGAACTAGAACTTGTCATGAGAATAAGCACAAGCTCTAAAACACCATATGGATAAGATACAAATAACAACCAAGAAAGATGATGCAAGGATGCAAAGGTTTGAGCTCTCCGAAGGATACGATCGAGTTACTCACTCGAGAGCCCTCTTGATAGTACGGCAACTAAACTATAAACCGGTCTCCAACTACACTATGAGACCGGTGAGAGAGAAACCCTATCAAGAGCAAACCTTATACTTGCACATTCCACTTGAGCTTGATGATGACGATCTTGACCTCAACAAGATGGAACGCCTTTCTTGCTTGTGCTTGCTTGATGAAGTCTTGTGGATTACTCCCCCATAATCCACCATGGGAGAGCTTCTTCTTCGGCGCATCTTCACATAACCATGACCACCATGTGGATTGCTCCCCCATAATCCACCATGGGAGAGCTTCTTCTTCGACGCATCTTCACATATCCATGATCACCATATGGATGGCAAGACTCAAGCAAAGGATCTCTTCGAGATGGCTCATCTTGAACTTGCACTTCATTTCTTCATTCTTCATCATGTTGATGTCTTGAAGTAACTTGAGGGCTCACTTCATCTTCATCTTCAAGACATACTTGACACTTGATATCCTTCATCAATTTCTTCTTATTGCAACCTTGAAGCCAACAAATGGTTCAAGAATTGCCTATGGACAACTCCTACAAATATAACTCAATGCAAACATTAGTCCATAGGGATTGTCATTAATTACCAAAACCACACATGGGGGCTCCATGCACTTTCAATCTCCCCCATTTTGGTAATTGATGACAATCTCTTTGAGAGGGTTTATATAAGGAATTTAAGTAACAAATAAGTTGAATATATAGAGCAAACTCCCCCATAATATATGCATGTGTGAATGATCTTGACTTTCATTGCATATATTGGCATTCAAAGCCTAGTGGAGTTTCCTCTAAATATTCAACTATGCAAAGCAACAAGATGCAATGCAATAAAGGCACATGCTTAAGCACAAAGCAAAGACATAACCAAATTCCCTTAAACCCTCCAAACTTCTCCCCCATTGGCACCAATTGCCAAAATGGGTGAAAAATTTAGAAGGCCAATATAGTGAGAGTTCCTCCATAGTGTGTGCATTTCTCATAATTTCAGTGGAATCAAATGCACATATCCAATGATGAATATTCGGAAGGAATCACACTATAGATAGGATCAAAGATTGCAAAAAGATAACAAAGTCAAGAAGCTTCAACAAATGAAGCAAGCAACCAAATGAACCACAAGGAAGATACCAAAAGAAAGATAGATATTATGATAAGATCAAGAAGATTGCTCTAAATAATATGAGGAAGCTCCCCAAGGTTTGTGCACAAAACTAGACAATTTGCATTGGAGTATAAAGTGCACAAACATGGAATCATCACTCCCATAATATCATTCAAAAACAAAAGATACCAAGTGAATCAAACTCTAATGATCACCACAAGATAGTGTTCTAAATCAAATGAGGAAGCTCCCCAAGGTACATGCATAAAATAAAATGTTGCATTTGAATACAATATGCATAACATGGAATCCTCACTCCCTCATTTAAAACACAAACATTTGTAATAGATCATAGATAGAAAAGTAAGCTAAACACTTGCAACAAACAAATAGTTGAGCAACAAGTAAGAGGAACCATAATAAAAAGGCTCAACCAAGAGGATATGTGAAAGGCATGATAAAGCATATTATAAGACTATTACAAGGATGAGCAAAAAGCATCATCATAGTCTTCAATGAATTATATTGCTTAGCATGACCAATCAACACGCAATAAATAAATAAGATATCAAAAGGAGATGTATCATCTCTTATGTGTATAAGTTTCTCTAAGTGGGCAATATCACAAAGATATTTATCCACAAAGAAACATGCACACACAAAATAGATACGCAAGAAAAATAGTATGATATCCAAGACGAAGTCATGCAATATACCAATAAGAATTTTTGCTTAATAGCATGGCCAAAGGCTCAATTTTATCTTATTGTACATTCATGAACTTCAACCACAAACAACTAAAATACATCACAAATATCAACAAGGGATAGAAGATAGTTGGGATGCATTTGAGAAAGGCAACAAGTATCACAAACGGGGATACCAAAAGAAGTAACTAAATTTGCACTTTCATCTATATTGCACATGTGAGAGCCTTGAGGAATTGATATGCAACAAAATTGCTAGATAGGCATAGTTGGGATGGATGAATCATGAGCATGATTTAAAATACTTCCCAACAAATGAACTCATCTCAAATTACTCACATTCACAATAAAGAGGTTTCATTAAGACTTTTGCAAGAAGCACAACATTTGCAAATCAAGAGATTCATGCCAAGATGCAACCATAAGGTTGGATACAAGAAAAGTATGCATGAGAAGATACTTGTTACCAAGATAGCATTGGTGTGGATGTAGTAGATATGTATTCGTTGACCATCCTAGCTTGCCTCAAGTTACCATTGAGTCACCACTTCTTTCCAAGAGTGAGACAAGCATTCAATGCATATCCATTGTACCTAACACAAAGGTAAGTACAAAATGGTCCCCAAACTAATTGGGTCCGAAGTAGTTAGACACACTACAACATATAGGACAAACTCCACAATTCTATGTGCATATAGATATGAAATTGAATTTCATGCACATCTTAGCCAAATTAGGATTTGATGGAGTTTACCCTATATATTGGATCAAAGAAAGTGACACATGCAATAAGATATACATATATTAAATATGCATGCACAATACTTTCAAGGACCAAAGGAAGATACAATTTGGACAAAACACCAAATAAATCAAGAGACAATGGTTGCCCAAATTATATCAAAGAATCAAATCAACACAAGATTGACTCCAAAGACTTATCTCATTATAAGAAGCTAATTAAGCCTAAGCACAAAGGAATGAGATAACCAACTCCCAAGAGAGCAAGGTTCCAACAAATAAACCAAACCCTCGACACTTCTTATGATGGCACAAAGTACCAAAAAAAATAAAATTTTATATCTCCCAAAACCAAATTTTTGATAATGATCAAGAGATGTTAAGCATTCTAACAAATATATAAGAGCTCCCCCAAGATTAGTGCATTATCTAGGATTTTTCATATGAATACAAAATGCACAAAACTAGGATCATCACGCTACCTATATCTACTAAAGTGCTAAGAAAGTTTGAATAGTCAAATTAGATCCATAAGATGCAAGGAAGACACATGGGAGTCAAAGCAAAACAAATTCATGGCAATAAATAAGGCAATTTGAACACAAGAGCCAATGTAGATATGATCAATAAATATCTACCTCATAATTTATTACCACTTGTCCTAGGACAAGAGGTATTAGGAAATATTTCCCGGTGGTAGTTTGTAAGTATACATAAGATCATATTTACAACGAATAAAGCATATGGTAAAAGATAAGAGTTAACCATCATGCAAAGAAAGTTTCTTGATAGCTTCATTTAGTCATACCAACATGCAAGGCAATTAATAGTATTCATACCAACATGCAAAGCAATTAATAGTATTCATACCAACATGCAAAGCAATTAATAGTATGACTTGAAGCACATGGTTTCCCAAAAATGTATTGAGGGACACGTTGTGAAAAACCATGCCAAGAAAAACTTTCACAAATAAGATCCACAAAGATATTAGCAATGAAGCTATTTAAGCAAATTGGAGCTTGTTTGAGCAAACATGCCACATAGGAGAGAGATAATTTACGATATCAATTCTATGTGACACAACCTCAAATGTTCACATT
Source organism: Lolium multiflorum (assembly GCA_030979885.1). Lineage (NCBI taxonomy): Eukaryota > Viridiplantae > Streptophyta > Magnoliopsida > Poales > Poaceae > Lolium > Lolium multiflorum. Next base: position 5,023,813 of record CM061753.1, read on the forward strand.
TTCTAGGCTTGTAATATGCACAAAGCTTATTACTCCCCCATAATGTGATAAGGAATTTATTTTCACAAGAGGCAAATAAGATTCAACTAGAGATATTAATGGACATTAGAATTTGAATTTCTCATGAAGATGACATACCACATAGAGACTAGATAATCTTGCAATATCAATTCTAAGTGATATTCCTCATGTACACACATTGTTAGGATCATGAAATTCCCAAAGGAATATCACTCCCCCAAAATGGGATAGTCCATTAATCGCTCATAAGAGCCATATAAGATACAACAAGATGCAAAGAGGCTCCAACACAAACACAAATACATGGTGTGCAACCCAACATGCATAGACTTGATTTCTCAAGCAAAACAATTAGGAAGCACAACATATACAAACACATGTTAGGAACAAAACTAACACATGCAAAGGGGCGAGTAACTTTCAATATAAATGAGTTGAGAACATGTTACCGCAAGGAGGAACATTGGATATATGATAGTAGCAAGATAATCAAAAGACTTGGCTTGATATAATATAAATGATGAAGATCCCTTAATTCTTCATGATGTAGCCAAGTCTCCAATGCCCTCCAAAAAGCACCTATTGATCAAGTTTTGGATTGTTGGTCCCCAACTAAGTTGGGTCCTAAGAGGTTAGTCACAATAGGCTTAGCAACCCAAATGGTTCTTTTCTTGACACCACTTTGAGCACCTACATATTTGGCAAACACATTGCCACCCTCATCCTTACGAAGAGAATAAACATCATCAATGGTGATAGAGTTGGATGAGGTACCAATAGTGCAAAAGGAGGAGATGTGGCCCTTCTCACGGCATATGTAGCAAGTTCTTTTCTTCTCCTTCTTCTCACTAGATTTCTCCACAATGGGAGCATTGGCTTGATTCTTCTTGGGAAGTGGCATTTCTTCAACTTGAGGTTGAATATGAGTTTGAGCTTGAGGCCGCTTCCCTTTTTGCTTCTTCTTCAAAGGGCAAGATCTAACATGATGCCCTTCAATTTTGCACTTGAAGCAAACAATCTTGGCCGGGTCTTTGACTTGTACTTGGCCCTTCTTCTTATTGTTGTTCTTGGACTTGTTCTTGTTGTGGGAGTTGAATCCAAGTCCACTCTTGTCATTGGGGGATTGTTGCACACTCAACATCTTGTCAAGTTTGCATTTCCCTTCATGACTCTTTACCAAGTCGTTCTTCAAAGAAGAGACTTGGGCCTTGAGCTCTTTGATTTCCTCTACATGGTTAGTAACAACACAAGTACTAGAGGAAGTAGAACCTTCATTGTTAGAGCAACAAGGCAAGGAAGATAATTCATCACAAGATTTAGCAATATTATGAGTGGATGAATTACTAGGACTAGCACATGGCAATATAACATTTTGAGTAGTAGTGCTAGTACCCACATGAGGCTCACAAGGTGTTGCCTTAGATATTATAGCCTCATGAGCTAACTTTAGCCTATCATGAGAGGCTAGAAGATCCTCATAGGAGCTAGAAAGCTTTCCATGATTTTCTTCCAATTTCCCATAATTGCTAGTTAGCAATTTAAGTTGAGCCCTTAGCTCAACATTCTCCTTCAAGATAGATGCTTCACAAGAAGTAGAGTTAGTAGCACAAGCATCATTATTAATAGAAATGGGAGAAGGCAAGTTGTCATGCTCTTTTAGATAAGAAGCTTTAAGTTGCTCATGCGACTCGGTGAGTTTGGTGAGCGCACTCTCAATGACCCTTGAGCCCTTTTTGAGTTGCTCAAAATCCTCAAGGAGTTTAGCATTAACAAACACAAGCTTATCATTTTTTAGCTTTAGTTCATTTGCCACCTCAAGAGCTCTATCATGGTTTTCCTTTTCTCTAGACAATTCTAGAGCAAAGGTTTCCTCAAGAGCTTCCTTGGTGGTTTGTTCTTCTTCAAGTTCATCCTTTAGATATGCCACATCATTGGCGTACTCACGTTCAAGAGCACCCATTTTATCAATGGTGTTCTCATGCATCCAAATAAGTTTTTGGCTCTCAATAGCGGTAGTCAAGATTTCAAAGAAGTGAGTGCTAGCAATTTTATCTTTGCAAAGAACCTTGAATACACTCTTACCCTTATCGCGTAGAGAGACAACCCAATCCTCTTCTTCATATTCATCCTCATCCTTATCACCACGAGACATATTAGGTTCCATGGTAGGAGGTACCGTGGAACCCTTGGCCATAAGGCATACATGAGGACCGTGAGATAAAGATGAGGAGATACTTGAGGCTCTTTTCAAGATCTTGTCTTGACCAATAGAATCTTTGGTTTCCTCTACATTGTTAGACACACAACAACTAGAGGAAATAGAAGCATTTTTATCATGGCCACAAGATAATGCAAGCATATCATCATTAGATTTATTCAAGCAACTTACACATGATATGCAAGGACTATCAACACAAGCATGTAAATCATTTCTAGTGCTAGATGTGTTTGAGTCCGTAGATGAAGCATTGCAATGAGATAGAGATGAAGAATCATCAATAGTAAGCTCAATATCAACATTGCAATTTTCATCACCACTCACCATATCATTACCTTGTGTCTTGACACACTTTGGTGAAGTGGATGAAGATGAGAACTCATCACGGCCGGAAGTGGAAGCAATGCAATCATCCTTAATAATATTGGACACATCATATTTATCTTGAATTTTTGTCCATAACTCATGAGCGCTCCAAAAAGGCAAGTATGGAAAAAGACCTACATCTCTCAAAGCATTCATAAGAACATAAGAAGCTTGAGAATTGAGATATAAATTTTTCTCATCCTCTAAAGATAGATTTTGTGAATCCATAGGAGGAGAAAAACCTATATCTACAATTTTCTCCATATGAGGGTCAATGTCCCGAAAATGACTAAGCATGCAAATTTTCCAAACATCATAATTTGTGCCATCTAATATAAGAGTGTTATCATGCACTAATCCTCTAGCCGACATCTTTACTCTCAAGGCGGTGAAGCCTAAGAATGAGAGACCTCGCTCTGATACCAATTGAAAGGACACGGATGTCGCCTAGAGGGGGGTGAATAGGCGGTTTAAAACTTTTACGAGATGGGCTTAACAAATGCGGAATAAAACTAGCGTTTACTTTGTCAAGCCCAAAGCCTATATACTATGGTTCACCTATGTGCACCAACAACTTATGCTAAGCAATACAAGCAAGTATGTGATAGCAAGATATATATAACTTCAAGCACGATGGCTATCACAAGATAAAGTGCATAAGTAAAGAGCTCGGGTATAGAGATAACCGAGGCACGCGGAGACGACGATGTAGCCCGAAGTTCACACTCTTGCGAGTGCTACTCTCCGTTGGAGCGGTGTGGAGGACAAGTCACTCCAAATGCACGAGGGCCACCGTATTCTCCTCAAGAATTCCCACCAAGAGGGATGTCCTCGATCCACTATGTAACCTTAGGGAGGTTACCGAACCCGCACAAAGCTTGGGGCTATCTCCACAACTTAATTGGAGGCTCCCAACAAATTGCCACAAAGGCCTTGCCCTTGAAGAATCTCCACAACTTAATTGGAGTCCCCAAGAACACCACTAAGATGCCACAAAGGCCTTGCCCTTGAAGATTCTCCACAACTTAATTGGAGTCCCCAAGAACACCACAAAGATGCCACAAAGGCCTAGAATCCGTCTAGGGTTCCAAGAACCCAAGAGTAACAACCTTCTTGTTTTCACCACCACGAATCACCGTGGAGAACTCAAACCGATGCACCAAATGCAATGGCAAGAACACCACAAAGATGCTCAAGTACTTCTCTCTCAAATTCCAACAAAGCTACAAAAGCTATTGGGGGAATAAGAGAGGAAGAACAAATAGGAGGAGGAACACCAAATTTCTCCAAGATCTAGATCTAGTGGATTCCCCTCACAAAGAGAGGGATTTGATTGGTGAAGATGTAGATCTAGATCTCCTCTATCTTTCTCTCAAATAGATGCAAGATTCATGGGAGGGAGAGGGAGATAGCAAGCTCAAAGAAGGTCAACAATGGAGGCAAAAACGAGCTCAAACGGATGGGAAACTTTGGGGAAGAAGACCCCCTTAAATAGGGCAAGAGAAATCTGCCCGTTATGCACAAAACTCGTCAAAACCGGAACTTCCGGTCATTTGGGGCGGAACTTCCGCCCCCCGGAAGTTCCGGCCAACTTCCGGGTGAAGTAGGGCGCCCCGGAATGCTCCCGGTATGTTTTCTGCGTGCAGATTCGTCATTTCTGGAAGTTCGGGGAGTAGGGCGGAAGGCCAACTTCCGGCCACCGGAACTTCCGGCCAACTTCCGCCAAAGCTTCACGAAAACTTGAAACTTTTGCATCCGGACTCCGATTTTGATGATCTTGGGCTCGTTTCGAAGCTAGTAACAAGCTCTACAAGATCATGCAGGGAACCATCATAGTCCAGTAAGTTAGGATAGAAACAAATGATGAAAGGTTTGACCTATCTAAAAAAGACATGCCGGTAAAACCTCCAACCTCAAAAATGCAACAACTTGAGTTAGGAAACTCGGATTTAGGTGAAACCAATTTTGTTGTAAAGAAGATGACAAGAGCTACCCCACAAAGAGTGAAAAGCTTAAGAACAAGTGGGGTAGGTTTTTCTATGTATTTTAGAGTGAAACCTCTCAATACGAGAAACCGAGAAAAACTCCAATATCGAAAACGCAACAAGTGATTCATGCGGAATCCGTTTTCGATGAACTAGAACTTGTCATGAGAATAAGCACAAGCTCTAAAACACCATATGGATAAGATACAAATAACAACCAAGAAAGATGATGCAAGGATGCAAAGGTTTGAGCTCTCCGAAGGATACGATCGAGTTACTCACTCGAGAGCCCTCTTGATAGTACGGCAACTAAACTATAAATCGGTCTCCAACTACACTATGAGACCGGTGAGAGAGAAACCCTATCAAGAGCAAACCTTATACTTGCACATTCCACTTGAGCTTGATGATGACGATCTTTACCTCAACAAGATGGAACGCCTTTCTTGCTTGTGCTTGCTTGACGAAGTCTTGTGGATTGCTCCCCCATAATCCACCATGGGAGAGCTTCTTCTTCGGCGCATCTTCACATAACCATGACCACCATGTGGATTGCTCCCCCATAATCCACCATGGGAGAGCTTCTTCTTCGACGCATCTTCACATATCCATGATCACCATATGGATGGCAAGACTCAAGCAAAGGATCTCTCCGAGATGGCTCATCTTGAACTTGCACTTTATTTCTTCATTCTTCATCATGTTGATGTCTTGAAGTAACTTGAGGGCTCACTTGTAGGGATTCCTTGCATAGAAAACAAAAATTTTCCTACCGCGAGAACGCAATCCAAGCCAAGATGCAATCTAGAAGACGGGAGCAACGAGGGGATGATCAAGACTAACCCTTGAAGATTTCCAAAGCCTATAAGAGTAGGCTCTTATTGCTGCGGTAGACGATCACTTGCCGCTTGCAAAAGCGCGTAGAAGATCTTGATCCGGTGCCACGATCGGGCAGCACCTCCGTACTCGGTCACACGTTCGGTGTTGATGAAGACGACGTCCTTCTCCCCGTTCCAGCGGGCAGCGGAAGTAGTAGCTCCTCCTTGAATCCAGCACGACGGCGTGGTGGCGGTGGTGGTGGAGAACTCCGGCAGGGCTTCGCCTATGCGCTGCGGGAGTATTATGTGGAGGAGGAGAGGCTAGGGTTTGGGGAGAGGGGGAGGCTAGGGCGTGATACGTCTCCAACGTATCTATAATTTCTGATGTTCCATGCTTGTTTTATGACAATACCGACATGTTTTGTTCACACTTTATGTCATTATTATGCGTTTTCCGGAACTAACCTATTGACGAGATACCGAGGCAGTTGTTGTTTTTGGTTCCAGAAAGGCTGTTCGGGCAATATTCTCGGAATTGGACGAAATCAACGCCAAACCTCCTATTTTTCCCGGAAGGCTCCAGAACACCGAAGGAGAGTCGGAGGAGAGCCAGGGGGCCCCACACCATAGGGCCGCGCGGGCAGACGGCCGCGCCGGCCTAGGTGAGGCCACCCCAGTCCCCCCCGCGCCGCCTCTTCGCCTATAAAACCCCTTTCGACCTAAAAACGCAGCACCAATTGACGAAACTCGAAAGACTCCGGGCGCCGCCACCATCGCGAAAGTCCAATTCGGGGGACAGAACTCTGTTCCGGCACCGCCGGACGGGGAATTGCCCCGAGCCATCTCCACCGCCGTCTCCACCGCCATCTTCACCGCCATCGCGCCTCCATGATGAGGAGGTGTAATTCACCCCCGAGGCTGAGGGCTGCTGTAGCTATGTGGTTAATCTCTCCCCATGTACTTCAATACAATAATCTCATGAGCTGCTTTACATGATTGAGATTCATATGAGTTTTGTATCACTATTCCTCTATGTGCTACTCTAGTGATGTTATTAAAGTAGTCTATTCCTCCTCCATGATGTAATGTTGGCAGTGTGTGCATCATGAAGTACTTGGTTTATGCTATGATTGTGATCTCTTGTAGATTATGAAGTTAACTATTACTATGATGGTATTGATGTGATCTATTCCTCCTTTCATAGTGTGATGGTAGTAGTGTGCATGCTATGTTAGTACTTGGTTTAGTCGTGTTGATCTATCTTGCACTCTAAGGTTATTTAAATATGAACATTAAATTGTGGAGCTTGTTAACTCCGGCATTGAGGGTTCGTGTAATCCTACGCAATGGTGTTCATCATCCAACAAGAGAGTGTAGAGTATGCATTTATCTATTCTGTTATGATCAATGTTGAGAGTGTCCACTAGTGAAAGTATGATCCCTAGGCCTTGTTCCTAAATACGCTATCGCTGTTTGTTTATGTTTTTCGCGTTACTACATGTTACTACTGCTTGTTTACTGTCCTGGGCAAAGCACTTTTCTGGTGCCGTTGCCACTGCTCATATATTCATACCACCTGTATTTCACTATCTCTTCGCCGAACTAGTGCACCTATTGTATTAGGTGTGTTGGGGACACAAGAGACTTCTTGCTTTGTGGTTGCAGGGTTGCTTGAGAGGGATACCTTTGACCTCTTCCTCCCTGAGATCGATAAACCTTGGGTGATCCACTTAAGGGAAACTTGCTGTGTTCTACAAACCTCTGCTCTTGGAGGCCCAACACTGTCTACAAGAATAGAAGCTCCCGTAGACATCAAGCACTTTTCTGCGCCGTTGCCGAGGAAAGGTAAAAGGCACTCATACTTCGGTTCCAGGTATACTTTTCGCGCCGTTGTGTTTGTGCTCGAAGCTATTTCCTTTAGATCCTGCAATTGCATCTTTTTGTTTCTTGTTTTACACTAGTTAGGCATAATGGAATATAACTATGAGCTTCTTAATTTATTTCCTAAGCTAAGACATGAATTGTGTGATGCGAAAATTAAAGAACCTATGGAACCTCATTTGCATGCTAGTAGCAATATTATTGGTATGAACGCAATCACTACTAATGCTATGAATAAGTCTAAGCTTGGGGAAGCTAGTTTCTGTGATCTTTTTGGCTTCCCATCTTTAGGGGAGAAAATTTGTTCTGATAATGCTTTATCTCCCATATGCGATAACTCTAATGATGCTTCTGATATTTTGAATCCACCTGCTGAAAGTATTCCGTATAAAATACCTATGAAAATTATTGAACGCGTTATGGATAACCGCTATAAAGGGGATGGAACTATCCATCCTGGAGATCATTTACTGTTTTTGCATGAATTATGCGGGTTATTCAAGTGTGCAGGTATCTCTATGGATGAAGTGAAGAAGAAGCTATTCTCTATTTCGCTGTCTGGTAAAGCGGCGCATTGGTATAAATTGTTGGAGAATAGTCATTCTCTTGGTTGGGAGGAAATTGTACCTCTCTTTTACTCTAAATTTTATCCTCCTTATGAAGTGCATATTGATAGGAATTATATTTATAACTTTTATCCTCGTGATGAAGAGAGTATTTCTCAAGCGTGGGGGAGATTGAAGTCACTAATGCTCAAATGTCCCATTCATGAGCTCCCCCGTAATGTTATTGTTAACAATTTTTATGCGAGGCTTTCAGGACAACACAAGGACTATCTGGATGCCTGTTCGGAGGGATCTTTCACAAGCAAGGAGGTTGAAGCTAGGTGGGATCTTCTTGATCGGATTGAGGAGAACGCTGAAGGATGGGAGAACAAAGAAGGTAAAGAGTCAGGTATAAATTATGATTATGAATGCATTGAAGCTTTTATGGATACTGATAAATTTCGAAATATGAGTGCTACTTATGGTCTTGACTCTCAAGTTGCTGCAAATCTTTATAAAGCCTTTGCTTCTCATTTTGAATTGCCTAAAAAGAATTTTGATAAGTATCATGAACCTTTTAAAGAGGCTTGCATGAAGAATGAAATTGTTGTTAATTATTGCAATAAGCATGCTCAAACTCCTAAGAATGCTATTTCCTATAAGCATGTTAATTTTTGTGGAATACATAGACCTTGTGGAATTAATCAAATCAAAGATGAATATTGTATCCATCATGCTAATGAAAAAACTAGAAAGTGGTTTAGGGCTCTAGATGATCTTGGTAAAAAAGTTTGTGCCCTCTATCCTTTTATTTGTGAAGTTTGCCATGAAGTGGGTCATTTAATTTTCAATGCTCCTCCAATGATAATTTGAACCCAATGAGTGCTGCAAATTTGTATTGTGATGATGAAATTACTCCTAATCAGCATGATGAACTTACTTTATTTTTGGGGTGTGAAGAACTGTCGAGAAAAATCTCTTTGTTACATATGAGTGATCTTGATATTGATGATGTCCTGCATGGGTGTTTTTCTTATTGCATTGATAATAGCCATACAAATACTTACATACAAAATATTTTAGAAGATGACACCTTGCCAAAATATGATAGGACCGCTGTGTGTTTTCAACTAATTAATGAAAAGGAGGATCCTCCCAAGTTTCTTCTATTGTTTCGAAAGTAAATCAGGTTATACGGACAAGCCTCCCTTCAAGCCTCTTCCTCCTAAAGAAGGGAACGAGGAGAAGGAAGAGAAGAAGAAGAAGAAGGGAACGAAGAAGAAGAAGAAGAAGAAGAAGAAGAAGAAGGAGAATAAAAAGAAAGAGGTAACGGCGTATCCCCGCGTGAATGAGATAACGCTAGGTAACCGTAAGTATGTTGCTCCTAATGATTATTGTGATAATGAATCTGAATACGATGATCTTCCTATGCCCTTTACATACATTAGCAATCATGATTTGAATGAGCACACTACTTTTGATATTGCAAATCTCTGGGAAACTAATTCTGAAAATGATGATGATAATAATTGCCATAGTGTCAGTGCTATCCATGCTTCCTCCCATAATGATATAGAAAGCTCTAAGCTTGGGGAAGAGGTGTTTGAAAATCCTTTTGCTACTGGTCATTATGTTCTTGATACATCTCCTTCTAATAACAATGATGGTGTGGACACAGATAAACCGATTGTGAAAGATAACTATTCTATTTCTTATGATGACACTGTGCCTCCGATCTTTGATGATTATTATAAAGAATGCTATGATATAGGTTATAACTACCCTTATGAAACTTTTCATAGTCATGATTGGATTACCAAAAACAATTCTTTTAATATGCAACTTGTTTACCATGTTCAAATTCTTGATAATAATCTTGCTCCAATTACTATTAATGAGAATAACTCTTCTTATGCCAAAATTAATGATACTTCTATGCATATGAACCATGATAAGAATGTTTCAAGTGATGGGTATATTGTGGATTTCATCAATGATGCTACTGAAAGTTATTATGAGAGAGGGAAATATGGTTATATGCATCTTAATAATATTAAGTTTCCCCTCTTTATGTTGAGAATCTTGAAGTTACTCGTGTTTTATCCTCTTATGCTTGTCACTTTGTTCTTCATGAATTCATTTGTGTACAAGATTCCTCTGCATAGGAAGCATGTTAGGCTTAAATGTGTTTTGAATTTGCCTCTTGAAGCTCTCTTTTGCTTCAAATACTATTTCTTGCGAGTGCATCATCAAAACTGATGAGCCCATCTTAATGGCTATAAAGAAAGAACTTCTTGGGAGATAACCCATGTGTTTATTTTGCTACAGTATTTTGTTTTATATTTGTGTCTTGGAAGTTGGTTACTACTGTAGCAACATCTCCTTATCTTAGTTTTGTGTTTTGTTGTGCCAAGTAAATTCGTTGATAGTAAGGTTCATACTAGATTTGGATTACTGCGCAGAAACAGATTTCTTTGCTGTCACGAATCTGGGCAAAATTCTCTGTAGGTAACTCAGAAAATTATGCCAATTTACGTAAGTGATCCTCAGATATGTACGCAACTTTCATTAAATTTGAGAATTTTCATTTGAGCAAGTCTGGTGCCTCAATAAAATTCATCTTTACGGACTGTTCTGTTTTGACAGATTCTGCCTTTTATTTCGCATTGCTTCTTTTGCTATGTGGGATGGATTTCTTTGTTCCATTGACTTCCAGTAGCTTTGAGCAATGTCCAGAAGTGTTAAGAATGATTGTGTCACCTCTGAACATGTGAGTTTTTGATTATGCACTAACCCTCTAATGAGTTTGTTTCGAGTTTGGTGTGAAGGAAGTTTTCAAGGGTCAAGAGAGGAGGATGATATACAATGTGATCAAGAAGAGTGAAAGCTCTAAGCTTGGGGATGCCCCGGTGGTTCATCCCTGCATATTTCAAGAAGACTCAAACATCTAAGCTTGGGATGCCCAAGGCATCCCCTTCTTCATCGACAAATTATCAGGTTCCTTCTCTTGAAACTATATTTTTATTCGGCCACATCTTATGTGCTTTGCTTGGAGCGTCGGTTTGTTTTGTTTTTGTTTTGTTTGAATAAAATGGATCCTAGCATTCTTTGTGTGGGAGAGAGACACGCTCCGCTGTAGCATATGGACAAGTATGTCCTTAGGCTCTACTCATAATATTCATGGCGAAGTTTCTTCTTCGTTAAATTGTTATATGGTTGGAATTGGAAAATGATACATGTAGTAATTGCTATAATGTCTTGGATAATGTGATACTTGGCAATTGTTGTGCTCATGTTTAAGCTCTTGCATCATATACTTTGCACCCATTAATGAAGAAATACATAGAGCATGCTAAAATTTGGTTTGCATATTTGGTCTCTCTAAGGTCTAGATAATTTCTAGTATTGAGTTTGAACAACAAGGAAGACGGTGTAGAGTCTTATAATGTTTACAATATGTCTTTTATGTGAGTTTTGCTGCACCGTTCATCCTTGTGTTTGTTTCAAACAACCTTGCTAGCCTAAGCCTTGTATCGAGAGGGAATACTTCTCATGCATCCAAAACCGAGCCAACCACTATGCCATTTGTGTCCACCATACCTACCTACTACATGGTATTTCTCCGCCATTCCAAAGTAAATTGCTTGAGTGCTACCTTTAAACAATTCAAAATTTATCATCTCTGATTTGTGTCAATGTTTTATAGCTCATGAGGAAGTATGTGGTGTTTATCTTTCAATCTTGTTGGGCAACTTTCACCAATGGACTAGTGGCTTCATCCGCTTATCCAATAATTTTGCAAAAAGAGCTGGCAATGGGATTCCCAGTCCCAAATTAATTAACAAAAATAGACACCTCCATGGTATGTGATCGTTGGACGGCACCCAAGGATTCGGTTAGCCATGGCTTGTGTAAGCAAAGGTTGGGAGGAGTGTCATCATAATAAAACTAAAATAAAAGGCACTCCTTCATGGTATGAGATTGTTGGCAGGCACCCGAGGATTCGGTTAGCCATGGTTTGTGAAAGAAAGGTTGGAAGGAGTGCCACCCAAAAATAAAATAAAATGGGAGCCGCTCTTTGAAGGTTTGTCTGGCAAGGGGTTAGAGTACCCGCTACCATTCGTTGACAACAACATACACCTCTCAAAACTTTATTTTTATGCTCTCTTTATGTTTTCAAAATAGAAGCTCTATCACAAATATAGCAATCGATGCTTTCCTCTTTGAAGGACCATTCTTTTACTTTTATTGTTGAGTCAGTTCACCTATTTCTCTCCATCTCAAGAAGCAAACACTTGTGTGAACTGTGCATTGATTCCTACATATTTGCATATTGCATTTGTTATATTGCTTTGCATTGACAACTATCCATGAGATATACATGTTACAAGTTGAAAGCAACCGCTGAAACTTAATCTTCCATTGTGTTGCTTCAATACCTTTACTAAGAATTTATTGCTTTATGAGTAACTCTTATGCAAGACTTATTGATGCTTGTCTTGAAAGTACTATTCATGAAAAGTCTTTGCTATATGATTCAATTGTTTACTCATTGCATTTACATTGTTTCGAATCGCTGCATTCATCTCATATGCTTTACAATAGTATGATTAAGATTATGTTGGTAGCATGTCACCTCAGAAATTATCTTTTATCGTTTACCTACTCGAGGACGAGTAGGAACTAAGCTTGGGGATGCGATACGTCTCCAACGTATCTATAATTTCGATGTTCCATGCTTGTTTTATGACAATACCGACATGTTTTGTTCACACTTTATGTCATTATTATGCGTTTTCGGAACTAACCTATTGACGAGATGCCGAAAGGCCAGTTCTGTTCTGCTTTTTTGGTTCCGAAGGCTGTTCGGGCAATATTCTCGGAATTGGACGAAATCAACGCCAAACCTCCTATTTTTCCCGGAAGGCTCCAGAACACCGAAGGAGAGTCGGAGGGGGCCCCCACACCATAGGGCCGCGCGGGCCAGACCCTGGCCGCGCCGGCCTAGGGTGAGGCCACCCTGTCAGCCCTCCCGCCGCCTCTTCGCCTATAAAACCCCTTTCGACCTAAAAACGCAGTACCAATTGACGAAACTCCAAGACTCCGGGCGCCACCGTCGCGAAAGTCCAATTCGGGGAGAACTCTGCTCGGCACCCTACCGGACGGGGAATTGCCCCCGGAGCCATCTCCACCGCCTCCACCGCCATCTTCACCGCCATCGCTGCCTCCATGATGAGGAGGGAGTAATTCACCCCCGGGGCTGAGGGCTCCGTAGCTATGTGGTTAATCTCTCTCCCATGTACTTCAATACAATAATCTCATGAGCTGCTTTACATGATTGAGATTCATATGAGTTTTGTATCACTATTCCTCTATGTGCTACTCTAGTGATGTTATTAAAGTAGTCTATTCCTCCTCCATGATGTAATGTTGGTGTGTGCATCATGAAGTACTTGGTTTATGCTATGATTGTGATCTCTTGTAGATTATGAAGTTAACTATTACTATGATGGTATTGATGTGATCTATTCCTCCTTTCATAGTGTGATGGTAGTAGTGTGCATGCTATGTTAGTACTTGGTTTAGTCGTGTTGATCTATCTTGCACTCTAAGGTTATTTAAATATGAACATTAAATTGTGGAGCTTGTTAACTCCGGCATTGAGGGTTCGTGTAATCCTACGCAATGGTGTTCATCATCCAACAAGAGAGTGTAGAGTATGCATTTATCTATTCCGTTATGTGATCAATGTTGAGAGTGTCCACTAGTGAAAGTATGATCCCTAGGCCTTGTTCCTAAATCTTTATCGCTGCTTGTTTACTTTTTTTCGCGTTACTCTGCCATTACTACTGCTTGTTTAACCTGGGCAAAGCACTTTTCTGTGCCGTTGCTACCGCTCATATATTCATACCACCTGTATTTCACTATCTCTTCGCCAAACTAGTGCACCTACTGTATTAGGTGTGTTGGGGACACAAGAGACTTCTTGCTTTGTGGTTGCAGGGTTGCTTGAGAGGGATACCTTTGACCTCTTCCTCCCCTGAGATCGATAAACCTTGGGTGATCCACTTAAGGAAACTTGTCTTGTTCTACAAACCTCTGCTCTTGGAGGCCCAACACGTCTACAAGAATAGAAGCTCCCGTAGACATCGGGCGCCGGCCAAGGGCAGCCCTAGGTGGTGCGGCCAAGAGTGGGCAGCCCCTCCCTCTTCTCCTCATTATATAGGTGGAAATCCCCAAGTGTTGGTATCCAAGTCTTCGAATAAGACCCCAACTATGAAACCTCCCATAGGTGGGAAACCTACTCAAGGGGAAATCCCACTCAAGGTGGGACTCCCACCCCTTCCTTGGGGGGTTGGCCGGCCACCCTTGGGGAGTCCACCTTGGACTCCTCCCCTTTAGGGTTGGCTGGTCATGCAAGGTGGAGTCCCTCCGGGACTCCACTTTCCATGGTGATTTCTTCCGGACTTTTCTAGAACCTTCTAGAACCTACCATAAATGCACCGGATCATTTCCAAACTTGGAATATGACTTCCTATATATGAATCTTATTCTCCGGACCATTCCGGAACTCCTCGTGATGTCCGGGATCTCATCCGGGACTCAACAAATATTCGAACTCCATTCCATATTCAAGTTCTACCATTTCAACATCAAACCTTAAGTGTGTCACCCTACGGTTCGCGAACTATGCGGACATGGTTGAGTACTCACTCCGACCAATAACCAATAGCGGGATCGGAGATCCATAATGGCTCCCACATATTCAACGATGAATTCGTGATCGAATGAACCATTCACATACGATACCAATTCCCTTTGTCACGCGATATTTTACTTGTCCGAGGTTTGATCATCGGTATCACTCTATACCTTGTTCAACCTCGTCTCGACAAGTACTCTTTACTCGTACCGTGGTATGTGGTCTCTTATGAACTTATTCATATGCTTGCAAGACATTAGACGACATTCCACCGAGAGGGCCCAGTAGTATATCTATCCGTCATAGGGATGGACAAATCCCACTGTTGATCCATATGCCTCAACTCATACTTTCCGGATACTTAATCCCACCTTTATAACCACCCATTTACGCAGTGGCGTTTGTGTAATCAAAGTACCTTTCCGGTATAAGTGATTTACATGATCTCATGGTCATAAGGACTAGGTAACTATGTATCGAAAGCTTATAGCAAATAACTCAATGACGTGATCTTATGCTATGCTTAATTGGGTGTGTCCATTACATCATTCATATAATGATATAACCTTGTTATTAATAACATCCAATGTTCATGATTATGAAACTAATCATCCATTAATCAACAAGCTAGTTAAGAGGCATACTAGGGACTCTTTGTTGTCTACATATCACACATGTACTAATGTTTCGGTTAATACAATTATAGCATGATATATAAACATTTATCATAAACATAAAGATATATAATAACCACTTTTATTATTGCCTCTTGGGCATATCTCCTTCAATCTCCCACTTGCACTAGAGTCAATAATCTAGTTTACATTTGTAAAGATATAACACCTTGGCCTTCTGGTGTTTTATTATGTTTTGCTCACGGGAGAGGTTTTAGTCAACGGATCTGACATGCTCAGAAACGTATATATTTTGTAATTCATTTGCGTCTCAACGCATCACTCATTTCCAAATGAGTCGGCATTAAATATGTTTGGTCTTCTGGAACCTTAATTCCGCGGTCTGAAATATGTTACTAGTATTGTCACACACAATATAGCTTCAAAGTTCTGACTCTGTGAACTACACCAAGTTCTCAAAGAACCTCTTGACTTTAACATCCTTTGTCATTGTCAAAACAATGACATATTCTGCCTTCTTTTGTAGAATCCGTCACAATATTTAGAACTCTTCTAAATCTAGCATAGACAACTTCTAGCTCATCGTGCTACCTTTTAAACAACACTTAGTCTAATTTGAGATTGAAATTCTATTTTTATATGTGACAAAACAAATATCGGTGTAATCACCTTACAGCGATTTGTTTGTCATTTCTCCATACAAAAACATATATATATCCTTGGTTTCTTCTAAAGTACTCAAGGATACTCTTATTGTCGTCCAATGATCATCATATGAATCATTCTGGTATATGCTCATAACACTTTATAGCACATGACATCTGATTGTGTACATATTATTTGTGATCTATAATCACTCATGTGTTTTTACTCATTGAGTATCAGATACACTCAAGTCTTGTTAAAACTTCACATGACAAGAACATTTTCTTAATATTTCTATATTGAACTATTTCAATATCCATTCTATGTACTTTGACTTAAACTTATTTTTGTTTCAATCTATCTTCATAGATCTTGACACTAAATATGTTTCAGTCCAAATCCTTTCATTGAAATTAATTTTCAATGAAACCTTTTAATCAAGTATATAATTACATCATTTATAACCAACTATATGTCATCTACATAAGTATTATAAATATGTCTCAGCGCTCCCACTTAATTTCTTGCAAATGCAATCCTCTTCATCGTCTCTGATGAAATCAAAAACTCTTTGACTATTTCATCTGGTGAAGATTCAACTCCGCGATACTCACTTCATTCAATTGAAGTTTGTATACCTATCTAGTATTCCACGGACCAGCAAAACTCTTGGTTGTATCTTGTATACACCTTTAATACATACTTCTGATAAGTAAATGTATTTTGCCATCCTACTAGCATATTTCATAAAAGAAATATGTAGCGATTACTAGAATAATCCACATAGACTATAAGCATTGCTACGGAAGATCTAATCTTATCGTAGTCAACTCTTTGAACTTTGTCGTAAACAACTTTTCGATAAGTCAATCTTCTTCAAGGATATTCCATCCAAGTCCATCAATTTTATAGATCCATTCACTTTCAAAAAGTATTCATCTATCTTGGATTTCATGGCGTATAGCCATTTTAACGGAGTCAGGGCCCATCATAACTTCTTTGTTTGTAGTTGGTTTATCATTGTTCAAATTCAATCCTTTGTCCACAAATCATTTATTTGATCACAAAGTAAACCATACCTACAAGGTTCAATATGTACTTCGATCTCCATGGCTAAAACACTTTGTAGTCATGGGAGCCATGATCGTCGTGGCCGCTTCCGAAACCAATTCCGATGCTGCGCTACTCTGATCATTATGCTCAGGTTCATAAACCTTATCAAATTATATTGTCCTCCCACTCAAATACTTCACTAAAAACAATTTCTCGGAAATAAGAAACATTGACAAACACTTTTGTCTTTGTCTCGTGGGAAGAATTCCCAATTAAATCTCTCGGATAACCAACAAAGACATTCATCCGATTTTGGTTGTAAACTCTTAGACCAGAATTTAATGAAAAGACTATTAGGGTTTATACCCATACCATAACTTGTATGGTGTCATTTCAACGGATCATGATGATGCTCTATTCAGTGTAAAAGCGGTAGTCACTAAAGCATAATCCACAAAAATATAATGGCGTCATAATATTTTATCTCATCATCAATCCAACAAGGTTTGGATACATCTCTCGGATACTATATCATCATTATGATGCTCCAAAAAAATGTGAGTTGTAGAACAATTTCATGACTCTCTTAGATGTTCGCTAAAACTCGTAATTCAAATATTTTCACCATGATCCAATCATAGATATTTGACTTTTCTTATTACGATGATTTCCACTTCATGCTGAAATTTATTTGAACCCATTCAAATGTTTCAAACTTCTTCCTTATCGAATATATCCACATATATATACTCAATTCATTGTTGAAAGTTTTCATGAAGTAGAAGAATCTCCCGCACACAACTATGCTCAGTGAACCATATACATCATTATGTATTTTTCCACTAAGTTTGTTGCCGTTCAACTCTTGGCCTATGAACGGTATTTTAATCATTCTCTTTAGAAAAGATTTGCAAGCGCCAAATGATTCAAAAATCAAATGACTCCAAAAATCCATTTGCATGGAGTTCCTTCATGCGTTCCTTTCTAACATGACCTAAATGGCGGTTCCACAAATAAGTGGAATTCAAATCATTTGCCTTATGGCATTTTAGCGTCAGTGTTATGTATGTGTGTTTCACCATTAAGATTTATAATAACTTATCCATCATACATGGAGTAATGTCATAATTTGAACAACTCATTGTTTTCATTTGACCAGAGCAAAATAACAATTATTAAGTTCTTTATTATAAATTCTAAGGGCTAGATAGAATGCCAACGACGAACATAATAACACTTTATTTTGTTCCAGACGTGCATTCCTATCATATTCCTTGTCAGTCACTTAGGCCATTGTATTCTTGTATTGCGTTGTTTTGTATGACACTTCATACCAACCAATATAGTACTAATACCCAAGAATTTCATAGTGTGACCTAACTAGGAATACAACCATAACATGTATATCATTTATATACACCTGAACTAGACTTTCTAGTATTTTCTTTCTTTCTGCCAAAATATCTTTTGCAGTTTCTCTTTTAGTTTTCCTCATTATTCAGAAAAACACTTCAACATCAATAACTTCTAGGTTTGTTGGTCTAATACCAATAACCTTGAGGTTCTTATTTTGAAGTTGATCATCATATGACAAGTGTTCTAGATTTCACTATTAGTAACTTTGTAATACGATGAACAATTTCACTCATAATTTTATCCATCAATTCATGACAACTTTCTGAGACCATGTCTGTACATGCTAGGCTCATAAAGTTTAACCTTAGTATTCGCATGTGCAAATCTGGCTTGCACCCGTTGTATGCACACGTAGAATCTATCACACCCGATCATCACGTGATGCTTCGAAATGACGAGTCTTAGCAACGGTGCATACTAAGGATGATAACTTCATGGATATGCGAATATCGTTAGTGCCCCAATAGTTGGAGGATTGTGACGCTGGCGTCTTCAACCTTCATACATTCCCATAAAACTTATGAGTTTATGTAGTCTCACCAAATTATATTCTATCATCTTGCAATAAGGTCTTAGATATCACATATATCTCATACCTTGATTATTTCAAAACTAAATTTTCAGCTCCTTACTTTTCAAACAGATTTGAACTTCAAGTTTTACGGAGACAAGATAACGTTAGTTACTAATTGAAACCATAGCTCTTTGAATCAACAATGTGAGGTTTACTAAAAGTTTGCAGTAGGACTTAATCAATTCTTGATTCTTTAACAATACGTACCAATCCGTAAAGTTTCTTGTCAGATTTTAACAGTATTTCTATCTCAATAACAAGACTAGCGCATAGTAGAAAACGGATGCCAATACTACAAAAATTAATTCAAAATACTACTCAGACTATGTTTATGATAATTAGTTCATGTTCTAATCAAATTACTAATGAACTCCCACTTGTTAAGTGGTACACGATCCAAATCCACTACACCAAAACCGATCATCACGTGAGATGATGTAGCTTTAATGGTGAACATCAACATGTTGATCATATCATCCATATGACTCGTGTTCAACCTTTCGGTTTCCGTTGTCCCGAGGCCATGTCTGTACATGCTATTCGTCAAGCAAACCCAAGTATTCCGTGTGTGCAACATGGCTTACACCCGTTGTATGTGAACGTTGAGTCTATCACATCCGATCATCACGAGATTCTTCGAAACGACGAACTGTAACGGTGCATACGAGGGAGAACACTTTATTATCTTGATATTAATGTGAGGGATCATCTTATAATGCTACTGTCGCGATCTAAGCAAAATAAGATGCATAAAGGATTAACATCACATGCAATTCATATGTGATATGATATGGCCCTTTTGTCTTTGCGCCTTTGATCTTCATCTCCAAAGCACGAACATGATCTCCATCATCTTCGGGCATGATCTCCATCATCGTCACCGTAGCGTCAAGGTCCATGGCGCCGTCTTCATGGTTGTTCACCTCATGTAGCAACTATTACAACTACTTTGAAATACTACTCAACATGAAAATTAAAGACAACCATAAGGCTCCTGCCGGTTGCCACAATACAATAATGATCATCTCATACATATTCATCATCACATTATGGCCATATCACATCACCAAACCCTGCAAAAACAAGTTAGACGTCTCTAATTTGGTTTGCATATTTTACGTGGTTTAGGGTTTTCGAGAGATCTAATCTACCTATGAACATGAACCACAACGGTGATACTAATGTTGTCAATAGAAGAGTAAATTGAATCTTCACTATAGTAGGAGAGACAGACACCCGCAAAGCCTCTTATGCAATACAAGTTGCATGTCGAACGAGGAACAAGTCTCATGAACGCGGTCATGTAAAGTTAGTCCGAGCCGCTTCATCCCACTATGCCACAAAGATGCAAAGTACTCAAACTAAAGACAACAAGAGCATCAACGCCCACAAAACCATTGTGTTCTACTCGTGCAACCATCTATGCATAGACACGGCTCTGATACCACTGTAGGGATTCGTTGCATAGAAAACAAAAATTTCCTACCGCGAGAACGCAATCCAAGCCAAGATGCAATCTAGAAGACGGGAGCAACGAGGGATGATCAAGACTAACCCTTGAAGATTTCCAAAGCCTATAAGAGTAGGCTCTTATTGCTGCGGTAGACGATCACTTGCCGCTTGCAAAAGCGAGAAGATCTTGATCTCGGTGCACGATCGGGCAGCACCTCCGTACTCGGTCACACGTTCGGTGTTGATGAAGACGACATCCTTCTCCCCGTTCCAGCGGGCAGTGGAAGTAGTAGCTCCTCCTTGAATCCGGCAGCACGAAGGCGTGGTGGGGGTGGTGGTGGAGAACTCCGGCAGGGCTTCGCCTATGCGCTGCGGGAGTATTATGTGGAGGAGGAGAGGCTAGGGTTTGGGGAGAGGGGGAGGCTAGGGCGCCGGCCAAGGGCAGCCCTAGGTGGTATGGCCAAGAGTGGGCAGCCCCCTCCCTCTTCTCATTATATAGGTGGAAATCCCCAAGTATTGGTATCCAAGTCTTCGAATAAGACCCCAACTATGAAACCTCCCATAGGTGGGAAACCTACTCAAGGGGGAAATCCCACTCAAGGTGGGACTCCCACCCCTTCCTTGGGGGTTGGCCGGCCACCCTTTGGGGAGTCCACCTTGGACTCCTCCCCTTTAGGGTTGGCTGGTCATGCAAGGTGGAGTCCCTCCGGGACTCCACTTTCCATGGTGATTTCTTCCGGACTTTTCTAGAACCTTCTAGAACCTGCCATAAATGCACCGGATCATTTCCAAACTTGGAATATGACTTCCTATATATGAATCTTATCCTCCGGACCATTCCGGAACTCCTCGTGATGTCCGGGATCTCATCCAGGACTCCGAACAAATATTCGAACTCCATTCCATATTCAAGTTCTACCATTTCAACATCAAACCTTAAGTGTGTCACCCTACGGTTCGCGAACTATGCGGACATGGTTGACTACTCACTCCGACCAATAACCAATAGCGGGATCCGGCGATCCATAATGGCTCCCACATACTCAACGATGACTTCGATCGAATGAACCATTCACATACGATACCAATTCCCTTGTCACGCGATATTTTACTTGTCCGAGGTTTGATCATCGGTATCACTCTATACCTTGTTCAACCTCGTCTCGGACAAGTACTCTTTACTCGTACCGTGGTATGTGGTCTCTTATGAACTTATTCATATGCTTGCAAGACATTAGACGACATTCCACCGAGAGGGCCCAGAGTATATCTATCCGTCATCGGGATGGACAAATCCCATTGTTGATCCATATGCCTCAACTCATACTTTCCGGATACTTAATCCCACCTTTATAACCACCCATTTACGCAGTGGCGTTTGGTGTAATCAAAGTACCTTTCCGGTATAAGTGATTTACATGATCTCATGGTCATAAGGACTAGGTAACTATGTATCGAAAGCTTATAGCAAATAACTCAATGATGTGATCTTATGCTATGCTTAATTGGGTGTGTCCATTACATCATTCATATAATGATATAACCTTGTTATTAATAACATGCAATGTTCATGATTATGAAACTAATCATCCATTAATCAACAAGCTAGTTAAGAGGCATACTAGGGACTCTTTGTTGTTTACATATCACACATGTACTAATGTTTCGGTTAATACAATTATAGCATGATATATAAACATTTATCATAAACATAAAGATATATAATAACCACTTTTATTATTGCCTCTTGGGCATATCTCCTTCATCACTTCATCTTCATCTTCAAGACATACTTGACACTTGATATCCTTCATCAATTTCTTCTTATTGCAACCTTGAAGCCAACAAATGGTTCAAGAATTGCCTATGGACAACTCCTACAAATATAACTCAATGCAAACATTAGTCCATAGGGATTGTCCTTAATTACCAAAACCACACATGGGGGCTCCATGCACTTTCAATCACCACGAAGGTTGCATCTAACTTTATAAAGGCCTTTAAGTATAGCATCTTCATCTTGTTCATCATCATCAGTCTCATTATTAGAAGATTTGTTCGGATTCAAAGTAGGAGTTACCTTTGGTCCCTTTTCCATAAGGCACATGTGCATACCGGAGGATGACGATTTAGATGTTTTGGAATCTCCATTAATGCGAGTCTCATGCCTCATAGAGTGTTCAATTTCCTTTACATTGTTAGACAACAAACAACTACAGGAAATATAAGCATTTTGTTCATGGAAAGAAGACATAGCAAGCATATCATCATGGAAGTTATGTAAGAAATTTATACATGATATGCAAGGATTATCGACACATGCATGTAAGACATTTTCAGTGCTAGATGCGTTTAAGTCCAAAGAGGAAACATTGCAATGGGATAGAGATGAAGAATCATCACTATTGAGCACAATATCAACATTGCAAGTTCCCTCACCACTCACCGTATCATTACCTCGTGTCTTGCTACACGTTGGTGAAGTGGAAGAAGATGAGAACTCATCACGGGCGGAGTTGGAAGCAACTTGGAGCTCTTCATGATGTGAAGGGGAAGAGAGCTCCTTGGAGACACCACCGACCATATGAGAAATGGATCCACCAAATATTTTCTTAAGCTTGATCCACATCTCATGAGATGACTTTTGCTTTATAAAAATTAAGAACCTATGAAATCTGGTCTCAAGGAGGATAAAAGTTCATTGGGCACTTGAGCTTGAAGATGTAAATTTTTCTCATCATCTAAAGATAGATTTTGAGGATCCATCGGAGGAGAAAACCCTACGTCTAGAAATCGCTCTATATTTGGACACACGGTCCTAAGATTACAAAACATGTGATTTATCCATAAAAGATAATTTGTGCCATCAAAGATAATTGTTTCATTGTGCACTATATTAATAGCAAACATCTTTACTCTCAAGGCGGTGAAGCCTTGAACAAGGAGAGACCTTGCTCTGATACCAATTGAAAGGACGAGATATCGCCTAGAGGGGGGGTGAATAGGCATTTTAAAAACTCTTACGGATTTGGCTTGTAAGAATGCGGAATTAAACTAACGTTTATTCTACAAGCACAAACCCTAAATATGCTAGGCTCAACTAAGTGAAATATGTAGGGATTCGTTGCATAGAAAACAAAAAATTTCCTACCGCGAGAACGCAATCCAAGCCAAGATGCAATCTAGAAGACGGGAGCAACGAGAGGATGGTCAAGACTAACCCTTGAAGATTTCCAAAGCCTATAAGAGTAGGCTCTTATTGCTGCGGTAGACGATCACTTGCCGCTTGCAAAAGCGCGTAGAAGATCTTGATCACGGTGCCACGATCGGCAGCACCTCCGTACTCGGTCACACGTTCGGTGTTGATGACGACGTCCTTCTCCCCATTCCAGCGGGCAGCGAAGTAGTAGATCCTCCTCGGAATCCCGGCAGCATGACGGCGTGGCGTGTTGATGGAGATCTCCGGCGGAGCTTCGCTAAGCATATGCGGAGAGGTGGTGGAGGAGAGGGTGCTAGGGTTTGGGAAGAGGGGCGCCGGCTAGGGAACCCTTGAGGGGTGCGGCCATGGTGGTGGCTTGAGTGGCCGGCCAGCCCTCTCTCCCCCTCTTTATATAGGTCGGAGGCCCAAGGTTTAGGTCAAAGTGTCCGAATAAGACCCCAACAAAAAACCTTCCAAGTGTCCAAACCTAGGGGGAGTGGGACTCCCCCTTTCCTTGGTGGGGGCCACCATGGTGGGGAGTCCACTTGGGACTCCTCCTCCCTTAGGTTGGCCGGCCAAGGTGGGTGGAGTCCCACCTTCCATCCTTATTTCTTCCGGACTTTTCTAGAACCTTCTAGAACCTTCCGTAGAACCTTCCGGATCATTTTAAATCTTATAAAATGACTTCCTATATATGAATCTTATTCTCCGGACCATTCCGAACTCCTCGTGATGTCCTGGATCCCATCCGAGACTCCGAACAAAACTTCGAACTCCATTCCATATTCCATATCTACTTAAACGACATCAAACCTTAAGTGTGTCACCCTACGGTTCGTGAACTATGTAGACATGGTTGAGACTTCTCTCCGACCAATAACCAATAGCGGGATCGGAGATCCATAATGGCTCCCACATATTCAACGATGACTTTAGTGATCGAATGAACCATTCACATATGATACCAATTCCCTTTGTCACGCGATATTTTACTTGTCCGAGGTTTGATCATCGGTATCACTCTATACCTTGTTCAACCTCGTCTCTGACAAGTACTCTTTACTCGTACCGTGGTATGTGGTCTCTTATGAACCATTCATATGCTTGCAAGCTATTAGACGACATTCCACCGAGAGGGCCAGAGTATATCTACCCGTCATCGGGATGGACAAATCCTACCGTTGATCCATATGCCTCAACTCATACTTTCCTGATACTTAATCCCACCTTTATAACCACCCATTTACGCAGTGGCATTTGATGTAATCAAAGTACCTTTCCGGTATAAATGATTTATATGATCTCATGGTCATAAGGACTAGGTAACTATGTATCGAAAGCTTATAGCAAATAACTTAATGACGTGATCTTATGCTATGCTTAATTGGGTGTGTCCATTATATCATTCACATAATGACACAACCTTGTTATTAATAACATCCAATGTTCATGATCATGAAACTATGATCATCTATTAATCAACAAGCTAGTTATACAAGAGGCTTACTAGGGACTCCTTGTTGTTCACATAACACACATGTATCAATGTTTCGGTTAATACAATTATAGCATGGTATGTAAACATTATCATAAACTCAAAGATATTATAATAACCATTTTATTATTGCCTCTTGGGCATATCTCCAACAGTCTCCCACTTGCACTAGAGTCAATAATCTAGTTTACATTTGTAAAGATATAACACCTTGGCCTTCTGGTGCTTTATCATGTTTTGCTCACGGGAGAGGTTTTAGTCAAGACACATGCTTGAAACATGTATTTTTTGTATTCATCACTCTCAGCATCACTCATTTCAAATGAGTTGGCATTAAATATGTTTGATCTTCTGGTGGAACCTTAATTCCGCGGTCTGAAATAAGTCACTAATATTGTCACATACAATATAGCTTCAAAGTTCTGACACTATCGGAACTACACCAAGTTCTCAAAGAACTTCTTGACTCAACATCCTCAGTCATTTGTCAAAACAATGACATACTGCCTTCGTTTGTAGAATCCGTCACAATATTTAGAACTCTTCTAAATCTAACATAGACAACTTCTAACTCATTGTGCTACCTTTTAAACAACACTTGGTCAAATTTGAGATTGAAATTATATTTTATATGTGACAAAACCAATATCGGTGTAACACCTTACAGCGATTTGTTTGTCATTTCTCCATACAAAATTATATATATATATACTTGGTTCTTCTTAAGTACTCAAGAATATTCTTACTGTTTTTCAATGATCATCACATGAATCATTCTGGTACATGCTCATAACATTTTTAGAGCATAGGACATCTGATTATGTACATATTATTCGTGATCTATAATCACTCATGTGTTTTTACTCATTGAGTGTCAGATACACTCAAGTCTTGTTAAACCTTCACATGACAAGAACATTTTCTTAATATTTCTATATTGAACTACTTCAATATCCATCCTATGTACTTTGACTTAAACTTATTTATGTGTTTCAATCTATCTTCATAGATCTTGACACTAAATTTGTTTCAGTCCATATCCTTTCATTGAAGTTAATTTCTCAATGAAACCTTTTTAATCAAGTATATAATTACATCATTTATAACCAACTATATGTCATCTACATAAGCATTATAAATATGTCTCAGCGCTCCCACTTAATTTCTTGCAAATGCAAGCCTCTTCATCGTTTCTGATGAAATCAAAAACTCTTTGACTATTTCATCTGGTGAAGATTCCAACTCCGTGATACTCACTTCATCCAATTGAAGTTTGTATACCTATCTAGTATTCCACGGACTAGCAAAACAATTGGTTGTATCTTGTATACACCTTTAGTACACACGTCTGATAAGTAATGTATTTTGCCATCCTACTAGCATATCTCATAAAAGAAATATGTAGTGATTACTAGAATAATCCACATAGACTATAAGCATTACTACGAAAGATCTAATCTTATCGTAGTCAACTCTTTGAACTTTGTCGTAAACAACTTTTCGACAAGTCAAGCTTCATCAATTTTTATAGATCCATTTACTTTCAAAAAGTATTCATCTATCTTGGATTTCATGGCGTATAGCCATTTTAATGGAGTCAGGGCCCATCATAACTTCTTTGTTTGTAGTTGGTTTATCATTGTTCAAAATCAATCCTTTGTCCACAAATCATTTATTTGATCACAAAGTAAACCATACCTACAAGGTTCAATATGTACTTCGATCTCCATGGCTAAAACACTTTGTAGTCATGAGAGCCATGATCGTCGTGGCCGCTTCCGAAACCAATTCCGATGCTGCGCTATTCTGATCATTATGCTCAGGTTCATAAACCTTATCAAATTATATTGTCCTCCCACTCAAATGCTTCACTAGAAACAATTTCTCGGAAATAAGAAACAATGACAAACACTTTTGTCTTTGTCTCGTGGGAAGAATTCCCAATTGAATCTCTGGGATAACCAACAAAGACATTCATCCGATTTTGGTTGTAAATTCTTAGACCAAAATTTAAAGAAAAGACTATTAGGGTTTATACCCATACCATAACTTGTATGGTGTCATTTCAACGGATCATGATGATGCTCTATTTAGTGTAAAAGCGGTAGTTACTAAAGCATAATCCACAAAAATATAATGGCATCAACATTTTATCTCATCATTGATCCAACAACGTTTGGATACATCTCTTGGATACTTCATCATCACTATGATACTCCAAGAAACGTGAGTTGTAGAACAATTTCATAACTCTCTTAGATGTTCGCTAAAACTCGTAATTCAAATATTTCCACCATGATCCAATCATAGATATTTGACTTTTCTATTACGATGATTTTCACTTCATGCTGAAAATTATTTGAATCCATTCAAATGTTTCAAACTTCTTCCTTATCGAATATATCCATATATATACTCAATTCATTGTTGAAAGTTTTCATGAAGTAGAAGAATCTCCCGCACACAACTATGTCCAGTGAACCACATACATCATCATGTATTTTTCCACTAAGTTAGTTGCCCGTTCAACTCTTGGCCTATGAACGGTATTTTAATCATTCTCTTTAGAAAAGATTTGCAAACGCCAAATGATTCAAAAATCAAATGACTCCAAAAATCCATTTGCATGGAGTTCCTTCATGCGTTCCTTTCTAACATGACCTAAATGGCGGTTCCACAAATAAGTGGAATTCAAATCATTTGCCTTATGGCATTTTTGCGTTAGTGTTATGTATGTGTGTTTCACCATTAACATTTATAATAACTTATCCATCGTACATGGAGTAATGTCATAATTTGAACAACTCATTGTTTTTATTTGACAAGAGCAAAATAACAATTATTAAGTTCTTTATTATAAATTCTAAGGGCTAGATAGAATGCCAATGATGAACATAATAACACTTTATTTTTGTTCCAGACGTGCATTCCTATCATATTCCTTGTCAGTCACTTAGGCCATTGTATTCTTGTATTGCGTTGTTTTGTATGACATTTCATACCAACCAATATGGTACAAATACCCAAGAATTTAATTGTGTGACTTAACTAGGAATACAACCATAACATGTATATCATTTATATACACCTGAGCTAGACCTTCTAGTCTTTTCTTTTTGCCAAAATATCTTTTGCAGTTTCTCTTTTAGCTTTCCTCATTATTCAGAAAAACACTTTAACATTATTAACTTCTAGGTTTGTTGGTCAAATACCAATAACCTTGAGGTTCTTACTTTAAGTTGATCATCATATGACAAGTGTTTCAGATTTCACTATTAGTAACTTTGTAATATGATGAACAATTTCACTCATAATTTTATCCATCATATCATGACGACTTTCCGAGACCATGTCTGTACATGCTAGGCTCGTAAAGTTTTAACCTTGTATTCGCATGTGCAAATCTGGCTTGCACCCGTTGTAAGCACACGTAGAATCTATCACACCCGATCATCACGTGATGCTTCGAAACGACGAGTCTTAGCAACGGGGCATACTAAGGATGATAACTTCATGGATATGCGAATATTATTAGTGCCCCAATAGTTGGAGGATTGTGACGCCTGGCGTCTTCAACCTTCATACATTCTCATAAAACTTATGAGTTTATGTAGTCTCACCAAATTTATATTCTATCATCTTGCAACAAGGTCTTAGATATCACATATATCTCATACCTTGATTATTTCTGAAAACTAAATTTTCAGCTCCTTACTTTTCAAACAGATTTGAACTTCAAGTTTCACGGAGACAAGATAACTTTAGGTACTAATTGAAACCATAGCTCTTTGAATCAACAATGTGAGGTTTACTAAAAGTTTGCAATATGACTTAATCAATTCTTGATTATTTAACAATACGGTACCAATCCGTAAAGTTTCTTGTAAGATTTTAACAGTATTTCTATCTTAATAACAAGACTAGCGCATGGTAGAAAACGGATGCCAATACTACAAAATCAATTCAAAATACTACTCAGACTATGTTTATGATAATTAGTTCATGTTTTAATCTAATTACTAATGAACTCCCACTTAATACAACATCCCTCATAGTTGTTAAGTGGTACACGATCCAAATCCACTACATCAAAACCGATCATCACGTGAGATGATGTAGCTTCAATGGTGAACATCAACATGTTGATCATATCATCCATATGACTCGTGTTCAACCTTTCGGTTTCCATTGTCCTGAGGCCATGTCTGTACATGCTAGGCTCATCAAGCAAACCCAAGTATTCCGCGTGTGCAACATGGCTTACACCCGTTGTATGTAATCGTTGAGTCTATCACATCCGATCATCACGAGATGCTTCGAAACGACGAACTGTACAACGGTGCATACGAGGGGAGAACACTTTATTATCTTGATATTAATGTGAGGGATCATCTTATAATGCTACCGTCACGTTCTAAGCAAAATAAGATGCATAAAGGATTAACATCACATGCAATTCATATGTGATATGATATGGCCCTTTTGTCTTTGCGCCTTTGATCTTCATCTCCAAAGCACGGACATAATCTGCATCATCAATGGGTATGATCTCCATCATCGTCGGCGTAGCGTCAAGGTTCATGGCGCCGTCTTCATGGTTGTTCACCTCATGTAGCAACTATTACAACTACTTTGAAATACTACTCAACATGAAATTTAAAGACAACCATAAGGCTCCTGCCGGTTGTCACAATACAATAATGATCACTCATACATATTCATCATCACATTATGGCCATATCACATCACCAAACCCTGCAAAAACAAGTTAGACGTCTCTAATTTGGTTTGCATATTTTACGTGGTTTAGGGTTTTCGAGAGATCTAATCTACCTACGAACATGAACCACAACGGTGATACTAGTGTTGTCAATAGAAGAGTAAATTGAATCTTCACTATAGTAGGAGAGACAGACACCCGCAAAGCCTCTTATGCAATACAAGTTGCATGTCGAACGAGGAACAAGTCTCATGAACGCGGTCATGTAAAGTTAGTCCGGGCCGCTTCATCCCACTATGCCACAAAGATGCAAAGTACTCAAACTAAAGACAACAAGAGCATCAATGCCCACAAAACCATTGTGTTCTACTCGTGCAACCATCTATGCATAGACACGGCTCTGATACCACTGTAGGGATTCGTTGCATAGAAAACAAAAATTTCCTACCGCGAGAACGCAATCCAAGCCAAGATGCAATCTAGAAGACGGGAGCAACGAGAGGATGATCAAGACTAACCCTTGAAGATTTCCAAAGCCTATAAGAGTAGGCTCTTGTGCTGCGGTAGATGATCACTTGCCGCTTGCAAAGCGCGTAGAAGATCTTGATCACGGTGCCACGATCGGGCAGCACCTCCGTACTCGGTCACACGTTCGGTGTTGATGACGACGTCCTTCTCCCCATTCCAGCGGGCAGCGGAAGTAGTAGATCCTCCTCGGAATCCCGCAGCATGACGGCGTGGTGGCGGTGTTGATGGAGATCTCCGGCGGAGCTTCGCTAAGCATATGCGAGAGGTGGGGTGAGTAGGGGTGCTAGGGTTTGGGAAGAGGGGCGCCAGGGAACCCTTGAGGGGTGCGGCCATGGTGGTGGCTTGAGTGGCCAGCCAGCCCCTCTCTCCCCCTCTTTATATAGGTGGAAGCCCCAAGGTTTAGGTCAAAGTGTCCGAATAAGACCCCAACAAAAACCTTCCAAGTGTCCAAACCTAGGGGGAGTGGGACTCCCCCCTTTCCTTGGTGGGGTGGCCGGCCACCATGGTGGGGAGTCCACTTGGGACTCCTCCTCCCTTAGGCTGGCCGGCCAAGGTGGGTGGAGTCCCTCTACTTTTCTAGAACCTTCTAGAACCTTCCGTAGAACCTTCCGGATCATTTTCAATCTTATAAAATGACTTCCTTGAAGGAGATATGCCCAAGAGGCAATAATAAAAGTGGTTATTATATATCTTTATGTTTATGATAAATGTTTATATATCATGCTATAATTGTATTAACTGAAACATTAGTACATGTGTGATATGTAGACAACAAAGAGTCCCTAGTATGCCTCTTAACTAGCTTGTTGATTAATGGATGATTAGTTTCATAATCATGAACATTGGATGTTATTAATAACAAGGTTATATCATTATATGAATGATGTAATGGACACACCCAATTAAGCATAGCATAAGATCACGTCATTGAGTTATTTGCTATAAGCTTTCGATACATAGTTACCTAGTCCTTATGACCATGAGATCATGTAAATCACTTATACCGGAAAGGTACTTTGATTACACCAAACGCCACTGCGTAAATGGGTGGTTATAAAGGTGGGATTAAGTATCCGGAAAGTATGAGTTGAGGCATATGGATCAACAGTGGGATTTGTCCATCCGATGACGGATAGATATACTTTGGGCCCTCTCGGTGGAATGTCGTCTAATGTCTTGCAAGCATATGAATAAGTTCATAAGAAACCACATACCACGGTACGAGTAAAGAGTACTTGTCAGAGACGAGGTTGAACAAGGTATAGAGTGATACCGATGATCAAACCTCGGACAAGTAAAATATCGCGTGACAAAGGGAATTG
The DNA here is from genome assembly GCA_030979885.1 of Lolium multiflorum. Classification (NCBI taxonomy): domain Eukaryota; kingdom Viridiplantae; phylum Streptophyta; class Magnoliopsida; order Poales; family Poaceae; genus Lolium; species Lolium multiflorum. The sequence goes on from CM061753.1 coordinate 5,055,389, forward strand.
GTATCGTATGTGAATGGTTCATTCGATCACTAAGTCATCGTTGAATATGTGGGAGCCATTATGGATCTCCAGATCCCACTATTGGTTATTGGTCGGAGTGAGTACTCAACCATGTCCGCATAGTTCGCGAACCGTAGGGTGACACACTTAAGGTTTGATGTTGAAATGGTAGAACTTGAATATGGAATGGAGTTCGAATATTTGTTCGGAGTCCCGATGAGATCCCGACATCACGAGGAGTTCGGAATGGTCCGGAGAATAAGATTCATATATAGGAAGTCATATTCCAAGTTTGGAAATGATCCGGTGCATTTATGGCAGGTTCTAGAAGGTTCTAGAAAAGTCCGGAAGAAATCACCATGGAAAGTGCCTTGCATGACCAGCCAACCCTAAAGGGGAGGAGTCCAAGGTGGACTCCCCAAAGGGTGGCCGGCCAACCCCCCAAGGAAGGGGTGGGAGTCCCACCTTGAGTGGGATTCCCCCTTGAGTAGGTTTCCCACCTATGGGAGGTTTCATTGTTGGGGTCTTATTCGAAGACTTGGATACCAACACTTGGGGATTTCCACCTATATAATGAGGAGGAGAGGGAGGGGCTGCCCACTCTTGGCCGCACCACCTAGGGCTGCCCTTGGCCGGCGCCCTAGCCTCCCTCTCTCCCCAAACCCTAGCCTCTCCTCCTCCACATAATACTCCCGCAGCGCATACGCAAAGCCCTGCCGGAGTTCTCCACCACCACCGCCACCACGCCATCGTGCTGCCGGATTCAAGGAGGAGCTACTACTTTCGCTGCCCGCTGGAACGGGGAGAAGGACGTCGTCTTCATCAACACCGAACGTGTGACCGAGTACGGAGGTGCTGCCCGATTGTGGCACCGTGATCAAGATCTTCTACGCGCTTTTGCAAGCGGCAAGTGATCGTCTACCGCAGCAATAAGAGCCTACTCTTATAGGCTTTGGAAATCTTCAAGGGTTAGTCTTGATCATCCCCTCGTTGCTCCCGTCTTCTAGATTGCATCTTGGCTTGGATTGCGTTCTCGCGGTAGGAAATTTTTTGTTTTCCATGCAACGAATCCCTACAGTGGTATCAGAGCCGTGTCTATGCATAGATGGTTGCACGAGTAGAACACAATGGTTTTGTGGGCGTTGATGCTCTTGTTATCTTTAGTTTGAGTACTTTGCATCTTTGTGGCATAGTGGGATGAAGCGGCCCGGACTAACTTTACATGACCGCGTTCATGAGACTTGTTCCTCGTTCGACATGCAACTTGTATTGCATAAGAGGCTTTGCGGGTGTCTGTCTCTCCTACTATAGTGAAGATTCAATTTACTCTTCTATTGACAACATTAGTATCACCGTTGTGGTTCATGTTCGTAGGTAGATTAGATCTCTCTCGAAAACCCTAAACCACGTAAAATATGCAAACCAAATTAGAGACGTCTAACTTGTTTTTGCAGGTTTTGGTGATGTGATATGGCCATAATGTGATGATGAATATGTATGAGATGATCATTATTGTATTGTGGCAACCGGCAGGAGCCTTATGGTTGTCTTTAAATTTCATGTTGAGTAGTATTTCAAAGTAGTTGTAATAGTTGCTACATGAGGTGAACAACCATGAAGACGGCGCCATTGACCTTGACGCTACGCCGACGATGATGGAGATCATGCCCGAAGATGATGGAGATCATGTCCGTGCTTTGGAGATGAAGATCAAAGGCGCAAAGACAAAAGGGCCATATCATATCACATATGAACGCATGTGATGTTAATCCTTTTATGCATCTTATTTTGCTTAGATCGCGACGTAGCATTATAAGATGATCCCTCACATTAATATCAAGATAATAAAGTGTTCTCCCCTCGTATGCACCGTTGTAGTTCGTCGTTTCAAAGCATCTCGTGATGATCGGATGTGATAGACTCAACGTTCACATACAACGGGTGTAAGCCATGTTGCACACGCGGAATACTTGGGTTTGCTTGACGAGCCTAGCATGTACAGACATGGCCTCGGGACAACGGAAATCGAAAGGTTGAACACGAGTCATATGGATGATATGATCAACATATTGATGTTCACCATTGAAGCTACATCATCTCACGTGATGATCGGTTTTGGTGTAGTGGATTTGGATCGTGTACCACTTAACAACTATGAGGGATGTTGTATTAAGTGGGAGTTCATTAGTAATTAGATTAAAACATGAAATAATTATCATAAACTTAGTCTGAGTAGTATTTTGAATTAGTTTTGTAGTATTGGCATCCGTTTACTACTATGCGCTAGTCTTGTTATTGAGATAGAAATACTGTTAAAATCTGACAAGAAACTTTACGGATTGGTACCGTATTGTTAAAGAAGAATTGATTAAGTCCTATTGCAAACTTTTAGTAAACCTCACATTGTTGATTCAAAGAGCTATGTTTTCAATTAGTACCTAAAGTTATCTTGTCTCCGTTCAAATCTGTTTGAAAAGTAAGGAGCTGAAAATTTAGTTTTCAGAAATAATCAAGGTATAAGATATGTGTGATATCTAAGACCTTATTGCAAGATGATAGAATATAATTTGGTGAGACTACATAAACTCATAAGTTTTATGGGAATGTATGAAGGTTGAAGACGCCAGGCGTCACAATCCTCCAACTATTGGGGCACTAATAATATTCGCATATCCATGAAGTTATCATCCTTAGTATGCACCGTTGCTAAGACTCGACGTATCGAAGCATCACGTGATGATCGGGTGTTATAGATTCTACGTGTGCATACAACGGGTACAAGCCAGATTTGCACATGCGAATACTAAGATTAAACTTTATGAGCCTAGCATGTACAGACATGGTCTCAAAGTCATCATGATACAATGGATAAAATTATGAGTGAAATTGTTCATCATATTACAAGGTTACTAATAGTGAAATTCGGAACACTTGTCATATGATGATCAACTTCAAAGTAAGAACCTCAAGGTTATTGGTATTTGACCAACAAACCTAGAAGTTATTGATGTTGAAGTGTTTTTTTTTTTTATGAGGAAAGCTAAAAGAGAAACTACAAAATATTATTGGCAGAAAGAAAGAAAAGACTAGAAAGTCTAGCTCAGGTGTATATAAATGATATACATGTTATGGTTGTATTCCTAGTTAGGTCATACTATGAAATTCTTGGGTATTAGTACTATATTGGTTGGTATGAAGTGTCATACAAAACAACGCAATACAAGAATACAATGGCCTAAGTGACTGACAAGGAATATGATAGGAATGCACGTCTAGAACAAAATAAAGTGTTATTATGTTCATCGTTGGCATTCTATCTAGCCCTTAGAATTTATAATAAAGAACTTAATAATTGTTATTTTGCTCTGGTCAAATGAAAACAATGTGTTGTTCAAATTATGACATTACTCCATGTATGATGGATAAGTTATTATAAATCTTAATGGTGAAACACACATACATAACACTCGCTAAAATGCCATAAGGCAAATGATTTGAATTCCACTTATTTGTGGAACCGCCATTTAGGTCATGTTAGAAAGGAACGCATGAAGAAACTCCATGCAAATGGATTTTTGGAGTCATTTGATTTTTGAATCATTTTGCGCTTGCAAATCTTTTCTAAAGAGAATGATTAAAATACCGTTCATAGGCCAAGAGTTGAACGGGCAACAAACTTAGTGGAAAAATACATAATGATGTATATGGTTCACTGAGCATAGTTGTGTGCGGGAGATTCTTCTACTTCATGAAAACTTTCAACAATGAATTGAGTATATATATGTGGATATATTCGATAAGGAAGAAGTTTGAAACATTTGAATGGATTCAAATAAATTTCAGCATGAAGTGGAAATCATCGTAATAGAAAAGTCAAATATCTATGATTGGATCATGGTGGAAATATTTGAATTACGAGTTTTAGCGAACATCTAAGAGAGTCATGAAATTGTTCTACAACTCACATTTCTTGGAGTATCATAATGATGATATAGTATCCGAGAGATGTATCCAAACCTTGTTGGATCAATGATGAGATAAAATATTGATGCCATTATATTTTGTGGATTATGCTTTAGTGACTACCGCTTTTACACTGAATAGAGCATCATCATGATCCGTTGAAATGACACCATACAAGTTATGGTATGGGTATAAACCCTAATAGTCTTTTCTTTAAATTTTGGTCTAAGAGTTTACAACCAAAATCGGATGAATGTCTTTGTTGGTTATCCCAGAGATTTAATTGGAAATTCTTCCCACGAGACAAAGACAAAAATGTTTATGAACCTGAGCATAATGATCAGAGTAGCGCAGCATCGGAATTGGTTTCGGAAGTGGCCACGACGATCATGGCTCCCATGACTACAAAGTGTATTAGCCATGGAGATCGAAGTACATATTGAACCTTGTAGGTATGGTTTACTTTGTGATCAAATAAATGATTTGTGGACAAAGGATTGATTTTGAAACAATGATAAACCAACTACAAACAAAGAAGTTATGATGGACCCTAACTCCGTTAAAAATGGCTATACGCCATGAAATCCAAAATAGATGAATACTTTTTGAAAGTAAATGGATCTATAAAATTGATGGACTTGGATGGAATATCCTTGAAGAAGCTCGACTTGTTGAAAAGTTGTTTACAACAAAGTTCAAAGAGTTGACTACGATAAGATTATATATTCCGTAGCAATGCTTATAGTCTATATGGATTATTCTAGTAATCACTACATATTTCTTTTATGAGATATGCTAGTAGGATGGCAAAATACACTACTTAACAGAAGTTTGTATTAAAGGTGTATACAAGATACAACCAATTGATTTGCTAGTCCATAGAATACTAGATAGGTATACGAACTTCAATTGGATGAAGTGAGTATCACGGAGTTGGAATCTTCACCAGATGAAATAGTCAAAGAGTTTTTGATTTCATCGAGCGATGAAGAGACTTGCATTTGCAAGAAATTAAGTGGGTTTGAGACATATTTATAATACTTATGTAGTTGACATATAGTTGGTTATAAATGATGTAATATATACTTGATTAAAAGGTTTCATTGAGAAATTAACTTCAATGAAAGGATATAGACAGAAACAAATTTTGTGTCAAGATTTATAAAGATAGATTAAAACACATAATATGTTTAAAGTCAAAGTACATAGAATAGATATTGAAATAGTTCAATATAGAAAATATTCTTGTCATGTTAAGTTTTAACAAGACTTGAGTGTATCTGACACTCAATGAGTAAAAACACATGAGTGATTATAGATCACAAATAATATGTACACAATCAGATGTCATGTGCTATAAAGTGTTATGAGCATATACGAATGATTCAATGATGATCATTGGACGACAGTATAAGAGTATCCTTGAGTACTTTAGAAGAAACCAAGGATATATATATAGTTTTGTATGGAGAAATGACAAACAAATCGCTGTAAGGTGTTACACCGATATTTGTTTTGTCACATATAAAAAATAGAATTTCAATCTCAAATTAGACTAAGTGTTGTTTTAAAGGTAGCACGATGAGCTAGAAGTTGTCTATGCTAGATTTAGAAGAATTCTAAATATTATGACGGATTCTACAAAAGAGGTTCTTTGAGAACTTGGTGTAGTTCCGACAGAGTCAGAACTTTGAAGCTATATTGTGTGTGACAATACTAGTAACATATTTCAGACCGCGGAATTAAGGTTCCACCAGAAGACCAAACATATTTAATGCCGACTCATTTGAAATGAGTGATGCGTTGAGACGCAAATGAATTACAAAATATATACTTTACGAGCATGTCAGATCCGTTGACTAAAACCTCTCCTGAGCAAAACATGATAAAACACCGAAGGCCAGGTGTTATATCTTTACAAATGTAAACTAGATTATTGACTCTAGTGCAAGTGGGAGACTGAAGGAGATATGCCCAAGAGGCAATAATAAAAGTGGTTATTATATATCTTTATGTTTATGATAAATGTTTATATATCATGCTATAATTGTATTAACCGAAACATTAGTACATGTGTGATATGTAGACAACAAAGAGTCCCTAGTATGCCTCTTAACTAGCTTGTTGATTAATGGATGATTAGTTTCATAATCATGAACATTGGATGTTATTAATAACAAGGTTATATCATTATATGAATGATGTAATGGACACACCCAATTAAGCATAGCATAAGATCACGTCATTGAGTTATTTGCTATAAGCTTTCGATACATAGTTACCTAGTCCTTATGACCATGAGATCATGTAAATCACTTATACCAGAAGGTACTTTGATTACACCAAACGCCACTGCGTATGGGGTGGTTGGGTGGGATTAAGTACATGAAAGCATATGAGATATGGATCTGTGTTTCCATGATTTATATCATACTGAAGCTAATGGGCCTATGAGAGTATATGTCAATAAGACACAAGATATGAATCGAGGTCGATGAGTACGGGGATCAAACGGACAAGGGAGATCAAACCGGTATGAAATGGTATTTTACTTGACAAGTAAGTGATATGGGGTTCAACCTTTCATCGGGCTCTCTCCTCGTCCGTTGTGGTCTCTATCTTCCCTTGATGTATTCTCTTATGAACCATTCCTTGCAAGCTATTAGACGACATTCACGGGAGAGTATATCTCCTCATGGATGGACAACTTTCCATATGCTCACTTTTATAACCACCCATAACCACTTGTGGCATTTGATGTAATCAAAGTACCTTTCCGGTATAAATGATTTATATGATCTCATGGTCATAAGGACTAGGTAACTATGTATCGAAAGCTTATAGCAAATAACTTAATGCGTGATCTTATGCTATGCTTAATTGGGTGTGTCCATTATATCATTCACATAATGACACAACCTTGTTATTAATAACATCCAATGTTCATGATCATGAAACTATGATCATCTATCAATCAACAAGCTAGTTATACAAGAGGCTTACTAGGGACTCCTTGTTGTTCACATAACACACATGTATCGATGTTTCGGTTAATACAATTATAGCATGGTATGTAAACATTATCATAAACTCAAAGATATTATAATAACCATTTTATTATTGCCTCTTGGACATATCTCCAACAAAATAACAACGACTAGAGCTAAGCAAAATAGGCACAATATATATATGAACAACAAGTGATGGAAAGATATAATAAATACTTCAAGCTCGATGGCTATCACAAAGGAAAGTAAACTCGGGGATAGAAATAACCGAGACACGCGGTGACGAAGATGTATTCCCGTGTTCCCTTCCTCTGCAAGAAAGTACGCCACGTTTGGAGAGGTGGGGATACCATGAAGGATTTCTCAATGCCACGAAGGCTCACCTTCTTCTCTGAGCCTATCCCACTAAGGAATAGCCCTTTCCTTATGGCTAGTTTTTCCTCCACTCTGGAGATGGCAAGCTCCAAAACCACTTCACAAGCAGCTCCATGAAGGAGAAGCCCGAGCCTCTTCACAATCTTCCACGAAGGGGTCATCGGGACACCAACCAAGCCAACTAGGAGGTCACCCTCCAAGAGTAATAAGCTCACGGTCTCTCACTCGAACAAATCGTAGTGAAGAGCTCAAAACTATGCAGTGATGCAAAGCAAGAACACCAAAGGTGTTCAAATCCTTCACACTCAAATTCCACCAAAGCAACAAATGCTAGGATGGAATTAGAGAGGAATGGAGGAAATCAACAAATGACTCCAAGATCTAGATCCCAAGAGTTCCCCTCACTTAGAGGAGTAATGTATTGGAGGAGGTTGTAGATCTAGATCACCTCTTTTAGATTCCCCAAGAATATGCAAGAATCATAGGAGGAAAGGGAGAGGAACTAAGCTCAATAGGTTCAACAATGGTGGTAAAAAACGTGCTCAAGAACCCTAAAAAACTGTTGGGGAAGAAGCCCCTTTTATAGCCAAAAGAAATATGATCGTTTGGGGAAAATCTGAGAGTTTTCGGGCATCTTGGCGGCAGGGCGACACGCCGGCCGTGGCGCCGGGCAGCCTGGTGGGAGAGCCAGCACGCCGGGCGTGGTGTTGGGCCAGCCCAGCAGAAACTAGGCGAGACGCCGGGCAAGCAGCGATTGCTTACTGGAGAGCGTCCGGTGTGCACCGGTGTGGGAGCCGGCCTATGCCGGGCCAGCCGGTGAGCCAGTCGGCGCCGTCAAGCATGGTGCCGGGTGGGGCGGCCGGTCGACCAGGAGCCTCGCCAACAAGAACACATGTTTACAAAAACAGTGATAACTTTTGCGGACTCCGATTTCGATGATCTTGGGCTTGTTGGAATAAAAAAACAAGCCCTAAAACTTTATGCATAGAAACATCATTGTCCACCCATGCAGTAAAAACCACAAGATGAATGTTTTGACCTATCTATAAAAGAGACACCGGTAAAACCTCCAAACTCGAAAACACAATTGAAGATGCATACGGATTCCGTTTTTGATGAACTTGGCTTGTAGTAAAGCTACCAACAATCTCAAGAATCTCGTGTATATGAGTTTCTAAAGTGTACAAGATGATCCATAAATAAACATGCACACACAAGTGGTTAAAATAAACACATGGTATCCAAGATGAAGTCATAAAATATACCAAACGAAAAGCATATATAGCCTATGGCTCCAATTTTCAGTTATGGTATATGAATGAACTTCAAACAAGAAAATCTCAAAAACATCAGAACTAACAATAAGGGAAGTAAAGCTAGTTGGAATGTTTTGAGAAAGGCAACAAGTATCAAAAATAGGGATTCATTTTGCAATTTCATCAATATTGCACATAAGAGCTCTTCGAGAAATTGATATGCAATAAATTGCTAGAAGACATATTTGGGATACGTGAATCATAAACATGATTTATATATATTCTCATCGTATGCATCTCCTCAAATTACTGAAATGTACAATAAGAAGTTTCGGTGCAGGCGACGAAGGTGGACCAATGGGGTAGTCCCTGTCGCCGAGGAACCACGCCTTCCTCCTCTGATACTTCTTGAACCGGCACCAAGTAAGCCATCGATCGAAGTCGATGGCGTAGGCGAGGTCGGCGCGGAGGTCCGCTGGCAGGCACGCCTGCCTGCGCTGGATCTCCAAGGTCTGTTCTAGATCACACGCATGCACGGGCGTGATAGGCACGCGGCGCTGGCTGAGCCGCCAGCCGCCACCCGGCAGGTGCAAGGCATCCAGTTGTCGTGCAGGAATCGTGCGATGCGAGGACGCAGAGCGGCACCATGTTCGGCCGTGCCTCCTTCACCCCGTGTCCAAACGCCTCGAAGTTGTTCTTCTTCTTATGGTGATTCGATGGTGCGCGGTGGTGAGGGTGGTAGTGGAGGTGTTGGTGGTGTGGTGCGATGGCAGGGGTGATGTCGTTCACCTTTTGAAGGCTGGTGGCGTGCGGGGCACGATGTCAATGATGGCGCAGAAGTCCAGCCGCCGCCCGCTAGGCCTGGTGCACGCGGCGACCCAATTCATGGCAAAGGCTACGGCGTAGAGCGAAGACCGCTGAAGTGATAGCCGCTGAAGTGATGCCACATGCTAGACAGGCCGCGCGCCCACTGCTAGACAGGCCTGTTGGAGAAGCGAGCAGCCACATGGCATGATCGGCGGCGTGCGCCAAGATGCATCCGAGAAGCAAATTTGAGTCGTGTTTCCGACTTGGCCGACAGTCTAGTCACTGTACATCAGGCCGTTGGGCTAGCGTGCTTGCACTATTTCAGTCGACCGACGAAAACAGACCAGTAGTGATGCCCTAACTAAAACGGATATTAAAACGTCCGATTATTGAGATGCCTTAACTAAAACGGATATTTTTGTGTTTGTTTCCTGCGGGGTCCGCTGGAGATGCCGTAAGTGAAGGAAGATGTGGTAGAGGTCGACGGTACATAGGGTGCTGCGGGCCTGCGGCGCGAGTGCGGCGTACGTACATACGGCATGCTGCATGCATGCATGGCTGAGCTGGTGCGCACTCTGCAGTCTGCACTGACGCACGCACGCACGCGGGCGGCCGCTGCTGCATTCCGAACGGCCATCCGTGTGACTTGTGAGCGACGCACGGACCGGACGCTCTGCCTCACCGGCGAGAATCTTTTTTCTTTTGCCCCTGGCCAGAGCCTCGCGCCAGCCGTCCAGCGCCGCGGCTGGGCTTCGAGCCCGGCTCAGTCTTGCGGCTCCGTACGTCCAGCCGGGGCGTACGTGCGTGCGTTTTTTCAGGCCTCCGTCGCTGATCGCTCAGCTGTCTACAAACTGCACCAGTGCAGCTTCATGTCTCCTGTCTGTATCGTGAGCGCGCGCGCGAGGCAGAGGCGTCAGGGCATTTCCAACGGGGCGCGACCATTTTAATGTCCGCGAGCGTTCGTTTGCGTCGCGCTGCGGACGCAAAAATGACCGTTTTTGTTCGTGCGTCCGTTTGCGTCTGGAGTCTGCTCCAGCGAGGCGACGCATTTTTTTCTCCTTTTTTCCCTCTTCTCCATTTAAACATAGTTTCAAATATAACATTTTGAAACATGATTTTACACAAACTAACACATAGTTTGGAACATGGTTTACACAAACTAACACATAGTTTGAACCATGGTGGACACAAATATAAATTTTTTTTTTTAAAAGAAGCCAGTTGTGTTGATTTCCGTATGTTCGCTGCCAAGAAAGAACATTCAAGGGCACCCAGTCATCCAAACTGGAAAATCCAGCGGGAGGAGATGGTGCCCTTGTTGGTTCTACCGATGAAGCGAACATCCAGAAACCTCACTAGCTTCGTCAATTTAAGATAGAATTCAAAGAACACTCGACGTTCTAACTATCGGTATCGGAGCCGGAGTCGTCGGCGTGGTAGTGCTGCGGCGTGTCTTCGAACACCTTGACGACCATCTCGCCGTCCCCCTCGTAGAGAAGGTGAGCTGAGCCGGGCTCGAGGTCGAGTCACGGGCGAACTTGTCCCACGCCGTGTGCACGTACATCTTGCCCGCCGTCGACGGGACCTCCACGATCCGGCGGCAGAAGTTGCAGGCAGCCCCCGTAGGCGCAAGTGCGCCGGCTCGGCCGTCGGCGACTCGGCGAACTTGTCCGGTAGCCGCTTGATGGCGAGTGGGTCGTCATCGATGCGGAGGAGGAACTCGAAGCAGTGCTCCTCCTGCGAGGACGAGGAGGGCGCAGGCGACGGCGAGCGTGGGGCCGTAGTGCTCCACCACGGCGGCCCCTGCCCCCCACGGGGCGCCCCCGCGGCCTCGACCGCCTCGCCGGCCACCAGGACCGGCCATGGACTACCTCGCGGACTTGGCTGCGTCGCAGGAACACCTAGGCGGCGCTACGCTCGAGCTTTGTGGCGGCTAGAGTTTCTTTGGAGGAGTGGATGAGGAAGAAGAACGCGCGGCCCCTTTATATGGGCGGCGGCATGCGGTGGCGCGGGACGCGGCGTCGCCATTAACGTGGTTGGCGGAGGTGGGCGGCGCTCGGCGACCGAGGCATCGCCACTAATGGGCGAGTGCCGAGCATGACTTTGCGATCGCGCGCGTTTGAGAAGATGCATCGACGCAGGGTCGCTGCCAGGTGGGCTAGCCGAAACGTCCGCCAGACACGAGCGGACGTTTCCGGACATCCGCAGAGACGCATCCGAGGCGCATATTTGGGCCAGGTTTGCGTCTCCGCGGACGGCTCGGTCATTTTGTGTCATCCCGCTGGAACAGACCACAGACGCATTTCCGATCACGGCGGACGAAAACGATCACTGAGGGTCGCGCCGCTGGAGATGCCCTCAGGGAAACGAAACTCCCGAGCCGATCACCAAAAGCGCTGCGCTGCACCAGGGTTCTACCAAAACGAACGAGGCATCGGACACACGGAAGCCGCTCGAAATATCGCGGCAGGGACATGGCCGGCCGGACCCGCTTTTCCGCCGGCAGCCGGTGGCCGGGCCCTGCCTCCTTTCCGCCGCGCACTGTGGAAGTAGGTTGTGTTGGGTAGCAGCGGCTGGCTGCCACTGCTAGGCCAGAGCCGGCCTTTGCTGCTACCGCAGCGGCCAACGGTGCGACGCACCTTCGTTTCCTTGTAGGTGAAACACCACAAATGCCTAGCCCGGCTTTGCACTTTTTTATCTACATCGCTTCCTCTGTCTGCACCGGTGCAGGGCAGGATCACATGGGGATTAACGATGCTGCTGCTAGTATGCATGCAACGAAGTCTCAAAAGCTCCTTCCGTTTCTTGCTAAGAGCATCCCCACTCGTTGGCGCTCCCCACGCCCAAATCCGGCGAAATTTTCGTCCGGATTGGATGAAGTTTTGGCGTGGGGAGCGCCGAAGTTCCAGCCGTCCCCCCGGCAGAAACCCCCAACCTCGACCATTTGACATATTTCAAACAAATTCAACATAAAATTTAACAAGTTCGGCAAACAAGAGGACGAAAATTGCTGAAACAAATTCGGCGATAACGGTACAATGTTTAACAAGTGCTGAAACAAATGAAGCACACAAATTTCACAATTTTCAAACAAATTAAGACAGACTAGTTGGCGTCGGCGTTGGCGTTGCCTCGGAGCCTCCATATGTGCTCCACGGATCATCTTGCAGCAGTGGTGCATTGTAGAGTCTCGAATCTCTGGCGCATAGCAATGAAGGCGGCCCATGATGGAGGCACTTGGTGATTAGGCTGTGCAAGAGGACCCTCTCTCATATGGTGCTTCTTGCTCAGCCAGAGGAACCGGATGCTTTCGCTCATCTTCAATAATCATGTTGTGTAGGCACACACAGCATTCATCACCTCCCACATCTGATCTTTGGACCAAGTCATAGCGGGGAACCGGACGACAGCAAATCTGCTGTAGGACACCAAATGCTCGCTCGACGTCTTTTCGGCAAGCTTCTTGTTTCTTGACAAACTCGCAAAGTTTGGGGGTGCTAGGGTTGGAGATCGTCTTCACAAATGTTGCCCACTTTGGATAGATACCGTCTGCAAGGTAGTATCCTTTGTTGTAGTGCCGACCATTGATCACATAGTCCACCGGGGGAGCATGACCCTCAACAAGCTTGGAAAAGACCGGGAGCAGTTTAGGACGTTGATGTCATTGTTGGATCCAGGCATACCAAAGAAAGAGTGCCAAATCCAAAGATCATGGGTAGCCACTAAGTATCACAGTGCAGCCTTTTTTGTGACCCTTGTACATTCCCTGCCACGCAAACGGACAGTTCTTCCATTGCCAATGCATGCAGTCAATGCTTCCAAGCATCCCTGAAAACCTCTAGCTTCATTTGTTGCAAGGATCCTCTGAGTGTCTTCGACAGTGGGTGATCTCAAGAAATAGTCCCCGAACAACTATGACCTGCGAACCGGTAGAAACAATCAAGGGCGGTGGACTCCGCCATCCGAAGATAGTCATCTGCAGGTATCACCGGGAGCTCCATACGCGACATCCTCATAGCCCTGTGCACTGCTGTGACGAAAATCCAGCCAAACCGTGCAATCCGCCTTGCATCGAAGTAGGGATCAAAGTGGCGGATGGCATACACAATTTGCAGAAATAGCTTTCTGCTCATCCACAAAACGCGCCGGAAACAGTCTCACCGTGCAATGGATTGTCGGCGAAGTAGTCGACGTACAACATGCGGTAGCCCTCCATTCGCTGTCTCGGCTTGCACTTCCGGCGACCTCGTGCCGACCCACCACGTCGACGAGTTGCCAGTCCGGCGTACATGCTTGCCAAGCAACCAAGGATCATCATGTGCTCCTCGTCTTGGGCGGCTGCTGCCATCTCTTCTTGCATAAGCTCGACGAACATCTGCTCCTCCTCTTCGTCCGAGTCCATGGCCGGCGAGGCAAATGGACGAACACCTGACGGGCGTGGTCGAGGCAACCCGAGCCGCAGCGACGACGAGCAAGCAGGCCGGAAAACAGGCCGGCGGAAGAGAGCCAGATAGGCCGTCGTCCAAACACGGCGGAATATAGGCGGGTGGGGAAGGAGTGGCGGCGCAATCGGGCAACAAGCCGGCGGGGTGGTGCCGGCGGCGGAGAGATACGAGGGGTGGGAGAATTTTGCGACGTGGCGGTGGGGTTCGTGCGTCGAGTCACCACAGATCGGGCCCTTCCCGCTTTTCACTCGTCCCCAAGCTCCGGGGGGGCCGGGGCAGGGCAGGATCCAGGGGAAACGAGGCGCGGCCGGCCGCATGGAAAAAGGATCAAAAGCCTCCTCCGGGACGAGTGGAGATGCTCTAATGGGCAGCCGGGTTTGCTACGCATGGCAATGTTCCAATAAATGTGGCATGTGGATGTAATGCCCCACAGGAGAATACAATGTCCCACTCGGAAGGATTTGTTGGCTGAAACTGAAAGATTGTTGCACTAGGCAATTCAACCAAAAGTTTAGATCGATCTGACGGAAAGATATTAGACGGTTTATTTATATTTAACAGAAATAAGTAATCCCGACAAGGGTCAAGGTGCATGCCCATGGACTACACAAAGTTGGCACTCGTGACCTCCTTCTTCTCGCATCACTTCTTGTCCCTCTCACTAGTAGAAAAAAACTCATATGTGGTGTACCTAAAACCATATTCTGTGACCCATGGCAGTGGCGGAGCTTGAAACATATTCATGGGCGGGCCAAGCTAAAAATGCAAAATATTATTTCAAACCATACTATTTCACATCATCTCCTTTTTCTTTTCATGACAAAGTCAATTCTTCTACGAGACTATGAGTGGCCTTTGCATGCATGGCGCTTGGCTGTTGCAATCTACAAACTTAACGATTTTTTTCGCAATTTAGTGAATAAATGCTACAAATTACTAAAAAGAAATTTGGGGAAAGAAAGAAAATTACCAAGATGAGTGGCCGAGTAGGCACTAGGCAGGATAATAGGAGACGAGAAGGACAGAAGATGGTCGATTTGGTCCGTCGCGGTATTCCCTGGATGGCAGACTCGCAGCGTCACGGCTGCCTGAGTGAGAGTTGAAGCCGACCTGTGCATGTGCTCGCGGCTGCCGACTGGTAGAGCTCATGCCAGCCAGTGTCCGTGCCTGTGGCTGCCGACTGCTAGAGCTCATGTCGAACAGTTCCCGTCCCTGCGACCGTCTGTTGGTAGAGCTCCTACCAGCCCCGTGCTCGTGCCTGTGGCTGTGGTGGGCGGCGAACCCCTGGCCGACCCCTGGCTGTCGGAGGCAGCGCGGCGCTGTTGTGCCTCGTTGCTCCACTTCTTACCTTGATTCCTCCCTCTATTTCTGTGCAAATTGCTAACGCTCGGGAGACAAATCCTCACGGCCATGGTTCAGTCGAGAGAATTGAGAGAAAGAACTTTGAAGAGGCAGCGTACATGGAGAGGCATTGAGTGATAGTGGGCTAGGCCTCAATTTTTTTTTTTTTGAGAATTGGCTAGGCCTCAAATGCATAGGGGTTAAATATTTTTTGGCAAAAGTCCTGGGCGGGCCATGGCCCAGGTTGGCCCCAACTAAGCTCCGCCAGTGACCCATGGGTTGGTGCGCTACAGAATTCTTGCCACAAAAATAAGAATTATGTGGCACACCTGCCCATGCGTCACATAAAGTCTTATTTCTGTGGCGCACCAGGCAAGGTGCACCATAGAAAGAGAAAGTCTTATTTCTGTGCCGCACCGATGGTGGTGCGCTACAATTTTTTATTTTCAAAAAATATGCGGGCAGATCTAGATCTGGAGCCGCTGATTTTTTGATTTTTTTTTGAAATTTCGCCGGAAGGTCGTCGGAGGTGGGTGGTTAGGTTGGTTGGGTGGGGTGGGTGGGTGGTGGAGGAGGCCGGCCGGCCGGAGGAGGAGGAGGTGGTGGTGGTGGTGGTGGTGGAGTAAGAGGAGGAGGTGGTGGAGGTGGTGGTGGTGGTGGTGGAGGAGGAAGTGGTGGTGGTGTTGGTAGAGGAGGAGGAGGTGGTGGTGGCGGTGGTGGTGGAGGAGTAGGTGGTCGCCGGAGGAGGAAGAGGAGGTGGTGGTGTTTGCCGAAGGAGGTCACCGGAGGAGGTGCTGGTCGCCGGAGGAGGAGGTTGTCGGGTGTGGGTGGAGGAGGAGGAGGGAGAAGAAGGGAGAAGAAGGGAGAAAACGGGAGAAGTGAGGAGAAGTGGAGCAGATGAGCAGGGGAAGGGCACCACCGAAATTCAAATTTGAGGCTAGGAATTTTGTGGTGCATGGGCATATGGTGTGCCACAAAAAAAAATTCGAATTTTTTATTTTTGCAGGAAAAAAATCTTGACTTTGCCATATCTTTTTACTCTTTCGAATTTGCTATTCTAAAAGTTGTCTAACCAGGCAAGCTTTGGTGAATTTGGATGTAGAATTTTCTCCCGGTTGTTTTGATATATTGTGCGTTTTTTTCAAGTTCGTATGCAACTAGGAATCCAGTTTGATGATTTTGCAACGCAATTTTGCAAAAAAGTCAAAATTCATGTTTGTCAATTTTCAGTGGTACTAGATGACATAATACACGGGCACCTCGAAGGATTTTATTTTATAAAATTTCTATCTAATTCTTTTATATTTTACAGAGGTAAAAAAAGCGATCCAGGGATGGAGTTGCGTGGAGAAGGAAAAGCTTCTTTCTGTGGCGCATGGGTCAGGTGCGTCACAGAATATGTATTTTTCGTGGCGCACCATCCAACGCGTGTCATAGAAAGTCTTATTTCTGTGGTGCACCCAGCAGGTGCGTCACAAAATGTCTTAGTTCTGTGGTGCACATGGTCATGTGCACAACATAAATAGTGAAACCAATGATTGGGGGTGAGACCCACCTTATTTCTGTGGCGCATATGAGTGAAGTCTGCCACAAAATTCGCTATTTCAGTGGCGCACATTGTCTCGTGCGTCACATAAATAAATTCTATGGCGCACGCAAAACTGGTGCTCCACAGAATAGCATCACATCTATAGCTAGTTTCCTACTAGTGTCTTGGCCAGGGCCTCTTGTGTCGGCCACCCTCGAAGCGGTGTCAACAACTTGCAAGGCTGTCTTCACACGCACGATGGCGCGCCGGTCCCTGCATTTTCTTTTGTATGTATCGCCCTCTTCTCTATCGTCTGCTCCTTTGAGACCTTGGCCTTCACCGCGTGGCCAACGGCAGAGGCCCGATTTGGGCTTGGCTCTGGGAGGTCACCGGGACGACGGGTGCGCTACTTTGGTCGGCTTGGTCGACGTTCATGGCGGTGACAATGTACATTGCAGGCTTGGTCTTGGCGCCAACGAAAATAATTTTTAGGGTGGCGGGAGTGGAAGTGGCTTCTGCGCCACACGCGGGCGGGCCAAGTAGGTGTAGGAGGTGAGCCAGAAGATCTACTTCCGCACCTCTACTGGAATGGAGACAGGAGTGTCGTTGAGCATCGTATGTGTGTGAAACTATAAGGTGTTGCACGTCAGCACATGCGACACTTGGCATCATACTAGGTGGACTGCACTTGACCTTGAGTTCGGCGACGAGTATGACTACATCATCCACGTTCTAGCGGAACGTTACCCGCTTTCGGTCTACAAGGGTATGTCATCGAAGCTATCTCCGTTGCAACATTACTCCTAGATAGATTTTGGCAATCGGGATTGATGTCTACGTTCCCCCTCCTTTCCTGTAGACAGTGTTGGGCCTCCAAGAGCAGAGGTTTGTAGAACAGCAGCAAGTTTTCCCTTAAGTGGATCACCCAAGGTTTATCGAACTCGGGGAGGAAGAGGTCAAAGATATCCCTCTCATGCAACCACAAAGCACAAAGCAAGAAGTCTCTTGTGTCCCCAACACACCAAATAGGTGCACTAGTTCGGCGAAGAGATAGTGAAATACGGGTGGTATGAATAAGTATGAGCAGTAGTAACGGTGCGAGAAAATAGCTTTTGGCGTGTAGTTGATGGTGGTAGTATTGCAGCGGTAGTAACAGTGAAACGATAAACAAGCGGTAGTAACGCGGTATTTAGGAACAAGGCCTAGGGATTAGACTTTCACTAGTGGACACTCTCAACATTGATCACATAACAGAATAGATAAATGCATACTCTACACTTTTGTTGGATGATGAACGCATTGCGTAGGATTACACGAACCCTCAATGCCGAGTTAACAAGCTCCACAATTTGTTCATATTTAAGTAACCTTATAGTGTAAGATAGATCAACATAACCAAATAGATCACATCAATACCATCATAATGATAATTAACTCCACAATCCATAAGAGATCACGATCATAAACTAAGCCAAGAACTACATGATGCACACCCTGTCCACTTTACACCATGCAGGAGGAATAGAATACTTTAATAACATCACTAGAGTAGCACATAGATGAATTGTGATACAAAACTCATATGAATCTCAATCATGTAAAGCAGCTCATGAGATCATTGTATTGAAGTACATAGGAGAGATTAGCCACATAGCTACCGGTACAGCCCGAGCCTCGATGGAGAACTACTCCCTCCTCATGGGAGGCGGTGATGAAGATGGCGGTGGAGATGGCGGCGGTGTCGATGGAGAAGCCTTAGGGGGCACTTCCCCGTCCGGCGGCGTGCGGAACAGATCTGTCCCCAGATCTTGGCTTCGCGATGGCGGCTACGGAAGGTTTTACGTGGGTTTCGTCGAACGTATCGGGTTTCGATCCGGGGGCTTTATATAGGCGAAGAGGCGGCGCGGGAGGGCGACGGGGGCCAAACTATGGGCGGCGCGGCCCCCTACGGCCGCGCCGACTGTAGTTTGGTGGGCTGTGCCCCTCGACCTCTAGTGTGTTGGATGCTTCGGATTCTAAGATCTTTGGCGTTGATTTCGTCGATTCGAGAATATTTCGTTACTAGGATTTACGAAACCAAAAACAGCCAGAAACGGCACTTCGGCATCTTGTTAATAGGTTAGTTCCAGAAAATGCAGAATATGACATAAAGTGTGCATAAAACATGTAGATAACATCAATAATGTGGCATGGAACATAAGAAATTATCGATACGTCGGAGACGTATCAGCATCCCCAAGCTTAGTTCTGCTCGTCCCGGCAGGTAAAACGATAACAGATAATTTGCAAGTGACATGCCATCATAAACTTGATCATACTATTTGTAAAGCATATGTAGTGAATGCAGCGATCAAAACAATGGTAATGACATGAGTAAACAACTGAATCATAAAGCAAAGACTTTTCATGAATAGCACTTCAAGACAAGCATCAATAAGTCTTGCATAAGAGTTAACTCATAAAGCAATAATTCAAAGTAAAGGCATTGAAGCAACACAAAAGAAGATTAAGTTTCAGCGGTTGCTTTCAACTTGTAACATGTATATCTCATGGATATTGTCAACATAGAGTAACATAATAAGTGCAATAAGCAAGTATGTAGGAATCAATGCACAGTTCACACAAGTGTTTGCTTCTTGAGGTGGAGAGAAATAGGTGAACTGACTCAATCATTGAAAAGTAGAAGAATGGTCCTCCATAGAGGACTATATTTGTGCTAGAGCTTTGATTTTGAAAACATGAAACAATTTTGTCAACGGTAGTAATAAAGCATATGTATCATGTAAATTATATCTTACAAGTTGCAAGCCTCATGCATAGTATACTAATAGTGCCCTTGTCCTAATTAGCTTGGACTACGGGATCATCACAATGCACATGCTTTAACCAAGTGTCACAAGGGGTACCTCTATGCCGCGCTGTACAAAGGTCTAAGGAGAAAGCTCGCATTGGATTTCTGCTATTGATTATTCTCAACTTAGACATCCATACCGGGACAACATAGACAAGAGATAATGGACTCCTCTTTTATGCATAAGCATGTAACAACAATTAATAATTTTCTCATTTGAGATTGAGGATATATGTCCAAAGCTGAAACTTCCACCATGGATCATGGCTTTAGTTAGCGGCCCAATGTTCTTCTCTAACATATGCATGCTTAACCATAAGGTGGTAGATCGCTCTTACTTCGGACAAGACGAACATGCATAGCAACTCACATGAAATTCAACAAAGAGTAGTTGATGGCGTCCCCGGTAAACATGGTTATCGCACAACAAGCAACTTAATAAGAGATAAAGTGCATAATTACATATTCAATACCACAATAGTTTTTAAGCTATTTGTCCCATGAGCTATATATTGCAAAGGTGAATGATGGAATTTTAAAGGTAGCACTCAAGCAATATACTTTGGAATGGCGGAAAATACCATGTAGTAGGTAGGTATGGTGGACACAAATGGCATAGTGGTTGGCTCAAGTATTTTGGATGCATGAGAAGTATTCCCTCTCGATACAAGGTTTAGACTAGCAAGGTTTATTTGAAACAAACACAAGGATGAACCGGTGCAGCAAAACTCACATAAAAGACATATTGAAAACATTATAAGACTCTACACCGTCTTCCTTGTTGTTCAAACTCAATACTAGAAATTATCTAGACCTTAGAGAAACCAAATATGCAAACCAAATTTTAGCATGCTCTATGTATTTCTTCATTAATAGGTGCAAAGCATATGATGCAAGAGCTTAAACATGAGCACAACAATTGCCAAGTATCACATTACCCAAGACATTTATAGCAATTACTACATGTATCATTTTCCAATTCCAACCATATAACAATTTAACGAAGAACTTCGCCATGAATATTATGAGCTAAGAACACATGTGTTCATACGAACCAGCGGAGCGTGTCTCTCTCCCACACAAGCATTTATTCAAACAAAAACAAAAACAAGAAACATCATACGACGCTCCAAGTAAAGTGCATAAGATGTGATGGAATAAAAATATAGTTTCGGGGAGGAACTGATAATGTTGTCGATGAAGAAGGGGATGCCTTGGGCATCCCCAAGCTTACGCTTGAGTCTTCTTGATGTATGCAGGGGTGAACCACCGGTGCATCCCCAAGCTTAGAGCTTTCACTCTCCTTGATCATGTTGCATCATACTCCTCTCTTGATCCTTGAAAACTTCCTCCACACCAAACTCGAAACAACTCATTAGAGGTTAGTGCACAATATAAATTGACATATTCAGAGGTGACACAATCATTCTTAACACTTCTGGACATTGCATAATGCTACTGGACATTAATGGATCAAAGAAATTCATCCAACATAGCGAAAGAGGCAATGCGAAATAAAAGGCAGAATCTGTCAAAACAGAACAGTTCGTATTGACGAATTTTAAAATGGCACCAGACTTGCTCAAATGAAAATGCTCAAATTGAATGAAAGTTGCGTACATATCTGAGGATCATGCACGTAAATTGGCTTAATTTTCTGAGCTACCTACAGGGAGGTAGACCCAGATTCGTGACAGCAAAGAAATCTGGAACTGCGCAGTAATCCAAATCTAGTACTTACTTTACTATCAAAGACTTTACTTGGCACAACAAAACACAAAACTAAGATAAGGAGAGGTTGCTACAGTAGTAAACAACTTCCAAGACACAAATATAAAACAAAGTACTGTAGCAAAATAACACATGGGTTATCTCCCAAGAAGTTCTTTCTTTATAGCCATTAAGATGGGCTCAGCAGTTTTAATGATGCACTCATAAGAAATAGTATTTGAAGCAAAAGAGAGCATCAAGAGGCAAATTCAAAACACATTTAAGTCTAACATGCTTCCTATGCAGAGGAATCTTGTACACAAATAAATTCATGAAGAGCAAAGTGACAAGATTAGGAAGATAAAACAAGTATAGCTTCAAAAATTTAAGCACATAGAGAGGTATTTTAGTAACATGAAAATTTCTACAACCATATTTTCCTCTCTCATAATAACTTTCAGTAGCATCATGAGCAAACTCAACAATATAACTATCACACAAAGCATTCTTATCATGAGTCTCATGCATAAAATTAGTACTACTCCCAACATAAGCATAGTTATTCTTATTAATTGTAGTAGGAGCAAATTCAACAAAGTAGCTATCATTATTATTCTCATCATCAAATATAGGAGGTATATTGTAATCATAATCAAATTCATCCTCCATAACAGGTGGCAACAAAAGACTTCTATCATTATAATCATCATAAATAGGAGGTAAAGTATCATCAAAGTAAATTTTCTCCTCAATGCTTGGGGGACTAAAAAGATCATGCTCATCAAAACCAGCTTCCCCAAGCTTAGAACTTTCTATATCATTATCAACAATGGTGTTCAAAGCGTTCATACTAATATCATTGCTACTAGCATGCAAATAAGATTCCATAGGTTTTTAATTTCCGCATTAAACCATTCATGCCTTGACTCAGGAAATAGAATAAAAAGCTCACAGATGTTTTCCATTATGCCAAACTAGTGTAAACAAGAAACAAAAAGTTGCAATTGCGGGATCTAAAGGAAATAGCTTCGAGCACAAACACAATGGCGCCAGAAAAGTACTTTACCTGGAACCGAAGTATGAGTGCCTTTTTACCTTTCCTCCCCGGCAGCGGCGCCAGAGAAAAGTGCTTGATGTCTACGTTCCCCCTCCTTTCCTGTAGACAGTGTTGGGCCTCCAAGAGCAGAGGTTTGTAGAACAGCGACAAGTTTTCCCTTAAGTGGATCACCCAAGGTTTATCGAACTCAGGGAGGAAGAGGTCAAAGATATCCCTCTCATGCAACCCTGCAACCACAAAGCAAGAAGTCTCTTGTGTCCCCAACACACCAAATAGGTGCACTAGTTCGGCGAAGAGATAGTGAAATACGAGGTGGTATGAATAAGTATGAGCAGTAGTAACGGTGCGAAATAGCTTGGCGTGTAGTTGATGGTGGTAGTATTGCGGCGTAGTAACACGGTGAAACGAGAAAACAAGCGGTAGTAACGCAGCGGTATTTAGGAACAAGGCCTAGGGATTAGACTTTCACTAGTGGACACTCTCAACATTGATCACATAACGAGAATAGATAAATGCATACTCTACACTTTTGTTGGATGATGAACGCATTGCGTAGGATTACACGAACCCTCAATGCCGGAGTTAACAAGCTCCACAATTTGTTCATATTTAAGTAACCTTATAGTGTAAGATAGATCAACATAACCAAATAGATCACATCAATACCATCATAATGATAATTAACTCCACAATCCATAAGAGATCACGATCATAAACTAAGCCAAGAACTACATGATGCACACCCTGTCCACTTTACACCATGCGGGAGGAATAGAATACTTTAATAACATCACTAGAGTAGCACATAGATGAATTGTGATACAAAACTCATATGAATCTCAATCATGTAAAGCAGCTCATGAGATCATTGTATTGAAGTACATAGGAGAGAGATTAGCCACATAGCTACCGGTACAGCCCCGAGCCTCGATGGAGAACTACTCCCTCCTCATGGGAGCAGCAGCGGTGATGAAGATGGCGGTGGAGATGGCAGCGGTGTCGATGGAGAAGCCTTCCGGGGCACTTCCCCGTCCGGCGAAACGAGAGATCCTGTCCCCCAGATCTTGGCTTCGCGATGGCGGCGGCTCGGAAGGTTTCTGTGGTTTCGTCGAACGTATCGGGGTTTCGATCCAGGGACTTTATAGGCGAAGAGGCGGCGCGGGGGCTGACGGGGGCCAAACTATGGGGCGCGCGGCCCCCTCTGCGCGCCAGACTGGTTTGGTGGGCTGTGGCCCCCTCGACCTCTGGTGTGTTCTGGATGCTTCGGGATTCTAAGATCTTTGGCGTTGATTTCGTCCGATTCGAGAATATTTCGTTACTAGGATTTACGAAACCAAAAACAGCAGAAAGGAACGGCACTTCGGCATCTTGTTAATAGGTTAGTTCCAGAAAATGCACGAATATGACATAAAGTGTGCATAAAACATGTAGATAACATCAATAATGTGGCATGGAACATAAGAAATTATCGATACGTCGGAGACGTATCAGGGATGCACTAGTTAGAATTTTTTTTGGCTTTCTGCTATAAACCCTGACAGTGGAATCAGAGCCGATCTTTTGCCTAGTTATGCTTGTACGGTTAAAACACATGGTTAATGTGGGTATCGATTTTATAATTGTTGCCCTCTCATGTGTGTTTGTATTATATCGCTATATGGTTTGATTAAGCAGCCCCGACCGGCCTTACGCGAGACCGGTTCCACACTTGATGGCTTGTACCATATGTGTGGCCGGGGTGTATGTTTCTCTTACCTTAGTTGATATAGCACCCGCAACGGAGGGCCTCGAAAGGGTGTCAGAGAGAAAATTATCTAGTCGATGTTGCGAGTTATTATTTCAGGTCCTTGCCTTGGCATGTGGGCCGGGGTGAGGTGGGGCGGGTCGGGTATGGTTTGATTAAGCAGCTCCGACCGGCCTTACGCGAGACCGGTTCCACACTTGATGGCTTGTACCATATGTGTGGCCGAGGTGTATGTTTCATTTACCTTAGTTGATATAGCACCCGCAACGGAGGGCCTCGAAAGGGTCTTAGAGAGAAAATTATCTAGTCGATGTTGCGAGTTATTATTTCAGGTCCTTGCCTTGCCATGTGGGCCGGGGTGAGGTGGAGGGGGGGGGGGGGGGGGGTAGGTTCTCCTCTCTACTTTTTGTATGCCGAAACTGAAACTGGTCAACATCTTGTCTTTACATGTCTTGTTGCTCGTGTGGTCTAGGGTGCTTTGCGGGCTATCCAAAGATAATACATTCATTTTTATATGACTGGCATTTTTGTGGTTTGTTGGCCCATTTGGACAATTCACAACAATGTAACTTTTGGAAAATATGTACCCCGAATATCATTGAGGTAATTTCACCGTGGCTATTCTTTTTTGATTATTAGACATGTCTTCAAAATGAATGATACAAAGCGATTCTTCAAGAAATACTTGATGCAGTTAAGCACTACTAGGAATTAGGCTATCTCCGGCGCACTGAAATTGCCTATCCCAGCACACCAAGCGGCACCGGCGGGAACAGTCCGGTGGTATCGCCTTACTGTCGGGCACCACCAGGTCCGCCGATGGTAACTCGACTTATCACCGGCACACGTTTGGTCCGCCGACAGTAAGGCGATTAGTGCACCGGCGGTATATTTTTCAAAATAAAAAAGACGAAACTATATCTAGTGATGTGTTCTTCATGTTCTTCACAGTGGCCAGCGAGGAGGTGGGTTGGCGGAGAGCTTGATGAGGTGGTTTCCGTTGAGTTTGAGGAGGTGGTCGCTGGAAGGAGGTCTCGACGAGGTGGGCACCGGAGGGAGGTCCCAACGAGGTTGAGAAGGTGGTAACCGGAGGAAGATCGTTGGCTTGGGGAGCTACTCGCCGGATGGAGGTCATCGGGTTGAGGAGGTGCGGGTTGAGGAGGAGGAGGAGGAGAAGAAGAAGAGAAAAATGAGGAGGAAAAGAGAAGGAGGAGGAGGAGGAGTGAAAGAGGAGAAGGGGAAAATGAAAGAGAGAGATCGTGAGCCGGCTGGGTTGGCATATATACCAGGGGGTTACGACCGGCACACCAGTATGGTGGTGCGCCGGTGGTAATTTTTTTATTTTTTTCATCAAAATTTAAAACTTGGAAAGGTCATTTTTTGTTTTGAATTTGAAAGATCCAAAAATTAGCTAAACGAACGTAGGTCATTGAAATCGGATAGGAAATTTTGCGTAGATACATTTTGATATAAAAAAGTTTTTCATCGGAGGTCATATGCACCAGAAATCCCGTTTTACCGAAACATGACGCCATTTTGCATAATATATCAAAATTCACGTTTTTAAATTTTCTCTAAAACTAGCTGACATAACATATGTGCATCTCGAAGGATTTTATTTTTAAAATTTTCTATCATTTTTCTTCTTTTTTAAAAAGCAGAAAATTGAAGCATACTATGCACCGGCGGTAATGCTTTTACCATCAGCGCACCAACATGGTGTTCCGACGGTGGTAAGGTAGGCTCTTATTTTGGACTGGCCCTGACCTAACCGGCCCTTATCCCCGGTGCACAAAGCCTTCGCTGCGTCGGCGATGTTTGGGCATCGACGCTCCATAAAGTAGGTGCGTCGGCGGCAAATACAACCAGCGTGCACATTTTTTTGTGCGCCGGTGGTAACCATGCGCCTATAACATATTTCCTAGTAGCTAGGGGTTTATTTGGAGGCACAAGGTCTATTAATATATGTACCTGCTTCGTCGATGATGAAAGAGTGCCACCTTAGCTAGTTTTTCCCTGCTCGAGTGGATACCTGAAAAAACCATTTACTATTTGTTGGTTTTTAATGATCTCACGATTCTCTATTTGTGTTATGGTAATGTGTTATTTGCCTCCCACAGTGGGTGTTCCAGGGCAACACTCGATGATCTCACAATTCACTATTTGTGTTATGGCAATGTTTCTTTAGCATTCGATAGGATCTTCTAAATGTTATGCAAGATTCTGACATTTCCGGTCATAATCAAAATTATGGCATTTTAAATATTTCGAACGACATCTAAAAAAACGAACGAATTTCCTGCAAAAAGACAATTTCACAATGGTGGGAGTCTTGGGGCGAAATGCCCAATCTTTCCGCCATCGTGTTACAAATATATTTGCTCCAATCGAATACATTTTATTGGATAACTTCTAAACGAAGCACTTTTCCTTGGATGTGTGAATTAGTCGCTTCAATTGCCATGATATCATTGACAAAACCTTTTTTATGGGAATGGTTTTTCCAGACCTCTTGTGGATGCAACTATCCCCTATCGACCTATACTAGTCTCAGAATAAGGGTCTGTATTTTTTTTTTTTTTGCAAGAAGCACATGAATCTGTGGAGAAATAGGGGTATATGGAATCCCCAATGCCTACACAGTCTACACTCACTCTATGGTGTACGTATAAGCACGCAATACAGGCAGCGTAGAGCAAGCATGCCGGTGCCATGCATGGTCGCTCAGGTGACAGTGTCACATGGCAAGCATGCCGCTGCCGTGATCTCCCCCCACCCCTACTGTTAATCATCTCCACAGTACAGATCGCATACACACTGCACACCACTGAATCGGCACTACAGTTCTCACAAAATTACAACGGACTGGGCGTATTTTTGTGCGACGTGATCTTTTACCGTCGATTTGTTGTACACAAAAAGTTTCTGAAGCTAATCCCGAAAAGAACTGAAGAGGAGAATAAACGGACAAGGGATAAAATGAAAGGGGGAAAAGAGAGGAAAAGGTCGAGGGAGATAAAAGAAAAGCACTGCCTGACAATATGCTGCGGCAGCCTGCTAAACAGCACGTTCCTTGTTGGATCAATCATGGAGCACTGACATGTGGGGTATCTGGAGTGCGGTCCTGCGCTTCGTTAGCCAGTTTGGGTCCGTTTAACTGTTTGATTTCCTTGGGGCATGTCGACCTATCCCGTGTTCCGCGAGTTCGGATAGGTCAAATCGGACAAAAATTCAGCCCAGCGCGCAGACCTATCGCAAAAATGGATGGTCGTGGCGTTCGGGATGATCCAAAGCTAGCTCAAATCTAGACCACGTTTGCGTGGCCGCGGACGCCGATCGTTGGTCGCTCGCGTCCTCCCGTTGTCCGTCCCTAGCCCGCCTGTCTGCCTCCCAAAACACAGCCCCCTCGCACACATCTCCCACCGCTCCGCCGCCACCCTAGGACCGGCGATTTGGGAGCGCTGTCGACGCCGGCCACCGTCGTCGAGACGCCGGCAAGCGGTGCAGAAGAGCCCCGCGCTGCTTTCGCGGCGTCGGAGGACACCGTCGCCGACGATGTTGTCCTCTCACCATCGCGAGACCTTCCGCCGTTCGCCGTTGCCGCCAGAGGTGAGCTCTCGTGCACCGTGTTTCCAGGCCGCAAGTCGGCGGGACGACCATTGCCTGCAGGTCCCTACGAACGCATTGGATGGCCTCCGCCTGCGAGGTGTTCGATGAAATGGGCGATCTAAAATTTGTCCCATTTCATCTGTAGATCATGGTGGACAGCGACGATGAGTACTTCTTCAAGAACTTCATCGACACGTCGTCAGACGAGGAGTCTGACGACGACTTTCTTACGGAGGCTGCGCTAATCATCCACGAGCACAATGTCTCGCAGATCCCCGTGTACCGGGGGTCCTTGCCGGGGCCCGCGGCCGCCTTGGACCGCAAAAGAGAACGCGGCCACAACCAGCTCTTCAACGACTACTTCTACCACAAGACATTGTTCACGCCGGCCATGTTTCGCCGTTGTTTTCGGATGTCCAGACTGTTGTTCACCCGGATAATGGATGGCGTCAAGGTCTACGACAACTACTTCTGCGTCAAAGTAGATGCAATTGTCAAGGTAGGCCTCTCTTCGTACCAGAAATGCACGACAGCGATTATGATGCTCGCATATGGTGTTGCCGGTGATTTCTTTGATGAGTACACGCGCATGAGTGAGTCGACCTGCTTGGAAGCGATGTACATGTTCCGCAGAGCAGTGATCAGTGTGTTCGGAGAACAATATCTCTGGCAACCTAATGCAGAGGACACAACTCGTCTATTGTCAATCATCACTTCCAAGTGGTTTCCTGGGATGCTTGGCAGCATAAACTGCATGCACTGGGAGTGGAAGAACTGCCCCTTTGGGTGGGGGCGTACAAGGCCATTCTGAGGGGTGCACAGTGATTCTTGAAGCTCTTGCTTCACATGACACATGGATTTGACACTCATTCTTCGGAATGGCTGGCTCGCACAATGACATCAATGTGCTGCAGCGCTCTCCGGTGTTTGATAGGCTAGCGTACGGTCAGTCCCCTAATGTGCATTTTGAGATCAATGGCCACCACTACAACAAGGGGTACTACCTTGCTGATGGTATCTATCCATCTCGGGCTACACTCGTGAAGACAATTCGGCATCCCAACTCAGAGCAGGAGGCAAGGTTTACCAAAGAGCAAGAGGCAGCCCGGAAAGATGTCGAGCGGGCGTTTGGCATTCTCCAACCTTGCTAGGCTATCGTCAGACACCCTGCTAGAGCATGGAGTGTGCAAACTCTGTGGGAGGTGATGACCGCTTGTGTAATCATGCATAACATGATTGTTGAGGTAGAGCGGGATGATTCACTGTTTGATAATGATGGCCAGAGAGAGTTGGTTACTCCTCAAGGTGGTCCGACATCATTGCAGGATACCCTGCATCTGCACCACAAAATTCGGGATCTAGCTGTACACAACCAGCTCCAGGCTGATTTGGTCGAGCACATGTGACAGCATGTTTGCAACAATGCTGCAAACAACAATGAAGGAAATCCCGAAAAAACAAACAATGCCTAGAGCATTTGTATCGTTTTACATTTTTTTGAATAATACTTTGTCATTGAATACGTGGACAATAAACTTATATAATAAATCTTCGCCGAGGGCTTCGCTGTCCAGAGGCGATGCGATGTTGGTCCTCTATGCATAATATTAGTACTAGTAGATCTAGGGTTCTTGTTTTTTTTTGTGCCTATGTGTAGTATGGCACCATGTCGCGCGAAGATTGGTAACGAGGTTTTTTGCGGGCATCCATGGTGGGGAGGTTGGTGTTTCTACCCGTCGTGCTCTAGAGGAATGGCGATGACGATGGTTGAAAATACCTTTTCCATTCCCCTCCTAAATAAGCTTGGGATGAGGTTATCCTCCTCACTATGGTCGTCATGGAGACAAGCAGGAAAGGGGTAGTGTTAGAGAAGATGGTGAAGCTTTGACATCAAGGTTTCCAAGCGACGATTAGGCGCGCCACCACTGTCTTTGACCGACGGGGTCTCTCCGCACACCGGGGTCTCCTGCTACGAGGGTTCTTCTTCTCTATGATGGGAGGATATTTGGCTTCAGCACGACTCTTTAACATCGACTCCAACTCAAGTGGTTTCGTCCCTTAGATGGAGCTGGCGGCTGTTACTTCGAGGCCAACAATTACGACCGTGGAGAAGGATCGTATCGCGCTTCAAAATTTTCTATAGGGACCTTTTTGTAATTTGCAAGGACTATGGTGTAAATTCCTTTTTCTTCGCCATTTATGAAACTTTGCCCCACCACTGTGAATGAAGCTTGGATGTCCTCTGGACCCTTCTTCCGTTCCAAAAGAAACCACACAAATCTTATAGGTTTAAAATGGGACATTTGAGTTAATGCATTTCTCATATTTCTTGTTCTTTTAGAATCGAACGAATGAAAGATGCCATTAATCACATGATATATATGAGCCCCTCAGTCCCTAACTAGTTGTTGCAGCTTTGGACAAATTCGGTGTAGATATAGATGCATCTACACATGTTTTAGTGCATAGGTTCGCTCATTTTCGAAAAAAGTTGCTAAAAACTAATTTTGGACGGAAGAAGTACTTTTTACTTGCATAAACTCAAACAACTTTAAAAATATTATGCTTTCAAGATGCAATGAAATATGCCAAAATGTAGGAGGATTTGAAGCACTAGAGTTAGGCAATTTTTTGTATTTATATTTTTATACAACCTAGTGAATACTCCACTCGAAGGTGTTGTGGGTTGTGGCCCCTATTTTGCAGCAGTTTTACCTGTGAGCATTTATCCTTCTGTCCCCACAAGTCATTGAGGAGCAATGCCCCCTCAACTGTGTGGCTCGAGCCCTACTCATCCCTAGCTAGACCAACCAGATAGAGAGAGAAAAAACTAGGACGCCGATGTGACCTCTCATTGTCCATCTCCCTTCTCTCTCCTCCCTCGCTATCTCACCCCCACAAGGAACCTCTCTGAACTCTTTCTCTAGAGCTCCGAGCTACAGCCAAGCCAAGCAGCCTACTACACGCTCTCCCACATATCGTAGGCCTGCCACTCTATCGCCCAGCCATACGGCTACTCGCTGTCACCGAGCCGGCAGCGCGAGTGCTCGCAAAGCAGAGCCCGAGATACCAACCAAGAACTCCTCCCCATTAAGGCGCACTTCACTGCTCTGCACACCAGCACGCGAGCTTCGCTCTCCGTATTGTACTCCGCAGCGCTCCTCTCCCCATCTCTTCTGTAAATGTCACTGCCTGCACGATGATTCAGAGCTCGGCACCGGCGGCCATGGCGACGACCACCTCGACGGCGGCGGCAGCACTTCTCATTGCCTTCTTCCTCCTCGTCGCCGGCGCCGTCGCGGACGACGGTTGGTTTCTCCTTCCGCATCTTCGTTATGGTTTTTGTTCTTGCGAGTTTGTTTGGTTTGGTTTGTGTGCTGGGGAGCAGATATTCGATCAGGGGTGGGATTAGTATTTTATTAGCGCTGCAAGTACGCGCTTTTGGGAGGCATATGGGGATTCTCCGGTGCTTCCGCTGCATTTTTATATTGCTTTAACCAAGGTCTAATACTTAACTAATCCTTGTGAGTTGCGCCCCCTTCTCTTATCTATCTTCTCTCCACTTTTCCTTATCCATGGGACAGTTCTTGATACTAGTACTATTTTGGAGGTAGTAGTCACTGCATAGTTCATCAGGTGTTTTCAAAACGAGGTTTTTTCCTCTTTTGTTCTGTTCTGTTTTAATCCGCATTCTTGCTCTGTTCTTCATAGCAGCAACCGCTGCTGATACAAAGAAATGTTCTGAACATTGAATCTTGCATTCTTTCTTCAGTTATTCGAACTTGCAAGCTTCAGATTTTCCTTCCTTTTTATGCGTTTGTTTAGTGTCACAGTGGTTCTTTCCCAATAAGATCAAAATGTTGCTAACTATCAGCATTCATCTTAGCACCCTTAATCTTTTGCTTTAGCACTGCGCTGTTTTTTGTGCTTTCCAAATCGTTCGTTCTTGATAGCTTCTTGCCTTCAAGACTAAGGATGATCATTGATACCATCTCGAGCAACTCTTTACTTATTCTTGGTTTCTTTTTTGGGGATGAAATCATTTCGTCAGATTCTACTGATCCTGAATCTATTGCCTGTTGCTAATGTGGCTGGGGTTACATCACATCCTGCAGGGGCGACGCTGCTGGAGGTGAAGAAGTCCTTCCGCAACGTCGGCAACGTGCTGTACGACTGGTCCGGCAACGACTATTGCTCCTGGCGCGGCGTCCTCTGCGACAACGTCACCTTCGCCGTCGCCGCGCTGTAAGATCGAGACTGCTGCCTATGAAAAGTTTGCTTCTTCCCTCCCCCAACCCCCGCACCGTCTCCGGTCCCTGACGCAGCGTGTTGATACAATGCGATGCAGGAACCTCTCCGGGCTCAACCTCGAGGGCGAGATCTCTCCGGCCGTCGGCAGCTTGAAGAGCCTCGTCTCCATGTACGGATGTGCTTTCTTGCTTGCCTTTGTTGTTGATTGGAGTGTAACTTCCTGGTTGTTGGCTTATGTTAACTTTGTGTATTTGGCGTGCAGTGATTTGAAGTCGAATGGGCTCACCGGCCAGATCCCCGATGAGATTGGCGACTGCTCGTCGATCAAAACGCTGTGAGTGGACTCACCAAGATGCTGCTTCCCCAGGTTTTGGAGACTATAGATGATTTAACATTTGTTCTTGATTTAGGGATTTGTCCTTCAACAACCTTGATGGCGACATACCGTTCTCGGTATCCAAGCTGAAGCACATTGAAACCTTGTAGGCTCTATTTTCCTTCTGAAATGCCTTTTTTAAACAAATGTTTTGGAAGTTGTAGGTGATCATGTATGTTCGTGATTTTCTAGGATATTGAAGAACAACCAGCTGGTAGGCGCAATCCCGTCTACGCTATCACAGCTCCCAAATTTGAAGATTTTGTAAGTTCCAGCTTGATTAATGTTGTGGAATTATATTTAGTATGTTTACAACTTCTAATGTGATCTGCACCTTAGGGACTTGGCTCAAAACAAACTGAGTGGGGAGATACCAAGACTAATCTATTGGAATGAGGTTCTTCAATACTTGTAAGTCATTTCTTAAATTTGTGTCCTGTTAAAAGATTTGTAGTAGTGCTATTTCTGTAGTTGCATTATTAGTAGTATGTTTATTGCCTGAAAATTAGCCGGGCAAATTCATGTATGCTTATAAAAAATTTATGCACATGGGGCAGTTTGAAAATGCTACATTTTATGTACTTTTGGCTAACCAAAGTTGATTGTATTTAGGGGATTGCGCGGCAACCATTTAGAAGGAAGCCTCTCCCCGGATATGTGCCAGTTGACCGGCCTTTGGTACTTGTAAGTATGCTGCTTTCCAATCTCACATGGTTGAACCATTCTCTATCCGGCTCTAACTTTGTATTCACCTGACCAGTGATGTGAAAAACAATAGCTTGACTGGGCAGATACCAGACACAATTGGCAACTGTACGAGTTTTCAGGTCTTGTACGTATCTACGTTCTTGCCCTGCCTGGCATGATTATTGTACTTTCCATTCGGAAAGTTTTTCTAACATTTTGCAATGGTAGGGATTTGTCTTACAATCAATTGACTGGTTCAATCCCGTTCAACATTGGTTTCCTTCAAGTTGCTACACTGTATGTGGTGGTTATTTTAAATGCAACTTATCTTCTTGAATTGCATGCTTTATAGAATTATTAACACCACGATGCTGAGTTGTGTATATTTCTGTATCAGGTCCTTGCAAGGGAACAAGTTCACTGGTCCTATTCCATCAGTTATTGGCCTCATGCAGGCACTTGCTGTACTGTAAGTCCTGTGATGAGCTTCATATGATCTAGATTATAGTCTCACCAGTAAAGAAAGAACTGTTTTGTGGTATCTTGCAAGATATATTATTGGCTGACCTTTAATAATTACAGAGATCTGAGTTACAACCAATTATCTGGCCCAATACCATCCATACTAGGAAACCTGACATACACTGAGAAACTGTAAGCTTCCTTTGTCTGCTTAAGAATCCTGACAATTCTCTTCTATGAAAGTTCCATGTAAGTACATTTCTGAATCAAGATATATCATGGCCTGGTAGATACATGCAAGGCAATAGGTTAACTGGGACAATACCGCCAGAGCTTGGGAATATGTCAACGCTTCATTACCTGTTAGTGGCAACGTTTCTCTCTTTTTTACATACTACATTTCAGTTTATCTTGCTTTCTGTTTTGTTGACAAATATCTACATGCAGAGAACTAAATGATAATGAACTTACGGGGCTCATTCCGCCAGAGCTGGGAAAGCTTACAGGCTTGTATGATTTGTAAGTCCTTTTTAAACCCTTTAATACATGTTGTGATTTTTTTAATGTGGTAGTTACACAAGCAGTTTGTTTCTCTTGCTTCACAGGAACCTTGCAAACAATAGCCTAGAAGGACCAATTCCCAACAACATAAGTTCTTGTGTGAATCTCAATAGCTTGTAAGAGCAGATTTTTTTTGTGGCACTTGCAGTTTCAGGAATATACATGTAATGTGTTGATTTTTCTTACAGCAATGCTCATGGCAACAAGTTAAATGGGACCATTCCCCGTTCATTGTCTAAACTTGAGAGCATGACCTCTTTGTAAGTTATGGTTTTATGATTAAATTGTGCTATGGTGAATTCGAATAAACTTTGCTGATTGCACTTTAAATTGTTTGATATGCATAGTGCATATTAAGTGCAACCTTGTCTGCTTGTTCATTTTCGACTTGTGTTCATCTGTTTATTCAGGAATCTGTCGTCAAATTCTTTGAGTGGTCCTATTCCTATTGAGCTATCAAGAATCAACAATTTGGACATCTTGTAAGTCCGATTATCTCATTAGTTCTTGAGAATATTCTTTTAATGCCATGCCATGTATAATGA
Organism: Lolium multiflorum; assembly: GCA_030979885.1. NCBI lineage: Eukaryota > Viridiplantae > Streptophyta > Magnoliopsida > Poales > Poaceae > Lolium > Lolium multiflorum. The sequence goes on from CM061753.1 coordinate 5,089,965, forward strand.
AAATACATGTACCAGGGACTTATCCCGGAACATGATTACTGGTCCAATTCCATCAGCCATAGGCAGCTTGGAGCATCTACTGAGACTGTAAGTGTTTTCATCTATGATTTTGAGTTTATTTCCACCATCATGTGTTGATATTTGGTCTCATGCATAAAATGTGTGTTGATATTTGAACTATTTTCTCTAGTAACCTGAGCAAGAATAGTCTTATCGGATTCATCCCTGCGGAGTTCGGTAACTTGAGGAGTATCATGGAGATGTAAGTACATTGTGATCTAATCATAGTCCTTTCAACAGTTAGTTCCTTGGATGCTATATTGAATTACTTGGGTGTTATTTCAGTGACTTGTCCAATAACCATCTTGGTGGTCTGATTCCTCAAGAACTTGGAATGCTACAGAATCTGATGTTGCTGTGAGTCATATCTTTTCCTGTCACGTAGTTTTGCTTAATCAGTAATTTTGGTAGAAGGTTCAGTATGTAGTCTCAGCTGATTATTAATTAATCTCTCTATTATTCGCTCTTGCAGTAAATTGGAAAATAACAATATAACTGGGGATGTCTCTTCATTGGTGAACTGCTTCAGTCTAAATATTTTGTAAGTTTCCAAAGAAGTTTTGAGCAGTGTGGCTGTTTGATTTTGCTGACATTATATTCTTGCCTCTGTGAACAGAAATATGTCGTACAATAATTTGGCTGGTGTTGTCCCTACTGATAACAATTTTTCAAGATTTACACCTGACAGGTAGTGTGCTTTATCATTTCAATCACTGTTTCACCCTTACAATCAGATTTCGAAACAGTAATTTAACAATCTGGCCCTTCCTTCAGCTTCTTGGGTAATCCTGGACTTTGTGGATATTGGGTTGGCTCATGCCGTTCCTCCAGCCACCAAGAGAAACGTAAAAATAGCATTTCCATATCAACTTCCTAATATGCACATTTTCTTCATTCTAATATACTGTCATTCTGCCCTGGTTTTTCTATGCAGCACTAATCTCAAAGGCTGCAATACTAGGCATTGCTCTGGGTGGGCTCGTTATTCTCCTGATGATTCTAGTAGCTGTTTGTAGGCCGCACAGCCCTCCTGCTTTCAAAGATGACTCTGTAAGCAAACCAGGTAATGCATCGACATACCTAATTGGCAAGTTTTACGTTTCCATAGAAGTCATGTCTAGTTAATTAATGTGTTCTATTAAACTATAATATCTTGTCGGCATGTCTTGACTGCCCACTCATAGACCATAATTGATCCTTTAACACTAAATAGTCTTCTGTAATAAATTTGCATGTTGTTGCAGTGAGCAATGTCCCGCCCAAGCTAGTGATACTTAATATGAACATGGCCCTTCATGTATATGAAGACATAATGCGGATGACTGAGAACTTGAGTGAGAAATACATCATTGGGTATGGGGCATCGAGCACAGTTTACAAATGTGTTCTGAAGAACTGCACACCGGTGGCAGTAAAAAAGTTGTATGCCCAGTACCCGCAAAGCCTGAAACAATTCCAGACTGAGCTTGAGACTGTTGGCAGTATCAAACACCGTAATTTAGTCAGCCTTCAAGGATACTCCCTCTCACCTGTTGGGAATCTTCTCTTCTACGAGTACATGGAAAATGGCAGCCTCTGGGATGTTTTACATGGTAAGTGCACTTTGCCACCAACTCATTGACACAGTTTTTACAATGCTGAGACTAATTTAGTGTCAGTGATCCATAGCTAGCACTTGTATTTTATTTTGATTTCGAAGGTCTTTTTCTGTTCATCTGTCACAGAACAGTAACGCACCAACTGGTCACTCAAAGTAGCTGATGTTTAGCACATTTCTGCTCCTGCTTATTTTCTGATCATGTAGTTGATGGACTGTTATGGTATCATAACACTATGTTCTTTCTTAATTCTAGAAGGTCCATCCAAGAAGAAAAAACTTGATTGGGAGACTCGCCTTAGGATTGCTCTTGGTGCTGCTCAAGGCCTGGCTTACCTTCACCATGACTGCAGTCCGAGAATAATCCACAGGGATGTAAAATCAAAGAATATTCTCCTCGACAAAGATTACGAGTCCCACCTTACGGATTTTGGCATTGCTAAGAGCTTATGTGTTTCAAAGACTCACACGTCGACCTATGTCATGGGCACCATTGGATACATTGATCCCGAGTATGCACGCACCTCCCGCCTCAACGAGAAGTCTGATGTCTACAGCTATGGCATTGTTCTGCTGGAGCTGCTGACTGGCAAAAAGCCCGTGGACAACGAGTGCAATCTCCATCACTCGGTAACTAATCTTTCATTCTCTTGCAGTTCCTCAGCTTAGTGTGTCGTTTTCTTCCGCCTATTTTGCTTTGGATTCTGGTAGTGCCAATAATTGCTGGATGATCCCCATTAGGCTTATGTTCCTGCTAGGGGACCAGCAACATGAAACCCCCATCATGTGAGTAGATCTATCTGCAACTGTGGACCTGTGGTGTGGACTGATCAATCGCATATGGCCATTGAAAGCTCCATTATAAGTAGCAGTGATCCCGTCCCCTAAAGCCTGCCATTTTTGTCCCCCGTCTGTCAATCATGTAGATGGAAAGCTACAAATTACAGTGCCACTCCAAATATCCCCAGCTTATCGTTTGCCTCCTAACATCTAGCATTTAAATCATGTCTGAAAGTCTGAATCAGACCAGATACTTGTGATATATGCAAGTTACACCGTAATGAAACAGATTTTACAGTATGTACTGTTGCATATGCAGATCCTATCGAAGACGGCAAGCAACGCGGTGATGGAGACCGTCGACCCCGACATCTCAGACACCTGCCAAGATCTCGGCGAGGTGAAGAAGATATTCCAGCTGGCGCTCCTCTGCACCAAGAGGCAGCCGTCCGATCGACCGACGATGCATGAGGTGGTGCGTGTCCTGGACTGCCTCGTGCACCCTGACCCGCCGCCGAAGCCCACCCAGCCGCCGTCGTCTCCACAGACGCAGGCCATCCTCCCGAGCTACGCCAACGAGTATGTCAGCCTGCGTGGCGCTGGAGCGCTCTCTTGCGCAACTTCGTCGAGCACGTCGGACGCGGAGCTGTTCCTCAAGTTCGGCGAGGCCATCTCCCACAACACCGAGTAGAGCAGCAGCAGGCGCCTGCCGACGTGGAACTCGGGTGGCGGGTGCAGGTAGAAGTGAAGTGGAGTAGCAGTAGCAGGAGCTATGTAGCTCACATTTTGTCTAAATATGTCCTGGGTGCCTGGAGATTAACCGAGAGAAAGAATGATTCTCTGAATAGGTGGCGTTCTTCTGTAAAAAAGCCACTTAGCCTCTCCTTTATATCTCTAACCTAGTAGTTTTGTAATGGATCTCTTGTCGACCTTTCATGGACTGTGATGCTGTGAATTACCTGGTCTGTGGTGTGGTGATCTTGTTAGGAGATGCAAAAAACAGTAGGGGTGTCGTCTGTTCTCCCACTTACTGTATGGCGATGCCACTATGTTTGTTGCACAGCATCTGGTGAACCTGAAGAGAAAACTAGATTCAGCTACGACCTGATTTTCAACTTTGGCTCCCCGGCATCGCAGCGTGGTTGTACCGTGCATGTGTCGTGGAGCCTGCAGGTAGCTTTTGTCCGGAACGTGTCAGGGGAGGTGTGACTCAATGAATGATGTGAAGCTGCATCAACCAGCCGAGCTGGGGCCGATGGCAATGGCATGGTTGGAATGGAATGGTTGCAAGCGGCAGGTGTCCTGACTTGCCCTGTGAATCTTTGATGATTGACACGGAGTGGGGCAAAGTGGGCGGTGCCGGTGCGATGGCAACGCAATCCTCGTGAGCGCGAGTACAGAAACTCAACTTGACTAGGGCCTGGCTGGGTATGTAGGGATTCAATTGAGTGGCAGGTGGTTAGATGGCTTTGGATTGCCCCACGAAGCGCAGGACTGTCTCTCGGATGGCTGGGCGCCACTCAGGACCGTCATGACTCTCCGTTTAGTTTTACTTCACTGGTAGTATATCGCTCACATTTTGCTGAACTGCTTGGTGTCCACCTTCTTGTCTATGGCCGCTGCCTGCAATGCATATTGGGAAAACTGGTTTGCGTATGCAACTAATATTCTGGAACATGAGAATAATACCAAAATTTTAGCATAATTACGTGAGTTATCAAACAGGGCAATTTCTAAGTCATGTTAATATGTTTGAAACAATTCTAAAGAAAATAAAACATGTTTGAGAAGTGGGGGTTTTATAAACATGTAAATTTTAAGTTCAAACTCAAAACAATTTAGGTGGTGTAAAAAAACAAATCAAGCAGTGCATAGTAGCAAACATTAAACGGTACTCCCTCCGTCCCATACAATAATGTTATTATCAGGAGTACACGTAATAGAGATTACTGTTTGTTGAAGAATTTGTTTTTTTAGTATACCTATGAAATGAGTATGAGTTGTAACGTATGCATGTTTCGAGAATATCTCTCTCCTACCACACAGTAGTTTTTTTAAAAGATGGGATGTAACTACTGAACATAGTTTTCCACGGAGTTTTCACCAAACGTGGTTTGCACCTGCTACTTTCTCTTCACATGCAGGAGAGACAGAGTTATCAACTATGCCTAATAAGAAGAAAAACATGCTTGAAGAATAGAAAACTCCAGTGTCTCACGCAACATTCAAGCAAAGCTCAAAGAGAAGGCAGAGATAATTAAACAAAAACCATATGGTAGGCAAAAGAATGCGTAGATCAGGAAAACGTTGGTCAAAGCTTATAAGGGCGATAAGGTAGAGCATGCTTACAGCTTACTTTCTCAATTTTACCACCTCTCATTATGTTTCAAGGATGATAGCCAGCAGGCTAGAACTATACAAACCAACACTGACCCTATGAATCATTGCACTGCATATGGGGACCAAAATCTGTTTAGCCACTGGACTCCAGTCTATAATTGACATCAATGGTTGACCGGTGAAAATGCCAGTGTTGCTAGTTTTTCCTGCGCTTTTCCCTAGGAGAAACAACACGAGACGACTCCGCCACATCTTGACCAACCGCTGAGATAGATCCCATCTGAACTGAGATCAGCTGAATTTGAGGGGTAACAGGTGGAAAACAGAAGTCATTCATGTCAGTGAACCTTCTCTGCAGGCACTGGCAAGGCAGGTTCTTACAGGAATCACGCTCATTACCGTTTCTAGTCTTGCATGGAGATCTGCCTGTAACAGCTGTATTCAATGGCTTCCTGCAGGTCGTTGGGCTGTTGGTGTCATCGCCGACAGGGCTCACCTCTTTGCTCTGGGTCTCATTATCGTTGATACCGAATGGAAGAGCACCCTTGCGCTTCTTAGGTGATGGGGTTTCAGGATTAGCAAGGCCTTTTGAAGATTGAGGTGAGAGCACAACATCCCCATCATTTGCCAAAGAACAAGATTTGCTATTGTAGAATTCGGATACCTCTCTCCTATATAATAGAGAGAAACAAAAATAGGTCAGCCAGTAACATGTAAGATGAGTTCTGTGTGTTGTAGACACGCCAATATCCTAGAATCTACTACAGGCAAATACCGGGCAGGGATAACAAGTTGCAAGCGGCTGTAAGAAATTGGGAAAATATTGATGTTACCAGCCAGACAAGTACCACAGCACTTGCCAAAACATATCATCGTTCAGACGCTACAATATCAAATACGGACAGTCTTTCAGTGATGGAATGTATCCTTCTAGGAAAAAATCTCTTAATTTCCTTTCTTTATTGGTGCATCTCGACTGGACCACAAGATATAAGAAAATCTTCCGCAATGACGAAATTGCCATGGTTATCAACCAGGCAAAGAAAATAAATTATTCTCAGTTAGCTGGTTGGGTACACCACTTGTAAAATGTTTTTTTTCCTTTTCTTTCACATAAATGTTTACTTTTTAGTAGTGCAGTAGGGCACTCTCCTAACTTTAATCCTTATAATTTAATAAGAAATATTTCCGTTTAATCTAAACGCAATAACATATGAACACCAATAAAGAACAAAGAAGGTACTCTCTAGTGCCTATCTAAAAAAAGAATGTGTTGCCAAAAGCAAAACCGCATGCATTGCTGAATATATCATTAAAATCCATTAGTAAGCTCACTATGGTGGGAATAACTCAAAATTAAACAGGATAATACCAGTGATATTGTGCTATGCCATGTGAACAGGAATCTACTACCATGAGCATTTCAATTGTCATCGTGAATAGCAAATTTGCTAGCGAACTAGGGTCTTAATGTTAATTGAAATCTAAAAAACTACACGTTTCTTGGAACATGTCTACAAAATAAGATCATAAAAAATACTACTGAAAGGCAATAGCTACAACTGCAGGTTTATACATTAAAGAACAAAAACTTTAGTAAGGTTCCTAAACAATATCCTGGAAGAAAAAAATAATAAATTTCTTTAGGTAGCAGAGATCAGGTGCAGCTGCAGTTACTATCATTTGTATTCTTTTACGAAATTGACTTGACAGTGTACATATATCCAGATTAAGACATTCTGAATTTCTTATAGATAGTTTGGAATGTTTTCGTATTTATGTTTAAACAAAGAACTTAACATTTTCAAATAAAGCTACCTCATAGAAAGGATCACTGCAGAGTTTTAAAGATTGCTTACTGCTGGTTGTGATTTTAATTCAGCATAGAACAGACCAGTGTTAGAAATAACCGTTTGTATCAGTGCCAGATTTAGGGATGCCACAACCAACAGAAGTTTTGAACTCTTGGTCGTTTATATCATGTTTGGTTATTATGCCTTATTTGAGGTGTTCACTGGGTCAATGCAAAGAAAACCATAGCATGCTTATGAAAGAGCACCTGACAAAGAAGTTTTGGACTCTTGAGATTTTATAGCATGTTTGGTTATTATGCCTGGTATGAGGTGTTCAGTGGGTCAATGCAAGCAAAACCGTAGCATGCTTATAAAAGAGCAGATGACAAAACTAACAACCAAAGAGAACAGAAGTTTTGGACTCTTGGGTCGTTTATAGCATGTTTGGTTATTATGCCTGGCATGAGTTGTTTTCTATGGGTCAATGAAAAGAAACGCATGGCATGCTTATAAAAGGGCACCTGACAAAACTAACCGCCAAACAGAAGTCTTGACTAAGCGTGCAACCTGATGCTACAAGCCTGTGAAACATCTGGCAGCCAAGAATCTCAAGCTAAAGTATGAGTATGCGAGAGGTAATTCATCATAAGCTACTAACAAACTGCTTTCAGCATTGCGAGTCCTCACATACTAGCACCGACCAAATGTTCAATCTTCCCCACCACATTGTCTGTTTGACACCAAATACTGTGACTATTAACTAGTACTCTCTCTATGCCAAAATGTAGTGCATCTTAGTTTTTTTCAAAAAGGCAATCGATGTAAAGCTTGACCAAGTATTTAGGAAAATATAACATCTAATAGACTAAAACAACATCTAAAACATCAGAATCAAATCAATATTATTAGAATCATCATTAAATATACATTCATGTTATATGTATTTGACGCTGTAGAAGTTGTTATATTTTTCTAAATGCTTGGTCAAACTTTAGATCATTTGACTTTTGAAAAAACTAAGGTGCACTACATTTTGGCATAGAGCTACCAACAATACAATTTTTATCGAAGTTCCTCAAATGCCAAAGCAGTCGGTAAACGGTAGGATGCAGATCGCCACATTGCACAACCCTTCCGCCGGCCAAATCGATGAAGAACTGAACTTTGTAAAACAGTTTATTATGCCCAGTTCCTCTACAAAGTCAATTGCACATTGGACTAATTTAGGCATATATTTCTCCCCAAGAAATCCCCATATTTTATTACAGAATAAACACCCTAGTATGAAAAGCTTATTCCACCACATTACTCGATCACCCGAAATTCCATCTGAATGACAGAGTAACATATCTCTACACCTGCATTACTCCATAGCATCAAATGAATCCCCAAAATCGGAACGCAATAGGTTTCAGAAGATCGAGAAACGACATTCCATCTACAGTTCTATACTCATGGAACGAGCAACGCACTGAAGAGATATTGAATGAATCGACAAAATAAAGGTGCGGAACCAAGATTTTGGCGAAACTGCCCAACAAAGGCGCAACCTTTGCGGCGGATTGGGGGAACTTACCTGCAGGGCAGGGAATCCTGGAGCGCGTCCATGGTGTCGAAGGGGCCTCTGAACGAGCTCTGCACCTCCCCGTCTCCCTCCTCCGCCTCCTCCACGTGCACCGCCTCCGCACGGCTGTCGCTGCCCCGCCCAGCCGAAGAGGAGCCGCCGCACGCCGCGGCTGGCGGCGGCACCCCGCGGTCGAGCCGGGCGCCTCTCTCCAGCGCCATCGGCATTGCTCTCTCCACTCGCGAGCAGCCCGGAGGAAGCCGGGGCCGCGGCGTCGCGTGGTTCTTGCGCAGCTGGCCGTCAGGGGAGAGGAGGGGTTTGGCTGGTCGGCTTTACTTCGGGTGACATGCGGGTCCGGGCTTGAGTCCGAAGGCTGGTTAAGCTCGAAAAGTTGAAGAATGGAAGCTTGGTGGTTCGGTTTCATTTTACTTTCTTCCATTCCGGGCTGTTCTATCTAGGGTAAAAAGTAGTAGTACTAGTGTATTGTATAATCTGAAAATATCCAATATTCGTATTTGACAAAATGAAAATGAATACAGAAATATCTACTCCATCCGTCTATAAATTGATGTTTGAAGTTTGTCTAAATTTGACAGTACATCTATACTGAATAAAAACGGATGCAAAAAATATCCAGATTCATTTAGCAAATATCAGTATGGTATTGGATTTTGAAGCAAATATGAATATGAAACTGAATATATCCAAATGAAATTACTTTAACCAATTTTAGCAAATGTAGCCTTATGCCCTTATATGAAAATTATTCTACCAGCAGGTGAAATAAGGTACGCCTAGGGGTACTTTCTAAAGAAAAAAAAAACGTATTCGACCAACAAGTGTTCAAATGTATTTTTGTGTGCTTGAACAATGGATATCTACTCCCTCCCTTTGAAAACGTAAAATATTGAGGCATTTTGTTTGGTTTCATCTATTTTAGTTTGTATCTAATTTATTTTTATGTGTAGGTTCACTCGCTTTGGTTTGTATCTAATCTATTTTAAAATTATCTAGAACATCTTATATTGATGTACGGAGGGAGTATATGTTTACCGTAGACTTACTATGTGTTATGAGCATATCATTTTGCGTCACCTTTTTTAGATAAAAGACAATCAATGCCGGATTTTAAATTAATAATGCCAGAAAGATCCATGTTTACAATCCACACACATGCTTCGGCATATAACTTAGGGCATCTCCAGCGGCGCGACGCATTTTAATGTCCGCGAGCGTCCGTTTACGTCGCGCTGCGGACGCAAAAATGATCATTTTTGTCCGCGCGTCCGTTTGCGTTTGGGGTCTGCTCCAGCGGGGCGACGCATTTAATTTATTTTTCCTTTCTTCCCTCTTCTCCATTTAAACATAATTTCAAATATAACATTTTAAAACATGATTTTACACAAACTAACACATAGTTAGGCACATGGTTTACACAAACTAACACATAGTTTGAACCATGGTTGACACAAATATAAAATTTTAAAAATAGAAGCCTTGTGTTGATTTCCGTATGTTCGCTACCAAGGAAGAACATTTGAGGGCACAAATCACCCAAACTGGAAAATCCAGCGGGAGGAGACGGTGCCCTTGTTGGTTCTACCGAGGAAGAACAGACAGAGACCTTCACCGTCGGCCTATAGCCAGTTCGCAAAAGAAAGAACACTCGACGTTCTAACTATCGTGTCGGAGCCGGAGTCGTCGGTGTGGTAGTGCCTGCGCAGGCTGTGTCGTCGAACACCTTGACGATCATCTCGTCCCCCTCATAGAGGAAGGTGAGCTGACAGCCGGGCTCGAGGTCGAGGTCACGGCGAACTTGTCCCACCCCGTGTGCGGTACATCTTGCCCTGCCCGTCGAACAGGACCTCCACGGTCCAGCGGCAGAATTGCAGCTGGCCTCCCGTAGCTGCAAGTGCGCCGGCTCGACGCCGTCGACGAACTCGCGAACTTGTCCGGGCCGCTTGATGGCGAGTGGGTCGTCGTCGATGCGGAGGAGGAACTCGAAGCGCGCTCCTCCTGCGAGGACGAGCAGGGCGCGACGGCGCGGCGTGGGGCCTGCTCCACCACGGCGGCCCTGCCCCGGGGGCGCCCGGGGCCGCGGCCTCGACGCCTCGCCGGCCACCAGGACCGTCCATGGACTTCCTCGCGGGCTTGGCTGCGTCGCAGGAACACCTAGGCGGCGCTACGGTCGAGCTTTGTGGCGGCTAGCTAGGGTTTCTTTGGAGGAGTGGATGAGGAAGAAGAACGCGCGCCCCTTTATATAGGCCGGCGGCATGCGGTGGCCGCGGGACGCGTGGCGTCGCTATTAACCTGGTTGGCGGAGGTGGGCGGCCGCTCGGCAGCCGAGGCATCGTCGCCATTAGTGGCGTAGTGTGCCGAAGCGATGCAGCGACGCAGCTTTGCGCGCGGTTGAGAAGACGCATCGACGGGGGTCGCTGCCGGGCGGGCCAGCCGAAACGATGCAGCGATGCAGCTTTGCGGTCGCGGCGTTTGAGAAACGCATCGACGCAGGTCGCTGCCAGGCGGGCCAGCGTCCGCCGACACGACGGACGTTGGACGTCCGCCGAGACGCAAACCTGCGCATATTTGGGCCAGGTTTGCGTCTCCGCGACGGCCCGGTCACTTTGCGTCGCCCGCCCAGCTCCGACGCATTTCCGGTCACGGCGGACGAAAACGGTCGCTCAGCGTCCGTTTGCGTCGCGTCGCTGGAAATGCCCTTAGCCAAATTAAAATAACAACTAGCATGATAGAAAGCAACTTCTCGATAGTTAGCTTGTTATGTGTGTTTCAAAGCGTCTAAGATTGCGCCAAGAACAAAACCCATAGAATACGTGTAGCCAAAGAAACTAGAGAGAATAGCATGCTAAGCAAAATGTTCAAATGTACTTTTGTGTGCTTGAACAATGGATATCTACTCTCTCCGTTTGAAAATATAAAATATTAAGGCATTTTGTTTGGTTTATCTATTTCAGTTTGTATATAGTTTATTTTTATGTGTAGATTCACTCACTTTAGTTTGTATCTAATCTAGTGTAAAAGTACATAAAACATCTTATATTGATGTACAAAGGGAGTATATGTTTCCCGTAGACTTATGGTATGTTACGAGCATATCATTTTGTGTCACCTAGTTACCAACATGCTTAATTCTTTTACCTTCTAAGATATTTTTATATGTCTAAGTTAGTGAACATTCAATATGTATCTATTTGAGTAAATACTGCTCTACATTCATATGCGATAACATCCATATTCGTGTATTTGTTTTGAAATGAAAATTGTTGCGAAGACACTATCCATTCGCATCCAATCGGTTTCCACCCATAATTTTGTTTTAGTGAAAACTCTTTGACCATCATGGGAGTACTTGTTTGGCAAACAGCTCGTTCAGTTGCACCGTTTGCGAATCATAGAGAAAAGGATAAGCAATGTGAAGCAGATCAATACGAAAGAGGACATATTTTAGTTACAAACAAAAGAGGAAAGACTACACGGATAGATTTACAAATTAGAACATGCAAGAGTACTTGATAGGCGAAGCATCTTTTAGGTTGTTGTTTGATGTGGTTGTGCTTTTAGTCGGCTGATGAAAAACATTGCCAAAATGCCAATAAACGTCGTGTTAGTACACTCGTCTAATTCGAATGAGTGTGAAGGCACCAGCCACTTTCCGCCACCAGGTTATGCCCTTAGATATTTTTGCCAGATAAGACCACATGTCCCAACAAATTGTCAGAAAAAACCACCTGCAAAAAAATTGACAAAAAGGACCACCTTTGCTGGAATTTTTGGGCATTTCGCCTTTGGCCCATGGCCCATTATCAAATTCTGACACTCACATGACTCATTCTAAAAATCAGTGGCAGCACTAGTGGGGGCTAAAGTTTAGTCCCACATTGCTAGTTGGGAGAGAGTTGGAGTGGTTTATAAGGTGGGCTATTCTAGCACTTGTATGTGAGTGAGAACAAGAGAGCCCTCGCGCACTCCTCCTCCACGCTCGTTCGTCACGACGCGCCGTGGGTTGTGGGATTGAGCTGAGCCGAGAGCCTATCTTTTGTTTTGCCGTTTGGGAAATTATTCCGCATTTACTCAGTCGTTTTGCCTTCCCCACGACCTTCCTGAACCGCACTACATAAGACCCTGTGCAACCCTAGCCGCAACTGCTAGACGCATACACGACTACCTGTTTCCAGTTTATTGCGCCGCCGCCTTCATCTTCCTCATCCCATCAGTCGGCGTGCACCGACTGCCGGGACAGTAGGCCTCCGGAACCCTGCCTCTCGTGAACCTGTACAGGTGAGGGGCAATCAGGTTTTGGGGAGCGCTCCGGCGTGACTACTGCATCACGACACTGTCATCGGACGACGATTTCCTCCACACCGACAACTTCTTCCCGGACCTCAGCGACTTTTTCGGCAACCTCAACATGGGTGACAACGACGCTGCTGCGAAGTATGTGATCTTGTCGTTTCTCTTTTAGTTTCTGTTAGAGTTTCTTCTTTTAGTTTCTGTGGTAGATGCGATCGGTTTGTCTTGTTTAGATGTGATCCGTTCATCTACCTTACTACTCTACACGATTGGTTTATTTGTTATTTTCATAGTCATGATTTATCAATTACTTGTACGGACTATTTCATATGGATATTTGCTTATATGTTCAACAATCCAAAAACCTGATTATAGGCAAATCAATTCAAGCAGCGTTGCTTCCTGCACTCGACCTCCCCTCTTTGATGGTATGCATTACAAGAGGTGGCGCACAAAGTCAGTTCTATGGTTTACAAACCTAGGATGTTTTAGCGCCACAGATGCTAGACCTAAGGGGCCTCTTTCTGCAGAGGAGCAGGAAAAGTTTGAGAAGGTCGACGCCATATTTAGGGCGGCCTTGTTCAACATTCTTGGGGACAATATTGTTGATCCGTACATGACTTTCGACCATGGTAAAGATGTGTGGGATGCGCTCGAGGCCAAATTTGGGGTCTCGGACGCTGGCACTGAATTGTATGTCATGGAGCAATACTATGACTACAAGATGACTGATGAGCGCTCCGTGGTTGAGCAGACTCATGAGATTCAATCCCTTGCCAAAGAACTCGAGCAGTTTAAGTGTACCTTACCGAACAAATTTGCGGCCGGTGGAATTATTGCCAAGCTTCCTCCTTCGTGGAGGAACTTTGCTACTTCTGAAACATAAGAGACAAGAGTTTTCCGTTTCGGATCTCATTGGCTCACTTCATGTGGAAGAGAAGACGAGAGCAAAGGACACACGCGCTCGTAGTTTTGAGGGAGGTTCTAGTGCCAATGTGGTACATAAGAAGAACTTTCAATCTCATAAGTCTAAGAATAAGAACAATGGAAAAGGCAAGTTTGACGAGAAGAACAAAGCCTCCAACTCAACCAACTTCAATAGGAAGACTACTTATAAGAAGAAAGGGAACTGCCATGTTTGTGGCGCTCCTGGACATTGGGCTTCTGATTGCCCAGAACGCCATGATCGACGTGGGAACCGCGACAAGTCCGCAAATGTTGTTATTGATGTTGATACTGAGATGAAGGACATTGGGTACGGTATTTCTCCTACTGTCCTTTCAGTATGTAATTCTCCTGATTGGTGGATAGACACCGGAGCCAATACACATGTATGTTCTGATGTTTCTTTGTTTTCTTCTTATCAGGTCGCAAGGACTTCCTCCGTGCTGATAGGAAACGGCTCACGTGCTTCTGTTCGTGGTGTTGGTACGATGGATCTGAAGTTTACTTCGGAAAAGACCATCTAGCTGAAGAATGTGCAACACGTTCCCTCCATTAATAAGAATCTCGTTAGTGGATCGATTTTATGTCGAGATGGTTTTAAGTTGGTTTTTGAGTCCAATAAAGTTGTAATTTCCAAGTGTGGACAATTTGTTGGAAAGGGTTATATGTGCGGAGGCTTGTTCCGCTTATCTTTGTCAGACTTATGTACTCAAATTATTAATCATGTTTGCAATGATAGTGAGTCCGATATTTGGCATTCACAACTTTGTCATATTAATTTTGGGTGCATGACACGGCTAGCGAATCTGAATATAATTCAAATATTCGCTATTGTCAAGAAATCCAAGTGCCAAGTATGTGTGCAAGATAAGCAACCATGTAAGTCTCACAAGACTGCGGAGGCAAGGGACTTGGCACCGCTGGAGCTTATACATTTGGATATATGTGAAATGAATGGTGAATTGACAAAAGGAGGGAAAATATACTTCATGACTTTAATTGATGACTCTACTCGATATTGTTATGTGTACCTCCTGAAATCTAAAGATGAAGCTCTTAATCACTTCAAAATCTTTATAGCTGAAGCAGAAAATCAACTTTATCGAAAGATCAAGCGGCTAAGGTCTGATCGTGGTGGAGAGTATTTTTCCAACAAGTTTGATTCTTTTTGTGTGGAACATGGTATTATCCATGAGAGGATGCTTCCACACTCGCCTCAGTCAAATGGAGTGGCCGAAAGAAAGAACCGTACTCTAATTGATTTGGTTAACGCCATGTTAGATACATCGGGTCTATCCAAGGCATGGTGGGGGGAGGTGATATTGACTGCATGTCAGGTCCTAAACCGTGTCCCCACAAAGAACAAAACCATTACCTCTTTTGAGGAATGGGAAAGGAAAAGGTTGAAACTCTCTTACCTACGAACTTGGGCATGTATGACGAAAGTAAATGTGCTGATACCCAAGAAGTGCAAACTTGGACAAAAAACTTTGGATTGTGTTCTTCTGGGATATGCATTTCATAGCATTGTCTACAGATTTTTTATAGTAAAATCTGAGATATCCGACATGCATGTTGGTACAATTATGTAGTCGAATGATGCGACTTTCTTTGAGGACATCTTTCCTATGAAAGAAACGTCTAGCTCATCAATTCAGGAGATGCCCAGTTCATCTACTCAGGAATTATTTCCTGAACCTACCATGGCTATAGAACACTTTGATAATCCTGTGGAGGATGACAATGAAGCTCCCAAAAGGAGCAAGAGATAGAGGACTGCAAAGTCCTTTGGACATGATTTCATTGTGTACCTCGTGGATGACACTCCCACTTCTATTTCAGAAGCCTATGCATCTCTGGATGCTGACTACTGGAAGGAAGCTGTCCGTAGCGAGATGGATTTCATCTTAGCCAATGAAACTTGGGAAATTACCGATCATCCTTATGGGTGCAAACCTGTAGGATGTAAATGGGTGTTCAAGAAAAAGCTTAGGCCTGATAGTACTATTGAAAAGTACAAGGCACGTCTTGTGGCCAAGGGTTATACCCAGAAAGAAGGTGAAGATTTCTTTGATACATACTCACCTATTGCCAGATTAACCACCATTCGAGTGCTACTATCCTTGGCTGCCTCACATGGTCTTCTGGTTCATCAAATGGATGTTAAGACTGCTTTCGGCTTTCCTAAATGGAGAGCTTGAACATGAAATTTATATGGAGCAACCTGATGGATTTGTAGTAGATGGTCAAGAAGGAAAGGTGTGTAAATTATTGAAGTCTTTGTATGGTCTTAAGCAAGCGCATAACCAGTGGCATGAGAAGTTTGAAAGAACTTTAACCGCTGAAGGCTTTGTTGTAAACGAAGCTGACAAGTGTGTATACTATCGCCATGGTGGGGGCGAGGGAGTTATTCTTTGTCTCTATGTCGATGACATATTGATAATTGGGACCAACCTTACTGTGATTAAGGAGGTCAAGGAGTTCCTATATCTTTGTTTTGAGATGAAGGACTTGGGAGTAACTGATGTGATCTTAAACATCAAGCTACTGAAGGATGACGATGGTGGGATTACATTGCTTCAGTCCCACTATGTGGAAAAGATCCTGAGTCGCTTCGGTATAGCGACTGCAAATCTTCTCCAATGCCTTATGATCCTAGTGTGATAATTCGTAAGAATAAAAGAATTGCTAGAGATCAATTGCGATATTTGCAGATCATTGGCTCGCTTATGTATTTAGCCAGCGCCACAAGGCCTGACATCTTCTTTGCTGTAAGTAAACTCATCCGTTTTGTGTCTAGACCTGGAGATGTTCATTGGCATGCTCTTGAGAGAGTTTTGCGCTATTTGAAAGGCACTGCGAGTTATGGCATTCACTATATTGGGTATCCAAGGGTACTTGAGGGTTATAGTGATGCAAATTGGATATCTGATGCTGATGAGACTAAGGCCACAAGTGGTTATTTGTTTACACTTGGAGGTGGCGTTGTTTCCTGGAATTCTTGCAAGCAGACCATCATTACAAGG
The DNA here is from genome assembly GCA_030979885.1 of Lolium multiflorum. NCBI lineage: Eukaryota > Viridiplantae > Streptophyta > Magnoliopsida > Poales > Poaceae > Lolium > Lolium multiflorum. The sequence continues at coordinate 5,106,378 of CM061753.1, forward strand.
TCAACTATGGAAGCAGAACTCAAAGCATTAGATACAACCACTGTTGAAGTAGAGTGGCTTCGTGAGCTCTTGAAAGACTTACCTGTGGTTGAGAAACCAATACCCGCTATTCCTATGAACTGTGATAATCAAATTGTGATCGTCAAAGTAAGCAGTTCTAAGGATAATATGAAGTCATCAAGGCATGTGAAGAGGAGACTGAAAACTGTCAAGAAAATGAGAAACTCCGGAGTTATAGTGTTGGGTTATATCCATACGTCTAGAAACCTGCAGTCCCCTTCACAAAGGGACTATCACGAAATGTGATAGAAAATGCATCGAGGGAGATGGGTATGAGACCCACACTATGAGCTGCCCAGTGGTAACCCACTCTATGTGATCGGAGATCCCGTGAATTAGAGCTGGGAGACAAGCTGTTGGTCAGCTGGGAGGAGAGTATATATCCCTATAGCAATTTTTCCACTCCATAAGATGCAATACTCTCCTAATCTGCATGACAGGTTGATAATTATCTTAATGTGTTCTAAGTGGCTTATTTTAGCAGAGATGTTGTCCTGCAGAACATCTTTTGAAGAACACACCTATATGAGTCTGATCCTTAAACGTCGCAATCTATGAGAGTTGGGTGCTCTCTAGTAAACTCATGAAAGGCCCTAGCGTATGACGTATAAGCTCCAAACCGTGAGGAAGCCTCGCGGCAGCCTAGTATCGGTCTAGGCTTTGTATGAAGCTAGTGCGCAGAAAACTTGTAGTTCAAGACATAGTTCACTATCCAAGTTGCAATCTAGTATAATATGAAGCTTTAAGTGGAAGTTCAACTTAACAGTCTCCACGACATACCGGTATATAAAACAATGTTCTGGAAACTTATTGATGAGATGTGCCAATGAGAGTTTGTGGGGATTGCTGGAATTTTTGGACATTTGGCCTTTGGCCCATGGCCCATTATCAAATTCTGAAACTCACATGGCTCATTCCAAAAATCAGTGGCAACACTAGTGGAGGATAAAGTTTAGTCTCACATTGCTAGTTGGAGTGGTTTATAAGGTGGGTTGTTCTAGCACTTGATATGAGTGAGAACAAGAGAGCCCTCGCACACTCCTCCTCCTCCTCCTCGCTCGTTCGTTCATCACGACGCGTCGTGGGTTGTGGGATTGAGCCGAGCCGAGAGCCTATCTTTTGTTTTTCCGTTTGGGAAATTATTTCGCATTAATTTTGAGTCATTAACAGATGCGTTACTCAGCCGTTTTGCCTTCCGGTTTTTCTAGATCGTGGATGTGCCGACTCGGACGTGGGCCGCGCTCCACGATCTTCCCGAACCACACTAGATAAGACCCTGCACAACCCTAGCCGCCACTGCTAGACACATACGCGACTACATGTTTCCTGTTCATTGCGCCACCGCCTTCGTCTTCCTCATCCCGTCCATCGGCGTGCACCGACTACCAGGACAGTAGGCCTCCAGAACATGCCTCTCGTGAACCTCTACGGGTGAGGGGCAATCAGGTTTTTGGGGAGCGCTCCGGCGCGACTACTGGCATCACGACATCGTAATCGGACGACGAGTTCCTCCACACCGACAACTTCTTCCCGAACCTCAGCGACCTCTTCGGAAACCTCAACATGGGCGACAACGACGCTGCTGCAAAGTATGTGATCTTGTCTTTTCTCTTTCAGTTTCTGTTAGAGTTTCTTCTAGTTTCTGTGGTAGATGCGATCGGTTTATCTTTATTAGATGTGATCTATTCATCTACCTTACTAGTCTGCACGATTGGTTTATTTGTTATTTTCATAATCATGATTTATCAATTACTTGTATGAATTATTTCATATGGATATTTGGTTATATATTCAACAACCTTCATATGGTGGCAGGATGTACCAGGCGATACGTGGCACCTACCGCCGTTGCTCGTGGCGGCAGGACCTGCCGCTACTCTTACTGGCGGCACGTTACGGGGCCAAGCAACTCCGTTAGCCATGCGTTGAAGCAGTGGGTCATGCCGTCGGAGCTCACGGCGGCACCCCGTGTGCTTCCGTGGCCGACCTTCCAGGTGGGCGCAAGTTACTGCGGATCAAATTAAAAAATGTTCCGGAGCAACTGAGCCGATAGATTTGGTCTCGTCGCCGTCTGGATCCATGGGTCGCGCTCCCGGCGTGACGGTGATTGTGTACCTATCATTGCCTCAAACTTCCGTCGCCTAAACAGCGATAGTCCCTCTAAGAAGCTAGCTGCGGAGGGATGGCTCCGCATAGCTAGTTAGCAGGCTGAGGTTTCGTTCATTAACGGAATTAACCAGACAAATCGCTCCACCGACTAAGAACGGCCATGCACCACCACCCATAGAATCAAGAAAGAGCTTTCAATCTGTCAATCCCTGCTATGTCTGGACCTGGTAAGTTTCCCCGTGTTGAGTCAAATTAAGCCGCAGGCTCCACGCCTGGTGGTGCCCTTCCATCAATTCCTTTAAGTTTCAGCCTTGCGACCATACTCCCCCCGGAACCCAAAGACTTTGATTTCTCATAAGGTGCCGGCGGAGTCCTATAAGCAACATCCGCCGATCCCTGGTCGGCATCGTTTATGGTTGAGACTAGGACGGTATCCGATCGTCTTCGAGCCCCCAACTTTCGTTCTTGATTAATGAAAACATCCGTGGCAAATGCTTTCGCAGTTGTTTGTCTTTCATAAATCCAAGAATTTCACCTCTGACTATGAAATACGAATGCCCCCGACTGTCCCTATTAATCATTACTCCGATCCCGAAGGCCAACACAATAGGACCGAAATCCTATGATGTTATCCCATGCTAATGTATCCGATGGCTTGCTTTGAGCACTCTAATTTCTTCAAAGTAACAATGTCGGTGGCACGACCCGGCCAATTAAGGCTAGGAGCGCATCACCGGCTGAAGGGTCGAGTTGGTCGGTGCTCGCCGTGAGGCGGACCGGCCGACCCGGCCCAAAGTCCAACTACGAGCTTTTTAACTGCAACAACTTAAATATACGCTATTTTTTTCTTTGGCTCCCATTGTGTCGAATCAATAAATTGGGTAATACTTCCCTCGAAGACTGTTGCGATCCCCTATACTTCTGGGTCATCAGGCTTCTCCTTTCTGGGGATTGTGAACTAGTTGTGGAGCTTGCCATCTCCGTAGTGGAGGAACCGCTAGGCATAAGGAAAGGCCCTTTGTCCTTTGTGGAATTGGCTTGTAGAAGAAGGTGAACCTTCGTGGCGTTCGGGAGACCTTCGTGGTACCCCAAATCTCTCCAACATGATGTACCTCACTTCGTGTGAGGGAACATGGGAATACATGTTCGTCTCCGTGTGCCTTGGTTATCTCTATACCCGAGTTTACTTTCCTTGTGATAGCCATCATGCTTGAAGTACTTATATCATGCTTATCACTTATGCTATATATCTTGTGCGATCTTGACTAGCTTAACATGTTGTTGGTGCACTTAGTTGAGCCTAGCTTATTTAGGTTTTGTGCTTATAAAATAATCGTTACCTTAACTATGCATTCTTACAAGCCAAATCCATAATTATTTTTAAAATACCTATTCACCCTCCTATAGGAGACATCTCGTCCTTTCACTAGGTGGCTGCGTGATGGCGCTCAATACAAGCAGTTGGGAAACCCCAAGAGGAAGGTGTGATGAGCACATCAACAAGTTTTCCCCTCAGTAAGACACCAAGGTTTAATCGACCAGTAGGAGAAAGACGTGACTTCTGAAGGTGTTGCTAGCTGACTATTGGTAGGGCGCACTACCAGCATCAGCAACAACGTGGAACCTGCACACAACACAATCACAATACTTCACCCAACTCACAGTGTGGTTGTCAATCTCACTGGTTTTGCTGATAACAAAGAGTTAACCGTATGGTGTGGAAAGAGATGTTTGCAGTGGAATGAAAAGAGAACAGTGCTTGCAGTAAGTAAACAAAACATGATGATTGTATCAATGTAAAAGAAATTACCGGGGTCCACAGTTCACTAGAGGTGTCTCTTCATAAAGATAAATAGCATGTTGGGGGAACAAATTACAACTAGGCAATTGACAAAATAAAGTTCATACATGACAAGATGATTACTATGAGATTCGCTTGGGCATTACAACATAATAATCCAACTGCGTCTATGACTAATAATCCACCTTCCTGTTAGCATCCGCACCCCTTTCAGTATTTAGTTGCAAGCAACAGATTGTCGCATTAAGCAATGTGTGTAAAGTAAACAATAGAATTACCCTTGGATAAAATATTCTTGTTTTCTCCCTAGTAACAACATCACATCTATAATCTTAGAAGTTATTGTCACTCTTCCAGAAAACTAGAGGCATGAACCCACTATCAAGCATAAATACTCCCTCTTGGAGTCACAAGCATTTACTTGGCCAAAGCATCTACTAGCAATGGAGAGCATGCAAGATCACAAATAACATATGACATGAATATTCATTGGATCCCAGCAAACACAACATGTAGCATTCATAAGGATTATCTTGATCATGATAGGCAGCTCACAAGATCTAAACATGAGGCACAAATTGGAGAAGACAACCATCTAGCTACTGCTATGGACCCATAGTCCAGGGGATGAACTACTCACGCATCACTTCAGAGGCGGGCATGGCGATGTAGATGCCTCCGGTGATGATCTCCCCCTCCGACAGGGTGCCGGGAAGAGCTTCAGAACCCTCCCGAGATGAGTTCTGCAATGTAGGCCACGACGGAACTTTTCGTGGATGGAGTCTCGGGGTATCCAGGGTTTTCCCGAGATCGTGAATAAATAGGCGGAAGGGCGAGGTCGGTGGAGGCCTGGGTGGCCCACACCTGACCTAGGCGCGGCCAGGGCCTGGGCCGCGCCTAGGGGTGGTTTGGCTGCCCTGTGGCTCCTCTTCGACTCCCCTTCAAACTTCGTCTTTGTTACGGTAAAATATTGACTTCGGCTTTTGTTTCGTCCAATTCCGAGAATATTTCCTATACAACTTTTCTGAAACCAAAAATAACAGAAAATATGGATTTGGCACTATGGCATCTTGTCAATAGGTTAGTGCCAGAAAATGTATAAAAGTGCAAGGAAGTGCAAGCAGAACATAGTGGAATTGGTGTAAAACAAGCATGGAGCATCAAAAATTATAGATATGTTTGAGACGTATCAAGCATTGCCAAGCTTAACTCCTGCTCGTCCTGAAGTAGGTAAGTGATAACAAAATTAAATTTTTGAAGTGACATGCAACTATCACAATCTTGATCAAGCTTTTGTAAAGAATTGTAAGCTGGAATCAAAGTACTCTAAACATAAGCATGATAGATGTAATTCTAGTAATAGAACTTAGCAACTATGTTATAACATGAGAAGTAACTCAAACAAAGGATCATAAATAATTATGCAAGGAAAGCAACTGTTTTTATAAGCATAGAGAAAACATAGCAGAGTGGTACTCAACTTGTCCTTTATGGAATAGCAAAACATAAATGCTAGGACACCTTTAAAGTTCAAAGGGTGACTAGATACAAGTAATTTAAGAACAAGCAATAGCATAATCATGAATCAATTAATAAGTCTTGGGACTATGCACATTATACTCATAATGACATCTATGCTCTCTTAATTGGTGCATAAAGCAAGAAGATGTAGACTTAACATAAAAGTAAAAGAAGGGTCCTTCGAAGAAGGATGTAAGAGTCAACAATTTTTATAGAGCTTTCAGAAAACGTATGGTACTTATTAGCTTTGAGCTCTCATTGCCCCTATCATAAGCATTTTGAATGATTAAAGTTAATGTGAGGGCAAAAATGAGTCATATGCTTGACAAATCATAAGTTGAAAATCTCATGCCCCTTGAATACGAGTACCTACACCTCATGCTACTCAACTTAGGTCCCAAATAAATTCTTGTCATTGTAAGTATACATGTATTATTAATAACGCAATAGGGTACCTCTTCCCCATGATATAGAAGTACTCTTTCATATAAGAGCAATCCCACAGTAAAATGACAAGACAAACAGACAATACGCATCTCAGCAATCCTTCTATTTACTATGTGTATAGCTTTTTATTGAAGATGCTTCACAGAAGGCTCACTATGGAATGATGTAAACTTCCACCATGAATGATGCATGGCTTACGTTAGCGGCCCAGCGTTTCTCTAACACATATACAAACTCCATGGACTTACAATTTTCCATTTTATTTCGCACTGATATGCATCCATAAACAAAAGATCACGCCATCAACTAAATAAGAATACGTGTAATGTTGAAAGTGTGCCCCATGAAAGCATGGTTGTGCCAAATCCCAACTTACAACTTGTAAGCATATAATCAACATAAGATAGTCACAACGGTTCAAATTTATTAAGTGCAAGAAAGTAAATGTGCCATCAAGTTCGTGAGAGCTTTACTAACTAATTTTCTCATAATCAATTTGAAAGATAAACAAAAACATGATGAATATACTTGGAATAAAAATAAAGCTAATAGGTAGATATGGTGGACACAAATGGAAAACTTTGGTTTTTAGTGGTTGGATGCACGAGTAGAGCTTCATACTCAGTACAGGCGAAGGCTAGCAAAAAACTGGGAGCGACCAACTAAGAGAGCAATAAAGGCCATAATAATGCATAGCGACAAAACGATATTAATCAAAGCATAAAGTGATATTATAAGTCAAAAACTAAACGATCATAAAGGCTTTAGTTGACTGGTTGTAGTCATAACATGATGTAAACATGTGCCAAGTCAACCCTGAAAGAGCAAAGTCTAAACCCCGGGTTTTGTGTGTTTGATGACAACACTTGAAGATTCTCAAAGTGTGCTTTGAGTATCATTGTTAGATTTGCAAGTGCACGGTGACCTCGCTGGACACGTCAAGATCGGAGGACTGAAGTGTAGTTTATAGGTTTTCTGATTTTGTGTGTGTATCGCGAGGTGACATGGCTGGAGAGAAAAAGGGGAGAAAAACAGTTTTTGTCAGGCCGGTACTACCGGTACCAGTAGCGGTAGTACCGCTACCCCTACTGGTACCGCCCCAAGTACCGCTCTGAAGTTCTGCGCTCGTTTTGGCCCACAGTAAAAGTTACGGTATCTCTGCGGTACCTGGAGCGGTAGTACCGCTTGCAAGCGGTAGTACCTCCCATGGTACCGCTCAAGTACCTTAACTAGTTACGGCAGTACCGCTTCGGTACCGCTGTGGTACCGCTTTGAGTCCAGTAAGGTTTGGACCTCATTGTGGTACCTCGAGCGGTACCGCGAGCGGTAGTACCGCTCTGTGTCCACGTGGACAAGATCTGTGGGATTTTGAACTCAGAGCGGTAGTACCGCTTACCCAAAGCGGTAGTGGCAAAAACTGGACATAACAGTTGGATTTGGGAGGGCCTATTTAAAGGGCCCTTCTTCCCCAACTCGTTTTTATCTCTCCTCTCTCTATCTCCTCCATTGTTGCTGAGCTTAAACCTTGAGGATCTCCCCAACCATCCAACCAATGTTGCCCAAATTTTGAGGAGTGTTGGAGGAGACCCCGATCTATAGTACTACCAAGAGAGATTTCACCAATACTTGCTACTCCTTAGTGGATCTTGGTGTTAGGGTTCCTATGGTGGGATCTTGGAGAAAGTGCACCTATGGAGGCTAGATTGGTGTTGTGCTAGCTCCATAGGTTGTTGGGAGCCTCCGTGTGGTGTGGAGCTCGCCCCAACCTTGTGAAGGAATCACCGCCTCGACCGGTGTCATAGTGGAGAAGGGGAGCCCCTTTGTGGAGATCTCTCGAGGAAGAAGGTGAGGCCTTCCTTCGTGGTGTGGCCGCCTAGCCTCTTGTGTGAGGCTAGCACCTCCTCAACGCAGATGTACTCTCTTTTGTGAGAGGAACTGCGGGAAACAAACCTCGCCTCGTCTCCACGCCATCCGGTTGTCCCGCTCCTTACTCTTTCTATCTTGCTTGTTCCTTTGCTTGTTGCACTTGTCCTAGGATCATTGTAGGAACACCGACACCATTAAAGGATTCACCTTTACCTTCCGCACCACTAAAATTGAAAAAGACTAAAACTTGACGTAGCATCCATTCACCCCCCTCTTGTTCGCTACGATCCATTCAAGTGGTATCAGAGCAAGGTTTTCTTGCTCGGGCTTTACCGCCTAAGAAATGGCCGAACAAGAGACGGTTGTGAATGGGTCACCTTCCCTTGTGCCACCCGCTCCATCATCACCTGTCGATAGCACAACGGCTACGTTGGATGACCTCAAGAAATTGGAGTCATCCATCGTTAACCAAATGAAGACGATGATGATGGAGTTGGTTGCTCAAAAACCAACCCCTATCATAGATCCTAAGGCAAGTGCCGAGGATCCCCCACCAAAAGTTAACCAATTTCCTCTTGTTGATTTTGTCGCGCAATCGACAAAAGATCCACAAAAGGAAGGGCTTGGGGAGACCGACACTTCAACAAAGGGGAAGGATGAGACACCGGTTGCGGAACGTCTAGGGGGTAATCATGCGGTGCCACCACCAAGTGATTACACCATAAACGTTCCAATACCTATGCCACATATCTTGTCGCATGGTTCACCACCGTTACTTGAATCAAATAGCTTTGAAAATTGGCAATTCTTAATGTGTTCTCATGTGCGCAGCGCATCTACCGAGCTTTGGCGCATCATCGAGGAGGGCTACTCACCACGAGACCCAAAGAACTTGACAAGAAGAGAAGTGGTGGATGAACAACTCAACGCCACCGCTATCAACATGATTCACATGGCCGTCACGCCTAAGGACCTCGCTCATATCCGCTCGCTCAAGACCGCCAAGGAAGCTTGGGATAAACTCGACAAGCTCTTCCTCGAAAATGAGAGCATCCAAAGCTCTCGTTTTGATGAAGTGAACAACATGGCCGACAACTTCGTCATGAATGAAGGAGAGACCCCGAAGAATCGGTGCCTCATCGCTCTTGCCGTGCAAATGCAAGATCTTGGAGCAACGTTTGTGGATGACCATTGGATCAAGCGCAAGTTCTACAATGCTCTTCTCCCTTATGAGGAAGTGAAGTTGAAGGCCATCCGCCAAAATGCCTCCTTCCGTGCTATGACATCCGATGAAGTTCTTAGCGAAGTCATCGCTTTGAACATCTCCAAGAAGAATGCGGAGGATCTTGTTGCTCGTGCCCACAACACCCGCAAGCCCAACCTTGCATTGAAGATGAAGGTTCATGATGCTAGTGAAAGCGATGAGGATCCCATTGAGTGGGGACCGGATGATCTCAAGTCCAACTATCATGAGCACATGGCTCTCGCCGCCAAGAAATTTTGGGGGGGAAACAAGTCCCAAAACACAAGATCAAGAAGACTACATGATTCTTCAAGTAACTTATCCAAGAGTCCAAGTCCAAGAGATGGGAAAAGGGGGAGAACATGCTACAATTGCGGCGACAAGAATCATTTTGTCGCGGATTGTATCTTTGAGAGAAGAGAAGATAATGGTGGAAGGCTTGTCCGCAAGGAAAAGTTCAAGTCACTCTCCAAAGGATTCTCCAAGTTCTCCTCCAAGCCCGATGACGACAAGGTCTCCTTCACCAAGAAGCCTAGAGCCTTCATCATTCGAGAAGATTACTCCTCCGATGAGGATGAAGAACATGAGGACAAGAGCTCCAACAAGGAAGGAGAGGGAGTGGCCGCCATCGCCATTACCACTCCCTCTACCTCCCTCTTCGACTCTCCTAATGAGAACCTCATCACCAACAACGCTCATTGCCTTATGACAAAGGTATCCACGGAGGTAGAACCCCCTTCCAAACTCTCATCTTCATCTAATGCTTTATATATTGATGATGCCACTAGTCTCACCATTAAGCATGAGATTGTGGGTTTGGATTCTTTTCTCACTAACATGCAAGGTGATACCAAGACTCATGTTGGGGCTCTCTTGGCCCAACTTGGTGCGGCACAAGACCTTATAGAGGAGAAGGAGAGGCTTGAAAGGGAGGAGGCAAATGATATTGCCTCTCTCAATCAAGCTCTTGAGGAGGAACACAATTTGCGTATGTCTCTTGAAGCTAGTGTCATCACCCTTGAAGACTCCAACAATGCTATTAACTCCCAACTCACCAAGGATCGAGATCATGCTCTTGGTTTGATGGGTGATCTCAAGAAGAAGATGCTTTCTCTCGAGGAAATCAACAAGGAGAAAGATGAGGAAGACCCCATCTCTTGCCATGACGAGCTTATGGATCAAGTGGATTCCTTGAGGAAGCACAATGCTCTTCTCTTGGAGGTCAATGCTCTTCAAGAAGAAGCCTTGGATGAGTATTACCGCTTGTGCAAGGAGAAGACTTCATGTTGCAATCATGAAGAAGAGATTGCCACTCTTGAGACCACCAAGGCCAAGCTATTGAGTTTGAGTAGCATGCAAGAAGAATCTTTGATGGAATGCCTCCGCATGAGCAAAGAGAAGGCCACTTGTTGTGATCATGAGGAGGAGATAGCCGCCTTGAAGAGGAACGAAGCCAAGCTCATGGAGGTCAATTCCATGAAAGAGGAAGCATTGAAGGAGTACTTTCCTTTGAGCAAGGACCGTGCGTGTTGCACTCATGAAAGTGACATTGCCAAGATGGAGAGTGACAAGCGTCTACTCATAAAGATGAACTCTCTCCAAGAAGAAGCTTTGATGGAACACTTCCGGGTGAACAAGGCAAAGGAAGTCCAAGTGTTTGATATCACTCACCCTCACCCGGAGCATGAAGATGAAGTCAATCGTTTGAAGGCAAAAATTGATAGACTCCAAGTTCAAGCCAAGTACTTGGAAGGAGTCATTGAAGCCAAAGATGGAGCCAAAGAGGGCTCTTGTAATGAAGGAGGAGTGGCTACCAAACCAAAGAGGAAGAAGAATAGGAGGACCAAGAAGAAGAAGAACAAGGAGAACATGGAGATCAACCATGAGGAAAGTGATGCTAGCTCAAGAAGGGATGGAGGATCCAACTCCGCCTCGAAGGGTTTCGCCGGCTCTAACAATCCCTCTCATGTTCTTTTTGTTGATTACTATGGACATATTCGTGCTCGCTTTATTGGTCCTCAAGAGGACAATGTTGATTGGACTATTTGGGTTCCCAAACCCCTTGTTACTAACATGATAGGACCCATTGAAAAATGGGTACCTAAATCCAAGACTTGATTCCTTGTAGGACTATGCTTCCGGTGGCGCTAAATGGGTGGTTGATAGTGGAGCCACAAGTCATATGACCGGAAGCAAGAATATTGTTGTCGACCTCGAGCCTTCTCACTCCACCGTTTCATATGGCGACAACACGTGCTATAAGGTATTGGGTCTTGGCAAGGTGGTGGTAACACCCGACATCTCACTTGTGAATGTCCTCCTTGTCGAGACCCTTGGTTACAATTTACTCTCCGTTCATCAAATTGCTCGTATGGGACTATGTACTTTCTTTGATGAACATATGGTGGTCCTCTTGTGAAGCAAGACACTCCGTGTAGCTTTTGTTGGATATGTAGAGAACGGATTGTATGTTGTTGATTTCTCTAGAAAGACAACATCTTCCGCTCTTTGCCTATTCGCCAAAGGTGACAAGGGTTGGTTATGGCATCGCCGACTAGCCCATATCAACATGAGGACTTTGCAAAGTCTCCACAAGGGTGGCCACATTCTCGGACTAAAAGAAGATGTCTCATTTTGTAAAGATCGTGTTTGTAGGGCTTGCGTACAAGGAAAAATGCATGGATCTCCTCACAAGGCCAAGACTATCATCTCTACCACAAGATGCTTGGAGCTCCTACATGTTGATCTCTTTGGTCCACCGTCTCATGAAAGTCTTGGAGGAAAGAAGTATTGCCTCGTCATTGTTGATGACTATTCACGCTATTGTTGGGTATTCTTCTTCAAGTACAAGAGTGAGACTCAACGGACCATGATGGAGTTTGCCAATCAAGTTCAACGCAAGTACGACAACAAGATCCTCGTAATAAGGAGCGACAATGGAAAGGAGTTCAAGAACTACACCTTGGATGACTTCCTCGGCGAAGAAGGAATCCAACATCAATACTCCACGCCATATACTCCCCAACAAAATGGGGTCGCCAAAAGGAAGAATCGAACTTTGATCGAAGCCGCTCGAACCATAATGATGGAATACAAGTCTAACTACAATTTTTGGGCGGAAGCTATCTCTACTGCATGCCATGCTACTAATCGTCTCTACTTTCGCAAAGGTCTTGAGAAGACACCATATGAGATTCTCACCGGCAACAAGCCAAATGTGTCATATTTCAAGGTCTTCGGATGCAAATGCTATGTGCTTGTCAAAGACACACGTCTATCCAAGTTTGATTGAAGAGCTCAAGAAGGAATTTTCGTTGGCTATGCTACGGATTCTCACGCCTATAGAGTCTTCAACAAGTCAAATGGGCGAGTTGTAGAATCTTGTGATGTGACATTCGATGAAGATGATAGATCTTTGGAGGAGCGAAGTGCTTCTTGTGAGAAAGGAGATGCAATTCCCCCAGATTCCATAGGAAGGACGGGTGTTGGCATCCGCCGACCTCAAGAGCTACCTTCTATGAGTACCGGGGAAGGACCAAGTTCCACCCAAGTGGAGCCATCTACACCACAAGGCCAAGCTTCTTCCGTTGATCCTACAAGTGCATGCCAACCTCTCAAACAACCTCAACATCTACAACACCAATAAAGTACAAGATCACCACAACAAGCTCAAGAACAACATCTTCCGCAAGCTCATCTACCACAACAACCAACATCAAGTGACCAAGTCCAAGCTTCAAGTTCTTCTCCGAATGGCTCGGGGATGATCTTTATGGGCAATCCCATTCCTAGTACCCCCGAGTCATCCGGCTCTCATGATGATGATGATGATGATGCACCTTTCAACAACAATGAAGGTCAAGGCGTGGATTTTGGTGAAACCTTTGCACCCATTGCAAGGCTTGAGTCCATCCGTATCCTTTTGGCCTTTGCCTCTCATCATGGCTTCAAGTTGCAACAAATGGATGTCAAGAATGCTTTTCTTAATGGTCCTTTACATGAGGAGGTATATGTGAAGCAACCCCCGGGATTCGAGGACCCCCATTTCCCGGACCATGTCTTCAAGCTAAAAAAGGCCCTATATGGACTCAAACAAGCTCCTAGAGCTTGGTATGAGCATCTAAAGGAGTTGCTTGTAGACCGTGGTTTCGAAGTGGGGAAAATCGATCCCACTCTTTTTACTAAGAAAGTCAATGGGGATCTTTTCGTATGCCAACTCTATGTAGATGACATCATATTTGGCTCGACTAACACAAAATTCAATGATGAGTTTGCTATGTTGATGACAAATAGGTTTGAAATGTCAATGATGGGTGAACTCAAGTACTTCCTTGGGTTCGAGATCAAGCAAATGCGACAAGGCACCTTCATCAATCAAGCAAAGTACCTCCAAGACATGCTCAAGCGCTTCGATATGAAGGACACCAAAGGCATTGGAATCCCGATGCATCTCAAGTGTCAACTCTCCCTTGACGAGACTGGCAAGGCGGTGGATCCCAAGCTCTACTGTTCGATGATAGGTTCGCTTCTTTACCTTTGTGCCCCTCGCCCGGATATAATGTTAAACGTTGGTATCTGTGCACGGTTTCAAGCAAGCCCGAAGGAAAGCCACATTGTGGCGGTCAAAAGGATCTTTCGATATTTAGTTGATACCCCACACTTCGGACTATGGTACCCAAGGGACACGGACTTTGCTTTGGTTGGTTTCACCGACTCCGATTGGGCGGGCGACAAGGTTGATAGGAAGTCTACATCCGGAGCTTGTCACTTTCTTGGAAGATCCTTTGTGTGTTGGTCCTCGAAGAAGAAAAATTGTGTCTCCATGTGGTGACCCTGCATACCACTGCATGTTGTAGTATGCCAGTCGTTGATATAACATTCACGAAGTACCATTCCGCAAATATTACATCCCTCAGAGTAGTACAACAGAACATAGCAGGTCCATAACTCATTCATTTATTATTACAAATATCATACACATATCGTCTTGGAGCTCCTCTTGGGTCCTAAGAGGAATACTCCTGGGTTCGAGGCGAACCCAACTTAGCTTACAATATAGAAGTCTCATTAAGTTATACATTTATCTTCTCAAGCAGCTAAATACTAAGAGTTCGGGCTGCTCGGCTACTACTACTACTGGATGTTTCTAGGCTTAATCTCCTCCGGAAGCCTCCCCGGTTCCGTAGACGATGAGGTAGTCTACGCCTTCGATACCTCCAGAGAGGTCTGTTCTTCATAGCCGATGATCTCGGCTCCTTCATTGTTGTCGTAGTCCTCCTCCGGATGATTCGGACAATCTAAGCATGGGATTTAAGAGTGGTATGAGTACGAGCGTACTCAACAAGTTCATTATAGATAAGAGGTGTTTAATGCACTAGCTACGATATTAGACCGAAAGTCTAATACCAATGCAGGTTTTGATAAACATTTCTTCAAGAGATTGCTTTTATTCCAAAGAGCTATGTCCGTCGGCCTTCACCGGTTTACTAGAACTTCATGGAGCTCCTTTCCGGCCGCGTTCGCGTTCCTTATCCCGAACGAGGTGACAGTCACGATTCTTTACACTCTGCAGAGGTGTGTTGCTTTACCCATAAGAGATCTTAACCTTGGTGCCAACCGGGCAGCTCTCCCGTTCACACTTCCTATGGTGTGAGGCCCGGTATAAGGTCATAGCCAATCATATTCCTCTGCTACCTCACACACCCACCCTTTTGTAAGACCGTCTTCCCCTATATCCATGGAGAGACCGTTCCGGGCATTTGTTCTCCCCTATACCGATTAAGGTAGACCATTCCGAACAATTTTATATGCCCTCCCCTATCAACCATGGATAGACCGTTCCGGACGTCTTACAATCCATCATAGACCGCATTACCGTGGGGACTTTAGGCTTCCCCAGCCTACCGCTTGTCCCTCAAGATACAAGTGTCTACGGCAAGCGCATCCGTTGATGTACAAGAGGTGGAAATACGATTGACTATTCCGTCCCACTCCAGATCTTATGGTTAACACGGGTATTACGGCACAAGAATCATGGCGACATTTGTTGTTTAATCCTAGATGGATATAAACCCTTGCAATGGAACCTCCACCATATCAACACAATCCATGGTTCCATTGCCCACCACATAGTCATATTCATAGTTATGAAAGTAGTGGTTTTGGTTTTTATGCAATAGTGATAACCATAGTACTTTGCAAGTAATTTGATAGAAATACTCAAATGACATGAGCAAGTGATGAACTTGCCTGAACACTGCAAAATTTTGCAGTTGGAAGGTATGGACTGACCCTTGTCCTCTGTCTCTGAAAAATAGCATCATTGTCCGATAAGGGCAATGGTTAAAGAAGCAGTTATGCATGATTCCAGTTTTAGGGTTTGTTCCCCCCTTCCGATGTCGTTGTTATTTCATGTGAGAGGTTAATACTAATAACAACTTGGAGATTCTCTATTTAGAGTAAATACAACCTTGAAATATTGTCAAGGTGTTTTTATAGCCCAATTACATTAATGGACTTATTTTCTTTATTGAAAATAATTTGTGTGATTTAAATCATTATTTAAATCATCAAATTAAGACTTATTCTTAATTATTTTCAAAAATTCTCTTTGATATTTTATTTGGATGGAGAATTTTATGCTGATGGATTTTCATATTTTTAATTATTTTTTTAGAGCTCTTTTCAATTTTCTATTGAATTTCAAAGTTTCTGGTTTTTATTGAATTGTGAAAAGTCACAATTGCCCCTGGGCCCACCTGTTAGTGGAGCCCAGCGGGTTGGGTTAGACCAGCTCGGGTCCAACCGACCCGAGCGGTCGCTCACTCGCTCACCTCCTCGCGTCGCTCGACCTAACCCTAATCCCCTTTCCTCTCTCTGGCGACCTGCGTCGCCCTCACCGTCGCCGGCCGATTCCGGCGGTCTCCGGCCGCCATGGCCCACGCCATGGGGCGCAATCGAACCGCCAGATGCTGGCGATCCCTTCCATCCGCGTCGATCTGGAGCTGACGCCGCTCCCGCTCGTCCTCGACCCCCTTCGCCATGGCTAGGGTTGCGGGATCCGCGTGATCCCGTGGCTCCCCGAGCTCCTGGCGTGGTGGCGCCGCCGTGGCTGCGCTGTGATGATGGGGTGGTGCTGTGGCGCCGCCATGGCCTGGCTTGGCCTGGCGCCGCCGCGCCCTGGCGTGTGCCGCCGTGGCCGCCATGATGGTCTGCCTGCTCGACCCTGGTACGTTCGCCATCTCTCCCTCTCTCTCGTGTGCTTGTTCTTCTTCCTCCCTCCAGTAGCTCTAGCCATGGCTTGCTGTTCCTTGTGCCTATGCTGCTCTGTGGCTGGCTTACTGCTGCTGCGCTGTTGATGTGCTGCTTGTGCTGCTGTGTCACTCATGCTGATGTGCTACTTGTGCTGCTGTGCAAGATTGCTAAGCTATGTGCCTGTTTAGCTTGCAGTTCTTGCCAGAACCCTTCCCTGTGCCTCTGTTCTTGCTTCTATGCTTGCCTGACACTCATGTGTATTCATATATGCTTCAATGGCTTAATTGCAGTATGCAATTCTTGCAAATTTGCAAGTGCCATAGCTTCTGTGGCTAGTTCTTGTGCTCAAATTCATGAGCATGCTCATCTGAGCATTGCTGTTGGCTTACTGGTATGATTCAGTGATGAGCACTAAGTGCTTTACTTGTTTATCATGATCCAGTGGTTCATCAAGCCCTTGATGTGCTTCTGGATACAATCATATGATTATGACTTCAGTATCTGTTTATTCAGTTAAGACTTGTGTGTAATTCTTCAGTGGTTGATTTATTTATGATGCTATGCTTGGCTTGTGGCAATCAGTAGCATGAGTTAGCAAGCTCTGATGATTATCTAATCATCATTAGCTTGATGGTTAACTGTTGTGCTTCCTACTGTGGCTAACTGGTGCTTATCTTGGTGTCTGGGTATCACCATGCCTTGTGCTGGTGTAGGTGTGCCTGATCCAGTGCCTGTTGTTGCTTGCAGTGATCCACTGGATCATTAGCAAGTGTCTGTTTCATGATTTACTTGTTAATATCAATTATCTGTGTTGCCTTTATTGATTGAGTGGATAATTGATGTGAACTGCTGAGCAGTAATGATCAAATAGATTGTTGAAATGAAGCTAGAGGGATGCCAACATCAGTTGGGTACCCTAGCTCCTTTTTGAACCCATCTGGGTAATGATAATTATTTATGGCTTATCTGTGGGCTTCTGTGAAGTGGTTGAGGTAACCCTGACAGCAATTCCTTGCTGTTAGGGTGGCTCCCACCAGTGTTGGCTTACTTTGATGAATAGATGCTCACTGGCTAATTACTTGGTGAATTACCAGTGGCTTTGGTGTTGATAATTAAGATAGGCACATGTTGCCTATCAGTCTGATGGTTTAGCTAGACTAATAGGTGCTTGGTGAATCTGGGTGGCTACATAGGATTAAATCCATGCTGGATTTCTCTGGTTGTGACACTGTGTTGTCACAACCAGTGTTCCCTGGTTTGATTTCCTTCTAGCCTTGGTTGTACTTGCTGGCACCAATTGGTTTAGTAACCAAATGATGATACATCCAGGGTTTCATACCCTTCTTGCTTCTGTGTGATTGATGCATATGCTTATATATGAACAAAACCATCTGGTTTGTTCATGATGCTTGGTATACCTCACTCCAGCTCCTAGAATTTGGTGTTGATGTAGAGGGTTTGCTTCTGTGTTGATCTTATGGTTGATTTATTTGCCCTGCTCCTCCTGGTGAGCTTGATGCTTCTTAGTTATGTGCTGTGGTGGTGAAACTATGTTGAACAGCAGTGGCTGTTCAAGCTGTTCTTGTGTTCTTGTGACTTACTCTGTGAGGCTGCTGTCGATGGAATGAGCTAGGGTTTGCTTCAGGAAACCCTTTATACTTGCCCTCTCCATTTCCTTCATGGTCGACAGCCTTGCTGTACTCCTCCCCTGGTCACTGAGTGTGTGTAAAGCATGCAGCAACCCTGGTGTGCTGTTGAGCATGCACACCAGCCTTGTGTGCTGCCTGGTTGTGTGTGTGTGTAAGTCCAGCTTGGGACTTGTGCTGTGGAGAGATCAGCTCGGCAGCTTGATCATATCCCCTCTATTCCAGTTTTCTTCTAACCTGCCAAGTGGCTTTGCCACTTGGCTTAATTCCTTGTTTGGCTTTGTGTGTGTGTGCAGGGATCAAGAAGATACTCAAGATGAACTCAAGATCATCTTTGATCAAGGAATTCATGAAGATCACAATGTAGATTAGGACATTTAAATGACTTGTAATTTTCCTTTTTCTTTTTCTATTTATTCAATTCTTGTAATGTGTTGTAATTCCATAATTCAAATCTGAATATTGTAAAGACAATGTATTATGTGTGTGATTATCAATAAAGCTCAAGTTTTCCTTAATGAGCTTTATGTAATTGTTGTATTACTTATAATCTTGATTAATTAAAATTATTTGTTAAGTTATCTCAAATTTGAATTATGTGATAATCATTTGATGTTTGAATTTGAAATTCAAATTCAAATTTGGTTTGAATTCATTCAAACAACCTAACTTGTAATTCAATCATTCAACTAATGATTTCAATGCAATTTCACTTTTCTCTTCTCAAAACCCTAATTTAGACAAGTAGGAACAAGTTCATCGCACTCTCGAAACCCTAACCCTGTAGGATGTTGAGAGAGAAACCTGTCCCCCTTGAGTTTTGTTTTAAAAGCGCGAAATTTCCCCGTAAATTACAATGCAATGCACATCCCTTCCTAAAATCTACCCCTCGATCGTCTCTAAACGGGACATTACAGCCTTTCCCCCTTAAAGAAAACTTCGTCCCGAAGTTGTGTTGTAATACGAAGAGTTCGGGGTATGTTTTCCTCAGGTCTTCCTCCTTTTCCCAGGTGGCTTCCCTCTCGGGATGATGCTTCCATTGTATCTTGCAATACTTTATCGCTCGATTCCTGAGTTGTTTCCAGTTCTCCTCGAGAATCTTCGTTGGCTTCTCGATGTATGTCAAATCTGGTTGTAACTCGAGCTCTTCATGTGATACTGGCTCATCTGGGGTCTTTAAACATTTTCTGAGTTGTGACACATGGAATACGTTGTGAACCTGAGATAATCTTCCCGGTAGCTCCAATTCAAAGGCTAACCCTCGGTTTTGACTTAGAATCTTGAAAGGTCCGATGTACCTAGGGCTTAGCTTTCCTTTTACTCCAAATCTCTGAAGTCCTTTCATCGGGCTCACCTTAAGATATACCATGTCTCCAACTCGTGGCTCCCATGTTCTCCTCTTTTGATCGGCATGACTCTTCTGTCGGCTCTGGGCTATCTTGAGCCTATCCCTTATAATGTCAATTATTTGTTGCTTTTCCTTGACATAATCAGGATTGAACTCTTTGCTTGCTCCGGCTTCATACCAACATATCGGTGATCTACACTTCCTTCCATACAGAGCTTCGAACGGTGCCATCTTGATGCTGCTTTGATAGCTGTTATTGTATGAAAACTCTGCTAGTGGCTTAAATTATGGGGGATATTCTAGGGCACAAGCCCTAAGCATATCCTCTAAGATCTGGTTGGTTCTCTCGGTTTGTCCACCTGTCTGAGGATGAGATAGGCGGTACTATAATCCAACTTGGATCCTAAAGCTTCGTGTAGTTGCTTCCAAAATGCTGACGTGAACACGGATCCTCGATCCGACACGATCTTCTTGGGCACTCCATGTTTACTCACGATCTCTTTGATGTAAAGATCGATGAGTTTCTCTCCTTTATCCTGCTGATTTACCACTAAGAAATGTGCACTCTTCGTCAACCGGTCCACGATTACCCATATCATGTCCTTCTTTTTATTGGTCATGGGTAGTCCGGTAATGAAATCCATTCCTATCTCCTCCCATTTCCATTCTGGAATGGGTAAAGGTTGTAACTTCCCTGCCGGACTCTGGTGTTCAGCCTCACTCTCTGGCAGGTATGGCATTCTGCCACGTATTGTGCTATTTCTCTCTTCATGTTGTTCCACCAGAATAGCTCTTTTGGATCCATGTACATCTTTGTACTTCCCGGATGAATGGAGTATGGTGTTTGATGGGCTTCCCGGAGTATTACTTCCTTGATTTCAGCAATATCCGGAACACAAATTCTTCTGGAACCATAATGATCCCGATTCTCCGCGGTGAAATTCTGATGGTCTTCCCTCATCTATTCTTCTCATCTCCTCCACGATGAATGGATCGTCCAGTGACCCATCATTATCTCATTCTTCAGTTAACATTTAGCTCATCGGCTACTTGCAAAGCCGATAATCCTTCATGAGCTTCCTTCTCCCAAAGTTGTATCTGGGCTTGACTTATTTCTTTCCTCAACTCCGGTGATATTTCTTGTTCCACTCCTCCGGTACTCTTCCTACTCAAGGCATCTGCTACAACATTGGCCTTTCCTGGAGTATAATTGATGGTCAAATCATAATCCTTGATCAGTTCAAGCCATCTTTTCTGCCTCATATTGAGTTCCTTCTGAGTGAAGAAGTATTTGAGACTCTTATGATCCGTATAGAGCTCACACTTGGCTCCATAGAGAAAATGTCTTCAAGTTTTGAGTGCAAATACAACTGCTGCTAATTCCAAGTCATGTGTTGGATAGTTTACTTCATGAGGTCTGAGTTGCCTCGATCCATAAGATATCACTTTCCGATCTTGCATGAGTACGCACCCAATCCATGCTTGGATGCGTCACGGTACATGTAATCCTTGCCAACCAGGAACTGCTAACACCGGTGCCGTGGTGAGTTTCTCTTCGAGTTTGAAAACTCTTTTCACACTCTGACCACACGAATGGTGTGTTCTTTCTTAACAGCTTTGTCATTGGTCCTGCTATCTTGGAGAATCCCTCAATGAATCTCCGATAATATCCTGCCATTCCTAGGAATCCTCGGATTTCCTTGACAGTCTTAGGTGCTTCCCATTCTTGCCTGCTACCTTGCTCGGGTTAACGATTCCATCTTTGCTGATGACATGACCAAGAAATTCCACTTGATCCAGCCAAAATTCACACTTGCTAAATTTGGCATAGAGTTGATGTTCTCTTAGTGTTTGCAACACTAACCTCAGATGATCGGCATGATCGGCCTTGTTTTTGGAATAGATCAATATACCATCAATGAATACGATGACAAACTTGTCTAAATATGGCATGAAAATCTTATTCATGAGATTCATGAAAATTGCTGGAGCATTGGTTAATCCAAAAGGTACTACAAGGTATTCATGATGTCCATACCTTGAGACAAAGGCGGTTTTCGGAACGTCTTCCTTCTTGATCTTTATCTGGTGATAACCGGATCTTAGATCAATTTTGGAAAAGACTCCCGCGCCTCTAACTTGATCGAATAGATCTTGTATTCTTGGGAGTGGATACTTGTTCTTGATTGTGACGTTGTTCAAATTCCTGTAGTCTCCGCACATCCTTCTTCCTCCATCTCTTTTATCCACGAAGATCACAGGTGATCCCCATGGTGAAACACTCTCTTGTATGAATCCTTTCTGTTCCAAGTCGTCCAATTGCTCCTTAAGTTCTTTCAACTCCTTAGGCCCCATCTTGTATGGTGCTTTAGCAATCGGAGCTGTTCCTGGAATTAGGTCGATAGTGAATTCTATCTCCCTATCTGGTGGCATACCTAGTAATTCCGCAGGAAACACATCCTGGAATTCATTCACTACAGGTATATCCTCTAACTTCACCTCCTTCATGCTGTTCAATTGTAGTTCCACTTCAATCTGTGTATGTCTGTCGCCTTGATAGATCATTCTACTTCCATCGGGGCTTTTCAAAGATACCGTCTTGTTCACACAGTCGATCAATGCTCCATTAGCTTCCAACCAGTTCATACCAAGAATGACATCAATGTCCATGGTAAAATGAATACGCGTCAATCATTTCATAATGACTTGTTTTTGTTTGGTATGGGTTACTACTATCGTTCCCCCCGCGTGGTATGGTTATGGGTGTATCTAACTTAGTGCAACTAATCCCATGTTTGATGATGAAATGAGAAATGAATGATGTAGTTGCACCGGTATCAAAAAGTACTTTGCCAGGATGGGTGAGTATCTAGAGCGTACCTATCACCGCCTGATCAGAGTTGACCACCTCCTCCAGACTAGTGCAGTTTAGCTTGCCGAAGGGCTTCTTATTCTTCCAGTTTCCTCCATTATTTCCTCCTCGGCTTCCTCCTCCTCCAGATTGACCTCCTCCCGTATTTCTCTTGGGGCAGTCCTTCAGCATGTGCCCCTCCTGACGACAACCAAAGCATATGATCCTTGGCTTCTTGCAATCCTTAGCAAAATGTCATGTGAGACCATAGCTTCTGCAAATCGCTTGATTTGCAGTCTGGAATGCTTGGTTCCTCCTGCTATTATAGTAGTTGCTGTTGTTGTTGTTGTTGTACCTTGGCTTGAAACTCAAGCTTGTATTGGGCTTGTTGCTAACAAATCTTTTAGGCTCAAACTTGGCCTTCTTCCTTTTCTCTTCTTGCAGTTGCTTGAAATCATCTTCAAGAGTGATGGCTGCATCCACCAACTCTTGGAACTCAGTTGCTCTCATCATACAGAGCTGTACTTTGAACTGGGGACTTAACCCCCTCAAAAACCTCTTCTTTTTCTTGTCCTCGGTGTTGACTTCTTCACCATACCGGACATTTGAGAATTCCCGACATAAGTCGGGATGGCCTTGTCCTTCTGCGAGGCTTTCAAACTCTCGACGCTTCAGTTCCACAATACTTTCAGGGACATTGGATTCCCTGAACTTCCTTGCGAACTCCTCCCAGTGAATACTTTTCCAGCCGGATAAACGGCTACGATGTTGTCCCACCATGATGCGGCAGTCCACACAATAAATGTGTAGCATAACGAACCTTCTCCTGTCGTTACAACCAACCGTGTTGAGCTTTCGCTCGGTGTCCATAAGCCAATCTTCCGCGTCCATTGGCTCGGGCGCGTATGCGAAAGATATAGGCTTGGTGTTCTGGAAGTCTGCTAGGGTGACTCCCGGATTCTCGGGTCTCTCTACCCGGTTCTGTTGCAGCAGCTCCTGAAAGAATTTGTTCTACTGCTCCAACGTTACTCGTTGTCTTTCCTCCACCAGCTGCATGTACTGGACGAAATTCTGCTGCGTCATGGGTGGTGGTGGTGGTGGAAATTGATTTCTGGCTGCTTCATCAGCCTCTTCCTTTTGCTTTGCTTCGCGCTCCATGCGCTGCGCTTCGGTCTCCTCTCCTAACGCTCCCGACATAACCCCCTAGTTCTGCAACACAAGATGATACTCATAATTACTCCATGCGCAAGTTTTCTGAGCTCAACTTTGTGCACAGAACTAGTCACGCAATGGAAATCAAGAAGCAAATCCAAATCATACAAAACATATACCATGTATATACATACTTAAGTGGTCTTATTACAATACTCAAGTCGATGTGAGTATGCAAACTCACTTATTAAAGTATATGTACAAATTTCTACAAATATTACACACTACAATACACGTGGTACTTGTGTATTGTAGTCCCACCTTCCTTGGTGGACTCTAGTCGATCTTCACTCCCGGTACATCCCGGGCTTCCATCCGGTCGAACGTGTCGTCCTCCTGATAGACCCTGGAACATAAGGTCTCCCCGTCGGCTGTAATCGAATCGGACGATGATCCTAGGGAGAAATCGGTGTTCACAATCGTTAAGTGCATCATAGTCCACCCATCGGGTGTACTCCCTGTAGCTCCACCATAGGTGTTTCCAACATTTGTATCCGACTCAACCTGTGTCGGATACCCTCCATCTACTCCTCCATTCTGGGATGACTCGGTTCTGGTTGTGGCGTCATCATTCATCTCCCCATCATAATACACTGAAGTACTATGAGTTCCCGTATCGGATCCCCAACGCCAACCCGTGGAGTTTTCGATAGGAGTCTCGGAACGCTGATTGTTTCGGATTCCTCTCCACCCTCATATTCCCCATAGGAACTACCAAGATAGTTCCCAGTGTAACGGTGTAGTTTCCCGCTCAAGAGGATCAATACTAATGTAGTCACCAGCTGAGTAAACTGGTGTGCACCACATTCTCCATAGGTTCTTTCCCCTAATCTCCTCCTTGGGTTCAGTAAACTCCTCTAGCATCGTATCAATTGCTCCTATCAAATGATGATTCAGTTGAAAGAGCAAGGATAGCAAGTTGCGGCTATTGTCCATGTATTTTGCAGCTGCTATTGGTTTGCGTTTTACATATTTGTAGTGGTTAAGCATGGGATCCTCTTCCTCCTGCATATGAGGAATGTGGGTGAATTCGGAACCCATAAGCTCTTTCGTCTTATGCTCTCGAATATCGGTTATGGCTCTCATAACGGCTATATGGTAGGCTGTGTTGATAGTTCTGGCTTCCCCTGCTGGCATTACTACGCTCATTCCCAAATATTCGGGAAGTCGCAGTCCTACCCTACACTTTGCCAATACAGTACCATCGTAGTACATGTATTTCTTTACTTGGATCTGGGGATCACACCCAAATTCAAGTAACATGGCCCGTAGAATATCTGCAAGTCCTCCTTCATATTCACTCAGTGTGGAATCCATCACTTTCACGTTTTGTCCCGGGCGTGAACTTGCCATGTTGGCTGTAGAAATAGAAAGATTATAAGATTAGTAATAATACATCATAATAGAGATAATAAAGAATTATTGCACTAAAAGATATGATTGTTGTATTCTCAATTGAATATTCACCATATTTTTAGAGAATTCTTTACTAGTCCTATTTGACTCCTAACGTTTGGTCCCATTTACTAGGTTCCAACCTAAGGTCAAAGCTTTTGCTCTGATACCAGTGTGGTGCACTGCCACATGTTGTAGTATGTTGATATAACATTCACGAAGTACCATTCCGCAAATATTACATCCCTCAGAGTAGTACAACAGAACATAGCAGGTCCATAACTCATTCATTTATTATTACAAATACGCAGATCTTACGCGAGGTTTAGGCACCAAATATGCGGGACCTACAACACGTCATATGGTGCAACTTCCGCAGGCAGTTTGGGATAGAGTTGCAAGAGCTATTGATGGCACAAAACCAATGACTATAACTGCGACAGCTGAAGAGTTGCAAGCATATCAATATAGACTCTTTCGTGCTAGACAAGAGCTGGAAAAACAGAAAGTGGAGCTGTATAGGAGGCAAGCCGCGGCTTCCGCGTCAAGCAGGCGAAGAGCGGACTTGAGTCGACAATCAGGTACTTCGGAAGGAGACAGTCACAGAGCAGCTCGGAATAGGGCAAGGTCTCGGCTGCAACATATACCTGAGGCCGAGAGGGAGAACCTAGTCCAAAATCTCGACATGTCCTTTATGTCCATAGACACAAGGGGAATATTATTCCAAAGACACCAGAATCTGGATATATGGTGACACAAGCTTTCATTCTGGAGTCCAGGCCACCTCCTGGAGATCCAAGAGAAGCACTTTATAATATGGCCATGGCAGGAGTTGGAGCCATGGGAAAAGCATTCGCAAGTACGCCTCCGGAAGGATCTGCAAGGCAAAATAGTCCACAACCTACTGCAGCGGTGCAAGACCCTGCGAGAACGAGTGGGGCAAGAGACATGGCGACACAAGCAAGGGTTGAAAGAGTGCGACACGAGAGAAGAGAATGTCGGCACTCACCAGAGGTTGACGAAGAGGATATGTGCGGACTCCCGTGCTTCACGAGACGAGTCCGCAAAACCCGAGTTCCATCAGGGTTCAAGCTACCTGATAATTACAAAAAATTCGATGGCCTGCAAGATCCTGAGGACCGGCTAATCGACTACCTGGAGACGGTGAAGCTAATGGGTGGAACCAGAGAAACAGCCATGCTGAGCATCCAAGTACACTTGAGTGGAGCCGCATGATCATGGATAAAGAAGCTGTCTCCTGGCTCTATCGACAGCTGGGAAAGTTTTGAGGATATATTTGTGAAGAACTTCCGATCCACGTGCAAGAAACCCGCGTTATTGGAGCAGCTGAGGGCTTGCAGACAGAAATACGACGAACCAATGAGGACGTATATCCAGAGGTGGAACATCATCAAAAACTCGGCAGAGAATATATCTGACGAGAGAGCAATAGATGCATTCGTTGCTGGAATTCGAAGAAGGGACTTTGTCGAGGATTTGGGAAGGACCAACCCGAAAACAATAGCAGCACTCATGGAAATAGCGAATCGCTGGGCTAACGGAGAAGATGTTGTTCATAACAAACGGCACAGATCACCTGAGGATGAGCGCAACCGAAACTTTCAAAATAGGCGACGATTCCCTCGACAGTTCTCAGATTATGATACTCTTGGCCAAATATCGGCTGGTTTCCGAACAACTAGTGGCAGTAACAATAGAGATGATTATCAAAGGAGTAATGAGCAACGAGGTGATCAGCGGGATGGTCCCCGTCCCAATAGGCAAAATAATGGACCAAGGTTTCAGAGGTCGTATGTATCACCCGAGGAACTCTTAAACGGACCATGCCAAATGCACTTTTTCATCGACAACAATTGAAAGAGGCAATCAGGACATCTGCAGAAGGACTGCCGGACGTTCCTAGCACTACATCGATATGCAGGACATACCAGCACGCCAACAGTACAAAGGAACCCTCAAGGGCCGAGGAGTGAGATCCACCTTCCACCTCCACCCGCAGTTACAAATTAAAATTGACACAAGTTACAAATAGCGGCAGCTCCACAGCCGGGTCCTTATATCGACACCAATGGTGCGGTCTCGATGATTCAGGAAGGCAGGCCATCCAATAGAGCTCAGAAAGTAATCTCGCGACAATTTTTATGGCAGAAAAGATGCCTCCACCAACAATCGAGTACCTGAACTGGTCAGGACAAGACATCGGCTTCACTATAGCTGATCACCCGCAACAAGTTCCGCGACCAGGACAGTCTGCTTTGATCTTACCAGCGGTGATCACAGGATTCGACGTTTCACGAGTGTTCATTGATGGCGGGAGCAGCCTGAACCTCATGTACGCGGATACATTGAGGAAGATGAACATATCCCTGGCAAACTTACTACCAACTGACACGCGCTTTCATGGTATCACACCAGACAAGCCAAGTTATCCATTGGGAAGGATCAATCTCGACGTTCAGTTTGGAACCCGAGAGAACTACAGAAGAGAGAAGTTGGAATTTGAGGTCGTGGATTTCCCATCGCAATATCATGCTTTGTTAGGACGACCTGCCTACGCCAGGTTCATGGCGGTACCTCATTACACATATCTCTTATGGAGGCTCCCTGGACCCAAGGGCCCAATCACAGTAAAAGGAAGTTTTGCACTAGCCGACAAGTGCGATAAGGATTTTCATCGGCTGCCAGAAACCTTCGGGATGCAAGCAGAGTACATGGCATCGAGGCTAACAACTGATTATGATGTATTGCCTGACGACGGAAGGCCACTGAGGGAACCAACTTTTGATACTCAAAAATTCAAAGGAAGTACAGATCCAACCGACAGATCCTAAGAAGACGACGTCCATTGCAACAGACATGGAGCTCGCATAGGAAAGCGCGCTCGTCGAGTTCCTCCTTGAGACTGGAAAATCTTCGCATGGTGTCCAGCTGACATGCCAGGAGTACCCAGGGAACTCGCCGAGCACCACCTTAAGCTAGATCCAGTAGCCAGACCAATAAAACAACCTTTGCGGTGTTTTTCGGAACCAAACCGCAAAGCTATGCTGTCAGAAATCAATCGACTCAGAGAAGCAGGATTCATAAAAGAGTTACATACAGAAGCCACATGGGTTGCAAACCCAGTGTTGTTCCCGAAGAAAAACACAGAGGTCCTTCGCATGTGCGTCGACTTCACGTGTCTCAATAAACATTGTCCAAAGGATCACTTCCCCCTCCCAAGGATTGATCAAATCATCGACTCCACTGCAGGCTGTGAACGTCTTTCCTTCCTGGATGCATATTCTGGTCACAACCAGATCAGATTGAAAGAAGAAGATGAAGTCAAAACAGCTTTCATAACACCTTATGGCGTGTTCTGCTATAGAACAATGCCTTTCGGGTTTAAAAACGCGGGAGCAACATATAGCGGATGATGCAGAAGTGTCTCGCCACACAGATCAGCAAGAACGTTCAAGTATACATTGATGATGTCGTCATAACAACAAAGAAGGGCTCAACCTTGATCGAGGATCTCAAGGAGACTTTTGCTAACCTCGATAAGTTCTGCCTCAAGCTGAACCCGACGAAATGCTCTTTTGGTGTCCCTGCGGGAGAGCTTCTCGGGTTTCTGGTGTCAGCAAGAGGAATCGAGGCTAACCCGGAAAAAATCCAAGCCATCGTGACGATGCGTAAGCCAACAAAGTTAAAGGAGATACAACAATTCACTGGGCGAGTCGCAACTTTAAGCAGATTCATTGCTAGGCTGGGAGAAAAGGCATTGCCGTTCTACGCCTTGATCAAACAAGGAGAAAAATTCGAGTGGAACGAAGAAGCAGATAGACCTTTTGAGGACCTCAAGCGCATAATCTCGACACCACCAATCTTGGTGGCACCTAACGAAAAGGAACCTCTCCTGCTATACATCGCAGCCACGCCTCAAGTGGTTAGCGCAGTACTTGTGGTCGAAAGGGAAGA
Source organism: Lolium multiflorum (assembly GCA_030979885.1). Classification (NCBI taxonomy): domain Eukaryota; kingdom Viridiplantae; phylum Streptophyta; class Magnoliopsida; order Poales; family Poaceae; genus Lolium; species Lolium multiflorum. The sequence goes on from CM061753.1 coordinate 5,135,106, forward strand.
AGAAGGAAAACTCCATGGAGTTCAGAGGCCGGTATACTTCATCAGTGAAGTTTTATCACCTTCAAAACAGCGGTAACCGCACTACCAGAAGTTAGCATACGGAGTATTCACAACCGCAAGAAAGCTACAACACTATTTTTCAGCGCATCCGATAATAGTGGTCAATGAGGCGCCTTTATCCAATATATTAAACAACCTAGAAGCTACGGGTCGTGTCTCCCTTTGGGGAATAGAGCTTCCCCCTCGGGACATCACATATGAGAAAAGAAAAGCAATAAAGTTGCAGATTTTACCAGACTTCGTCGCCGAGTGGATGGAGCTACAAAATACGGGACCTCCAGATTTGTCGATAACTTGGACTATGAACTTTGACGGGTCCAAAAGGCTAGAAGGAGCTGGAGCAGGCGTAATACTAGTATCACCCCAAGGCGACAAGTTGAAATACGTGCTACAAATGACATTCACAAACGCATCTAATAACGAGGCAGAGTACGAAGCACTTATACATGGGATGAAGATGGCGAAAGCCTGTGGAGCAACACGATTAAACATCTTTGGTGATTCACAGTTGGTGGCTCAACAAGTGATGAATAAATCTGACGTAGTCAATGACAGTATGATAGCATACAAGGAAGTATATAATGAACTCGAGAAGCTGTTCGATGGGTGCGAAGTAAATCATATCAGCAGGCTTAGCAATGATGAAGCCAATGTTCTTGCAAACATCGGGTCGCAGTGTTTAGCAATACCACCTGGCTTATTCTGGGAAGAGATAACTGAAAGATCAACCAAGGCAAAGAAACAGCGGAAGAAGAAGGAGAAGGTTGATAAAGCCTCGGGGGCTCCAGCAGCAGAAGTAAACACATCAGAAGATGAGGAGGAACCACACGTGATAATGATGGTACAAATTCCTTGGATGCAGGCCTACGTAACATATATCTCAAGGAAAGAACTACCCGAAGATCCAGTTGAAGCAAGGCGAGTTATCAGACATTCTAAAGCCTTTACTGTGATCAAAGGAGAGCTATACAAACGCAGTATCTCGGGAGTATTACAGAGATGTGTCACACCCGAAGAAGGAAGGCTTATTCTAGGTGTGTGGACATCATGGAAGCAGTCGAGCTATAGCAGGCAAAGTTTTCAGGGCAGGATTCTACTGGATGACAGTAATAGAAGATGCAAAGGATGTCGTACGTACTTGTGACGCATGCCAGAGATTTGCGGCAAAACCTCATTCTCCGGCAGTAGAACTGATGCCAATACCCTTGTCATGGCCTTTTGCTCAGTGGGGCCTTGATATGGTAGGAAAATTACATAATGCGTGGCCAGGAGGTTACGAGTATATGCTGGTGGCTGTCGACAAATTTACCAAGTGGATTGAGGCAAAACCAATAAACTCGCCAGGCGCAGCATCGGTGGTCAGTTTCGTCAAAGGCATTGTCTTTCGATTCGGTGTTCCCAACAACATTGTCACAGACAACGGCAGCAACTTTACTTCCAAGGAGTTCAAAGCATACTGCGCAGAGGTAGGCATCAAACTGCACTTTGCGTCGGTAGCGCATCCGCAAACTAATGGTCAAGTCGAGAAAGCAAACGGTATCATATGCAATGGTATTAAGAAACAATTGATAACACCTCTGGAGAAAGCTCGACATACCTGGCCAGAAGAGTTGCCAAGTGTTTTATGGAGCATACGAACAACACCCAATACAGCAACACAAGAAACCCCGTTTTTCCTGGTCCATGGAGCCGAGGTAGTGCTCCCAATAGAAATAGAGCATAATTCCCCGAGAGTGGTGGAATATGATGAAGAAACTTCGAGGAAAGCACTAGAAGACGATGTCAATGCACCTGATGAAGCTAGAGATGAGGTGCTGTCGAGAGTCACCAAGTACCAGCAAGACTTGAAAAATTACCACAGTCGACGTTTACGACCAAGGTCTTTTCAAGTGGGAGATCTAGTTCTTCGGCTTTCCCATGACAGCCATGAAAAGTTCGAGTCGCCATGGGTCGAACCGTACATCGTCACAGAAGTAACACGGGGGGAGCATAGAGGATAAATGATAAGAAGTCAGGAGTCCCAGAGAAGAATCCATGGAACGTGGCACAGCTTCGGCGTTTCTACGCGTAGAAGTCAATATAAAAACATACATGTAAACATACATTGTACTGCAACGCTCGCGAGTTTTCAGACGCACTCTTTTCCTTTCAGGGCACCGAGTGGTACTGAAAGGTTTTTAATGAGGCGGGCTCGCGATGCTGCAATATAGTAAAGATATTGATATACATCTTTTTCTTCGAAAGATTCGGAAGTTTGCAACTCGCAAACTTAATATATATGCATAAATCTTCGCAATATACCGACTACACGATATTTGCCTTGGTTCAAAATACCTCGCAAAACAATAAAGATAAAAACACTGGCTACCGAAAAAGCTCGGGGGCTAGGGGAAAGAAAAATCATATAAGTTGCTTTACAATATGCAAGTACTTACAACACAAAGGTTTCTCTTTCAGCAGACTTTCAGTCACATCCTATCAATTCATCTATGTTTATTCTTTCATCATTAGCAGAGGCACCCATGTGCTCAGCATAGTTACCTTTGACGAAAAATTCAGCATCCAGTCGAAGTAAATTGTCCATCATTTCCTCGGCTACAGGAGTTACAACATCAGTGATTTTATCGATATTCCTCCTCCATTTCTCTACCTTGGAATGATAAATTGCAATGACTTTGGTCATATTTAACTTCGGGTAGCAGACCTGCAACATGGTCAGAGCAAACTTAGCCCCAGCAACCAATTGGGCCTTCACAAACTCGTGTATCCGAGGAGCATCCCTGAACTTATTCATCAAGGCAGGAAGAGTCTTCGGCTAGGAGTTTCGAGGAAACATGGTGTTGTAAACCAGGGCCAGCGTCTTCATGCAGAAATCAAGAAAATCGCGAACTTGACCTGCGTGGTCTTGAAATCTGACGATTTGTCGAGTCCGATCGGGCGTAGCCCAAAAGTTCGAACCATGCTGCAAAGCAAGTTTGATGAGTACACCCGATCTGGCGTCAACTCATTGGTCTTCGGCAGCAGAATCCAGAAAAGAACCTAATCAACGGGAACATCATAGTGAGAGATGGAAAACAAGTAAATAAAACAGAGTTCAAAACTCATGAAGCATACCTGCCATATCCAGGCTAGCATCAGTCATCAATTGAAGCATATAATCTTCTCGCGAAGTGGCTCGCGTGGCTTCAGCGATTGCAGACTCCTTTAAAGCTAAGGCTTCCTGGGCCTATTGAAGAGCAATTTTTTCCCCTTTAGACGATTTTCGAGATTGTTCCATCATCATAAGTGTTTGTTTCTTCATCGACTGGAGTTGCTATCAAAGTTCGTTCAATTCTTGTGTCTGATCAGCAGCCGATGAATCTTCAACAAAATCACTAGCAGCATTTTTCTTCGAGTAAGAAGAAGCGGGCACAGCATCCGAAGAACCAGGAATTGCGGTATAGTTGTCGAAAACCAACTGGAGAGAATTTTTTTGACATGAATCACTTCGCAAAATAAGCATTCCATTAATATTTTGGATATTTACACGTTCATTACAAGAAATGGTTCCTATTGAACCAAGGGCAAGCTGCCGCAATACATAGGTAAGGCGACGGCATCAAAAGGAGAAAAAATAGAAAAACAAAGACATGATGGTCTACTTGACCTCCGGCTTGGTGGAACTGGAAGGAGTAGCTGGCTTGTATCCGAGGAAGGAGAGGATCTTCTTCGAGTGCGGCTTGGCAGCCTTGATCAAGGCTTGCCACCTCTCCCTACTGATCTTCTTCGTCTCGGCAGCCTTTGCCCAGTCGACGTTTTGTTGGCTCTCGGCAACTATTGACAGTATCGCGGTACCCAACAAATTGAGTACCAAGGCGAATGAATTCCTTCATCAGAGGCTGATCAAAGGAAAGTTGCGAGAACGGTTACAAGGAGAAAAACTCGATAGAAGATAAAATAATTGCAAGGGTACTTATGTCATCCAAAGGAGGAGTCGTCAAACTCCCAGCCAAGAGGTTCATTTCTTTGCCAAGTTCAACCCTCGCTCTCTTCGGCGAGGGGGCTCGGGGGCTGGTGGCAAGAGTAGATGTTTCCAGAACCTGTTGAGGAGACGAAGTTTCCTCCATTGCACGACGAGTTTCCGAAAGAACCAAGGTTTGGGACGTGCTCGTGGGAGCAGCAACATCGGGAGCAGGTTCTTCTTCTTCACTGTCCACAAAAGATAGTATGAGAAAATGCACAAGTAGTATGCAAAAAAGTAAAAAAAAAGTAGGGCAGATTACGAGCTAACGAGGGCTTCCTCGTAAGGATTGAAGGTTTCCTCCTCCTCGGGAGTAGTTTCTTCGGCAGGGGATTCGCCGGCTTTGGAGGTGCCGGAGTCTGCAGCCTCATCCCTTTTCCTTTTGTTCTTTGGGGAAGCTGCGGAAGGGAGAGAAGGTACGGACTCGGTAGCCTCAGAATCAGCTTCTCTTTCAGAGGAAGCCACAGACTTGTGAGAACGCGCAACTTCACTCTTAGGGCGAGAAGTACCCTGTACATCCTCGGCAACAATGTCTATATCGTCGACCTCCCCACCTTCAGGTAAGGGAGGCAACGACGAAGTGATTTGGTGGTTCTGTAAAAGGAAAAACAATAGCAAGAGAAATTAGAGGACATAAGTCAACATCAAAATAACAAGATAGCAGTCAAACTTTCAACCCAAGTCGAGAAAGCAAGATAAGCGATGTAAGAAATATAAAAATTCGAGAGGCAGATTTACTTACTTGGGGAAGAGCGTGGGCACCACTATATGGCTCCACGCGGCAGGAGATTGGCACTGGATCTTTCATGCTCAACGACGAAACACGTCGAACAAGCTTCTCCAAGTCCTTCACAGAGAAATCTTTGGAGAGGCGGTCGACATCCTTCTCGCCAGCATACATCCACATGGGGTTTTTGCGAGCCTGTAGAGGCTGCACCCTAATCCTAAGGAAATAGGCGGTAATTTGGATACCCGACAATTCTTTGCCTCGGGTATTTTGTAGCTCATGGATACGCTTCATCAGTGCTTCAATCGCCGTTTTTTCTTCTTCGGTGGCCTCTGCGTCCCATGATCGGCGGCGAAGAATTTTTGCTCTACCGTCAAAGGGGGCGATGTTGTATTCCAGCAAGTCGGAGCACTCCTCGCGGATGTATAACCATCTTTTGCGCCACCCTTGGACAGAGTCGGGGAATTTGATGTCGAAATACTCGACGTCCGAGCGGACGCAGATAACAACACCACCTATGTTATAGGAGATGTTGTGGGAGCCATTGCGGCGAAGGCAGAAAATTCGTTTCCACAGGGCCCAATTGGGTTGGGTCCCGAGAAAGCATTCACAAAGGGTGATAAAATCGAGACGTGGAGGATGGAATTGGGAGTCAACTGGTGCAGCTGCAGCCCGTACACAAAGAGCAATCCACGAAGGAATTCGTGGATAGGGGTGGAGAGACCGCGGATGAGGTGGTCGATGAAACTAACCCGGTATTGGATGGGGGCGTTGGGAAGCTTTCCTCGCTGGGGAGGATCAGCGCCTCCTTGTTCTTCATCAGGCCGAGCTTTTTCATCAGATTGGCGTCTTGATTTGAGATCTTAGATCTCTCCCACTCGGAAGCTCCCAGATCTTGTTCCGCCATACTTGCTTCGGGAGTGCTGTGCCTGGTGAGCCTTGACAGCGGTGGCATCAACAATGGCGCTGGAAAGAGTAGGGGAGTGGTTGAGCGCATGAGTTTTTGGTTGCAGTGGAGGTTTTGCAGAGGGGATTTGAGCGCGGCGCAGTGAAGGGATTACCAGAGGAACAAGAAGACCCTTTATAGCAAACCTACGAATCGACGTACTGTTGGATGCCAAAGGAATAGATTTGATGACTTACACGTGTCTCCATGGGTAATAAGGTCTTTTTACTGCGACAGAACTGGACAGGGGCTACAGTGCGCGTGCCAGAAAAAGCGGAGGACGTGTGTCCCCCACTTGTGTAACGTGTCACAGACCGTAGGCTTTCGGACCCACAAGTCAGTGACAGGAAATGACTCGCGTTTTCCCGATACAGTGGTCGTGCCTATCGTCATCACTGATGTCACTTTAAAGAGAGAAATTTCGACTGCGGTGTTCTGAGGATTGACGACAGGGATGGATTGATGATAATTTCGAGAGCCTTTGATCAAATACAAGTTTTTGATCAAATGCTCGGGGGCTACTTTTTAACGAAGGAAAAGACAGAAAAGGCGAGAGCCTATGATCAAATACAAGCATTTGTACATATGCTCGGGGGCTACTCCCATCGAGAGCGCTAGTCGCGCACCCGATAAAGATGGAAGAATTCAAAAAGACAACAATATAACGACAAAAGATGTTACAATGGTGAGCCTACAACCAAGTACAAGCACTTGGTTGTAGCCTCGGGGGCTACTCCCACCGGGAACGCTGTTCGCGTTCCCAGTGAAATTATAAAAGGCACGGTGAGCATATTTCAAGTTATAAAAATAACTCTTCACATACTCGCATCGGGAGGACAAGATAAAAATATACAAGTCATCCGGTGACTCGAATAAATGTGCTATTCCAACAGCCGAAAAAGCACTCGACAATATATTCTCAGAGTGCCTCAGTCGCAAATTAATCTCTGAATGCCGCAAGACTTTGCGAAGGTAAGTGCCCGGATCCGTCCTGTGCGGCGTGGCACCACCTCTGACGGTGCTTCGCTACTTTTTCCGTATCAGCAGATTCGAAGAAAAATCCTAACAGACGCGTTAGGTACCCGATAAAACATGACTGGGATTCGACATTTGGTAAGACCTTAAGCGGCGCATGTCAAGTTACACCAGTATCCCGAGATCATGTCCAGGGACGTGATCTTGAAGTAGGTTTTTGGTGGATTGCCACAAGAGCAGTTAACTAGTACCTGATCCGTCAGATGAACTAGCCCCAATTACCGTTATCCATGTACAATATACGACTGTTTTATTAAAGATATGTGTTAACTCGAAGAAATTGTATGGTAATTGTAAAGTTGGAGATTTTCCCTGATTCCCCGATTCAAGCAAAATCTCGGGGGCTACTGACATAGGCATCCCCAATGGGCCTGCCGAAGATGGTACCCGGGGTTTATTGGAGGCCCATGAGTCGACGAATACGAAGCTCGGAAGCCCAATTAGTTGTTGATAAGGAAAGATAGAATTGTATTAGGAATAAAAAGATGTGTAACTTTACGGGTTGAACTCAAAGAGTCTCCCGGAATCCGTAAACTTGTGTAATACGAAACCCTCGGCTCCGCCTCCTATATAAGGGGGAGTCGAGGGACGAAGAGAGGATCGATTTCATTGTCAACACAACCCTAGTTCCTTAGCAGTCGAGTACTTTTCCGGCTGAAACCTTCGAGATCTATTTGCCCTCTACTTCCAACTAAACCCTAGTCTACAATCCTTAGGCATTGATAAGTTAATACCTTGTCAGCCACCATGAGAATGCTTGCATACGGAGCATCTGCTGATACACAGGACGACTACCTTTGCATGAGTGAGTCTACTGCCATTGAGTGCATGTACAAGTTTTGATGAGTTGTGATGGGAAAGTTTGACAAATACTACTTGAGAGGGCCAACTGAAGAATAGACTGCAAGGATCATGGCACAAAATGCTGCCAGAGAATTCCCTGGAATGTTTGGAAGCATCGATTGCATGCACTGGTCATGGAAGAACTGCCTGTTTGTCTGGCAAGGCATATGCAAATGGCATCATGGATATTGAAGTGTGGTGCTTGAAGCTGTGGCAGATTGTGACATGTGGATTTGGCATTATATCTTTGGCATGGCGGGATCACACAATGACATCAACATGTTGCAGCAGTCTCCGGTGTTCAGCAAACTAGTGGAAGGCCATGCCCCACCATGTAACTATGAGATCAGTGGCCACCCATATGCCAAAGACTATTATCTAGCCGATGGTATATATCTAAAATGGGTCACTTTTGTCAAAACAATTTCGGCTCCATCAGGTCAGAAGAATTGCCATTTTGCTTCACGACAGGAGGCTTGCAGGAAGGATGCCGAGCGGGCATTTGGTGTGATTCAAGCTCAATTTGCAATTGTCCGGTACCCTGTTCTAAGCTGGTCTCACGATCAAATGTGGGAGGTGATGTAGACTTGTGTGATCATGCACAGCATGATCATCGAGGATGACCGCAAGAATTATGCCAGGAGACATGTTGGTCCATGTGAGTATCAGGACCCTCTTGCGGAGGTTGATCATGAGTTGCCTCCAGATTTTGCTGATTTCCTCGCCATGCACATAGAGATCCATGACAACAATGTTCACGAGCAACTTCAAAATGATCCTCGTTGAGCATATGTGGAGGATCAAAGGATTATCGCAAATGTCGCGGCACCTTGATCTAACCCCATTTATTATATTTGTATAGTTGTTTTATTGTTTGTTGTATTTTAATTTGAAAACAATCTCGGCAAAAATATTTATTTGAATGCTATATTTAATAAATGACTGTGTTTTCGAAAATTCTATAAGAAAAAGTTTGGGGGCGGCGTTTGGGGACGCAGCTGGGGAGCGAAATCCCTCAAACGCGGCACAAACAAAATACGTCCTCTAAACATTTGATCCGGCGGGTCGTTTGGGGACGCTTTGGAAGACGCGGCTGGAGATGCTCTTATAATAAAAAATAAAATCGGTAAAGTTGACGGAAAACAGGAATTTACTTATTGTGGGTTCAGCTCCGTTTGTTGTTGCTTCCAACCACGAGCGTGAGGTAGAAGAAGACCCGGAAGAGAAACCCCCACGCGAGAGTAGCGCACAGGCAGCCCCACTTGCCGAGTTGGTCCACGGCCTGCTTGGTGAGTATGTCCGCCCCTGTGGTGATGCAGGATGTGGTGTTGAAGTTGGCCCGTATGTACTCCATCGGCAGTTCGGCCAGGGGCGTCCCCTCGAACATCTGCGCCCCTCGCATGAAGCACTTGCCTGGGTCTGCGCCAAACTCGTTCTGCATCACCGCCTCGTACGGGTACTTGATCAGCGAAATGTAGTGGAACCATATCCAGTAATCTGGGATGTGATCGCGCGTGATGTAGAAGCCGCTGAAGCGCATGAAGCTGGCCAGGAGGGCCACCGCTACGGTGTACCCAAGGATCACATGCGGGATCACGCCGGACAGGAATGTCACAAACCCGCTACCCGCCCAGAAGCAGGCCAACACGATGAGCACGAAGAAAATAAAGCCCTCGCCACCACCGGCCAAGCCGACGGCGAAGAAGGTGATAGCCGCGAAGGCCAGTGACAGCAAGACTATCGACGGGAAACATACAATGGCGTTGGACAGGGTGTAAGACGACCGGCGGTACGCGTTGTGGGCGGTCTCCCGGAGGAAGATGTCGCGGTCCCTGACGAACACAGGGAGCGCGTCGGCGCTGGTGAAGAACATGGTGGAGATGCCGATGATGAAGAAGCTCAACCGCTCGTCCGCGCCCTTCTGCGTCTCGTCCAGCCTCCAGAAAAGGGTGGCCAGGATGAAGGCGGTCATTAGCACCGCACCCAGCCGCCAAAGGAAAAGCTCCGGCGTGCGCCGCGTGTTGGTGAATCCTCGCCGCATCAGCACCCGCACCTCCACCCACCACGGGTTCGCGTATGTCGCCACCTCCCGCTCCCTTGTTGTGGCAGCAGCGGCGCTGGTGGCGACCGCGCCGGACACCAGCTTGCCGCGGGCGATGCTCAATCCGACGGCCTCCTTAAGCGACAGAGACGGCTTGCCGCCGAGCGGACCCGTACTTGCCGCCGAGAGCGGCTTCTCTTGCCACGACTTGTTAAACTTGACGAGCTCCTCGGTCCCGGCCTGGGAACCCTCCAGCTCCCGTATGTGGTCTAGCGCGAACTCGGCCGGGTTCGCCCCCTCAGGGATCGGTTCGCCCATGAACTCAGAGAGGAACCGGGGCAGGGCGGCCGGCGGGCCGTAGTACACCGTCCGACCGCGGGAGAGGAGCAAGAGACGGTCAAGGAGGCCGAGGATGCGGTAGCTCGGCTGGTGGATGGACATGACCACAACGCTGCCGCTCCGCGCGATGCGCTGCAGCACCTTCACCACCATGAAGGCGCTTGTAGAATCGAGCCCTGACGTGGGCTCGTCCAGGAACAAGATGATGGGGTCGTGGATGATGTCGATGCCGATGGACACACGCCGGCGCTCGCCACCGGACACACCGCGGCGGCCCTCGTCACCGATGATGGTGTTGGCCGCGGCGCGCAGGCCCAGCTGGTCGATGAGCGCCTCGACGCGGCTCCTTTTTTTGGACGCAGAGAGCGAGCGCGGGAGACGAAACTCCGCTGAGTACATGAGTGTCTCGGTGACGGTGAGCATCGGGTAGAGCAGATCGTCCTGCATCACGTACGCCGAGATGACTCTGAGCAGGCGGCTGTCGAGGGCGTCCCCGTTGAGTGTGACGGCGCCGCGGAGGCTCCCTGGCTGGATCCGGTTAGCAAGCGCATCGATGAGCGTGCTTTTGCCGGCACCGCTCGCCCCGAGCATGGCCATGATCTCTCCTTCCCTCGCCTCCCCGGAGATGCCATCGAGCAGCGTGTTCATCCTACCCCCCTCGCCGTGAGGAACACCCATCCCGGCCGTGTCGCTCGCCTCAACACCGCGGTTCCGGTACAATGACCTCCTCGACCGCTTGACGCTGTAAGTCAGGTCGTGGAAGGCCAGTACAAAGTGGACGGCCGGGAGGCAGATGGAGTCGACTGTGCCGTCGTCGTCGGTCGTTTGTTGCCGGACGGACGTGTCGGCTGCATTGACGCTGGCCGTAGACATGGAGCCGCGTGAACGGCGTGAAAGGATCTGATGGAGGGTGGGGGAGCGTGGGTCGCCGGGTAGGATATCAGCCACCGGCGCACCCCCAGTGCCGGCCTCCATGGATCTGTCGATCCCTCTTCCCTCTCTCCCTACTAGTAGTAGTTAGTAGTACTACTTAAGCAGTAATGCATGTCACGAGGAGCTAAGGAGAGACTCAACCGCACCATATAAAGATAAAGCTACAGCATCTAGGCGAAGTTATGAGACTGAAGCACCAATATATATATGGTGGGAAGGTTAGAAGGGCAATGATGTCCAAGCTCCATTCTCGAAAAAAATGTCCAAGCTCAACATGGATCAAATTTCAAATTTGACGTTTTGGTGTCTTATAAAGGCAAAATATTTATTAAGTGGGAGGCGACATTTCTATCAACAGCGAGACGTCTCTGATGATTTTATTAATATCAAGACGTAGAATATTTTAAAGTAAGAAAAATAGGCTCACACAACATCCTATAAAGCATAGGGACGAAGATGCACTTTTTCTAAGATGGTACGGTTTCATCCGTAGCCTCATCAACCCATTATGCCGCATGTCAAGATATACATGAGATATTTTTGTATACTCGTATTTTATTTGAAATTTTTGAATATGTTCAAAAAAACATTGTAAATAGAGGGTGTGCAGAAACACCATGTCCCGAAAACCACCCGTTACATAGTTGACCACTCGTGTCCCGCTAAAACAGAAGGTTGTTGCCGATTGCTTAGAATCTTAGGATCGCAATAATAATGCGTGTCAACTGATAATCTCAGACTTACGGATAGATTGGGTTACGGAAACCTTACGGACGGACGTTACATGGTTGACCAGACGTGTCATCATCCCCACAATCACACACAAAATCTTATTATCGGGTAGAGAAAAGATCCGGATCCACGTTACATAGTTGGCCAGACGTGTCAGGTTACGTTGTTGGCGATTGTGTAGGATCTTTATGATCCTAGAGAGATTGATATGATGTGTGTATATATAGTACTTCGTATTACTAGTATATAGTTACAAGCATTGACCTGCATACCGACCGGCACGTTCGTGAGCAACTTGTAAACAAAAACATTGAGCTGCACACGAAACAGAAGGAGGATCATCCAGCCTGACCTATCAGCACATGCGTTCCACGTATTTGCTTCACGTGGGCAGTGTTTAGACATATAGTTATTGAACGTACTCATGATACGGAGATTGATATGCAGTAGTATTATCTTAGAGAGTACGTAGGATAATATCGCGTGGCACACATGATAAGCTACTCTCAAATAAACAAAAAAAGTATGTAGGATAATTCCTTAGCTGGATTGTATAGAATCTTGTGGTCCTAGAGGATTTATATATGTTGTATTGCAAACTTTGATAATACTCAAGTGATTTACTTGTAAAATGGATCGAATCGAATCAAATCCTTGTTCGGTCCAAAAAATACTCCATTGACCTGACATATACTCCCTTCATTTCTAGATATAAGGTGTATATTTTTTGAGAAAAGTCTCTAAAATATAAGGTATATTGTCTTGGAAAACTTATGTGTATTTTTTTTTGGATTTTCTTGTGTTTTCTTATCTTTTGAAAACTTCTCTATTTTATCATGTCAATTGTCCATGATCAATCAAGGAACAGAGGGAGTATGTCTTAGCATCCTTAGGCCACGAGAATACACGTTAACTTGATGGACAGAAGAGTCGAACATCGCCACCATCATTCATATATGTACCGGCCGGGTCCATTCATTCATATACTCCCCCACACAAACACACACACACACGATCGAGAGATCGCAACTAAAGTCCTGTCTGTAGTAGCTCCGTACATGGTGCTAGCTTGAGCATTTGGTTCAGCGAACGATGGAAGGTGGCTGTGGCTCCGTGTTCACCTCCACCACCCAAGTCGATACCTCCGGGCAACCAGCCGTGGCCGACGACTACGGGGATGCCAGTGCCACAGCTGACTTCATCTGCCGCCCGGCGGTCCACTTGGTGCTGGCCTTCCACGACCTGATGTACAGCGTCAAGGTCAAGCAGCCGATGAGGTCCTTCAGGCGCCGGAGCTGCGACCGCGACGTCGAAGCGGCACATAGTCACGGCGAGGGCGTGAGGACACGCACGCTGCTCGACGGAATCTCCGGTGAAGCGCGGGAGGGGGAGATCATGGCCGTGCTTGGCGCGAGCGGCGCCGGCAAGAGCACACTCATCGACGCGCTCGCTGACCGGATCCAGCGCGATAGCCTGCGCGGCGCCGTCACGCTCAACGGAGACGCCCTGGACAGCCGCATGCTCAGAGTCATCTCGGCGTACGTGATGCAGGACGATCTGCTCTACCCGATGCTCACCGTCGCCGAGACGCTCATGTACTCAGCGGAGTTTCGTCTCCCGCGCTCGCTCTCCGCGTCCAGGAAAAGGAGCCGCGTCGAGGCGCTCATCGACCAGCTCGACCTGCGCGCCGCGGCTAACACCATCATCGGCGACGAGGGCCACCGCGGCGTGTCCGGTGGCGAGCGCCGGCGTGTATCCATCGGCATCGACATCATCCACGACCCCATCGTCCTATTCCTTGACGAGCCCACGTCCGGCCTCGATTCTACAAGCGCCTTCATGGTGGTGAAGGTGCTACAGCGCATCGCGCGGAGCGGCAGCGTTGTGGTCATGTCGGTCCATCAACCGAGCTACCGCATCCTCGCCCTCCTTGACCGCCTCATGATCCTCTCCCGCGGTCGGACCGTGTACTACGGCCCGCCGGCCGCCCTGCGTGGGTTCCTCTCTGTGTTCATGGGCGAACCGATCCCTGACGGGGCGAACCCGGCCGAGTTGGCGCTCGATCACATACGCGAGCTGGAGGGCTCCCAGAGCGGGACCGAGGAGCTCGTCAAGTTTAACAGGTTGTGGCAAGAGAAGGCTCTGTCGTCCCGTGCCGTGGACGGGCCTTGGCTGTCGCTCAAGGAGACCATCCGCTTGAGCATTGCCCGCGGCAAGCTGGTGTCCGGCACGGAGGTGGCGGCGGCAGTACTCAGAACCGAAGTTGCCACTTACGCGAATCCGTGGTGGGTGGAGGTGTGGGTGCTGACGCGGCGAGGGTTCACCAATACCCGCCGCACGCCCGAGGTGTTCCTGGTCCGGTTCGGCGCCGTGGTAGTAACCGCTTTCATCCTGTCCACCCTTTTCTGGCGGCTGGACAGCACACCGACGGGCGTGAAGGAGCGATTCAGCTTCTTCGCCATCGCCATGTCCACCATGTTCTACACCACCGCCGACGCGCTCCCTGTGTTCCTCATCGAGCGCTACATCTTTTTCCGGGAGACAGCGCACAACGCGTACCGCCGATCCTCCTACGCCGTGTCTAACGCCATCGTAGCCTTCCCACCACTCATCTTCCTCTCCATCGCCTTCGCGGCCAGCACCTTCTTTGCCGTAGGGTTGGCCGGTGGAGCCGAGGGCTTTGTTTTCTTCGTCCTCATTGTGCTCGCCTCCTTCTGGGCGGGGAGCGGCTTCGCGACGTTCCTGTCCGGCGTGGTGCCGCACGTCATCATTGGGTACACCGTGGTGGTGGCCGGGGTGTCCTACTTCCTGCTCTTCAGCGGCTTCTTCATGAGCCGCCACCGCATCCCCGACTACTGGATGTGGTTCCACTACATGTCGCTGCTCAAGTACCCGTATGAGGCAGTGATGCAGAACGAGTTCGGCGCCGACACAGGCAAGTGCTTCATGCGAGGGGTGCAGATATTCGACGGGATGCCCATGGGGAAGCTGCCGGTGGAGAACCAGGTGAGCATGCTCAACACGATGAGCAAGTCCATGGGGATCCACTTCAACGCCACATCCTGCCTCACCACGGGGACGGACATACTGGCCAAGCAGGCCATTGACCAACTCGGCAAGTGGGGCTGCTTCTGGGTCACTGTCGCGTGGGGATTTCTCTTACGGGTCTTCTTCTATGTTACGCTCGTGCTCGGCAGCAACAACAAACGAAGGTAAATGGAAACTTAAGTAATTTCGGTCAACTTCACGAATTTTATTACTCCACTATAAAGATCGTTTTAAAAAAGGTGTGTCTAGAGCTCAGTTAACATGGAGTTAAGTTAACTCTCACCTAACTAACTGATGTGGAGCAAATTTTCTTCAATCCCATCGATCGCTAGTCGTGTTGTAATTATTCCGATCGATTATTTGAGGCATGTGTTGCCCCGCTTCAGCTCCAGTCTTCCTTTCCTTGCTGGGCCTTTTCAGTTCATGGCCTTTTAATTAATGGCACGTACGGTGTAACTTTATTTTCTTCCTAACACATGCAAACAAAGCTGTTCGCCACACACACACAAAGGCCAACAAAGCACACTTCCAACATGCAACAGGCCAACAAGTGGTCAGTTGCGACCCCCACTTGCAACTGAGATTTAAAAAAAAAAAGACAAACTAGGGTTTACTGCGAATTCCAAAACGTAATTGGAACCCCGCTTGAACAAAGTGTGCTACAAAAGGTGTTAGTTGTGACCCCACTTGAAAAAAGTGTGCAACAAAAGGTGTTAGTTGTGACCCCACTTGTAACTGGGCAACAACGGTCAGTTGCGACCCCACTTGCAACTAGGCCACAACGGTCAGTTGCGACCACACTTGCAACTGGGAAAAAGAGAAATTCAAGATTAGCACGGATTTCGTAGCATTTCTCTCCCAGTTACAACTCCACTTGCAACTGGGCAAACACGGTCAATTGTGGCCCACTTGCAATTAGGCAACAACGGTTAGTTGCGATCCCACTTGCAGCTGGGACAAAAAAAACTACGATTTTAGCGCGAATTCTAGAGCATTTTGTTCTCAATTGCAACCCCGCTTGCAATTGGATAGACACGGTCAGTTGCGACCCCACCTTCAACTAGGGAAAGAAGGACGAACTATGGTTTAGCGCGGATTCTGGAGCATTCTGGTTTCAGTTGCAACTCTACTTGTAAGTGGGCAACACATAAGTCACTTGCGACCCCATTTCCAAACTAGGCAACAACTGTCAGTTGCGACCCCACTTGCAACTGGGAAAAAAGGACGAACAACAGATTAGCGCAGATTCCATAGCATTTCTGCCTCCCCTAGTTGCAACCTCATTTGAGAACCAACCTGAGGTTCGGTGGTTAGGAGGGTGGTTGTACTCCTAGCCCACTAGAGTTCAAACCCAAGGTTTGACATCTGTGTGTCTCATAAAGACGGAAAATTCATTCAGCAGGAGGCGACATTCCCGTCGACAACGAGGTGTCTGTGGTGACTTCGTCAATTTGAAGATCCAATCCGCCACCTCAGTCTTCCGGAGGTGATCATAGAGGTAGGGTGTGCGTGTGTGCGTTCATAGGGGTGAGTGTATGCGCGTGTATGTGAGCGTCTACGTTTGTAATGTGTTTCTCAAAAAAAAATTGCAACCTCATTTGCAAGTGTAAAAAATCACTTACAAGTGAAAAAAAAAATCCAGTTGCAATAAATCTAGTCTCGCTTGTTCCAGAATATTTTTCGCTTAGTTGCAAGTCCACTTGCAACTGGGCAACAAACCCACTGGTGACCACACTTACAAGTGGAGCAAAATGGAAATTAGGGTTTAGCACGATTCTGAAGCATTCTCTCTCAGTTGCAACCCCACTTATAAGTGGGCAACACATGGGTCACTTGCAACTAGGCAACAAAGGTCAGTTGCGGCCCTACTTGAAACTAGGACAATGAAGGTTAGTTGCGACCCCTTTGCAACTAGGACAAAGAGAAATTCAGGGTTAACACAGATTTCGAAGCATTTCTCTCTCAGTTGCAACCTCACTTACCACTGGGCAACAAAGGTCAGGTGCAGCCTCACTTGCAACTAGGATAAAGATAAATTCGAGGTTAGCACGGATTCGGTAGCATTTCTCTCTCAGTTGCAACTTCACTTCCAACTAGCCA
The DNA here is from genome assembly GCA_030979885.1 of Lolium multiflorum. NCBI lineage: Eukaryota > Viridiplantae > Streptophyta > Magnoliopsida > Poales > Poaceae > Lolium > Lolium multiflorum. Next base: position 5,151,910 of record CM061753.1, read on the forward strand.
ACAAAGGTCAGTTGTGATCCCATTTGCAACTAGCAACAAAGGGTTTTTTTTTTGAGGAAGGATCCGATTCATAAATCAGGAAACTCAGTACAAATTACAGCTAGGTCCAAAACGAAACAAAGAAAAACACAAGAACCCAGAAATTTGCACAGAGCACCCCGAGTTGCCTGAAGAAAACACAATCAGATCCAGCACTAGCCCCAAACACCTAGGCGACGGCGGCGCCGCCGTACCTCTTGCCGCCGGGAAGACGACGCCGCCACAACTTGTAGATGGCCGCAGAAGTTGTCCGCCTCTGAAGGACGGATCCGAGCCTCGCTGAACGAGCACGGCCACAGCAGCCGCTCCCCCCCACCACCCATCTTCCAGCCGGCGCCGCGCCACCTAGGTCCACCACCACGAGCCCCGCACCACCTCCGGACGCAGCTCCCCTCGCCACCATGGTCGGCCGGAACTGCAACGTCGACGAAGAAGACCACCAGAACCACCCGCAACCAAAAAGGAACGCCGACCTCCACCCGCTCCTCCCCTCGCCTCCAAGGCCGGCCGGAGAAGCAGAGACGAAGATCCACGCCCGACGAACCTCCACAACCTCCCCGGCGCCAAGGCCGGAACGGGGAAAGGAGGGGCAGGACGAAGAAGCCCTAGACACCAGCGCCACCGCCGCCGTCTTCGGAGACGCCATCTGGGCACACACACCTAACACTAGGAACCTAAACTACCCGCGCGGCCAGAGCCGAGGCTCCCCCCCACCTCGCGGCGCCGAAACGGCGGCCGGAGGCAGAGGGGAGCAGCAGATCCGCCGGCGGAAAACTCGACCCCGCAGTCGCCTCTCCTTTCGCCTCCGGGAACTGTCCCAGAACACAGTACTTCTCCCTGCCAACTAGCAACAAAGGTTAGTTGCAACCTAACTTGTAGCTGGGACAAGAAAACAAAATTCAAGGTTAGCATGGATTCTTGAGCATTTCTCTACCAATTGCGACAAGTTGAGGTCCACGCCCCGAGCAGCGTGATCCACTTTGACAAGTTGAGGTCGAACCCACAGACAGCCCGATCATTATGCGTCGGGCAGCTAGGAGGGGCTGCACACCTATTTTTTGGACCGCGTGGTCACAGAAAGACGTATCGCGCCCGTTCCCGTAACCTTTCGCTCATCACTAAGTCCGAATCTCGTCCGAATGATCCTAGTTCATTTTGCAGTTCTGACTTACAAATGGAAGCTAGGTCATCAGCAGGAGAAAGAAAAGCACAGCAAAACGAATCTGACCAAGAGATTTGCAGGGTGTATATTTCCTTCATCATGGGAGAAGCATCCTCAACTCCTCATCTACAAAATGGCAAGATGCCCCATCCAATTGGGACGAGGCCCTTGCACAGCAGGCAGATGCTCATCTCCCATGTGTGTATACAACAATACAACATCGCCCTTTCCTCTTTACAGGTTACAGATCTCTCTCACCATATGTACATACAGCGGCCTCTCGCCTAGTTTCCTATCCACATGCTGCAATAGAAGAATGAAATAATTTCTCCGATCGGCCCTCTCTCATAGACATCTACCCATGAGCCCAGCCACGTTCCGGGCAACTTCTTTTTTGGCCTCTAATGAGACAGGTGAATCACCGATGTACATGTCAAAGAAAGCCCCTGCTCGTTGAAAAAGACTAGTTAAAAATCACAAACCTATGAAGTTAGATCTTGAGATGGAACTTGTGAATGACGTTGTGAGTACAATAATAGTAGCTTCATAAAGTACTGACTAGAAAACATATACTTACTGCAAAGGTCTTTGCTCTGAACAGCACTGATTTGCCTGCCATCAACTGCAAGGAAATGTTCTTGTCAAAATCCACCCAGTAGTTACATCGAGAACGTATCAAAAAATTTTAATTCTACTACAGCCTGAGGTATACTTACTCTCCGTTATTAGCTGGCCATCAGATGTTTGGCAGAAGTCAATCTTTGTGCCCTGCAATTACAGACATTTTAACCACTCAAGTCTGAAAATTGCAGACCATGAAATACTGTGTCGGAATAACTTACAGCAGGTATTGGAATATCTTCGGTGAAGTAAGAACCAAAGGTCTTCAAGCAACGATAATCAGTGTTAGGATTCATCTGTTGAACAAATAAAATGCAAAATCCCTGTGAGTTTATAGGAGTAGCAAAGGAAGTAAAGAAGCAGCTCAAGCAGCAACTACCTTCTGCAAACGCAAGCCAAGTGACTTCTCAAATACACTGCAAAGAATGAAAAGAATTCTATTTGAGCCTGGAGTAGATGGCAGGTTATTTTTGAGAGAAAACATGCGTTATGCAAAATAAAATTATAATACTTACTCTCTTACTGCACCAATGCTAAGGCCATTGTAGTTAACTACCAACCTAACTCTGATATGAAGGTTTTCCCTGGTAAAGAGAACATGATGTTATTATCACCGAATTGAACAACAGGAAGATATAATATACGAGAAGTAATAGGTTTTATATCTTACCACAAAATATTCAAGTTAACTTTCAGAAACACTAAATGTGTACTTCTTTAGATTTAGCGATCTACGGACATGTGTGTGAAACTTGCCCATCTATCTAATTATGCACAAACGTACTGAGCTGTGCACATACAAGCAGAAATCCTGACACGACAACAGCTGATAACAATATGCAGTACTGCCAGAAGCAACTGCTGTAAACTGCCAGAAACCAACTGCTGCAACCATATTTATATATACAGCTCAAAGAGTCCTTATAAACCCTAACCTTGACCGACAAGATAACTGAATTTTGTTATGGCTCCTTAGTTCATGCTAAGCCTTTGCACTTCAGAAAATGTATGAATGCAACAGTGAGATATCAACAGAGAGCATACCTCAGAAGATCATTATAGAAATCTGGGTCATCCTTCAATTTGGTGGTTGGAACTGAAGCATACTTAGGACCCAGCTTCTCACAAATAGATTGCGGTTGCATATCTAAAAGGACATGGCATCAGTAACAAATGGAGTAATACTTGATAAACATTTCTTATCTGGAAAATAGAAACAAGAAAAGATACATTTTTAGTAGTTTATACTCACATAAACCAAAAGCATACAGGTTCAAATTTTTGACTCTCATTATTTTCATGCCCTTGAAACCCACTCCAACAAGGACCTGCAAATTTAGTTAACAATGAACTGTCACATGGAAGTCATCAACCAAACAAGGCAGGAGGAAATGATATAGAAAATTGAGTAAGGCATTGGAAATTAATGAACTGTTACATCAACCGATCGGCAGAACAATGAGCATATCAATTGTCTTGGGTACATATCAACTCAATCAACTCAATATAATAATATTTATTCTATACTTATGTCCACTCTTAACTCTGCATTGTTTGTTGACTAGTCTGTACAATGAAATAAGAAGCTCCTAAGAAACAAGAGGGGTATACCGCTGTAGCTGGAGAGGCCTCATCTTCGAGAAATGCAGGGAACTTGATTCCAGTTTTTGGCTCAACTGCATCTTCTTGAAAGATCGTGCTTGGCACAGCAACAGCACAACAACTTAGGCGTTTCCCGTCCAAACAAGGCTGATCTGCCGGCCTGTTAAAATAACCATCAATATTTCCAAACGCCATGGACTCTGCAAGCATCTTTGGAGATCTGGTCCATTCATACAAACATACAATGTAAGAAAAGATCAATTGAGATATAATTGTGAAAGAAAAAATAGCAAAATAATGAATGCAAGCTAAACTGTAGAAGGGATATGAGAGCGCATGAATGGAAAAATAGTCCGTATACTGAGACTCACATATTTTCAAATGGCGGCACAATAGTAGCAAAACCAGCTATGGTAAGAAGATTGCTGGCATGCTTCTGCTCAATATCATTCCAGAGTCGTCCAAGTGTTGCCTGTGCAAGCCTAGCTAAGAACATTTGTACAGCATGCTCTTCTTTCAGAGAACCAAACTGTAATCTGACCAAATTGTGCATGTGGGAGGTCACTTGCTTTATATGCGAGAAACTCTTTGGACCATACGCTCTGGAAAACCAGAAGCAGAAAGCTCTGGCAACCTTCCTGAGGCAAATGAACGCTTCCTTAACCTTCACGTTTCCTGAAGAGCAGATCTGCCTGCGATGCTGCAAGGAACTCCCCAATAATCTTCCGAGATGCGTGACCATGGTTAACCCAAGATCATGAGACATCGGAAACTCTGGTGGGAACTTGTGCATGCACACCCCACCGTGACCAAGATTGGCGAAGATTAACCGATCAGGCTTCATACTTAAATGAATGTATAGGAAATCTTTCTAGCGAGCTTGTGAATGTATGACGAGGATAATATGGGTGATCTGTCAGTAAGAGCAGAAGTAAATTGAGTTAGCTATGTAACACCAGCAGCCATTAAATATACGCTTGTTACTGCGTAGGTTGGTTCATGATTATTGGACCAACATTGCAGGACATGATAAAATCACACTTTGATGTGTTACTTTGGAGTAACTATGACAGTATTACTGATACAACCAAACGGATACAAGTGCACAAATTAGTTTGGACACAATTCGGAGTAGTTCGTGGTTCGGATACACGTGCACATATTAGGTTTTTCTCCCATTGCAACGTAAATTCGTGGTTCGGATACATTATATGTTCTCGACATGGGTGATCGCATAGGGTCGTGGACAAGGCGAGCCTCGAAGCTTGGAAAGGTCTCGTGGCACAAGGAGCTGCGGAATCGGACTGAGAACCCGTAACGCACGGGCAAATTTGATAGTACCGCCTTAAGTAAGTAAGAACAATATCACCACAAATCGGCACACACTTGAGTTGCAACATTCAGTTTTGTTCACGAAATCATCACATTAACACAAAATGGCCCCATGATAGCAAGCACATATACACATAAAGCTGATGAACAGGACAGTGCCGACAGGATCGAATTCCCCCCTGGAGCTGGCAACTAGTGCATGCAGCAAAGACACAGATCAATGCCCCAAAACCATTCCCCAAGCTAGCAGCAATCAATCACCCCAGCCTCAATCACCCCAGCCGTGTAAACGTCAGGAATGGTAAAATTTACAGAGCGGCAATCTGGCCCACCCAGCCGCCCCTCACCCCTCCACGCAAATCAATAAAATAAAATTCCTCGCTCCAACAACTCACATTCGCCAAAAAAAAAAAAAAACTCCGCCACCAAACAAGGAAAGCTTTAGGAAAAAAAAAATCGTCATACCTTTCCGAGAGATCAGAGAGAACTCCGCGCCGGAGCACGCAAGGGCCGGCCTAGGACCCGCGCGCGCGTGATCCCAGCGGATTTGGGCGCCGGATCAGAGCCCCCGGACCCGGAAGTTGGAGGAGATGGTGGAGAGGCTAGCAAGCGACGCCGCCCCAAATCCGATCCCCCGCCTCGCCCGCCTCCCGCGAAGGTGAGAGAGAGGGAGAGAGAGAGGCGACGAACGCGTGCTCCGGTTCGGCGTCGTTTGCTCCTCCTCCGCCTCCCTTCTCTCTCTCTCCTCGCCCTGACCGGAGCCGAAAAAGGGTTTCAATAAGTTGGCTTCCCTCCTTTCCACCTTTACCGGACGGTCGCGCCAAAATCCATATTCGCATATCGGTCCTTACCACGTGACCAACCCAGCGTACGAGCGACCCTGTTTGTCATAAGAGATAGTATTGGGGTGTTTAGGGTAAAATGCTCCTGCCTTTTCGGGGAAGGTGCGAGTCCTGCCCACGAGGAACCGAGGGATATTCGGCGGGGCGATCGGACGGCCACGAGGAAGGGGTCGGCACGCGCTGGGCCGTCGATGTGACGCGACCGGGGGAGTTCGTCGCCGACGTCCACCGCGGACGGTGGCTGGAATTGGAAAGCCCTGGAGCACGTTTTAAATGGATGGACTTTTTCTCCTTCCTCCTCCTTCCTCCTCCTCCTCGTGGAAAGGTTGAACTTCTAGGGTGACCATTGTTTAATTGCAACGCTGTTTCTTATTTGTAACGCTAGGCTCTAAAATTGCAAAATACTGAACCAGATGATCTCTTTCTTTCATAGTACCACCTCCGTTCGGGATTATAAGGTCGAGAGGTATGACAAGATCGTCAATTTTACAATATAAAATCAATTGTACAAAACAAAAATTATATTAGTAGAAAATAGAGAATCTAAACTTTTTAATGATGTATATTTTAAAATATATACATTGTATTGCGTTGATTAAATTTGCAACCTAGGGATATACCACTAGTAGAAAAAAAGGGCCTTTAGTTCTTGTTCACAACGGGCTTTAGTCCCGGTTGTGCAACCGGGACTAAAGGGTCGCGACTAAAGGCCCCCCATTTAGTCTCGGTTGCTTACAAACCGGGATTAAAGGTCCGTCCGCGCGGGTTCTGTGCGCCGGGACGAAAATATCTCAATTTTTCGAAACAAAAAATCAAATTTTTTTCACTCCATTTATTTTTCTATTTTTTCAGAATTTCTATTATTTCAGTTATTTGCATAGTTCAGTCTCTATCTCTAACTACACTTATCTCTAGTCAAATTACTTTACTCGTGATCAAACCTCCCGCTCGGTCACCCATCCTCCCGCACTAGCACGCTTAACTTCCGAGTTCCATCCCGTCCCGCATCCAAGTGCTTCGCGCGCATGTATGTGATACTAGTATCATATCAATCCTATTAACATGTTGGTCGATGTCACATTTCTTTATTGTTTGAATTTCAAATAATTCTTTTAATAAACAAAAATAATGATGTAATAATAATCTTGAATAAATAAATGAACATTAACTTTTAAATTTATATATATTTTTTATTTTTTTGCCAAACCTAAAACCTAAATATTTGAAAATCTAAAAATTAGGTAAAAGTAATACTAATCTTTATGCAGGATGCAATTATTAATTTTAGCTTTCTAAAAAGTAAAAAAAATATAAAATCCAGAATTTATAGCAAAAACTAAAATCTTCCTGCTTTCCTATTTTCATTTGGAATTTTGAGAATCTAAAAATTGGCTAACAAGGTTAACCCTGGTGAATTCGGATGTAACTTTTCCACACGATCATTTTGATATATTATACGTTTTTTTCGACGTCGTATGCAAAAGTTATTGCGGTTTTACCATTTTTCAAAACTTTTTTGCAAAAAAAGTGAAAATTCAAATTTGTTAATTTTCCCTAATACTAGGTTGCATAACATATAAGAATCTGAAAACATTTTTTTTGACTTTTCTATCATTTTATTTTCTATTTTACAGTGCTAAAAAAGGCGATCCACGGGGGGAGGGGGTGGAGGTGCATGGGGAGCCAAAAACCAGGAAAAACCTTTAATCCCGGTTGGGGACCCTTTAATCCCGGTTGGTGTCCCCAACCGGGATTAAAGGTTCCTGCCCTGGCCGCAACCCACCGTAGCCCTTTAGACCCGGTTGCTCGAGCATTAGTCTCGGTTCACCAGCGGAACCGGGACTAAAGACCCCATTAGTCCCGGGTCAAAGTATTTGGGGACTGATGGGTTGGGATGGAAGACCTTTTTTCTACTAGTGTACACTCCTGAACGGAGGTAAACTTATGGTAATCATATGTTGTGCTGTTGTCATATCTTGTCAAATTTTATAGGAAAAACATATTGTACAAGTAGGAGTAATAGCCACTTATCAACCCAGTCCTCTCCTCTCTTCTCCTCTAGCGACCTACGCCGCCCACAGTGACGGCCAGACCGCACTCTCCATTGGCTGCGCTTCAGCCCCCCTTCTCCTTTCCTCTCATGCATCGTTGTTGTCAGCATGCAGCGCCGGTGGCAACGAACCCCCAGGACTTCCCCTAACGACGTTTGACGGCGTGGTGGGCCGACTGGTTAGGAGGTGCGCCTTGGCGGCGGCTGGGTGGTGACATGTGCGAGAGCTATCAGTTGATGGTGATGGTGGTAGGGCAGAGCTGGCTGGTGCCCTATAGGCCCAGATCTAGGCCTTTGGGCCCGGTCTGGGTTAACGCTGGCCGGGCTTGGCCTCGCGGCCTCCGGCTAGACTGTTGAGCGGTTCGTGACAAGGTTGGCAGCGATGACGACGTGCCTAGTGTAGAATGGCGGCGAGAGCTTGATGGTCCTTTCGGGTCCAGTCGGGCCTATATGGTGCATGTCTGGAGGGTAGCGGCAGCGGCCCACGTGTAGCTGCATGGCGGTAGGGACTTTATGCGACCTTTCGGGGCCCGGTCAGGCCTGTGCGGCCCGGCGTGTCCTTGCTGCAGCGCCGTTCTACACCCGCCAATGGCGGTGGAGGACGTCCTCTAGGTGGCTCTGATGTGGCTGCCTTCCAGCTCCAATGGCTAGGTGTGCTCTTGTCGTTGTGTCCGGTTGACTACGTCTATGCCGGTGGAGGTTCACTACTAGGAATACCTTTTCTGTGGCGCACCTTTTTGGACTTCTGTGGCGCATATGCCTTGCGCCACAGTTGTCACGCACCAGACATTTGAATTCTGTGGCGCATATCTACAAGCTCCATAGAAATTTCAAAACTTATGTGGCGCACCAGGTAAGCACGAGCCACAGAAATCTTCTGTGGCGCACCCAGCAATGGTGCGCCACATAATTTTTTTTGAATTTAAAAAGATGGCGGCCAGATCTATATCTGGATCTGGGGCCGCTGGAATTTCGCCATTTTTCTAAATTTCCCGGAGGTCGCCGAAGGTGGGTGGTTTGGTGGGGTGGGTGGGTGGAGGAGGCCGGCGGGAGGATGTGGTGGTGGAGGAGGAGGAGGTGGTGGTTGAGGAGGTGGTGGTGGTGGTGGAGGAGGAGGAGGAGGTGGTGGTGGTTGTGGTGGTCCCGGAGGAGGAGGAGGAGGTGGTGGTGGGTGGGTGGAGGAGGAGGAGGAGGTGGTGGTGGTCGCCGGAGGAGGTCGGCGGAGGAGGAGGAGGCCGGTGGTCACGGGAGGAGGAGGTCAACTGGTGGTGGAGGAGGAGGAGGAGGAGGGAGGAGAAGGAAGGAGAAGGGAGAAGGAGGAAGGAGAAGAAGGGAGAAGGAGGAGAAGTGGAGGAAAAGGGAGAAGGAAGAAGGAAGAAGGAGGAGAAGTGGAGGAGAGGGCGCCACCGAAATTCAAATTTCGGTGGAAGAGTTCTGTGGCGCGTGTGCATATGGTGCGCCACCGAATTTTTTTCAATTTTTTTAGGAAGAAATCTTGACTTTGCCGTATATTTTTACTGTTTTCGAATTTGGTGATTCTAAAAATTTGCTAACCGGGTAAACCCGGGTGAATTCGGATATAGAATTTTCTATCGGTCATTTTGATATATTATGCATTTTTTCGAGTTCGTATGCAACCACAAATCCAGTTTAATGATTTTGCAACACAATTTTGCAAAAAAAGTCGAAATTCATGTTTGTTAATTCTCAGTGGTACTAGATGACATAATACATGGGCACCTCAAATGATTTATTTTTTGAAATTTCTATATATTTCTTTTCTATTTTACATAGCTAAAAAAGGGATCCTTTGTGGCGCATATTGGCACAGAATTGTGGCCTTCGTGAAGTAAGTGGTGGCCCCCCACAAAGAATTATGTGCCACAAAATTTTGACTTTTTGTGGCGCATGTGGGTAAATGCGCCACAGAATTCCCTTCGTCCATGTGCAGTATCGGACCCTGCGTGGGCCCCATTGAGATTTTGTGACGCATCCGTCCACATGAGCCACATAAAAGCAAAGTTCTATGTCGCACCAGTCCTACATGCGCCACATAAATTAGAAATTTATGTGGAGCATATTTTTTTGGTGCGCCACAGAAATAATTTTATGGAGCACGCACTTTTAGGTGCGCCACAAAATACATTTCTACCTATAATGGTTTTCCTAGTAGTGGTTGTTCCCTCCCGCGTGGTTGTGGCATCGCCTCCCATGTCTGCAGCTGTTTCTTCTCAGTCTCCCGGCCTCACAATGTTTACCATCGTGAGACTGTCGTTGCCTATTTGATGGTACCCCGGAGGAGGGATAGCCATAGGGCGGAGAGCCATTGGGACGGTGGTACGCAGTTACCCAGCTTCGGAACACGTTGCTCAGAGGCAGGGCCTACTGCTACTTGTCTCGAATTATCTATGCGCTTACGCGTTGTTACAATGAGTTGCGGTTTTGCCTCTAGGGCTCCCGGGATCCGGCTTATAAAGGCACCAGGATCTAGGGTTTCTACGGAGAGTCCTAGCCGGAATACAAAATGCCTAACTACGAAATATACATTGTCGTGCACGTCAAGGATCCACCTACATCTAACTTGTCATCATGGATCCGGCACTTTATGGGCCTTCGTGGATCCGACTCCTTGCGTAGGTCGGTTGGCATCCGGCTCCTGTTCCTGGGCCGGACATCCTCCATTTTCTATCAACTGCAACTGGGCCACCCGGTGGGCCATAAGCCACCACCACCATCTGTGGGCCATCCGGGCTTGCCGGATCTAGGTCACGTCGTTGGCATACCCATGAAGTATACACATAACAGTAGCCCCCGAAGTTCTTCAAGATTCAGCATTCCTCCACCTAGCTTATGCCTCATTTGGATCCGGAAAGAATCTCGAAGAGCTTCTAAAACTTCATCATTTCCGTCTTCATATCAACCGGAAATCATTTCATCTTGCATGTCTAATAACGGTAACTATGTGAATTTTTGATTATGCACTAACCCTCTAATGAGTTTGCTTTAAGTTTGGTGTGGAGGAAGTTTTTAAGGGTCAAGAGAAGAGGATGATACAATATTATCAAGAAGAGTGAAAAGTCTAAGCTTGGGGATGCCCCGTGGTTCATCCCCATATTTCAAGAAGACTCAAGCATCTAAGCTTGGGGATGCCTAAGGCATCCCCTTCTTCATCAACAACTTATCAGGTCACCTCTAGTGAAACTATATTTTTATTCCGTCACATCTTATGTACTTTACTTGGAGCGTCTGTGTGCTTTTATTTTCGTTTTGTTATTTTCATTCTCTGAATAAATTCATGCTCATGTGGGAGAGAGACACGCTCCGCTTTTTCATATGAACACTAGTGTTCTTCGTTTTTACTTTTAATGTTCAATGGCGAAAGTTGATCGCTTCACTTGTTGTTATTTGGTTGGAATCAGAAAATGCTTCATATGGTTTGGAATAACTTGAAACTTGGCAATTGTTTTGAGCTCTCATTAGATCATGTTTAAGCTCTTGCATCATGTAGTTTAATCTATTAGTGGAGAACTACCGTAGAGCTTGTTAAAATTTGGTTTGCATGATTGGTCTCTCTAAGGTCTAGATATTTTCTGGTAAAGTGTTTGAACAACAAGGAAGACAGTGTAGAGTCTTATAATGCTTGCAATATGTTCTTGTGTAAGTTTTGTTGTACCTGTTCATACTTGTGTTTGCTTTAAACAACCTTGCTAGCCAAAGCCTTGTACTGAGAGGAAATGCTTCTCGTGCATCCAAACACCTTGAGCCAAAACCCATGCCATTTGTGTCCACCATATCTACCTACTATGTGGTATTTTTCTGCCATTCCAAAGTAAATTACTTGAGTGCTACCTTTAAAATTTCATTCCTTGTCTTTGCAATACATAGCTCACGGGAAAATAGCCTTAAAAACTATTGTGGTATTTAATATGTTGCTATGTATCTTATTTCTTATAAGTTGCCTGTTGAGCGATAACCATGTTTCTGGGGACGCCATCAAATTTTACATCTTTGTTGAATATCATGTGAGTTGCTATGCATGTTCGTCTTGTCTGAAGTAAGGGCGATTTTCATGATCAAATGGTTTGAGTATGCATATTGTTAGAGAAGAACATTGGGCCTGATACGTCTCAAACGTATCTATAATTTCTTATGTTCCATGCTACTTTTATAACAATATTTGCATGTTTTATACATACTTTATAGCATTATTATACATTTTCCGGCACTAACCTATTAACAAGATGCCGAAGTGTCAGTTGCTGTTTTCTGTTGTTTTTGGTTTCAGAAATTCTACAAAGGAAATATTCTCGGAATTGGACGAAATCAACGCCCAGGGTCTTATTTTTCCGCGGAGCTTCCAGAAGACCGGAGGGGTTACGAAGAGGGGCCACGAGGGCCCGGCACCATAGGCCGCGCGGCAGAGGGGGCCGCCGCCCTATGGTGTGGGCCCGCCGCCTCTTGACCTACCCTTCCGCCTACTTATAGCCTTTGTCGCGAAAACCCCTGTACCGAGAGCCACGATACGGAAAACCTTCCAGAGACGCCGCCGCCGCCAATCCCATCTCGGGGATTCAGGAGATCGCCTCCGGCACCCTGCCGGAGAGGGGAATCATCACCGGAGGGCTCTACATCATCATGCCCGCCTCCGGACTGATACGTGAGTAGTTCATCCTTGGACTATGGGTCCATAGCGTAGCTAGATGGTTGTCTTCTCCGCTTGTGCTATCATTGTTTAGATCTTGTGAGCTGCCTAACATGATCAAGATCATCTATTTGTAATGCTACATGTTGTGTTTGGTGGGATCCGATGAATCTAGAATATTATGTCAAGTTGACTATCAATCTATCATATATGTGTTGTTTATGTTCTTGCATGCTCTCCGTTGCTAGTAGAGGCTCTGGCCAAGTTGATACTTGTAACTCCAAGAGGGGGTATTTATGCTCGATAGTGGGTTCATGCCTCCATTTAATCTGGGACAGTGAGAGAAAGTTCTAAGGTTGTGGATGTGTTGTTGCTACTAGGGATAAAACATCGATGCTTTGTCTAAGGATATTTGTGTTGATTACATTACGCACCATACTTAATGCAATTATCTGTTGTTTACAACTTAATACTGGAGGGGGTGCGGATGCTAACCCGAAGGTGGATTATTTAGGCATAGATGCATGCTGGATAGCGGTCTATGTACTTTGTCGTAATGCCCTGATTAAATCTCATAGTAATCATCATTGATATGTATTGAATCTTTATTTGTCAATTGCCCACCTGTAATTTGTTCACCCAGCATGTTAGTTATCTTATTGGAGAGACACCACTAGTGAACTGTGGACCCGGTCCATTCTTTTACATCTGAATACAATCTACTGCAATCATTGTTCTTTACTGTTCTTTGCAAACAAACATCATCTTCCACTCGATACGTTTAATCCTTTGTTTTCAGCAAGCCGGTGGGATTGACAACCTCACTGTTACGTTGGGGCAAAGTATCTTGATTGTGTTGTGCAGGTTCCACGTTGGCGCCGGTTTCACTGGTGTTGCGCCGCACTACACTCCTCCACCAACAACCTTCACGTGTTTCTTGGCTCCTACTGGTTCGATAACCTTGGTTTCTTACTGAGGGAAACTTGCTATACGCATCATACCTTCCACTTGAGGTTCCCAACGGACGTGTGCTTGCGCGTATCAAGCTAAATTTCGGCGCCGTTGGAGATCAAGACACGCTGCAAGGGGAGTCTCCCACATCCAATCTCTTTACTTTGTTTATTGTCTTGCTTTACTTTACTTTATTTACTGTCTTGTTTGCTCTATATGAAAAACACAAAAAAATTAGTTACTTTATTTACTGTCGTGTTTATTTGCTCTATATCAAAATACAAAAAAAATTAGTTACTTGCATTTAGTTTACTTTTATTATCATGTCTAGCTCTGTACCTGTTACTTCTTCACCTGAGGAATTAGTCTTTACTTTTAAACAAGGGAATGAGGAGAGTTTTAAAGATGCTTGGTCTAGAATTTTTGATTCTTATCGAAAAGCTGAACCTCAAATGACTCTAAGTCTGCTCCTTAGTAATTTTTATTTTGGGCTTATGATTCGCTATAGATATGCCTTAGATGCTTAGTGGGAGGAGATTTCCTTCATTGCGACGGTGATCAAGCTTTTAATGCCATAAAAAAATTGGTTGCATCACATAGTTCAGCTAATAACTTTGATTCAGCTCTTATTAGCATTTATAATAGATTAAACATTCTTGAGACAAGTGCGTCTCGCTTGAAAGAAAATTATAGTTATGTTCGTAACCGTCTTGATCAAGTTTTAGTGAACTCTGAACCTTCAATGTGGGACCCTACTATTAAAGTTGTTATTGGTGGTGAAACTTTTCATGCCCATTGTGATATTATGTCTGAATTTTGCCTTATGCCTAAGAGTATTTATGAATATTTGACACTTTGGGGACTCGTTGAAGGGGGAGAAGGAATAACTCTTATTGATAACTCTGTTATAATTCCTAAGGGAATAGCCGAGGGTGTGCATACAACCATTCTTGGAAGAACAGTATCCACTGATTATCTTGTTATTTAATGTGCAGGAACAGGACAAATCACACTTGGAAGATCCCTGCTGAAACTATTAGGAGCAATCATAGATGTGGGAGAAGGCACCCTAAAATTCACCTCTACACCGGGAGGTAGACATGTATTCCCTAAACCAAATAGTAAGAAAAAGAGTAAGAAGGGTAGGCGTAAAGCCCGAGGTAATGTTGATGCTTCATCTTTTTATAATACTTGATTTGCACTTTCTGCGCCTAGCTGAAAGGCATTAAAGAAAAGCACTTCTTGGGAGATAACCCATGTTTTATTTTATTTACTGTATTTTTGAGTCTTGGAAGTTGTTAGTACTATAGCAACCTCTCCTTATCATGTTTTTTGTGCCAAGTAAAGTCTCTATCGTAAAGTTGATGCTAGATTTGGATTGCTGCGCAGAAACAGAATTGTTGTCTGTCACGAATTTGCGCAGAACTCTCTAAAAAAATCAAAAAATCTGCCAATTTACGTGCGTGATCCTCAGATATGTACGCAACTTTCATTAGTTTTGATTTTTTCCGTTTGAGCAAGTTAAGTGCCTCTGTAAAATTCGTCTTTACGGACTGTTCTGTTTGACAGATTCTGCCTTTTATTTCGCATTGCCGCTTTTGCTATGTTAAATGGGTTTCTTTGTTCCATTAACTTTCAGTAGCTTTGTGCAATGTCCAGAAGTGTTAAGAATGATTATGTCACCTCTGAATATGTAAATTTTTGATTATGCACTAACCCTCTAATGAGTTTGCTTGAAGTTTGGTGTGGAGGAAGTTTTCAAGGGTCAAGAGAAGAGCATGATACAATATGATCAAGAAGAGTGAAAGGTCTAAGCTTGGGGATGCCCCGTGGTTCATCCCTGCATATTTTAAGAAGACTCAAGCATCTAAGCTTGGGGATGCCCAAGGCATCCCCTTCTTCATCGACAACTTATCAGGTCACTTCTAGTGAAACTATATTTTTATTCCATCACATCTTATGTTCTTTACTTGGAGCGTCTTTTTGCTTTTGTTTTCGTTTTGGTTTGAATAAAGTTGGATCCCACCATCCTTATATTGGAGATATTACTCTCCGCTTTTTCATATGGAACTTTCTTAATTGTGCTTTAATGTTCATGGCGAAGGCTGAAAATTGCTTCGTTGATTGCTATTTGGTTGGAATCAGAAAATGCTTCATATGGTTTGGAATAACTTGAAACTTGGCAATTGTTTTGAGCTCTCATAGATCATGTTTAAGCTCTTGCATCATGTAGTTTAATCTATTAGTAGAGAACTACCGTAGAGCTTGTTAAAATTTGGTTTGCATGATTGGTCTCTCTAAGTCTAGATATTTTCTGGTAAAGTG
The DNA here is from genome assembly GCA_030979885.1 of Lolium multiflorum. Lineage (NCBI taxonomy): Eukaryota > Viridiplantae > Streptophyta > Magnoliopsida > Poales > Poaceae > Lolium > Lolium multiflorum. Next base: position 5,167,476 of record CM061753.1, read on the forward strand.
TTTGAACAACAAGGAAGACAGTGTAGAGTCTTATAATGCATGCAATATGTTCTTGTGTAAGTTTTGCTGTACCTGTTTATACTTGTGTTTGCTTCGAACAACCTTGCTAGCCCAAACCTTGTACTGAGAGGAAATGCTTCTCGTGCATCCAAACACCTTGAGCCAAAACCCATGCCATTTGTGTCCACCATATCTACCTACTATGTGGTATTTTTCTGCCATTCCAAAGTAAATTACTTGAGTGCTACCTTTAAAATTTCATTCCTTTATCTTTGCAATATATATCTCATGGGACAAATAGCTTAAAAACTATTGTGGTGATGAATATGTAGTTATGTGTCTTAGTTCTTATAAGTTGCTTGTTGAGCGGTAACCATGTTTCTGGGGACGCCATCAACTTTTTACCTTTGTTGGATATCATGTGAGATGTTATGCATGTTCGTCTTGTCTGAAGTAAGGGCGATTTTCATGATCAAATGGTTTGAGTATGCATATTGTTAGAGAAGAACATTGGGCCACTAACCAAAGCCATGTATCATGGTGGAAGTTTCAGTTTGGACATACAACCTCAATCTCTTATGAGAATATTATCTGTTGTTGAATGCTTAAGCATTAAAAGAGGAGTCCATTATCTGTTGTCTATGTTGTCCCGGTATGGATGTCCTAAGTTGAGATCTATTAAAAACGAGAAATCAAATGCAATTGATCTCCTAGGACCTTTGTACAGGCGGCATAGAGGTACCCCTTTGTGACACTTGGTTGAAACATATGTTATGCAATGATAATCCGTGTTAATCCAAGCTAATTAGGACAAGGTGCGAGCACTATTAGTACTCTATGCATGAGACTTGCAACTTGTAGGAAGTATTATGCATAGCACATATGAATTATTACTACCGTTGACAAAATTGTTTCTATGTTTTCAAAACAAAAGCTCTAGCACAAAAATAGTAATCCATGCTTCCCTGCGAAGGGCCATTCTTTCACTTTATGTTGAGTCAGTCTACCTACTTCTTTCTATCTTAGAAGCAAACACTTGTGTCAACTGTGTGCATTGATTCTTACATGTTTACCTATTGCACTTGTTATACTACTCTATGTTGACAAATATCCATGAGATATATATGTTACAAGTTGAAAGCAATTGCTGAAACTTAATCATCCTTTGTGTTGTTTCAATGCATTATACTTTGAATTTATTGCTTATGAGTTAGCTCTTATGCAAGTCTTGTTGATACTTTTCTTGAAAGTACTATTCATGAAAAGTTTTGCTATATGATTCATTTGTTTAGTCATTATATTTTGTTAGCAATCTTTTGCTTCAGATCACTCCATCCACCTCATATGCTTTACAATAATGTTGATCAAGGTTATGTTGGTAGCATGTCACTTCATAAATTATTTGTGTTATCGTTTACCTACTCGAGGCGAGTAGGAACTAAGCTTGGGGATGCTTGATACGTCTCAAACGTATCTATAATTTCTTATGTTCCATGCTACTTTTATAACAATACTTGCATGTTTTATACATACTTTACAACATTATTATACATTTTCCGGCACTAACCTATTAACAAGATGCTGCTATTTTTGGTTTCAGAAATCCTACAAAGGAAATATTCTCGGAATTGGACGAAATCAACGCCCAGGGTCTTATTTTTCTGCAGAGCTTCCAGAAGACCGGAGGGGTTACGAAGAGGTGATGTCTACGGGTGCTTCTATTCTTGTAGACAGTGTTGGGCCTCCAAGAGCAGAGGTTTGTAGAACAACAGCAAGTTTCCCTTAAGTGGATTACCCAAGGTTTATCGAACTCGGGGAGGAAGAGGTCAAAGATATCCCTCTCATGCAACCTGCAACCACAAAGCAAGAAGTCTCTTGTGTCCCCAACACACCTAATAGGTGTACTAGTTCGCGAAGAGATAGTGAAATACAGGTGGTATAAATGAATATGAGAGTAGTACGGCGCAGAAAAATTCTTTGGCGTGCAGTTGATGGTAGTAATATTGCGGGAAGTAAACATGCGGTAGTAACACAGCAGTAGTAACACGAAACAGTAACAAGCAGTGATAGCGGTATTTAGGAACAAGGCCTAGGGATTAGACTTTCACTAGTGGACACTCTCAACATTGATCACATAACGGAATAGATAAATGCATACTCTACACTCTTGTTGGATGATGAACACATTGCGTAGGATTACACGAACCCTCAATGCCGGAGTTAACAAGCTCCACAATTAATGTTCATATTTTAGTAACCTTATAGTGTAAGATAGATCAAAAGACTAAACCAAGTACTAACATAGCATGCACACTGTCACCTTCATGCATATGTAGGAGGAATAGATCACATCAATATTATCATAGCAATAGTTAACTTCATAATCTACAAGAGATCACAATCATAGCCTACGCCAAGTACTCACACGGTGCACACACTGTCACCTTTACACACGTGGAGGAGGAATAGAGTACTTTAATAACATCACTAGAGTAGCACTTAGATGAATAGTGATACAAAACTCATATGAATCTCAATCATGTAAGGCAGCTCATGAGATCATTGTATTGAAGTACATAGGAGAGAGATTAACCACATAGCTACCGGTACAGCCCCGAGCCTCGATGGAGAACTACTCCCTCTTCATGGGAGCAGGTGATGAAGATGGCGGTGGAGATGGCAGCGGTGTCGATGGAGAAGCCTTCCGGGCACTTCCCCGTCCGGCAGGGTGCGGAACAGAGACTCCTGTCCCCAGATCTTGGCTTCGCGATGGCGGTGGCTGGAAGGTTTCGCGTACCGTGGCTTCCTCTCGGGGTTTTAGGTCAGGACCTTTAAATAGGCGAAAGGGGAGCCTCGGAGGGGCACCAGGGTGCCCTCACCACCAGCTGGCGCGGCCAGGCCTGGGCCCGTGCCCAGGTGTGGTGTGGGCCCCCTGGCCCATCTCTGGCGGCTCTCGGGTGTTCTGGATGCTTCCGGGCAAAATAGGAACCTGGGCGTTGATTTCGTCCGATTCCGAGAATATTTCGTTACTAGGATTTCTGAAACCAAAAACAGAAAACAGAACTGGCACTTCGGCATCTTGTTAATAGGTTAGTTCCAGAAAATGCATGAATATGACATAAAGTCTGCATAAAACATGTAGATATCATCAATAAAGTAGCATGGAACATAAGAAATTATCGATACGTCGGGGACGTATCAAGGGGCCACGAGGGCCTGGCACCATAGGCTGGCGCGGCCAGAGGGGGGCCCGCGCCGCCCTATGGTGTGGGTCCCTCGCGGCCTCTTGACCTACCCTTCCGCCTACTTATAGCCTTCGTCGCGAAAACCCCACCGAGAGCCACGATACGGAAAACCTTCGAGAGCCGCCCGCTAATCCCATCTCGGGGGATTCGGAGATCGCCTCCGGCACCCTGCCGGAGGGGGAATCATCACCGGAGGGGCTCTACATCATCATGCCCGCCTCCGGACTCATGCGTGAGTAGTTCATCCTTGGACTATGGGTCCATAGCAGTAGCTAGATGGTTGTCTTCTCCGCTTGTGCTATCATTGTTTAGATCTTGTGAGCTGCCTAACATGATCAAGATCATCTATTTGTAATGCTACATGTTGTGTTTGGTGGGATCCGATGAATCTAGAATATTATGTCAAGTTGATTATCAATCTATCATATATGTGTTGTTTATGTTCTTGCATGCTCTCCGTTGCTAGTAGAGGCTCTGGCCAAGTTGATACTTGTAACTCCAAGAGGGGTATTTATGCTCGATAGTGGGTTCATGCCTCCATTTAATCTGGGACAGTGACAGAAAGTTCTAAGGTTGTGGATGTGCTGTTGCTACTAGGGATAAAACATCGATGCTTTGTCTAAGGATATTTGTGTTGATTACATTACGCACCATACTTAATGCAATTATCTGTTGTTTACAACTTAATACTGGAGGGTGCGGATGCTAACCCGAAGGTGGATTATTTAGGCATAGATGCATGCTGGATAGCGGTCTATGTACTTTGTCGTAATGCCCTGATTAAATCTCATAGTAATCATCATTGATATGTATTGAATCTTTATTTGTCAATTGCCCACCTGTAATTTGTTCACCCAGCATGTTAGTTATCTTATTGGAGAGACACCACTAGTGAATTGTGGACCCCGGTCCATTCTTTTACATCTGAATACAATCTACTGCAATCATTGTTCTTTACTTTTCTTTCCAAACAAACATCATCTTCCACTCGATACGTTTAATCCTTTGTTTTCAGCAAGCCGGTGAGATTGACAACCTCACTGTTACGTTGGGGCAAAGTATCTTGATTGTGTTGTGCAGGTTCCACGTTGGCGCCGGTTTCACTGGTGTTGCGCCACTACACTCCTCCACCAACAACCTTCATGTGCTTCTTGGCTCCTACTGGTTCGATAACCTTGGTTTCTTACTGAGGGAAACTTGCTTCTATACGCATCATACCTTCCACTTGGGGTTCCCAACGGACGTGTGCTTCGCGCGTATCAGGGCCGCTAACTAAAACCATGAATCATGGTGGAAGTTTCAGTTTGGACACTAATCCTCAATCTCTTATGAGAATATTATCTGTTGTTGAATGCTTAAGCATTAAAGAGGAGTCCATTATCTGTTGTCTATGTTGTCCCGGTATGGATGTCCTAAGTTGAGATCTATTAAAAACGAAATCAAATGCAATTGATCTCCTTGGACCTTTGTACAGGCGGCATAGAGGTACCCCTTTGTGACACTTGGTTGAAACATATGTTATGCAATGATAATCCGTGTTAATCCAAGCTAATTAGGACAAGGTGCGAGCACTATTGGTATTCTATGCATGAGGCTTGCAACTTATAGGATGTCTTATACATAACACATATGATTTATTACTACCGTTGACAAATTTGTTTCTATGTTTTCAAAATAAAAGCTCTAGCACAAAAATAGTAATCCATGTTTCCCTCTGTGAAGGGCCATTCTTTTACTTTTTGTTGAGTCAGTTTACCTACCTCTTTCTATCTTAGAAGCAAACACTTGTGTTAACGTGTGCATTGATTCTTACATGTTTACTTATTGCACTTGTTATATTACTCTATGTTGACAAATATCCATGAGGTATACATGTTACAAGTTGAAAGCAACTGCTGAAACTTAATCATCCTTTGTGTTGCTTCAATGCATTCTACTAAGAATTTATTGCTTTATGAGTTAACTCTTATGCAAGACTTATTGATGCTTGTCTTGAAAGTACTATTCATGAAAAGTCTTTGCTATATGATTCAATTGTTTAGTCATTATCTTTTGTTAAAAATCTATTGCTTTGAATCACTCCATCCATCTCATATGCTTTACAATAATGTTGATCAAGGTTATGTTGGTAGCATGTCACTTCAGAAATTATTTGTTGTTATCGTTTACCTACTCGAGGGAGTAGGAACTAAGCTTGGGGATGCTTGATACGTCTCCAACGTATCTATAATTTCTGATATTCCATGCTAGTTTTATGACAATACCTACATGTTTTGTTCACACTTTATATCGTTTTGATGCATTTTCCGGAACTAACCTATTAACGAGATGCCGAAGTGCCAGTTCTGTTTTGTGCTGTTTTTGGTTTCAGAAATCCTACAAAGGAAATATTCTCGGAATTGGACGAAATCAACGCCGTATCTTATTTTCCCGGAAGCTTCAGAGCACCGAAGAGGGGGCGAGAGGGAGCCGGGGGCCCCACCCCACAAGGCGGCGCGGCCAAGGGGCGCCCCCTATGGTGTGGCTCCACCAGGACTCCCCGAGGCTGCCCTTCCGCCTATATAAAGCCTCCGACTCGAAAACCCTAAAAAGATAAGCCACGGGACGAGAAAAGTTACGCGCCGCCGCCATCACGAAGTCAAGTTCGGGGACAGAAGTCTCTTCCGGCACGCCGCCGGGACGGGGAATTGCCCCCGGAATCCATCTCCATCAACACCACCGCCATCTTCATCACCATCGCTGTCTCCCATGATGAGGAGGGAGTAGTTCTCCCTCGAGGCTAAGGGCTCTACCGGTAGCTATGTGGTTAATCTCTCTCTCATGTACTTCAATACAATGATCTCATGAGCTGCCTTACATGATTGAGATTCATATGATGAGCTTTGTATCACTATTTATCTATGTGCTACTCTAGTGATGTTATTAAAGTAGTCTATTCCTCCTTCATGATGTAATGGTGACAGTGTGTGCATCATGTAGTACTTGGCATAGGTTATGATTGTAATCTCTTGTAGATTATGGAGTTAACTATTGATACGTCTCCAACGTATCGATAATTTCTTATGTTCCATGCTACTTTATTGATGATACCTACATGTTTTATGCACATTATATGTCATATTTATGCATTTTCTGGAACTAACCTATTAACAAGATGTCGAAGAGCCAGTTGCTGTTTTCTGCTGTTTTGGTTTCAGAAATCCTAGTAAGGAAATATTCTCGGAATTGGACAAAATCAACGCCCAGGGTCCTATTTTTGCACGGAGCTTCCAGAAGACCGAAGAGATAACGAAGTGGGGCGACGGCGCCGCCACCATAGGGCCGCGCGGCCAGAGGGCCGCCCGTATGTGTGGGCCCTCGTCCCCCGACCTACCCTTCCGCCTACTTAAAGCCTCGTCGCGAAACCCCGGTACCGAGAGCCACGATACGGAAAACCTTCGGAGACGCCGCCGCCGAATCCCATCTCGGGGGATTCGGAGATCGCCTCCGGCACCCTGCCGGAGAGGGGATTCATCTCCGGGAGGACTCTTCATCGCCATGATCGCCTCCGGAGTGATGAGTGAGTAGTTCACCCCTGGACCATGGGTCCATAGCAGTAGCTAGATGGTCGTCTTCTCCTTGTTGTGCTTCATTGTTGGATCTTGTGAGCTGCCTAACATGATCAAGATCATCTATATGTAATTCTATATGTTGTGTTTGTCGGGATCCGATGGATAGAGAATACTATGTTATGGTGATTATCAATCTATTGTTTATGTGTTGTTTATGATCTTGCATGCTCTCCGTTATTAGTAGAGGCTCTGGCCAAGTTTGTACTCTTAACTCCAAGAGGGAGTATTTATGCTCGATAGTGGGTTCATGCCTTCATTGACACCTGGGACAGTGACAGAAAGTTCTAAGGTTGTGATGTGCTGTTGCCACTAGGGATAAAACATTGATTCTATGTCTAAGGATGTAGTTGTCGATTACATTACGCACCATACTTAATGCAATTGTCTGTTGCTTTGCAACTTAATACTGAATGGGGTTCGGATGATAACCTGAAGGTGGACTTTTTAGGCATAGATGAAGTTGGATGGCGGTCTATGTACTTTGTCGTAATGCCCAATTAAATCTCACTATATTTATCATATCATGTATATGCATTGTTATGCCCTTCTCTATTTGTCAATTGCCCGTTTTGTTCACCTAACATGCTTTTATCTTATGGGAGAGACACCTCTAGTGAACTGTGGACCCCGTCCTATTCTTTACATAGCATACAATCTGCAATTGTGTTTTACTGTTTTCTTGCAAACAATCATCTTCCACTCGATACGTTTAATCCTTTGTTACAGCAAGCCGGTGAGATTGACAACCTCACTGTTTCGTTGGGGCAAAGTACTTTGGTTTTGTTGTGCAGATTCCACGTTGGCGGAATCCCTGTTGTTGCGCCGCATCACATTTCGCCACCATCAACCTTCAACGTGCTTCTTGGCTCCTCCTGGTTCGATTAAACCTTGGTTTCTTTCTGAGGAAAACTTGCTACTGTGCGCATCATACCTTCCTCTTGGGGTTCCCAACGAACGTGTGAGTTACACGCCATCAAGCTCTTTTTCGGCGCCGTTGCCGGGAGATCAAGACACGAAGGGGAGTCTCCACTTCTCAATCTCTTTACTTTGTTTTTGTCTTGCTTTATTTTATTTACTACTTTGTTTGCTGCACCTAAACAAAACACAAAAAAATTAGTTGCTAGTTTTACTTTATTTACTGTCTTGCTCTCTATATCAAAAACACAAAAAAATTAGTTACTTGCATTTACTTTATCTAGTTTGTTTTATTTACTGTTGCTAAAATGAATACCCCTGAAAATACTAAGTTGTGTGACTTCACAAATGCAAATAATAATGATTTCCTATGCACACCTATTGCTCCACCTGCTACAGCAGAATTCTTTGAAATTAAACCTGGTTTACTAAATCTTGTCATGAGAGATCAATTTTCTGGTGCTAGTTCTGATGATGCTGCCCATCTTAATAATTTTGTTGAACTTTGTGAAATGCAAAAGTATAAGGATGTAGATGGTGATATTATTAAATTGAAAGTATTTCCTTTCTCATTAAGAGGAAGAGCTAAAGATTGGTTGCTATCTTTGCCTAAGAATAGTATTGATTCATGGACTAAATGTAAGGATGCTTTTATTGGTAGATATTATCCTCCCGCTAAAATTATATCTTTGAGAAGTAGCATAATGAATTTTAAGCAATTAGATACTGAACATGTTGCTCAAGCATGGGAGAGAATGAAAACTTTGGTAAAGAATTGCCCAACCCATGGACTGACTACTTGGATGATCATCCAAACCTTCTATGCAGGACTAAATTTTTCTTCGCGGAATTTATTGGATTCAGCTGCTGGAGGTACCTTTATGTCCATCACATTGGGGGCGGCTACAAAACTTCTTGATGATATGATGATAAATTACTCTGAGTGGCACACGGAAAGAGCTCCACAAGGTAAGAAGGTAAATTCTGTTGAAGAAACCTCTTTCTTGAGTGATAAGATTGATGTGATTATGTCTATGCTTGTGAATGGTAGATCTAATGTTGATCCAAATAATGTTCCTTTAGCTTCATTGGTTGCTCAAGAAGAAAATGTTGATGTGAATTTCATTAAAAATAATAATTTCAACAACAATGCTTATAGGAACAACTCTGGTAATAACTATAGGCCATATCCTTCTGCTAATGGTAATGGTTATGGTAATTATTATGGGAATTCTTATAACAATAATAGGAGTGTACCCTCTGGTCCTGAAGCTATGCTTAAAGAATTTATTAGTACACAAACTGCTTTTAACAAATCTGTTGAGGAAAAGCTTGATAAAATTGATACTATTGCTTCTAGAGTTGATAGGCTTGCCTCTGATGTTAATCTTTTAAAATTGAAAGTTATGCCTAATAATGATATTGATAATAAGATTACTACTACAGCAAATGCCATCCAAGTTAGAATTAATGAGAATATAAGATTAATGGCTGAACTGCGTGCTAGGTGGGATAGAGAAGAAAATGAAAAACTAGCTAAAGAGAATAATATAGCTAAAGTTTGGACTATTACCACCACTAGTAATGTTAATTCTTCACATGTTGCTGCACCTCCTACTATCAATGGTAAAATAATTGGTGTTGGCAATGTTTCTACTCCTAGTGCAAAGCGAACAAAACTGCCTGAAATTGCTAAAACTGCTGAAACTGCTTGTGATAAAGCTGCTGAAATTTTTTCCAACCTTGGGAACAATGATCCCATTGCTGTAGCTCATAATGATTTAGATTTTGATGATTGCCACATCTCTGAAGTTATAAAGTTCTTACAAAAACTTGCTAAAAGTCCCAATGCTAGTGCTATAAATTTAGCCTTTACAAAACATATTACAAATGCTCTCATAAAAGCTAGAGAAGAGAAACTAAAACTTGAAACTTCTATTCCTAGAAAGTTAGAAGATGGTTGGGAGCCCATCATTAAAATGAAATTCAATGACTTTGAATGTAATGCTTTATGTGATCTTGGTGCAAGTATTTCTGTTATGCCTAAAAAGATTTATGATATGCTTGACTTGCCACCATTGAAGAATTGTTATTTGGATGTTAATCTTGCCGATAATGTTAAAAAGAAACCTTTGGGGAGGATTGATAATGTGCATTACGGTTAACAATAACCTTGTCCCCGTTGATTTTGTTGTCTTGGATATCGAATGCAATGCATCTTGTCCTATTGTGTTGGGAAGACCTTTTCTTGTTGGTGCTGTTATTGATATGAGGGAAGGTAATATTAAATATCAATTTCCTCTCAAGAAAGGTATGGAACACTTCCCTAGAAAGAGAATGAAGTTGCCTTTTGATTCTATTATTAGAACAAGTTATGATGTTGATGCTTCTACTCTCGATGTTACTTGATTTGCACTTTCTGCGCCTAGCTGAAAGGCGTTAAAGAAAAGCGCTTATGGGAGACAACCCATGTTTTTACTACAGCAATTTTTTGTTTTGTTGAGTCTTGGAAGTTGTTTACTACTGTAGCAACCTCTCCTTATCGTGTTTTTGTGCCAAGTAAAGTTTCTATGTCAAAGTTGATGTTATATTTGGGATCGCTGCGCAGAAACAGCATTGCTGTCTGTCACGAATCTGGGCACAGGCCTCTGTAGAAAATTCGAAAAAATCTGCCAATTTACGAGCGTGATCCCCAGATATGTACGCAACTTTCATTAGTTTTGAGTTTTTCCATTTGAGCAAGTCTGGTGCCAGCTTTAAATTCGTCTTTACGGACTGTTCTGTTTTTGACAGATTCTGCCTTTTATTTCGCATTGCCTCTTTTGCTATGTTGGATTCATTTCTTTGATCCATTAATGTCCAGTAGCTTTATGCAATGTCCAGAAGTGTAAAGAATGTTTGTGTCACCTCTGAATGTGTGAATTATTAATTGTGCACTAACCCTCTAATGAGTTTGCTTGAAGTTTGGTGTGAAGGAAGTTTTCAAGGGTCAAGAGAGGAGAATGATATACTATGATCAAGAGGAGAAAGCTCTAAGCTTGGGGATGCCCCGTGGTTCACCCCTGCATATTTTAAGAAGACTCAAGCGTCTAAGCTTGGGGATGCCCAAGGCATCCCCTTCTTCATCGACAACATCATCAGGTTCCTCCCTGAAACTATATTTTTATTCAATCACATCTTGTGTTCTTTACTTGGAGCGTCGGTTTGTTTTCGTTTTTGTTTTTGTTTGAATAAAATGGATCCTAGCATTCACTTTGTGGGAGAGAGACACGCTCCGCTGTTGCATATGGACAAATATGTCCTTAGGCTTTACTCATAATGTTCAAGGCGAAGTTTCTTCTTCGTTAAATTGTTATATGATTGGAATTGGAAAATGCTACATGTAGTAATTCTAAAATGTCTTGGATAATGTGATACTTGGCAATTGTTGTGCTCATGTTTAAGCTCTTGCATCATATGCTTTGCACCCATTAATGAAGAAATACATAGAGCTTGCTAAAATTTGATTTGCATATTTGGTCTCTCTAAGGTCTAGATAATATCTAGTATTGAGTTTTGAACAACAAGGAAGACGGTGTAGAGTCTTATAATGTTTACAATATGTCTTTTATGTGAGTTTTGCTGCACCGGTTCATCCTTGAGTTTGCTTCAAATAACCTTGCTAGCCTAAACCTTGTATCGAGAGGGAATACTTCTCATGCATCCAAAATCCTTGAGCCAACTACTATGCCATTTGTGTCCACCATACCTACCTACTACATGGTATTTCTCCGCCATTCAAAGTAAATTGCTTGAGTGCTACCTTTAAAATTCCATCATTCACCTTTGCAATATATAGCTCATGGGACAAAATAGCCTTAAAAACTATCGTAGTATTGAATATGTACTTATGCACTTTATATTTTATTAAGTTGCTTGTTGTGCGATAACCATGCTTCTGGGGAACGCCATCAACTATTGTTGAATATCATGTGAGTTGCTATGCATGTCCGTCTTGTCTGAAGGATCTATCACCTTAGTGGTTGGAGCATGCAAAATTGTTAGAGAAGAACATTGGGCCGCTAACTAAAGCCATGAATCATGGTTGAAGTTTCAGTTTTGGACATATATCCTCAATCTCATATGAGAATAATAATCATTGCTACATGCTTATGCATTTAAGAGGAGTCCATTATCTGTTGTCCATGTTGTCCCGGTATGGATGTCTAAGTTGAGAATAATCAAAAGCGAGAAATCCAAAATGCGAGCTTTCTCCTTAGACCTTTGTACAGGCGGCATGGAGGTTTGTGACACTTGGTTGAAACATGGCATGCAAAGATCCGGTAGTCCAAGCTAAGTAGGACGAGGTGCGGGCACTATTAGTATACTATGCATGAGGCTTGCAACTTGTAAGATATAATTTACATAACTCATATGCTTTATTACTACCTTGACAAAATTGTTTCATGTTTTCAAATTAAAAGCTCTAGCACAAATACAGCAATCGATGCTTTCCTCTTTGAAGGACCATTCTTTTACCTTTATTGTTGAGTCAGTTCACCTATCTTCCTCCACCTTAAGAAGCAAACACTTGTGTGAACTGTGCATTGATTCCTACATACTTGCATATTGCACTTGTTATATTACTTTATGTTGACAATATCCATGAGATATATATGTTATAAGTTGAAAGCAACCGCTGAAACTTAATCTTCCTTTGTGTTGCTTCAACACCTTTACTTTGATTTATTGCTTTATGAGTTAACTCTTATGCAAGACTTATTGATGCTTGTTTTGAAGTACTATTCATGAAAAGTCTTTGCTATATGATTCACTTGTTTACTCATGTCATTACTTTTGTTTTGATCGCTGCATTCATTACATATGTTTACAAATAGTATGATCAAGATTATGATGGCATGTCACTTCAGAAATTATCTTTGTTATCGTTTTACCTGCTCGGGACGAGCAGAACTAAGCTTGGGGATGCTGATACGTCTCCAACGTATCGATATTTCTTATGTTCCATGCTACTTTATTGATGATACCTACATGTTTTATGCATATTATATGTCATATTTATGCATTTTGGAACTAACCTATTAACAAGATGCGAAGAGCCAGTTCTTGTTTTCTGCTGTTTTGGTTTCAGAAATCCTAGTAAGGAAATATTCTCGGAATTGGACGAAATCAACGCCCGGGGTCCTATTTTTGCACTTCCGAAGACCGAAGAGATAACGAAGTGGGGCGACGAGGCGCCGCCACCATAGGGCCGCGCGGAGAGGGGGCCCGCGCCGCCTATGGTGTGGGCCCTCGTCAGCCCCCGACCTACCCTTCCGCCTACTTAAAGCCTCCGTCGCGAAACCCCCGAGAGCCACGATACGGAAAACCTTCCAGAGACGCCGCCGCCGCGATCCCATCTCGGGGATTCGGAGATCGCCTCGGCACGGAGAGAGGGATTCATCTCCGGAGGACTCTTCATCGCCATGATCGCCTCGGAGTGATGAGTGAGTAGTTCACCCCTGGACCATGGGTCCATAGCAGTAGCTATAGATGGTCGTCTTCTCCTTGTTGTGCTTCATTGTTAGATCTTGTGAGCTGCCTAACATGATCAAGATCATCTATATGTAATTCTATATGTTGTGTTTGTCGGGATCCGATGGATAGAGAATACTATGTTATGGTGATTATCAATCTATTGTTTATGTGTTGTTTATGATCTTGCATGCTCTCCGTTATTAGTAGAGGCTCTGGCCAAGTTTGTACTCTTAACTCCAAGAGGGAGTATTTATGCTCGATAGTGGGTTCATGCCTTCATTGACACCTGGGACTGACAGAAAGTTCTAAGGTTGTGATGTGCTATTGCCACTAGGGATAAAACATTGATTCTATGTCTAAGGATGTAGTTGTCGATTACATTACGCACCATACTTAATGCAATTGTCTGTTGCTTTGCAACTTAATACGAATGGGGTTCGAATGATAACCTGAAGGTGGACTTTTTAGGCATAGATGCGGTTGGATGGCGGTCTATGTACTTTGTCGTAATGCCCAATTAAATCTCACTATATTTATCATATCATGTATATGCATTGTTATGCCCTTCTCTATTTGTCAATTGCCCGACTGTAATTTGTTCACCCAACATGCTTTTATCTTATGGGAGAGACACCTCTAGTGAACTGTGGACCCCGGTCCTATTCTTTACATAGCATACAATGTACTGCAATTGTGTTTTACTGTTTTCTTGCAAACAATCATCTTCCACTCGATACGTTTAATCCTTTGTTACAGCAAGCCGGTGAGATTGACAACCTCACTTTCGTTGGGGCAAAGTACTTTGGTTTTGTTGTGCAGATTCCACGTTGGCGCCGGAATCCGTTGTTGCGCCGCATCACATTTCGCCACCATCAACCTTCAACGTGCTTCTTGGCTCCTCCTGGTTCGATTAAACCTTGATTTCTTTCTGAGGGAAAACTTGCTACTGTGCGCATCATACCTTCCTCTTGGGGTTCCCAACGAACGTGTGAGTTACACGCCATCAACTATTACTATGATAGTATTGATGTGATCTATTCCCCCTTTCATAGTGTAATGGTGACAGTGTGTATGCTATGTTAGTACTCGGTCTAAATTGCAAAGATCTATTATGCTCTAAAGGTTACTTAAATATGAATGCCGAATGTTGTGGAGCTTGTTAACTCCGTCTTGAGGGAGCTCTCGTAGCCCTACACAATGAATGGTGTTTGTTATCCAACAAGAGAGTGTATGTAGCACAAGTGAGGAGAAGTTATTTATTTATTATGTGATCAATGTTGAGAGTGTCCACTAGTGAAAGTAGGATCCCTGGACCTTGTTTCCAAATACTGCAAACATCGTTTATTTACTGTTTTACTGCATCTTTACTTCTGCAATATTACCACCATCTATACCACCTGTGTTTTACTATCTCTTCGCCGAACTAGTGCACCTATACATCGACAAGTGTATTAGGTGTGTTGGGGACACAAGAGACTTCTTGTATCTTAATTGCAGGGTTGCTTGAGAGGACTATCTTTGACCTCTACCTCCCTGAGTTCGATAAACCTTGGGTGATTCACTTAAGGGAAACTTGCTGCTGTTCTACAAACCTCTGCTCTTGGAGGCCCAACACTGTCTACAAGAATAGAAGCACACGTAGACATCACTCCTCACGTGAGTCCGTCCGGTAGGGTGGTTTTATATCAATAATGAAATCGATTTTGGACCGTAACCAAGGCCTCCTAGTCTTCATCAACAACCCTCTAGTGGAGATGGACTCCTGGAGATACATCCCCAACTTCGCCCAGCGTCCGGAGCTGGAGAAGATGGCATGGAGGATTTCGAAACTGGTTCATGAGGGGTTGACCGAAATCGACGTCACCTTGAGCTGGTTCACCCGCCGGATCCAGCCTCTGCGGTTCAACCGGCGTCTCATCTACGCCTACGCTGGCGTGGATGATCCACTGCGGGTCACCAAGGACAACCTTCCCGCGGATTCTCTGAACAAGAGGATCCGAACGTTGGTGAAGGTGACCCGAGGCCAAGTGGTGCCGGAGATCTCCAAGGACATATATATATCAACGGAAACTACCCTCCGGTGTGTTGCACTTAGTCACTTTGATGTTCGGTTTCGTACTTCTTAATTTGTTTATATTTTCTAACATCCAACACCTCTTCTCCAGCTCAATACTTTGGCGGAGGAGGATTTTGGGGAGATATTCCGCATTGCCGCCATTGACTCCTGAAAGGCAGACGAGACTCCGGAGGAGGACGAGGAGGAAGAGGAGGAGCAGACGGAGAAATACGCTCCTCGACCATCTAAACTCCCCAGGGGTGGATCCTCTGGACCCGATGACGCTCCCAGCACCGAGGGCACCGCCAAGAAGCCCAAAACTGCCCCAGCTGGGGCCCCACAACATCTGGACTCCAAGCGGGCGGAGCGCGAGCGCATCAACATGCTCACGACTTCCGGAAAAGGAACGCGGCCCAAACTCCCCGGAGCCGTGTAAGTTCCGACGCGTGAGTCTTTTCACGTTTTTATGGCGAAGTTGTTATTTATTTTTTCCTTTTGCTTTGATCAGGTACCAGAAGGTCGTTTCCTCTCGGAGTAAATCCCAGAGGACGATCACAACATTTCTGAAGACATCTCCTGCCGTCGTCGCTCAACGTTTTTGTGTCTACAAGACCATGGTGGCGTATGTTGGTGGCTGGCAAGCTTGGTGGAGCGTTGTATCTTGTCCGAAGGTGTGGTTTTTTTGGGTTCGGGAGAAATCCCTGTCGTTTCGGCACCGACGCAGTGACGCTTGCAAGTGTCGCCATTCCTTCCTGGAGGGCATCGGGTGTACCTCCCTAGCCTCCGAAGCGTACTAGGGAAAATCCGAGGACCTATCCGGGCAACAACGTCGTCGTCTTCGCTTTCCTTCTTGGAGGTGTTGCTTGGTACGCGGCGAGTCAGAGTGTTAGGACCGTGGTGGGACTTATCCAGAAGACGCAACGGTGGCGACTCATCTTCGTTTTCATTGATCCGCCTGTACCGGCTTTGTTTTCACTTTTGTTTCTTTTTTCTTTTGGGTTTTGGCTATGCTGTTTGCAGTGGTCTCAAAGTTGTACCGTGTGGTTACATTAATATAGCGGTGAAAGCCTGTTTTGAAGAGAACACTACTTGGCTTTTAAAAAGAGTCAAACCAAGCTTGAAAGGGCCAATTCTGTTGCAATTCAATGTGACGCGGGGTCGCACACTGATCCGTGACGCAATCACGCAAGGGCAAACCCCTTCCTTCTATTTAGGCGGCACACCTTTGCATGCGGCTCGATCTGAGTAGACCTAGAGAAACAAGATGGGAATAAGATCGAGGAGGAGAACCAGGGACTGGGCGGCGGCGCTGCCCCGCGACGTGCTATGGACCATCCTGAGCCTGGTCCCGCAAGACGACATCCTCCGCACAGCTGGGCTCGTGTGCGCCTCCTGGAGGCGGCTAGCCCTCGATGAGCCGCTGCTGTGGCGGCGTATCGACCTCCCCGCCGAAAAGGACAAGGACGGATACCCGCCGGCGATGTGGAAGGCGAGGGCGTGTGCCGCCGTGCGGCGCAGCGCCGGCCGCTGCGAGTCCTACCGCGGCCGCGTCAACCGTGACTTCCTGCTCTTCCTCGCCGGCAAGTACGTACGCGCGCGTCACTCACCCCTCACGTACACCTCTCCTGAATCCACTGATCCTGACCTGATTGCCATTGCTTTCCTATGCGCGCCCTGCTGGGTGCTGGCTTATTAATTGCAGTGCGCCGTCGCTGCGGAGCCTCCACGTGACGAGCCGGTTTGACATGCTCGACGAGAAGTTCATGACGGTGCTGGCGAAGAAGCTCCCTATGCTGGAGGAACTCGTGATGTCGAAAGGCCGGATCGAGCACTCCTCCTTGGCCGCTCTCGTCGACCACTGCCCACGGCTCCAGCTGCTTGATGCCGGCGGCTGTCACACTTTCAATTCGACCGGCGTGTCGCTTCAGGCAAGACTGGAGAGCAAGATCAAGGATCTCCGGCTGCCGCGCCTGCAGGATGTCCGCCTTAGAGGACGGATAGGGCTGGTGCGGGCGGTTCCTTTTCCTCCTCCGACGGGTCGTTTGGGCCGACAACTAAAACCGGTTGGGATGTGATGTATTAGATGATCATATGGCTTTCTTTTTTCCTATCCTCTTTCGAAGTTATTATTTTTTTTGCTACTGAATCACACGCGACAACTGAAGTAGCCGATGATGAAATTACCTGATCTTTTTTTTTCTTACTCCCTCTGTTATATCTGTTTTCATATGTAAGACCATGTCAGTATTTCGAGTCAAAACTTTCACCAATAACTAGACCAATAAAATATAAGCTATATGACACCAACAATATATTGTTTGGAAACATATTTTAAATATGAATCCAATGATATACTTTTAGTGACATATAACTCATATTTTGTTGTTCAAATTATTAGTTAAGTTCTACCTTAAAATACGTGGTGGCCTTATATTTTAGATAGAAGAAGTACAATAAATCAGTTACAATTCTGTGAAGAATACATAATTCGCCTATATATAGAGCGAAATGCTTGTATATATGTTGTTATGGAAGTTATTTCTACATTTTCAGTCTACAGGAATATATTATTCAGGAGTTATGTATATATATGGCGTCATATCTTATGAATCCAGCTAATTTGTGTATCCGTGCATCTGTGTGATTTTGGCCGAACGATTAAAATCATGTGTCTCACTTCCAGTCAGAAAGAAATTTACAGTTACACGCCCGCTTTCGAGTAACTATGTCTTCTTTTTTGCGAAAGCCCCCTCCACGAGACTGTAGCCGCCGTGTATCAGATAATCAGATCTAGGGCTTGCTCTGATGGCGACCAAGGGTGACCAGACCACGACGGCAAGGCGTGCTCGGCGACAGTCCTCCACTCCTCCTCAAGTTCTTCCACGCGCGACTTACAAGACGGCGCCTCCTTTTACACGCTCTACAAGATCCTCCGCTGGCTTAGGGAGTTGGAGAGCCTCAACATCACCACCTGTGACGGCAAGCTGCTGCCACATGAGTCGATGGGCGCCACTGACATGGAGGGCAGCAAGGCGAGATTTAGTTGCTGGAGGGTGGGCACCATGAATCAATATGTGCCGAGCTCGGCTTCAGGCCCGGCGTCCCTCCGTGGGTGATGAAGGTAGCGACCTCAAATTATGCCCCAAGTTGCTTCAATACGTGTGCTATTTAACTGAATATCTGTACCTATTCAACTGCAGCTTGTGATGCTACTTGCTATCTAGCTCATGTTGCTGGCTCCAAGATGAATAGAGGCTGGAGTTTCGTAACTGCGTGCACAATGGTTCTACTTCTAAAGGTTGCGAGCGCAAGCGGCAGCACGGTGGTCTGAAAATGTGAAGTCCAACTGATCCCTGCAGGCACTAAAAATAAGCTGACAATATAAATTCCATCAGCTAACCAAATCATGCATCTTGCTTGAAACAAAATTCTAGCTGTTAGAGGTAAAAACCAGGGCAGACAGATGATTGTGATGTTGGTCTGGAGATGGTGTGTCCTAGTTGAGTTCTGGAATATTTTTCTGGCAGTGAGGAAGCCAAGGCAGTGAGGGCAGTTCTGGAATATTTTTCTGGAATATTTTTCTTGAGTCCAACTGTACTTCAACGGTGTCAACAATCCGGAAAAGGGCCTCAATGTCTCTAGATAATGTACCAATTACATAGAGCATGGGTGATGTATGCTGCTATGGCTGAAATTATCCTCGTTCTTTTTTTTGAGGGAATACGGCACTTTATTGATCACAACAAATCATTACAAAGAGTCTCCCGGATACATTCCGGAGCATAGTTTCTAAAAACAGAGAAAACAAAACGCTCCGCGGAGCGAGCTAAGATATGTGCCGATTCATTGAACTGACGGAAAACATGGCTGAAAGAAACATCTTCGAAGTCTTGAGCAAGGGCTTTGATATCCTGCACCACGACTCCAACACTGCTGCGATCCACACCAGGCACAAGCACCCGCTGGATCAGGGATAGGCAGTCCGAGACGACCATGATCTTGCTGAAACCTTCTTCGCCGGCAAGGGATAGAGCGCGGCGCATCGTCAACGCTTCAGCAACTTCCGGCGCCGTAACCTCCTCGTGTAATTCGCTGCAGGCAGCGACACATCGACCAATGTGGTTCCGGATCACGACGCCCAATCCCATCCGACGAGACGAGGAGAACAAAGCTGCATCACAATTGATATAAACCGTACCTTCAGGCGGCGGAGACCAACGAACACCAGAAACAGTGGTATCATGCCTAGTAGAGGGGGGTGGTTTGAAAAGATGCAACTCTATCATCTCAGCATAAGCTTGAATCTGCTGGCCAACGCTGTGCGGTGCTCTCAACGGTTGACCATTACGAACATCATTCCGAGCTGTCCACAGGTGCCAAATAGTAACTGTGAGGAACATAAGTTCCCACTCAGTCGATCTCTCGAGGAAATCAAATAACCACGTCTTGATGCAAGTGAAATGCTTCCTCCTCAGCTGCAGACCGCACGTCTTCTTGACTTCACGCCAGACCTCGCGTGCATACTGACAACGGAGGAAGACGTGATCAGCTGACTCCTCCATCGTGCACACAGCACAGTTGGCGGATGTAGGAATGTGGCGGCGCCACATCTGTTGTCCAGTGGGCAAGCAATCGTGAGCAAGCCTCCAGAGGTTCACCTTCATCTTCCCCGGAGCCCTAGAGGTTCACCTTCATCTTCCCCGGAGCCCTGATCACCCAAAGGCATTTCCAAAGCGCCGCCGTCCGCGGACGTCGCTGAACTCAGACCGCCACCACTCTTGCTTCTGTCCAGGAAAAATTTCTCCGTTCTCGCCAGATTATAGGCAGAAGCAACCGTGTAATCACCAAATTTTGTAAAGGGCCAAGATAGGAAATCAACATCAACCCGTCGGCTAACCGGAATCTGAAGGATCCGAGTCGCAATCTCCTCTTCAAAAATGGAATGCACAACGTCAGTGTCCCATGCACCGTGATCGTCCGCCAACAGACAGTCAACAGTAGCGCCGTCAGGTAACGGCGTCAGAGTAGAGAACGAACCCGGCTTCAGTCCGGGAATCCAGGGGTCAGAGAGGATCTTGATTGCATGCCCATTGCCCACAGCCCATCGAGCTCCTTCCTTCACCAGTTGCATGCCAAAGCAGATGCTGCGCCAGGTAAAGGATGATGATCGGGGTTTTATAGCGTCCCAAGCATCTCTGTCAGGAAAGTATCGCCCTTTCAGCACCCGAGCACAGAGCGAGGAAGGGTCTGTTAAGAGTCTCCATGCTTGCCGACCAAGCATAGCTTGATTAAACAGAACTAGGTCACGGAAGCCCATCCCTCCCAGAGCTTTCGAGTGCATCTTCTTCCTTCCGTCGTCAATGCCCCACCAGAAGTCCGCAATAGCCTTGCGTAGCGAGTCACAGATGGAGACCAGAATTTGGAAGCAGCTCATGATGTACGTCGGTATGGCTTGTATGATGGCTTTGAGGAGAGTTTCCTTCCCAGACCGGGATGTGGGTCTATCCGACCACCCAGTCATATGTTTCCATGCACGTTCAACTAAAGAGCGGAAAGATACCGTCGGAGAGCGCCCAATACCCGTGGGCATACCAAGGTAGGTTTCTTGCAAAGCCTCATTGTGCACTCCCAACCGATTCATGACCTCAGTCTTCACTTGTACTGGACAATGAAGACCAAAGAAGACAGAGGACTTTTCCAGATTGATCTTCTGGCCAGACCCCTGACAGTAGAGAGACAGGGTTTCCTTCAGAGCATCTACACTTCTAGCATCGCTCCGTGCGAAAAAGATACTGTCGCAAACAGGAGATGGGAAATAGGTGGACCAGATCGGCCGTTACGATGTGTTACTAACGTAAGGTATGCTGTCCGGATAAATGGAGAACTAACATCACCTGTGGTTCCATCGAGGGGAATCCGACAAGGAGATCCTATCAGTCCCTACCTCTTTCTGCTGTGTACGGAAGGGTTGTCAAATTATCCTCGTTCTTGTGTACTGTATGTATCTAGTACTTGTAGAATAGCCTTCTCAGTAGCTAGTCGATTCCATTTTCTCTTTGTTAGGTGTGTGTGCAGCTTGTTGGTTTATAGTGTGAATGTAATCCTTGATTTTAAAAAAAGGATTGTAAGTTGTTATGAATGGAAATAACAGACTTTTCTGTATTTTGCAATGTATCCTGGCATGAACTTACTAGAGTCAGGCCATAGTTACACAGTAACGTATTTGTGTGCCATATGTCAAACATATGCAGCAGATTCAGTTATGAGTATCAAATAAGTGTTGCTGAATGGACAATTTATGAAGGGATATGATAGAGAATCTATTAAGAATGGAGAACAACTGAAAGATAGATAGGTTCCATCATCCAGGAGATCACTTTTGCAAACCGTTTGGCAGCAGTACAGAGATTGCAGCAATGCTGCTAATGCAAAATTCATTTGTAACTCAACTAACAGAGAAGAAAGCTCAAATTCGCTCCATTACAACTAATACAAACACTTGGATGAAATAAAAATTTCTGGTGGATTACATGAAGTCTTGTTTAACACTCGGACAAATAAAAATTTCGAAACCATAACATGAAGTCTTGACTAACATCAACTAAAATAGTGCTACTAGTAAGCCATAGTTGTTCTTGCAAGTGATGCAGCTTTCATGAATCATGATGGACCACCTGTATGCGCATGTCTTGCACATTCAATTCTCTTCACATTCAGGTGTAAAACTTGAACACTTCAACATAAACAATGAATTAGTAAGAATAATTATGTGTAACTTAGCAAACTGAATACAGCCATGATCAGTGGAAGAAATTAACTTACAGAGAGAGGAACACTTGTTTTGTTTACGGGTGTGCTAAATCCTCCATCATTCAACTGCATTGGCAAACTATTGGTAGATTGCATTGCTGCACAAAGCCACAAACATGTACATAATAAGGCTTTGAAACGAGAAGCACTCATGTGTACTGTTGGTTAACCCATGCACACAATGGTGACAATGAACACTGGCACAAGAGGTTTTGTGATGTGTAAACAAACAACTTTGCTCCTTATTTTCTATTTATTCAACGATTACAAGGTTAACTTAAAACGAAAACTCAGGCTACAGCTAAGATGTGACTGCTGCCATCCCAACACTCATCGCCTGCCACCCTACATCACTAGCATGACCGTTTGAGTACCATGCCATTCCACGATCTGATCAGGGCTTTGATCTATTTTAACAACCTAGGACCAAGTAGAGTAAACAGTTTAACTCAAGAAAATACTAATTGTTGAAACTGACAGACTGAACAGCTAACAAAATCTACTGACGAAGCTAATGTTTTCTGAAGATTCTTAAACATCAGCTGGTTAACTGACATACAGTACACATAATTCATTCTTTGGCTATCCACATCGAGTCTGCATGATGAATGTTTGGTGTTGTGTGTTCGTATCAAGCTAGTTAACTTTTGATAATCCCTACGTGAGGCACCTAAGCAGCACTAGGAGATCGCTCGGTGCTGTTCATCACAAGAAAACAAAGCCAATGTGGGCGTAACTAGCATAGGCAGCGGGCGTGTTTTCGGAAGATTACAGCCTAAACAGCTCCCACGCTAGGATTTAGATCGGCCGGCTGGAAGCGCTTCGGATGCACGGATACACGAGTTGGCTGGATGCATAAGATATGGCGCCTATATATATTATGAATAGTTTCCACAATTTGTGCCACGTCATAATCCATGTATGTTGGTGGGTGGCAAGCTTGGTGGAGCGCTTTGTCTTGTCAGGAGGTATGGTTTTCTTTAGAGTCGGGAGAAATCCATGTAGTCTCGGCACCGACACGGTGACGTTTGCGAGTGTCGCCATTCCTTCCTAGCAGACGTCGGGTGTACCTCTTCCCTACCCTTCAAAGCGTATCAGGGGAAACCCGAGGACCTGTCCAGGCAACAACATCGTCGTCCCTTTTCTTATTAGAGGTGTTGCTTGGTACGCAGCGAGTCAAAATGGTAGGATCCTGGTGGGACTTCTCCAGAGGGCGCAGCGGTGGCTGAGTCATCTTCGTTTTCGTAGATCCACCGGTGTTGGCTCCGTTTTCTCTTTTGTTTCTTTTTATTTTCTTTTGGATTTTGGTTGTGCTGTTTGTAGGGGTTGCAAAGTTGTACCGTGTGGTTGCTATATAGCGGGACGGAAGTCCGTTTTGAGGAGAACTTGGGCTTCTTAAAAAGGTCAAACCAAGCTTGAATGGGTCCATTCTGTTACAATTCCGTGATTCCTGGCTGCTAGGTCTATCGTGGATTGTTAGTCAATGTGACGCGGGGTCGCACGCTAATCCCTGACGCAATCACGCAAGGGCAAAACTTCTCTTCCTTCGATTGGCAAAAAAACCCTTCCTTCCTTCTATTTTGGCGGCACACCTTGGTCTGAGTAAACCTGCAGAAACAAGATGGGAATAAGATCGAGGAGGAGAACCAGAACCCCGGCAAGCGACCCACCGTCTCGCCGTCGGCGGCGTCTTGATCTCCATGGGTTGGCGGAGCGGAGGGACTGGGCGGCGCTGCCCCCCGACGTGCTTTGGATCATCCTGAGCCTGGTCCCGCAAGACGACATCCTCTGCACAGCTGGGCTCGTGTGCACCTCCTGGCGGCGGCTAGCCCTCGACGAGCCGCTGCTATGGCGGCACATCGACCTCCCCGCCGAAGAGGACGAGGACGGACACCCTCCGGCGAGGTGGAAGGCGAGGGCGTGTGCCGCCGTGCGGCGCAGCGCCGGCCGCTGCGAGTCCTACCGCGGCCGCGTCAACCGTGACTTCCTGCTCTTCCTCGCCCGCAAGTACGTACGCGCGCATCAATCTCCTCTTCTCACTCACCTCTCACGTACACCTGTCCTTAATCCACTGATCCTGATTGCCATTGCTTTCCTATGCGCCTCGTGGCTTATTGCAGCGCGCCGTCGCTGCGGAGCCTCCACGTGACGAGCCGGTTTGACATGCCCTGCGAGAAGTTCATGAGGGTGCTGGCGAAGAAGCTCCCTCTGCTGGAGAAGCTCGTGCTGTCGCACGGCCTGAGCGACGATGCCTCCTTAGTCGCTCTTGTCGACCACTGCCCACGCCTCCGGCTGCTTGACGCCGCCGGCTGTCACACATTCAGTTCCATCTGCGACACGCTGCAAGCCAGACTGGAGAGCAAAATCGAGGATCTCCGGCTGCCGCAGGTCGTCCACTGTAGAGGATGGAATTGGATAGTCCGCTATAACAAAATAGCGTCGGTCGAAAAATATGTAGGAAGGGGTGTTTAGAAACGCTATATCGTGCTATTAGCGTCGAAATAGAGGGCATTTTTTTTTCCATGCCAAAACCTGCTGGGCTGTGATGCCTGTGTGATGATTATATGGCGCACTTTTTTTTTGCCTATCCTCTTCCGAAGTTCAATTCTTTTTTTTCTTGCTACTGAATCACATACAACAACTGAAGTAGCCGATGATGAAATTGCCTGATCATTTTACCTTGCAATAAATCAGTTACCATTATGTAAAGACTACACATAATTCGATGATATATATATCAAAATGCTCGTGCATTGTTTTCGCGAAAATGCAAAAGCTCCGTGTTTCGATTCGTTGGTAGAAAAAAGAGTTTACATTACAAGTCTATGAAAAGGCCGAACACCCACATTACACACAACACTCAAAACAAGGCTAGACAAAATGGCCGAAATTCGTCGAGTGCTCCTCCAAGACGCTGCAGAGTGAGCTCCTCCGCAAGACAGAACCCTTGCCGATGAAAGTTGGAGTGCTTGTGCATCGTCAAAATTACCAAAAACTTGCCAGCCACAGCCAAGACGCATACCACCCGAATCCCGCGAGCCCGCCACGACTCAGGTGGCAGCATTACTGCTCCGGCCTTGGCCCAAATCCAAGGAACACCGTCGGCGCAACGGCTAACTCCCAGCAACCTCGACAGACGTGCAAGCGTGCAGTCTTCAGCAGCCCGCCAACAAACATAGAAGCCAGCCCACCACTGCTCATCTAGAGGCATGCTCGCGCTCGGGGAACATCCTCGTCGCGCAAGCCACCGCGATACCACTTGAGAAGCCGGCACGCTACTACCTGCATCGCAAGACACCTCCCATGTGGTCAGCGCTGAGATCCACGAGGAAGAACTACGGCCCTAACTCAAGTTCCCAAGATGATGCCTCCGTGCAGGGTACGACGTCAAAGACGCCGTCGTCGCCTGATTTGGCAAGCCAAATAGGAGGTTTTAACCCAAAACATGAGACCCTAGGCAAGGGAGGTGCCGAAACTCCTCGATTACGCCGCAGAGGAAATGGCGCCCTTAGGCGTCGCCGTCACCAGCCCCGAAAGGCAGGGATTTCGCCCGGAGCATGGCACCTCACCACTGCAGGCACTATCTGTTCTTCGCCTAGAGCTCGTGTGCTAACCCTTTCCACTCAAAGCACTAGCCTTGCTAGGGCAACCTGCCAGCAGCATGTCCAACACGCCAGGTCGAGGGCAGCAATGCCCACAAAGGGACAGGCCGCCTAAGAGGGGCACCACCGAGCCGCAAGCGGCGCAGGTGCCTCCATAGGATGAGTCGCCGCGGGTCTGCATACATCCACCTCAGAGAGCATCGCCGGCCACCCAACACCGTCCCCCTTGCCGCCAGCGCCGCACGGACGCCTTGAGCCACCACGCCAAGATTGTTGACGAGGTGGCTCCTCGGCAATGGCCACCATGAGGAGCTTAGAGTTAGTGGAAGGTTGCATGTTAGCGCTAAACATCGGATACCAGACAAGCGGGAGGAAAGTTTTACCCAGGTGCGGGCCCTCGTAGAGGTAATACCCGTACGTCCTACCTGTCTGATCTTGATTATTGATGGAATCGACTACATTGGGGCAACCGACAGACTGTGTGGAGGTGTTCTCGCCGAGAGGCAAGGTGTTAGGGATTGGTGTATGCGTGAAGATTAAGAGAGAGATCCGACAGCCCTCTCCTCGCCTTTATATAGGAGGCCAGGTGACATAGGCATCCCCAATGGGCCTGCCGAAGAAGGTACCCGGGGTTTAATGGAGGCCCACGACCCAAAGTTTTACGTAGTTGGAAAGATAGAGTTGTATTGGGAATATTGACTTGTAATTATTGCGGGACGGTTCAGAAACCCTCCCGGACTCTGTAACTTGTACATCACGAAACCCTCGGCTCCGCCTCCTATACAAGGGGGAGTCGAGGGACAAAGAAAGGATCGATTCATTGTTTCACGTAACCCTAGTTTTCATAGCAGTCGAGTACTTTTCCGACTGAAACCTTCGAGATCTACTTGCCCTCTACTTCCAACTAAACCCTAGTCTACAACTCGTAGGCATTGATAAGTTAATCCCTTATCAATTGGCGCCGTCTGTGGTAATTAGAGGCGACAAGGATCTGATCTCGATGGCACGTTCGACATCATCAACATCTTCGGTAGCAAGCAACGCGATGGATCGAGGTAAACAGATCAAAACTGCTCTAGTCGATTTTGTTCCTCACCCACCCTCCCGTATGGATGCATATGCGTATCTGGAGGAGCCCATGGACATGGCGTTTGGAAGATTCCACTTCCGCGTCGGGAAGGAAGGATCTCATCGTCTCGCAAGATCGGATTCCGCGAGATTTGGTGTGCAGCTGGCTCCGATTCATCGGGATCGGTTTCATCGTTCGGGTACGGCGACGAAGAGATTTCGTCGGCAATCTCCTCCAAGCTTGCATCAAGCGACGAACTCATCAAGATCTTCGGCAACATATCCGTCGGGTCGTCTGCGGACTCAAATATAAGCAGCGATTCCGACAGCGTCGACGCTTTCGATTTCATCGACAGATCTACTTCTATTCGTGAGGTCTTCGCCGATCTATATGACGGTGTCATCGATATCGACGACAATCAAGCTTCAAAACATCACCAAGTGTACGCCATTGGTGAAGCAAGCCGAGCAGAGCCGGAGACATCAGAGGCTTTCGATGATTTGGAAAATCCATGCGTCGATCCGGCTGATCTCATGTGAGGTTTGGGCACCAAATACCTCGGTCCTGAACCAAGAGACAAAGTGCAACTCCCGCAAGAAGCTTGGGATAGAGCGACAAGAGCCATGAATGGCACAGAGCCGATGAATACCACTGCAACAGTCGCAGAGTTACATGCGTACCAATATAGGCTAGCCCGTAAGGGAAGAGAGCTCGAAAAACAAACAGCCGAACTCGAAAAGAGAAGAGCCGCTGCTTCTGTGTCAAGCAGGCGAAGGGCTGAGCTGAGCCGACATTCAGGAACTTCGGGAGACAACCACATAGATGGTCGTAACAGGGCAAGATCTCGACTGCAGAATATACCGGAGGCAGACAGGAAGAACTTGATCCAGAACCTCGACATGTATTTCATGTCGATTGACACAAGGGGGAACATTATCCCAAAAACTTCGGAAGCAGGATATATGGCGACACAGGCCTTTATACTGGCGAACAGGCCACCCGCAGGAGATCCAAGAGAGGCATTGTATAATATGGCTTTGGCCGGAGTTGGAGTTATGGGGACAGCGTTCGCAGGAACAAGCACACCTCCCGAAGGTGCTGCAAGGCAAAATAGTCCACGACCTACAGTAGCAGTGCAAGAACCCCCATGAACGTCGGCAAGAGACACAGCGGCGCAAACTCGGGTCGACAGGGCGCGACACGAGAGGAGAGAACGTCGGCAGTCACCTGAAGTAGATAACGAAGATCTGTGTGGACTCCCCTGTTTCACTCGACGAGTCCGCAAAACGCGAGTACCGTCAGATTTCAAGTTGCCTGATAGTTATAAGAAGTTCGACGGATTGCAAGATCCTGAGGATTGGTTGGTTGATTACCTGGAGACAGTAAAACTGATGGGTGGAACTAAGGCGACAGCTATGCAAAACATCCAGGTGTATTTAAGTGGCGCAGCTCGATCATGGATCAAGAAGCTTCCACCTGGATCTATCGACAGTTAGGAAACTTTCGAGGACCTGTTCGTAAAGAATTTCTTGTCTACATGCAAGAAGCCTGCGTCAATAGAGGAGTTGAGAGCCTGTCGACAGAAGTATGACGAGTCGATGAGGGTGTACATACAGAGGTGGAATATTATCAAAAACTCGGCAGAAAATGTATCTGACGAGAGAGCGATAGATGCTTTTGTCGGCGGGATCCGAAGGAAGGACTTCTCGAGAGTCCTGCCCGGATTCGGTTACAATACAATGGTAATCGATCTACTCCTTCCATATTTGAATGTCTCCTCGTCTTGTTCTTCAAGGATTCGCCAGTTTCCATCTGATCACTGCGCAACCGACGTCCTGAACCTCTTTGGGCTGCGGAGCTCCAGATGGGCCCCTGTTGGGCCAGACGAGGTAGGGCAATGTCGAGTACATGAAGGGTAATGTCCACATCAATGGTGTTGGGTTCTGTTCAACCCGGCCTGAGCAGTAGCACCATGCGCTCGGAGCCGAGGAGGATGAACAAGGTGGAGGTGTCTGACCGCACCCAGGCGTAGGGGGAGGGGCAGAACGACCAGGGCCCACTGATACGTCTCCGACGTATCGATAATTTCTTATGTTCCATGCTACATTATTGATAATATCTACATGTTTTATACACATTATATGTCGTATTTACGCATTTTCGGAACTAACCTATTAACAAGATGCCGAAGAGTTGCTGTTTTCTGCTGTTTTTGGTTTCAGAATTCCTAGTAAGGAAATATTCTCGGAATTGGACGAAATCAACGCCCGGGTCCTATTTTTGCACGAAGCTTCCGGAAGACCGAAAGGATAACGAAGTGGGGCGACGAGGCGCCGCCACGCCCGGGCCGCGCGGCCAGGGCCGCGCCGCCTGGTGTGTGGGGCCCGATACGTCTCCAACGTATCGATAATTTATTATGTTCCATGCTACTTTATTGATGATACCTACATGTTTTATGCACATTATATGTCGTATTTACGCATTTCTGGAACTAACCTATTAACAAGATGCCGAAGAGCCAGTTGTTGTTTTCTGCTGTTTTTGGTTTCAGAAATCCTAGTAACGAAATATTCTCGGAATTGGACGAAATCAACGCCCGGGGTCCTATTTTTGCACGAAGCTTCCAGAAGACCGAAGGAGAGTCGAAGTGGGGCCACGAGGTGGCTGAGGCGGCGCGGCCCGGGCCCTGGCCGCGCCGGCCTGTCCCTGGGCCCGTGCCGCCTCTTGACCTGCCCTTTCGCCTACAAATAGCCTCCGTCGCGAAACCCCGGTCCGAGAGCCACGATACGGAAAACCTTCCGGAGACGCCGCCGCCGCGTCCCATCTCGGGGGATTCAGGAGATCGCCTCCGGCACCTGCGGAGAGGGGATTCATCTCCCGGAGGACTCTTCATCGCCATGATCGCCTCCGGAGTGATGAGTGAGTAGTTCACCCCTGGACTATGGGTCCATAGCAGTAGCTAGATGGTCGTCTTCTCCTAATTGTGCTTCATTGTTGGATCTTGTGAGCTGCCTAACTGATCAAGATCATCTATACGTAATACTATATGTTGTGTTTGTCGGGATCCGATGGATAGAGAATACTATGTTATGGTGATTATCAATCTATTGTTTATGTGTTGTTTATGATCTTGCATGCTCTCCGTTATTAGTAGAGGCTCTGGCCAAGTTTTTACTCTTAACTCCAAGAGGGAGTATTTATGCTCGATAGTGGGTTCATGCCTTCATTGACACTGGGACAGTGACAGAAAGTTCTAAGGTTGTGATGTGCTGTGCCACTAGGGATAAAACATTGATTCTATGTCTAAGGATGTAGTTGTCGATTACATTACGCACCATACTTAATGCAATTGTCTGTTGCTTTGCAACTTAATACTGAATGGGGTTCGGATGATAACCTGAAGGTGGACTTTTTAGGCATAGATGCAGTTGGATGGCGGTCTATGTACTTTGTCGTAATGCCCAATTAAGTCTCACTATATTTATCATATCATGTATATGCATTGTTATGCCCTTTTCTATTTGTCAATTACTCTGTAATTTGTTCACCCAACATGCTTTTATCTTATGGGAGAGACACCTCTAGTGAACTGTGGACCCCGGTCCTATTTTTTACATCGCATACAATCTACTGCAATACTTGTTTTACTGTTTTCTTGCAAACAATCATCTTCCACACAATACGGTTAATCCTTTGTTACAACAAGCCAGTGAGATTGACAACCTCACTTTCGTTGGGGCAAAGTACTTGGGTTGTGTTGTGCAGGTTCCACGTTGGCGCCGGAATCCCTGTTGTTGCGCCGCATCACATTTCGCCACCATCAACCTTCAACGTGCTTCTTGGCTCCTCTGGTTCGATTAAACCTTGGTTTCTTTCTGAGGGAAAACTTGCTACTATGCGCATCATACCTTCCTCTTGGGGTTCCCAACGAACGTGTGAGTTACACGCCATCAAGCTCTTTTTCTGGCGCCGTTGCCGGGGATCAAGACACGCTGCAAGGGGAGTCTCCACTTCTCAATCTCTTTACTTTGTTTTTGTCTTGCTTTATTTTATTTACTACTTTGTTTGCTGCACCTAAACAAAACACACAAAAATTAGTTGCTAGTTTTACTTTATTTACTGTCTTGCTCTCTATATCAAAAACAAAACAAAATTAGTTACTTGCATTTAGTTTACTTTTGTTATCATGTCTAGTTCTGTACTTGTTACTTCTTCACCCGAGGAATTAGTTTTTACTTTTAAACAAGGGGATGAGGAAAGTTTTAAAGATGCTTGGTCCAGGATTTTTACTTCTTATCGTAAAACTGAACCTCAAATGACTCTAAGTTTGCTCCTTAGTAATTTCTATTTTGGTCTTATGATTCGCTATAGATATGCCTTGGATGCTCTAGTGGGAGGAGATTTCCTTCATTGTAATGGGGATCAAGCTTTTAATGCCATAAAAAAGTTGGTTGCATCACATGATTCAGCTAATAACTTTGATTCAGCCCTTATTAGCATTTATAATAGATTAAATACTCTTGAAACAAGTGCGTCTCGCCTAAATGAGAATTATGGATATATTCGTAACCGTCTTGATCAAGTTTTAGTGAACTCTGAACCTTCATTGTGGGATCCTACTATTAAAATTGTCATAGGTAACCAAACTCGTTGTGCTAATTGTGATATTATGACTGAATTTTGCCTAATGCCTGAGAGTATTCATAAATCATTGAAACTTTGGGAATTCTCTGAAGGGGGAGAAGGAATAACTCTTATTGATAACTCTGTTATAATTCCCAAAGGGATAGCTGCGGGTGTGCATACAACCATTCTTGGGATAACAATATCTATTGATTACCTTGTCATTGAATGCGCAGGAACATGACAAATCACACTCGGAAGATCCCTGCTGAAACTGCTGGGAGCAGTCATAGACGTGAGAGAAGGCACCTTAAAATTCACCTCTACACCCGGGTAGCCATACATTCCCTAAGCCAAAGAGTAAGAAAGAGGACAAGAAAGGTAAAGGTAAAACCCAAGGTAATGTCAATGTTTCATCTCGATGTTACTTGATTTGCACTTTCTGCGCCTAGCTGAAAGGCGTTAAAGAAAAGTGCTTATGGGAGACAACCCATGTTTTTACTACAGTACTTTGTTTTATATTTGAGTCTTGGAAGTTGTTTACTACTGTAGCAACCTCTCCTTATCATGTTTTTGTGCCAAGTAAAGTTTCTATGTCAAAGTTGATGTTATATTTGGGATCGCTGCGCAGAAACAGCATTGCTGTCTGTCACGAATCTGGGCACAAGTCTCTGTAGAAAATTCTAAAAAATCTGCCAATTTACGAGCGTGATCCTCAGATATGTACGCAACTTTCATTAGTTTTGAGTTTTTCCATTTGAGCAAGTCTGGTGCCACTTTAAAATTCGTCTTTACGGACTGTTCTGTTTTTGACAGATTCTGCCTTTTATTTTGCATTGCCTCTTTTGCTATGTTGGATGAATTTCTTTGATCCATTAATGTCCAGTAGCTTTATACAATATCCAGAAGTGAAAAGAATGTTTGTGTCACCTCTGAATGTGTGAATTATTAATTGTGCACTAACCCTCTAATGAGTTTGCTTGAAGTTTGGTGTGAAGGAAGTTTTCAAGGGTCAAGAGAGGAGTATGATATACTATGATCAAGAGGAGTGAAAGCTCTAAGCTTGGGGATGCCCCGTGGTTCATCCCTGCATATTCTAAGAAGACTCAAGCGTCTAAGCTTGGGGATGCTCAAGGCATCCCCTTCTTCATCGACAACATCATCAGGTTCCTCCCCTGAAACTATATTTTTATTCAATCACATCTTGTGTTCTTTACTTGGAGCGTCGGTTTGTTTTTGTTTTTGTTTTTGTTTGAATAAAATGGATCCTAGCATTCACTTTGTGGGAGAGAGACACGCTCCGCTGTTGCATATGGAAAAATATGTCCTTAGGCTTTACTCATAATGTTCAAGGCGAAGTTTCTTCTTCGTTAAATTGTTATATGGTTGGAATTGGAAAATGCTACATGTAGTAATTCTAAAATGTCTTGGATAATGTGATACTTGGCAATTGTTGTGCTCATGTTTAAGCTCTTGCATCATATACTTTGCACCCATTAACGAAGAAATACATAGAGCTTGCTAAAATTTGATTTGCATATTTGGTCTCTCTAAGGTCTAGATAATATCTAGTATTGAGTTTTGAACAACAAGGAAGACGGTGTAGAGTCTTATAATGTTTACAATATGTCTTTTATGTGAGTTTTGCTGCACCGGTTCATCCTTGAGTTTGCTTCAAATAACCTTGCTAGCCTAAACCTTGTATCGAGAGGGAATACTTCTCATGCATCCAAAATCCTTGAGCCAACTACTATGCCATTTGTGTCCACCATACCTACCTACTACATGGTATTTCTCCGCCATTCCAAAGTAAATTGCTTGAGTGCTACCTTTAAAATTACATCATTCACCTTTGCAATATATAGCTCATAGGACAAAATAGCCTTAAAAACTATCGTAGTATTGAATATGTACTTATGCACTTTATCGTTTATTAAGTTGCTTGTTGTGCGATAACCATGCTTCTGGGGAACGCCATCAACTATTGTTGAATATCATGTGAGTTGCTATGCATGTCCGTCTTGTCTGAAGGATCTATCACCTTAATGATTGGAGCATGCAAATTGTTAGAGAAGAACATTGGGCCGCTAACTAAAGCCATGAATCATGGTTGAAGTTTCAGTTTTGGACATATATCCTCAATCTCATATGAGAATAATAATTGTTGCTACATGCTTATGCATTTAAGAGGAGTCCATTATCTGTTGTCCATGTTGTCCCGGTATGGATGTCTAAGTTGAGAATATTCAAAAGCGAGAAATCCAAAATGCGAGCTTTCTCCTTAGACCTTTGTACAGGCGGCATGGAGGTACCCCTTTGTGACACTTGGTTGAAACATGGCATTGCAAAGATCCGGTAGTCCAAGCTAAGTAGGACAAGGTGCGGGCACTATTAGTATACTATGCATGAGGCTTGCAACTTGTAAGATATAATTTACATAACTCATATGCTTTATTACTACCGTTGACAAAATTGTTTCATGTTTTCAAAATAAAAGCTCTAGCACAAATACAACAATCGATGCTTTCCTCTTTGAAGGACCTTTCTTTTACTTTTATTGTTGAGTCAGTTTACCTATCTCCCTCCACCTTAAGAACCAAACACTTGTGTGAACTGTGCATTGATTCCTACATACTTGCATATTGCACTTGTTATATTACTTTATGTTGACAATATCCATGAGATATACATGTTATAAGTTGAAAGCAACCGCTGAAACTTAATCTTCCTTTGTGTTGCTTCAACACCTTTACTTTGATTTATTGCTTTATGAGTTAACTCTTATGCAAGACTTATTGATGCTTGTCTTGAAGTACTATTCATGAAAAGTCTTTGCTTTATGATTCAGTTGTTTACTCATGTCATTACCATTGTTTTGATCGCTGCATTCATTACATATGTTTACAAATAGTATGATCAAGATTATGATGGCATGTCACTTCAGAAATTATCTTTGTTATCGTTTTACCCTCGGGACGAGCAGAACTAAGCTGGGGATGCTGATACGTCTCCAACGTATCGATAATTTCTTATGTTCCATGCTACTTTATTGATGATACCTACATGTTTTATGCACATTATATGTCGTATTTACGCATTTTCGGAACTAACCTATTAACAAGATGCCGAAGAGCCGATTTTCTGCTGTTTTTGGTTTCAGAAATCCTAGTAACGAAATATTCTCGGAATTGGACGAAATCAACGCCCAGGGTCCCATTTTTGCACGAAGCTTCCAGAAGACCGAAGGAGAGTCGAAGTGGGGCCACGAGGTGGCGGGACGGGGCGCGGCCCGGCCTGGCCGCGCCGCCTGTCCTGGCCTCGTGCCGCCTCTTGACCTGCCCTTTCGCCTACAAATAGCCTCCGTCGCGAAACCCCCGTACCGAGAGCCACGATACGGAAAACCTTCCGAGACGCCGCCGCCGCAATCCCATCTCGGGGATTCAGGAGATTGCCTCCGGCACCCCCGGAGAGGGGATTCATCTCCGGAGGACTCTTCATCGCCATGATCGCCTCCGTAGTGATGAGTGAGTAGTTCACCCCTGGACTATGGGTCCATAGCAGTAGCTATATGGTCGTCTTCTCCTAATTGTGCTTCATTGTTGGATCTTGTGAGCTGCCTAACATGATCAAGATCATCTATCTGTAATACTATATGTTGTGTTTGTCGGGATCCGATGGATAGAGAATACTATGTTATGGTGATTATCAATCTATTGTTTATGTGTTGTTTATGATCTTGCATGCTCTCCGTTATTAGTAGAGGCTCTGGCCAAGTTTTTACTCTTAACTCCAAGAGGGAGTATTTATGCTCGATAGTGGGTTCATGCCTTCATTGACACTGGGACAGTGACAGAAAGTTCTAAGGTTGTGATGTGCTGTTGCCACTAGGGATAAAACATTGATTCTATGTCTAAGGATGTAGTTGTCGATTACATTACGCACCATACTTAATGCAATTGTCTTTTGCTTTGCAACTTAATACTGAATGGGGTTCGGATGATAACCTGAAGGTGGACTTTTTAGGCATAGATGCAGTTGGATGGCGGTCTATGTACTTTGTCGTAATGCCCAATTAAATCTCACTATATTTATCATATCATGTATATGCATTGTTATGCCCTTTTCTATTTGTCAATTGCCCGACTGTAATTTGTTCACCCAACATGCTTTTATCTTATGGGAGAGACACCTCTAGTGAACTGTGGACCCCGGTCCTATTCTTTACATCGCATACAATCTCTGCAATACTTGTTTTACTGTTTTCTTGCAAACAATCATCTTCCACACAATACGATTAATCCTTTGTTACAGCAAGCCGGTGAGATTGACAACCTCACTGTTCGTTGGGGCAAAGTACTTGGGTTGTGTTGTGCAGGTTCCACGTTGGCGCCGGAATCCCTGTTGTTGCGCATCATATTTCGCCACCATCAACCTTCAACGTGCTTCTTGGCTCCTCCTGGTTCGATTAAACCTTGGTTTCTTTCTGAGGGAAAACTTGCTACTGTGCGCATCATACCTTCCTCTTGGGGTTCCCAACGAACGTGTGAGTTACACGCCATCAGGCCCTCGTGCCGCCCCTTGACCTACCCTTCCGCCTACTTAAAGCCTCCGTCGCGAAACCCCAGTACCGAGAGCCACGATACGGAAAACCTTCCGAGACGCCGCCGCAATCCCATCTCGGGGGATTCGGGGATCGCCTCCGCACCCTGCCGGAGAGGAATCATCTCCCGAGGACTCTTCATCGCCATGATCGCCTCCGGAGTGATGAGTGAGTAGTTCACCCCTGGACTATGGGTCCATAGCAGTAGCTAGATGGTCGTCTTCTCCTAATTGTGCTTCATTGTTGGATCTTGTGAGCTGCCTAACATGATCAAGATCATCTATCTGTAATACTATATGTTGTGTTTGTCGGGATCCGATGGATAGAGAATACTATGTTATGGTGATTATCAATCTATTACTTATGTGTTGTTTATAATATTGCATGCTCTCTGTTATTAGTAGAGGCTCTGGCCAAGTTTTTACTCTTAACTCCAAGAGGGAGTATTTATGGTCGATAGTGGGTTCATGCCTTCATTGATACCTGGGACAGTGACAGAAAGTTCTAAGGTTGTGTTGTGCTGTTGCCACTAGGGATAAAACATTGATTCTATGTCTAAGGATGTAGTTGTCGATTACATTACGCACCATACTTAATGCAATTGTCTGTTGCTTTGCAACTTAATACTGAAAGGGTTCGGATGATAACCTGAAGGTGGACTTTTAGGCATAGATGCATGCTGGATGGCGGTCTATGTACTTTGTCGTAATGCCCAATTAAATCTCACTATATTTATCATATCATGTATATGCATTGTTATGCCCTTTTCTATTTGTCAATTGCCCGACTGTAATTTGTTCACCCAACATGCTTTTATCTTATGGGAGAGACACCTCTAGTGAACTGTGGACCCCGGTCCTATTCTTTACATCGCATACAATCTACTGCAATACTTGTTTTACTGTTTTCTTGCAAACAATCATCTTCCACACAATACGGTTAATCCTTTGTTACATCAAGCCGGTGAGATTGATAACCTCACTTTATTCGTTGGGGCAAAGTACTTTGGTTGTGTTGTGTAGGTTCCACGTTGGCGCCGGAATCCCTGGTGTTGCGCCGCATCACATTTCGCCACCATCAACCTTCAACGTGCTTCTTGACTCCTACTGGTCCGATTAAACCTTGGTTTCTTACTGAGGGAAACTTGTGCGCATCATACCTTCCTCTTGGGGTTCCCAACGGACGTGTACATCTACGCGCATCAAGCAAATTTCTGGCGCCGTTGCCGGGGAGATCAAGACACGCTGCAAGGGGAGTCTCCACTTCCCAATCTCTTTACTTTGTTTTTGTCTTGCTTTATTTTATTTACTACTTTGTTTGCTGCACCTAAACAAAACACAAAAAATTAGTTGCTAGTTTTACTTTATTTACTGTTTTCTCTATATCAAAAACACAAAAAAATTAGTTACTTGTCTTTACTTTATTTGCCTAGTTTACTTTTTGCTTATTTCATCATGCTTAATCCTAAGTTTACTTTGGAAAAGATACCGGTAGGGCGTGGGTGTATCATTGGAAGAGATAATATAGAAATTTTTTTCACCCATGTTAGTATGGATGAAGATTTTAAAGATATACCATTATTAAAAACTGCCCCTACTTATGAAAGTGCTGCTGCCTGTTTAATACACATGTTCGAAACTAGATTTGTTAATCTCAATCCCATAATACAACATATGTTTCTTACACTTACGGATATAGAGATGGGAGAAAAGAGAAATTTTGTTTTAAAAGTCCTTGTTAGAGAATTTGAAGATATAGCTAAAGAAGCTATAAAAGTTTTTATCAAGCATAAGAGGCTTGGTTTCTTTCCTGATTTTAAACAAATACTTGAAAAGATGGATATTGATAGAATTAAGTAAACTAGTAATGTTAATGATGGTAGGGAAATTAAAGCGCCAATACCTAGTAAGCTACTAGGGATGTATGAAGCTTTGGAAAATAATTATGCTTGGCTTGTTCCTGAAAGTTTGTTTGATGAGAATAGTAAGCCTAGGAGCAATGAGAGAGGAGTGACTTATATAGACCAGATACAATGCATTGTTGAGAAAACTCCCAACTCTCAAGGTAATAATGTTGATGCTTCTTCGTTTGAAAATACTTGATTTGCACTTTCTGCGCCTAGCTGAAAGGCGTTAAAGCGCTTATGGGAGACAACCCATGTTTTTACTACAGCAATTTTTGTTGTGTTGAGTCTTGGAAGTTTTTACTACTGTAGCAACCTCTCCTTATCATGTTTTTGTGCCAAGTAAAGTTTCTATGTTAAAGTTGATGTTATATTTGGGATCGCTGCGCAGAAACAGCATTGCTGTCTGTCACGAATCTGGGCCTAAGTCTCTGTAGAAAATTCGAAAAAATCTGCCAATTTACGAGCGTGATCCTCAGATATGTACGCAACTTTCATTAGTTTTGAGTTTTTCCATTTGAGCAAGTCTGGTGCCATTTTAAAATTCGTCTTTACGAACTGTTCTGTTTTGACAGATTCTGCCTTTTATTTCGCATTGCCTCTTTTGCTATGTTGGATGAATTTCATTGATCCATTAATATCCAGTAACTTTATGCAATGTTCAGAAGTGCAAAGAATGATTGTGTCACCTCTGAATATGTGAATTATTAATTGTGCACTAACCCTCTAATGAGTTTGCTTGAAGTTTGGTGTGAAGGAAGTTTTCAAGGGTCAAGAGAGGAGTATGATATACTATGATCAAGAGGAGTGAAAGCTCTAAGCTTGGGGATGCCCCGTGGTTCACCCCTGCATATTCTAAAAAGACTCAAGCGTCTAAGCTTGGGGATGCCCAAGGCATCCCCTTCTTCATCAACAACATCATCAGGTTCCTCCCCTGAAACTATATTTTTATTCAGTCACATCTTGTGTTCTTTACTTGGAGCGTCGGTTTGTTTTTGTTTTTGTTTTTGTTTGAATAAAATGGATCCTAGCATTCACTTTGTGGGAGAGAGACATACTCCGCTGTTGCATATGGACAAATATGTCCTTAGGTTTAACTCATAATATTCAAGGCGAAGGTTGAAACTTCTTTGTTAAATTGTTATATGGTTGGAATTGGGAAATGCTACATGTAGTAATTCTAAAATGTCTTGGATAATGTGATACTTTGCAATTGTTGTGCTCATGTTTAAGCTCTTGCATCATATACTTTGCACCCATTAATGAAGAAATACATAGAGCTTGCTAAAATTTGGTTTGCATATTTGGTCTCTCTAAGGTCTAGATAATTCTAGTATTGAGTTTTGAACAACAAGGAAGACGGTGTAGAGTCTTATAATGTTTACAATATGTCTTTTATGTGAGTTTTGCTGCACCGGTTCATCCTTGAGTTTGCTTCAAATAACCTTGCTAGCCTAAACCTTGTATCGAGAGGGAATACTTCTCATGCATCCAAAATCCTTGAGCCAACCACTATGCCATTTGTGTCCACCATACCTACCTACTACATGGTATTTCTCCGCCATTCCAAAGTAAATTGCTTGAGTGCTACCTTTAAAATTCCATCATTCGCCTTTGCAATATATAGCTCATGGGACAAAATAGCCTTAAAAACTATCGTAGTATTGAATATGTACTTATGCACTTTATCTCTTATTAAGTTGCTTGTTGTGCGATAACCATGCTTCTGGGACGCCATCAACTACTCTTTGTTGAATATCATGTGAGTTGCTATGCATGTCCGTCTTGTCTGAAGTAAGAGAGATCT
This sequence comes from Lolium multiflorum, assembly GCA_030979885.1. Taxonomy (NCBI): domain Eukaryota; kingdom Viridiplantae; phylum Streptophyta; class Magnoliopsida; order Poales; family Poaceae; genus Lolium; species Lolium multiflorum. The sequence continues at coordinate 5,207,234 of CM061753.1, forward strand.
ACCACCTTAATGGTTGGAGCATGCATATTGTTAGAGAAGAACATTGGGCTGCTAACTAAAGCCATGAATCATGGTGGAAGTTTCAGTTTGGACATATATCCTCAATCTCATATGAGAATAATAATTGTTGCTACATGCTTATGCATTAAAGAGGAGTCCATTATCTGTTGTCCATGTTGTCCCGGTATGGATGTCTAAGTCGAGAATGATCAAAAGCGAGAAATCCAAAATGCGAGCTTTCTCCTTAGACCTTTGTACAGGCGGCATGGAGGTACCCCTTTGTGACACTTGGTTGAAACATGTGTATTGCGATGATCCGGTAGTCCAAGCTAAGTAGGACAAGGTGCGGGCACTATTAGTATACTATGCATGAGGCTTGCAACTTGTAAGATATAATTTACATAACTCATATGCTTTATTACTACCGTTGACAAAATTGTTTCATGTTTTCAAAATAAAAGCTCTAGCACAAATACAGCAATCGATGCTTTCCTCTTTGAAGGACCTTTCTTTTACTTTTATTGTTGAGTCAGTTCACATATCTCTCTCCACCTTAAGAAGCAAACACTTGTGTGAACTGTGCATTGATTCCTACATACTTGCATATTGCACTTGTTATATTACTCTATGTTGACAATATCCATGAGATATACATGTTATAAGTTGAAAGCAACCGCTGAAACTTAATCTTCCTTTGTGTTGCTTCAACACCTTTACTTTGATTTATTGCTTTATGAGTTAACTCTTATGCAAGACTTATTGATGCTTGTCTTGAAGTACTATTCATGAAAAGTCTTTGCTTTATGATTCATTTGTTTACTCATGTTATTACCATTGTTTTGTTCGCTGCATTCATTACATATGTTTACAAATAATATGATCAAGATTATGATGGCATGTCACTTCAGAAATTATCTTTGTTATCGTTTTACCTGCTCGGGACGAGCAGAACTAAGCTTGGGATGCTGATACGTCTCCGACGTACCGATAATTTCTTATGTTCCATGCTACATTATTGATGATATCTACATGTTTTATACACATTATATGTCGTATTTATGTATTTTCTGGAACTAACCTATTAAAAAGATGCCGAAGAGCCAGTTCTTTTTCTCTTGTTTTGGTTTCAGAAATCCTAGTAAGGAAATATTCTCGGAATTGGACGAAATCAACGCCTAGGGTCCTATTTTTGCACGAAGCTTCCAGAAGACCGAAAGGATAACGAAGTGGGGACGAGGCGCAGCCACGCCGGGGCCGCGCGGCCGGGGCTGGGCCGCGCGCCCTGGTGTGTGGGGCCCTCGTGCCGCCCGACCTACCCTTCCGCCTACTTAAAGCCTCCGTCGCGAAACCCCAGTACGAGAGCCACGATACGAAAAACCTTCCGAGACGCCGCCGCGAATCCCATCTCGGGGATTCGGGGATCGCCTCCGGCACCCTGGGAGAGGGGAATCATCTCCCGGAGGACTCTTCATCGCCATGATCGCCTCCGGAGTGATGAGTGAGTATTTCACCCCTGGACTATGGGTCCATAGCAGTAGCTAGATGGTCGTCTTCTCCTAATTGTGCTTCATTGTTGGATCTTGTGAGCTGCCTAACATGATCAAGATCATCTATCGTAATACTATATGTTGTGTTTGTTGGGATCCGATGGATAGAGAATACTATGTTATGGTGATTATCAATCTATTACTTATGTGTTGTTTATAATCTTGCATGCTCTCCGTTATTAGTAGAGGCTCTGGCCAAGTTTTTACTCTTAACTCCAAGAGGGAGTATTTATGCTCGATAGTGGGTTCATGCCTTCATTGATACCTGGGACAGTGACAGAAAGTTCTAAGGTTGTGTTGTGCTGTTGCCACTAGGGATAAAACATTGATTCTATGTCTAAGGATGTAGTTGTCGATTACATTACGCACCATACTTAATGCAATTGTCTGTTGCTTTGCAACTTAATACTGAAAGGGGTTCGGATGATAACCTGAAGGTGGACTTTTTAGGCATAGATGCATGGATGGCGGTCTATGTACTTTGTCGTAATGCCCAATTAAATCTCACTATATTTATCATATCATGTATATGCATTGTTATGCCCTTTTCTATTTGTCAATTGCCCGACTGTAATTTGTTCACCCAACATGCTTTTATCTTATGGGAGAGACACCTCTAGTGAACTGTGGACCCCGGTCCTATTCTTTACATCGCATACAATCTACTGCAATACTTGTTTTACTGTTTTCTTGCAAACAATCATCTTCCACACAATACGGTTAATCCTTTGTTACAGCAAGCCGGTGAGATTGACAACCTCACGTTTCGTTGGGGCAAAGTACTTTGGTTGTGTTGTGCAGGTTCCACGTTGGCGCCGGAATCCCTGGTGTTGCGCCGCATCACATTTCGCCACCATCAACCTTCAACGTGCTTCTTGACTCCTACTGGTCCGATTAAACCTTGGTTTCTTACTGAGGGAAACTTGCCACTGTGCGCATCATACCTTCCTCTTGGGGTTCCCAACGGACGTGTACATCTACGCGCATCACCCACTAGAACCAGATCGGGCCCTCCGGGCCCAAACCAGAGCCGGCAAGCCCGCGCTGCCATCTCCGGCCGCCCAACACCGCATGCCGTCAGCGCCACCATCCCAGTGACGTCGCCGCCGTTGGCCACCCGAAAAACCACCTGGGTCGCGCCTGCCGCCACCGGAGTTGGTGGCCGCCCGAGAGCAGCCGCCGCCTCCAGCACGGGCACGCCACCACACCACGAAGCCGCCACGCCGCTGCCGAGGCAGCCGCGCCCCTCGTCAAGTGTGCCACTCTCACCGGCCCGTCAGCTCGCGCCAAGTCCTCCGCGTGAGGGGGAGAGGAGTCCCCACCGCCGCCAGCGCCCGGGCTTTGGCCAGCCACACCCTCCGGCGGCGACGAGAAAAGGTAGGAGCAGCGGGAGGGGGCCTGAGCAGGTGGCGGCTAGGGTTCCCTCCCGTCGCCCACGTGAGCCACGAGGGGGAACAGGTTTCACTACGGATTCATTTCCAAGGGTGGGGGTACATTGTTAGGGAAGTTGTTTCTACATTTTAGTTTACGGAAACACATATTCCGAAGTTATGCATATATTATCAATCCCCGCAAAATAAAATGTATGCACCATTTTGTGCCACGCCATAATCCATGACTTTTGCAAAATAAAATGATATTATATACTATACAAATATATATGAGTTGTTGAACTAACGAGAAATAATTTTATCCCATGCACAGAGAAGGTTTCGTGCATGTTTATGTTGTCGATTTCATTCTTTAAGATTCGAGCCACAATGTTCCAAGTTAATTTCATTATGTTTTAGTTTTTTTGTTGAGAGAGTTTGTGTTTCAGTTTAGATAGAAACGCAATAAAACCGAATGAAACGGTGCATCTGAGGTCCCGTGCACGAGAATCGCCGGGTTCTTGAACCAACCGGATGGTACATCCTGAACAGAATCGAAAACCGTGATAGTCCGAGTAACTCAGAGAGGTAAAAACGGATTGCCATCAGGCCACATCTTCATGCAAGGTCAAACTCGTGAACTCTGAGATCCTTGTACCGTATTTAATCTGGACTCTGGAGTCAGGCCCATGTCGGCTCGATCTGGGATGGAAAAGCAAACCTAACGAAAGTTCGAAACAACATGGGCAAAAAGTCGAGGAGAATCAGAACCCTGGCGATCGATCCGCCCACGGCCACACGCCGGCCCTCCGACCGCCACCAGTTTGACAGCGGCTGCAGGGATGTGCATCACAATCTTCCTCGGTCGGCGGAGTCGGCGGAGCAGAGGAACTGGGCGGCGCTGCCCCGCGACGTGCTGTGTATCATCATGAGCTTTGTCCCGCAGGCCGACATTCTTCGCGGTGCCGGCTTCGTGTGCGCCTTGTGGTGGCGGCTAGCCCAGGAAGAGCCTCTTCTCTGGCGGCGCATCGACCTCGCCGCCGCCACCGACGAGAACGAGGACGCCCCGGCGAGGTGGCAGGCGATGGCGCGTGCCGCCGTGCTGCGCAGCGCCGGCCGCTGCGAGTCCTTCCGCGGCCGCGTCAACGGCAAGTTCCTGCTCTTCCTCGCCCACAGGTACGTCGATCTCGTCTCTCTCTCGCGCTTACTCCTCTCTCGAATCTGCGTACTCCTCTCTCCTGATTGCGTTCGTCCTTGCAGCGCGCCATCGCTTCGGAGCATCCACGTTACGAGCCGATTTACCACGTCCAGCAACAAGCTCATCAGGGTGGTGGCGAAGAAGCTCCCTCTGCTGGAGCAGCTCGTGCTGTCAGACGACGGCCTGATCTACCGTGAAGCCTCGTTGGCCGCTTTCGTCGAACACTGCCCACGCGTCGAACTGCTCGACTCCGGCCGCCGTTTGCGTCTGAGCGACACAATGCTGCGTGCGATGGTGGAGAGCAGCATCAAGGATCTCCGGCGGACGGGACGTTTGAGGGGGCCGTGAGTGCCTCACGAAAATCTGTCTGGCTGTGAATTATACTATGGCGTTTCTTTTCTATCTTTTCCGGAAGGCAAAAAGAAACTGTTATTTTGCAAGTGAATTTTTGTCGGATGATTAGTGGAGTGATCATTTTCTTCTTGCCATAGAACATTGAACATGACAATCATCTTCTTCAGATGGTCTTTATGGCAGGCTGATTTAAATACCTCTTTTATTAATTATTTCCTTGCCTTTTTCTCATGTTTGAACTTTCTTTTTTCTAAGCATTATTCTCTGAACTTTAATTTCTAATGGACACACAACCTTCTTATAGCTATGTTGTTGGCATGTGGTTTTCTTTCGGATGAAATTCTCTACTACTAACTTTGTCTATAAATAGACGTATAAGATTTGTCTAAATCTGGATGTATCTAGAAGCTATTGGGTGTCTAGATAGATCCAGATTTAAAAACCCCCAGACAATTATTTATAGATAGAGCGATTATTTAAAAAGAAAGTTAGGTGTTCCGTCGTTAGCCCAATACCTCGTCTGTCTCGTCCTTCAATTCGTCAGCCAATCCACTCCACCGATTTTATTCGTGCATACACCAATCTCTCCGCACCTCAACAGTATTTTCATCCAATCACTCTAGTCGATCCTTTTTTACATCCAATCCCTCTCCCAGCCACGTCTCCTCTCGCTCGCCCGCCTAAAATGGTCAGCCTCGCCGATTGGCGCAACCACAACGCTGACAGCTGCCTACTACCTCTTCTCCCTCCTCTCTCTCTCCGTTCTCTCTATTTCCCTCGCCTCTCTCTCTCTCTCTCTGGTGTAGCACGTATTAGTTAGTTTTAATGTGGTGAAAGTTAGAGATTTCTTACATGATTCATGCATCATTATCAACAACTCTGGTGAAAGTAGGGTACTGTTGTTCTTGCCAGTTGGAAGTGGAAAGCAAAGTAAAATATTTTACTAGGATGCATATTCTCTTTTCGCCAGTACAGTGTTGTGTACTGCCAGCGGCTTGATGCCATCGGCTATCACACATTCAATTTGATCGACGACACACTGCAAGCGAGAATGGAGAACAATGTTAGGGATCTCCGGCTGTGGCACCTACAGAGTCCGGCTGGGCCCGAGTGTGGGGAGGTGAGCATGGCTGGCAAGTATGGGTCTAGGGAGGCGAGCGGTGGCCGTGGCTGTCTCATTCGGGTTGCGTTGGAGGTAGAAGGAGGAGGTAAAAGAAAAAGAACGGCATGCCCTTTTACACTTTGAATTTGCGATGTTTGTTCTGCCAAACTCAAATTCAAACTGTATTTCTGGTTTAAGGTGCATTTTATATGTGTTTTGAAGGACCGTAGTTTATGGTGTCGGCTAGATTTGCTTTAAGAAGGGGACCCACGGTCACTCGGAAGGAATAATAATTTTATGGGACCTGATCCACAAATTCAGTCTTGACCAATTTCACCAATCGACTTGTGGCATGCGTGTGAATTTAGATGTAAAAAAGACAACATAATCCCACTAGTTTTTTCTTTTTCGTAGCCACGTGTTAACTGGTGGAGTTGATCCCATAGAATTATTTTCCTTCCAAAGCCCTCTCCATAATTTTGTTTTGAGTTTTAAGCCCTCTCCCTCTGCCTCTATTTTCCTACTAGCAAAAGTGCCCGTGCGTTGCTACGGATTCTCCATCTCCTTCTTTAGACACACGTGCCAACACCTTCCTAAGCTCTGAGGTGTCACCTCTATGGCTTCCTCTTTTCCTGTTCATTCACTGAGTACGTTGTCTTTTCAAATTTGCCCATTCATTTTATTCCTTCATTTGGCACGCACTCACTCCGGTCTGATAAGATTGACGCGAGTGTGTATACTAATTAGGCTAGGTTAGGAATGCGTCGATTAAATCCGACCAGATGAGTACGTCTGAGCCAAACCTAGACATAAAAAAGCGAAAAAAAAAACTTCAGGCCAAAGAAGCCCAAAGGTGCTTCACCCCCTTGCTCGTTCCCAGCCATACGTACACATGAAAAGCAGAAATAAAAAACAGCAGGATGGAGAGGCCCATACGTACTTTATCCATTGCTCGTTCCCACAACCACCCTAGATCGCGCTGCTAATCCTTTCTCAGCGCCGCCACTCTTCTATTTCTGTACCGTACGCGACGCAACTTTCGTTCACCCCTCCTTAATTCTGAGCTTGCTCGCCGCATGGATCCCTCGATTTCTGCTAGCTGCCGTCGGGTCCCGGCGGCTCTGCTCATCTCTCTCACTCCGCCGCTGGCTCCACTCCATCAGGTGTCCTTCCCAGTTCCCACACACACCGCAGCCATTATTTTCCTTTAGCTCGCCGGGCGGGGCCGTCTGCTTAATTTCCAAGACAGTTTGTTTCCATTCCCCCATATATGAGCCATCTGAGTATTCCGCTCTCATTGATCATTAGATCTGCTGCTTATGCCTTTCGCTGCTTATGCCTTTCCTAAGCAACTTGTTGACATCCAGGAAATTTGAGTATATGAACCGGTAAAACTTGTCATAAAGAAACGAGGTGGTACTAATCTATGCAGAGTTTTATTCTCGTACGTGTTTGATATGGAGGGAAATACCAGGCTGTTCGTCCGGCAACGCGCCATCAACTGGTCCGGCCCACACGCCGGCGTCCATACGCCCACACGTTCCTTTCGGTCTTCTGATCCACGTTCGAGTTGGAAGACGCGGGATGTGCTGGCCTGGAGCGTCCGCACGCCGACGGTTCTCGTTCGTTCGGTGGGAAAAGAAGAAACAGAACGGACCGGTAGGTAGTATTTTTATGTATTATGTGATTTGGTGGGAGGGTAAAATCGTCCAAAAAAGTGTCGGACCAAGGAAACAATCCTCCCTTTATTATTAGGTATTAGATATAGATTTATTTTCCTTCCGGCGTAGCCTTTCTTGTTCTGGACATGCAACCTTTCCTTTCTTCCTGGATCCTTCTATTTTGCCGGCACACCCATTGCATGCGGCTCTATCTGGGTAAACCTACATAAACGAGATCGATGGGGATAAGGTCGAAGAAGAGAAACAGAGCCCCGGCAATCGATCCACACACTTCTTCTCCCTCACGCCGCCGGCGGAGGCTTGACAGCGGCAGCAAGGACGTGTTCGATGATCTACATCGGTCGGCGGAGGGTAGGGACTGGGCGGCGCTGCCCCACGACGTGCTGTTGGTCATCCTGAGCCTGCTCCCCCAAACCGAAGTCCTCCGTGGCGCGGGGCTGGCATGCGCCCCGTGGCGGCTGGTGGCCCTCGGCGAGCCGCTGCTGTGGCGGCACATTGACCTCGCCGGCGGCAATAAAAAGCACGTTGAGGGGTAGCAAGCCATGGCGTGTACCGCCGTGCGGCTTAGCGCCGGCCGATGTGAGTCCTACCGCGGCCGCGACGTCCTGATCTTCCTCGCCCACAGGTACCTGTACCTATACGCACGCACGCGTCGATCGATCTCGACGAATTTGCATCTGATCTACATATCCTTGCTAATTGCATCCGTGTGCGTGTCTGCAACTATCTGCAAGCAGTGCGCCATCGCTGCGGAGCCTCCACGTGCCGGGCCGGTTCGACATGACCAACGACAAGTTCATCGCGGTGCTGGCAAAGAAGCTCCCTATGCTGGAGAGGCTCGTGTTGTCGAACGGCCTGATCACGCTAGCTTCGTTGGTTGTTCTCGCGGACCACTGTCCTCGCCTCCAGTCAATCGATGCCGGCGGCTGTCGCACGACACGCGCCTTGCGCTCCACCGAACAAACGCTGCGAGCAAGTCTGAAGAGCAGGATCAAGGATCTCCGGCTGCCGCACCCGCAGTTCATAGGTTATAGGATAATACATACACTTCAGCGATTATAAAATACTACTAAAGCCTAAACGAGTAAATCTTTGAGATCTTCGAACTCTTTCTTCTCACAGAATACAATCTTACACTATTCTTAGGAATGACATAAATGTCAAACCAAAGACCTGTAATTACCACCTAGAGTTCTCCATAATCTTAATTTCATTGTCAAATGTATACGCGGGCAACCATTAAAATAATCAACGCAAGACAATACCTGTATTTCAGGAAAAAGCAACCGAACAACCTGGTCGATGTTGTAGGGAGCCGACAATACAAATCACTATTATCGAGAACGTAGCATCAGGAATAAATATTGCGAGAATAGTTCTCCTCGCGGGCAACCATGAGAAAAAGATCAAGATCGATCCGACGAAGCAAAATCTGAAGGACCATACCTAGAGAGAATTAACCTTCCAACACCACCATTGACATTGGGAATAAGATCTCGATGTCAAACAAAGCGTTGAAGATCACTTATTGTAGACAATGCTATCTCCATCGATAAGGATGCCAAAAAGAAGATGAATGACAAAACCATAAACTAATATATTAAAAACTCTACTTTTATTGAAAATTTCACTCATAGATCGAGTTTTCTACTCCTCCTAACACCGGTAAGGATGGCCGGAGGAGGGGGAACTGAATTAAGGTGGAGGCGGTGGTTGATTTCTTGGCGGATAGGCGGAGGCTAGGGTTGCATACCGGATTAAGAGGTGTCGCACGTCGACCAGTTGATACTAGGGTGGCTGTGGATTCCCCAAAGATATATGCAGTTGTGACGATCGAAAATACAACTTCTACATATATGTGAGGTTCTGGGCTTATCCCGGACGTCCAATTGTGCGCTTAGATTCGTGCAATCTCTTTGACAATATACCCTAAGCTATACCCCTTTCATATCACTCAGCCCCTCTTTTTTTTAGTTTTAACATAGCATACCCCTTCCGTACTTTCATTTTGTAGAAGATGTATTGAAATATTTTTGATTAGTTTTTTACTATCATATTAATTGTACGTAAGAATGAGCATATAAGTTAATTTTTCCAATACGTAATAGACATGTGTATTTTTTCCCAAGACACACATATACAGGCTTGGGAATATTAGACCATGTTAGGAAGCATAGAGGCTAAATATGGAAGAATTTGTAGATTAACAAAGGAAGAAAATAGTGTAGGAAGAGAAAGAATCACGAGCACTGCATAGGGGACATGTTGTTTTTTTGTTGAGAGAAGTAGGGGATGAGTTTGGCTTGAAGATGGACATGTAAACTTTTGTTGCTTATATGGGATGAAAATAAACAATGTACAGGTTGATTTTTGCAAAATGTACAAGCACAAATCTCCAACGCCACCCGATGGATGGGATAAGACCAAAACACCCACAACCATGTACAAGCACTGCATTGGAATAGTGTGGCACTAATGGGTTTGAGAATCCAGCGCGGAGTGCATAAGGCGCCCCGAACGTGGAGGCTCCCCTCGCCACCACACGCCGTACCTACACACCCCGTTTGCCCATAGCCGCACCATCTATATTCGAACTGGCGAGAAGAATGAGGAAAGATCAATCACATAATCTAGGCCAGGGATAAGCACGCCATGAGGCTTACGTGTGCCGCATGACGGAGCTCTGCACACGCGTAGTGTCCAATTGTAGGACCCACGCCAGCGAGCGGTGAGGCCAAGAAGGCATGGGTTATGCATCTCGGACTACTTCTTGACATTGGGTAGGCGGAATCACCGTGCTCCACGAGACACGGAAGGGTAAGACAAAAACGACCTTCCACGTAACATGTTTGATGAAATTCCTAGCTTACATAAGGATAACAATGATAAGACAAAGGGGTTATTCGCAAAAAAAAGTATCAAGTGAGAAAAACATTATAAGAAATAATGTTTTCATGATAAATAATAAACATTATAAACATTCTACTCCCTCCGATCCATATTATTTGATGCTAATAGGAATATATCTACAACTAAAATGTGTCTAGATACAAGTATATTAACAACATGTAATATGGATCGGGGGTACTACTACTATTATTATTATATTTATAAATAATAAAATATAATATAATAAGAAATAACTTTGTTGAATAGGTATTGCTAGTTTTCATTAGGTAAGATAAGATCTAGACAGGAAGCAACAAAATGAAACCAACTTTGTCATTAGGAATTTGCAAGAATTTCAAGTGGGATGGTTACTGGAAGAAGATGATTTTTGTTGTTGTCAAACTAGGCCTAATCCTTGAATTTCCCGTGCAAACTAAGATCAAATAATTTGAGTTGAAACAACCTTTTTGCACATCCTCCATGAAATGGGTGATAAAACAACGTAATGTTTGAGTCAGCATATGCGTAGGTAACTCTCTATCCTAGCTCTACATTATTTTTCGAGATGTGTGACCAAGATTATTATATACTATTGCACAAGACTCAACACATGTTTCTTATTGACTCACATAAACTTAGCAGTAGGACCCATCAAGATTCCTCTCCATCTTAGATATATTTAGACGGTCAAGATAGAAAGTTACCTACCCATATGTTGGCCAAATTCACAGTACTCAAACCGTGATAATTTCTTCATGCACGTCAAACGGACTCCATCAACTCATATCTTCATGCCCCTAAAAAAACTCATATCTTCATGCAAGGTCAAACGTGAATTCTGAGATCCTTCTATTTATATTGGAAAGCAGGGCCATGTTTGTGGACTAGATCTGGAGTGGAGAAAAAGGCCTAACGAAACAAGATGGTCAAAAAGTCTAGGAGGACGTTCAGAACCCGAGAGATCCATCCGCCGCCACGACGTCGGCCCTCCGGCGGCCGCCAGCTTGACAGCGGCTGCAAGGACGTGCATCCCGATGCTCCTTTGTTTGCGGATCGGAGGAACTGGGCGGCGCTGCCCCGGGACGTGCTGTGGGTCATCCTGAGCCTTGTCCCGCAGGCTGACATCCTCCGCGGCGCCGGGCTCGTCTGCGCCTCATGGTGGCGGCTAGCCCACGACGAGCCTCTGTTTTGGCGCCACATCGACCTCGCCGCCGCCGCCAACGAGGGTCCACCGGCGAGGTGGATGCCGATGGCAGTTGCGGCCGTGCGGCGCAGCGCCGGCCGCTGCGAATCCTTCCGCGGACGCGTCAACGGCAACTTCCTGCTCTTCCTCGCCCAGAGGTACATATCGATCTCGCCTCGCCTCTCACATCTAGCAACTCACCTACAGGCTATCATGGTCGATTGATCTGCATGCCCGTGCTTGCAGAGCGCCATTGTTGCGGAGGCTTCACATGACGGGCAGGGGCCGACTCGATAACACGCCTGGCGAGAAGTTCATGAGGGTGATGGCGAGGAAGCTCCATCAGCTGGAGGAGCTCGTGCTGGCGGAGAGCTTGATCAATGGAGCCTTGTTGGCCCCTCTTATCGATCACTGCCCACGCCTCCAGCTGCTCGACGCCGGCAGCTGTTACACCTACAGTCCGATTGACAGCACGCTGCGTGCGAGGCTGGAGGGCAGGATCAAGGATCTCCGGCTGCCTTGTCTGGCCGTCCTCTGCAGATGATAACTGCATATTGGGCCGCATACTCGGACGTGACGTTTGGACAGGCTGCGAAGAGCCTAAAAAAATCCAGCTGTAAATGGCCATATGTTCTTTTTTTCTACCTATTCTTAGAGGGCAAAAAAAAAAAATCCCCAAGAAAAAAAAGATGGCCAAAAGGAATTGCTATCAACAGGCAGGTGGAGTCATCGGATGGTTGATTCCCTGATTTTTTTTTTCATTGCAAAATAATCATAAATAGTTGTCCATTTTCATTGCAAAATAATCATAAATAGTTGTCCATAGAAACTACATGTAATTCGACGATAGTAAAGGGTTATCTGCTCTCCATTTCCTCTCTACTAGTGGAATGGTGTGCGTTCAACGATAGTAAAGGGTTATCTCCTCTCCATTTCGGAGCTTAGTGATACAATTGATAAAACTAGCTAATGATACCATAGTAATATGTAGTGACACTTAATGATTATCATAACATGAGGCTTACTTCAAAATTTAGCATCTTCAATGAACATGATGTATTCGCATATCTCAGTCAACTAACTTACTATGTGGTTTGGTGGACACGATGCAAACATAATGGGGATGTTTTCTTTGGCTACATCACATTGGTGTTTTCCCTCTGGACTCGGTGGTTCCGAAATATCACCGTTAGATCCATTTTGTTCGTCTTTAGATTGATCACAAATTAGACCGCCTCTTATCTTATTCTGTACCAAATCATGCAATATAACAACTAATTTCCTTTGGAATGCTTTCATATCCTCTACAAAGTAGTACGAAAAGTTACTCTAGTAAAATAATAATGTAAGATGAAAGATACTATTACTTGTGGTCAGGCAAAAATAGTATGCGATATATGTAGCCCGAAAGCATACATGTCCAAAATCCCATAAAGTTTGACATGAACAACCTACACATGCACTACAAGATTACTGTGCATCGGCTAGTGTAAATATTCAACGGTTTGTTAGCTATTCAATACACTACTTTTTGGATCAACATAGTTTTCGCATTCAGTTTTAGATATCAATCATTATGTACTCGATTTTGGACATGCATAATTATTGGCCATGTGGCGACATCAATATCGTGCTATTTATACCTTTTGTCAAATCCCCTTCTTTGGGATGCATTGAAAAAGGACAATCACTTCATTTTATTGGTAGAGCCTTAGTAGCTGCCAGCTCCTGCAAGCGGCAGGGCAAACCCTAGCTCCCTTAGCCGCCAACCCCTCTGCCCTCCTTCCTTCCCTCGCCGCCGCTAGAGGGCGTCGCCAAAGCCCCGGGGACAGCGGCGGGGCCTCTTCTCCTCGCGTGGCGGTCGACATGGACGTTGGGTTCGGCGCAGGACACGACGACGCGGTGGCTCGTCCACAGTGTGGGGCTTGCGCAGCTCCGACGGGGTGGTGGTGCGCTGGCTACATGCTGGCGCCGGCATGGCCGTGGTGAAGGGATGGCTGCGGCGGGCCCAAATCTGGGTCTACGGGCCTATGTTTGGACCTCATCTGGGTTGCCTGGGTATGGGAGGGTCTGATGAATGTGTTGCTTGCTAGGGTGCAGGCTCAGTTCCGCGTGTGTACATGTGTGGGTGCTGGTGTCGATGCCGGCGGGGTCGAACTTCTCCCATGTGCCCTGTACATGCAGGGGATGCATGCTCTCGGTAGGGACCGAGTTTCCTACCTCGGGTATGCTCCTGCTCGTGAGAGTTGGGTTCGTGGCTGATCGGGTAATGTTTTAGTACGATTCCCTTTAACCTGAGTTGACTGTTGTGGGGTTCGGTTTGTCTCGGTTTTTCTCTGGTAGGATTGGCGGGTTCCGCTGGGTTCATGGCATGCTGGGACGCTAGCGAGCTTGTGTTGCCTGCCAAAACCCACCGGCGAGCAGCGACGGGCAACACGTAGAGCCGGGAGGCTCCCAGGACTGCTGGTGGGCCCTGGTCCCTCGGGCGACGGCCCGCAGTGCTCTGGCACACGTCCGACGGTCGCAAGGCGTGCCACGACCTATACAGTCGGGGAGGTGTTGGATTGTTTCAATTAGTTTCTGCATGGTAGACACGTAAACATTAAATGAGCCTCGATCGGCTCTCAGGTTATCCTGATCGAGAGCCGATCAACCCATGGTTCATAATGGATATGCAATAACATGGGGTTTCTGCTTTACCAATGCTAAACTAAATCAATCTACAGTTTAGGGTTTTCCGCATAACGAACATCCTACACGTAGTTGAGCCTGAGATACAAAAGATAACAGCAAACTAACCCAAAACGGGGCTTAAAAACCAACACGGAGTCAATTCCCGGAACATCCCTTCTTGGATCGGCAAACCGCACCTTACGCACTACTGGATCATTCAACCCGTTTGCAAGGCCTAACCATACGGATATCAAACTAATCCTTGAAGAACAAGGACAACTATAACAGATCGAATCTACTAAACAAGGATAAAGCAGGATGCTGCCCTTACAACTAAAATAGGTGTAAGGACAGCTAGATATTCAAGGGCAGCACAGCTACGTAAATACATCAAAAAAGCATCGATGCAAGCCCTAAAACATCTACGATAAACATTGTTACTCGCCATAAAAAAGGCTTCATACGAGCAACACCAAACAACGAATAAACAGATCTGCCTAGATCGCAAGATGCGATCTAGGCAGCATACGCTTACCGGAAGAAACCCTCGAAACAAGGGGTGGCGATGCGCCTGGATTGTGTTTGTTGTGAACGTGATCGTCCTCCTTTCTCAATAACCCTAGGTACATATTTATAGTCCGTGGACTTTCTATCTTTGGAAATACATCTAATCGTGTACGAGCTAAACTCTATCTATTAATTCTAAACTATGCGATCTATCATAATGTACAGATACACGGGCAATCTAGCCCAAATCCTCTCACGAGGCCGATTCAGAGATACTCCACGTGTACATCCTTCAAGCCCATCTCAATTACGGCCCATCTCTTGATCTGGCCAAAATCTGGTGATAACACATGCCCCCTGATTTTGAAAATAATAATTCCAAAACCACTCTGTTTTCTTCACCATGATTTGACATAACGAGCAAAACTGCGTTAGCCGAACCGCTCGGTGCCCTTTCATCATGATGCCTTGCCTTCTCAACTTCTCCTCTGCACGATTTGACAGTCTTGGCAACGCATCCTCGAAACTGCCACAGCATTGAACCATCTTTCATTATATCCCTTTATTTAAACTCGTCCAGGCTTCTTCATCCCCCTGCTCCGAGTATCCATCGGCAAAAACCCTCTCAGCCGCCATGGATTCCTCTTCCTCCTCTGTCTCCTCCGGCCTTTCCTTCCGGTCCTCCTCCTCCAGTGAACTAGAACCGGAGGTCAATCGATGGCCATCTACGAGGCCGCGCGCGGGACGCGGGGCTGGGACACCTCCATCCGAGGCCCACCGACGAGGAGGAAGAGGAGACGGAGGAGGACTCCTCCTCGAGGAGTATCCACCGACCAAGCGGGTCGGATGTCGGCGACAGCGACGACGACGAAGAGGAAGATGAAGCCCCTGTCGACGGCTTCATCAGCAGCGACGAGGACCTCGCCGGAAGCAGTGCCGACGGTAGCTACGACGGCGATGACGAGGGCAGCAATGGCCCTTAGATTAGGGACTAGAAATAGGGCTAATAGTATTGCATTAGGCCCTAGATCATCCTTTTGAGAGCAATCGGCTCTGATTGTAAAGCCTCTCTTTGAATTAATGAAAATTGTTCCCCAATTTGCTCTTTCAATTGTCCAATTTCAAATCTTCCGATGGTCAAAGCAGGTCAACGCACCAAGAACCGTAGCGTATCGGTCTTTCACCATCAAACGCTCATAAGGCCAACCGAAAACCAAATTAGACAGGTTTAAGCAGACATTTCCAAAATTCAGATGATAACTTTGATGCCTCATAATATTTTGAACCTCTATAGTCGATGGCTGCGCATCATTGTTTTTATTCTAAAGTCGATGTCCGTGCATCGGTTTGTTTCTTTTTTCTGGCGATTTCATGAATCGGCCCCCATATTCACTATCCCTCATCCCACATACTTGGAAATACTTCTTGAGATGCGGCCATTGACAACCACTGGGAATTTCACACCGTCCAGTTGCTCGAGCATGTATGCATTACCCTTTAAAACTTGGTCGACTCTGTACGGCCCGTGCCAGGAGACCATTTACCATATCTGCATCCTTAGTTCCCAATGGCAATACGGCTTCCCATACCAGGTCATAACGTGGAACTCCTTGGGTCTCACCTTCTTATTATATGCACGAGCTACCTTAGCTTTGTTCTCCTTAATCTTCTCAAGCGACCACAGCCTGAGCTCCGTCACATCCTCAATGCTATCACTCATCAGGGCTGCATACTCTTCAGTTGTTAAATCATTCTGAAACGCAACACGTCTCGATCCAGCCGTGATTTCCCAGGGTAGTACAGCTTCTTGTCCATAGACCAGATGATATGGCGAGGTTTTGATCGCTCCATGACATGACATACGGTATTGATTCGTTCAGCAATAAGATCGGCCAGCGCTTGTCCCTTGACTGCTTTCGCAGGCTGATACCGGATATCAAATTCCGATAATGCAAACATCCATTTACCGAGTCGGCCTTTTAACACAGGAGCCGACAGCATGTGTTTGATGACATCTGATTTGCAGATGACGACAATCTCCGTAGTCCACAAGATGTGGTGAAGCTTGGTGCAGGTAAAAAATAAGCAGAGGCACAACTTCTCGATCTCAGGGTACCTCGTTTCTGCATCCAACCTTCTGCTGAGATAGAAAACAACTTTCTCCAGGCCATCATAAACTTGCACCACCGAGGCAATGGAAGTGTCGGCTACGATAAGTAAATATAGAATGGCTTTGTCTTCTTTGAGGTGGCACCAACACAGGTGGTTTCATCAGATACTCCTTAATCTCTTCGATCAAACGCTCGCTGTTGTTCTGCCCCCCAGTGGAACTCGTCATCAGACTTGATTTTTACCAACCCCATGAATGGCTCGATTCGCCCCGACAGGTTGGAGATAAACCTTGACGAAGTTGATCTTGCCGGTGAGACGGAGTTCCTTCTTCGTGGTAGGTGGCTGCATTGTTCGCACTGCCTCCTGACTTTTCAGGCCGATCTCAATTCCGCGCTCATGAACTAAGAAACCCAAGAATTGACCGGCCGAGACACCAAAGGCACACTTCTTTGGATTCATTCTCAATCCGAACTTTCTAGTTCGGTCTAGGACGTGTCGCAGATCCTCCAAGTCTCCTTCCACTGAGACAGACTTGACTACCACGTCATCGATGTAAATCTCCACCAATTTGCCGATCAGATCATGAAAGATGTAATTCATGGCTCTTTGGTACGTTGCGCTAGCATTTTTCAAGCCAAACGTCATGACTACATATTCAAACAAGCCACCGATCCTGGCACTCGAATGCGGTCTTTTGTATATCTTACGGAGCCATGAAAATCTGGTTGTAGCCAGGATAACGTAGCATAGAAAACAAAAAATTTTCCTACGACGAACACGCAATCCAAGCCAAGATGCAATCTAGAAGGGTAGCAACGAGGGGATTGTCGAGACTCACCTTGAAGAGATTCCAAAGCCTACAAGAGGAGGCTCTTGTTGCTGCGGTAGACGTTCACTTGCCGCTTGCAAGCGCGTAGAAGATCTTGATCACGATCGGTTCCGGCGCCACGAACGGGCAGCACCTCCGTGCTCGGTCACACGTTCGGTTGTTGATGAAGACGACGTCCACCTCCCGTTCCGGCGGGCAGCGGAAGTAGTAGCTCCTCTTGAATCCGACAGCACGACGGCGTGGTGTCGGTGGCGGTGTAGAAGTCCGGCGGAGCTTCGCTAAGCTATGCGGGCAATATGAAGTGGAGGAGCAAAGCTAGGGTTTGGGAGGGGTGGCCGGCCACTCTATGGGGGGCGGCCAGCTTGTGGTCTTGGGGTGGCCGGCCCCCTCCCTTGGCCCCTCATTATATAGGTGGATCCCAAGTGTTGGTGTCCAAGTCTTCGAATAAGACCCGAAACCAAAACCTTCCATATGGTGGGAAACCTTCCCTCCCACTAGAGGTGGGATTTCCACCTTCCATAGGGGGGTGGCCGGCTGGGGAGTCCACTTGGGACTCCTCCCCCTAGGGTTGCCGGCCATGGAGGTGGAGTCCCATGTGGACTCCACCTTCCTTGGTGGTTTCTTCCGGACTTTTCTAGAACCTTCTAGAACCTTCCATAGAACCTTCCGCATCATTTTATTCACATAAAATGACATCCTATATATGAATCTTATTCTCGGACCATTCCGGAACTCCTCGTGATGTCCGGGTTCCATCAGGACTCCGAACAAATATTCCAACTTCATTCCATATTCAAGTACTACCATTTCAACATCCAACTTTAAGTGTGTCACCCTACGGTTCGTGAACTATGCGGACATGGTTGAGTACTCACTCGACCAATAACCAATAGCGGGATCGGGAGATCCATAATGGCTCCCACATATTCAACGATGACTTTGGTGATCGAATGAACCATTCACATATGATACCAATTCCCTTTGTCACGCGATATTTTACTTGTCCGAGGTTTGATCATCGGTATCACACTATACCTTGTTCAACCTCGTCTCTGACAAGTACTCTTTACTCGTACCGTGGTATGTGGTCTCTTATGAACTTATTCATATGCTTGCAAGACATTAGACGACATTCCACCGAGAGGGCCGAGTATATCTATCCGTCAGGATGGACAAATCCCACTATTGATCCATATGCCTCAACTCATACTTTGGATACTTAATCCCACCTTTATAACCACCCATTTACGCGGTGGCGTTTGATGTAATCAAAGTACCTTTCCGGTATAAGTGATTTACATGATCTCATGGTCATAAGGACTAGGTAACTATGTATCGAAAGCTTATAGCAAATAACTTAATGACGTGATCTTATGCTACGCTTAATTGGGTGTGTCCATTACATCATTCATACAATGATATAACCTTGTTATTAATAACATCCAATGTTCATGATTATGAAACTAATCATCTATTAATCAACAAGCTAGTTAAGAGGCTTACTAGGGACTCTTTGTTGTTTACATATCACACATGTATCAATGTTTCAGTTAATACAATTATAGCATGGTATATAAACTTTTATCATAAACATAAAGATATATAGTAACCACTTTTATTATTGCCTCTTGGGCATATCTCCAACAGTCTCCCACTTGCACTAGAGTCAATAATCTAGATTACATTGTAATATACCTAACACCCATGGCATTGGTGTTGGTCATGCTTTGCCCTAGGGAGAGCTTTAGTCAACGGATCTGCTACATTCAGATCAGTGTGTACTTTGCAAATCTTTACTTCTCCATCTTCGATGTACTCGCGAATCGAGTGGTAACGCAGCTTGATATGCTTCAGCCTCTTGTGTGACCTTGGCTCTTGTGCATTGGCGATGGCACCCATGTTATCACATTAGATGACAAATGGGTCCAATGCACTAGGAACCACCGAGATCTACACTGAACCTCTTCATCCATACCGCTTCTGATGAAGCCTCTGAAGCCGCTATGTACTCCGATTCTGTTGAGGATTTGCCACCGTGCATTGCTTCGAGCTTGCCCACTTGCGCAGCACCATTCAATATAAACACGTACCAGTTGTGACTTAGAGTCATCAGGATCAGTGTTCAACTTGCATCGGTGTAACTTGTTACAACGAGCTCTTGGTCACCTCCATAACAAAGAAACATATCCTTAGTTCTTTTCAAGTACTTGGGATATTCTTGACCGCTGTCCAGTGTTCCATTCTGGATCACTTTGATATCTGCTAGTTAAACTAACGGCATGTGCTATATCCGGTCTTGTACATAGCATGGCATACATGATAGAGCCTACTGCCGAGGCATAGGGGATCCGACTCATCCTTTCTCTTTCTTCTGCCGTAGCCGGTCCTTGAGTCTTACTCAAGACCTTGCCAATAACATAGGTAAGAATCCTTTCTTACTTTCGTCCATTCTAAACTTTTTAGAATCTTGTCCAGGTATGTACTCTGTGATAGCCCTATTAGACGTCTTGATCTATCTCTATAAATCTTGATGCCTAATATGTATGATGCTTCACCAAGGTCTTTCATTGAAAAACTATTATTCAAATAACCCTTTACACTGCTTAATAGTTCTATATCATTCCCAATCAATAATATGTCATCTACATATAATATCAGGAATGCTACAGAGCTCCCACTCACTTTCTTGTAAATACGAGGCCTCTCCATGACACTGTATAAACCCGAAGTCTTTGATCACCTTATCAAAGCGTCGGTTCCAACTTCTCGATGCTTGCTTCAGTCCATAGATTGAACGCTGAAGTTTGCATACTTTGTCAGCATTTTTAGGATCGACAAAACCTTTGGGTTGTACCATATACAACTCTTCCTCAATGTCTCCATTAAGGAACGCCGTTTTGACATCCATCTGCAAATCTCATAATCGAAAAATGCAGCTATTGCTAACAAAATCCTCACAGATTTTAGCTTCGCTACAGGTGAGAAAGTCTCATCGTAGTCAACACCTTGAATTTGTCGGAAACCCTTTGCGACAAGTCGAGCTTTATAGACAGTAATATTACCATCAGCATCTGTTTTTCTTTTGAAGATCCATTTATTCTCGACAGCCTTATCAGGTAATTCTACCAAAGTCCATACTTTGTTATCATACATGGATCCCATTTGGATTTCATGGCTTCTTGCCATTTGTTGGAATCGGGCTCATCATCGCTTCTTCGTCGCACGGTCTTCATCATTGTTATCCACAATCATGACATTTAGACAAGGATCATACCAATCTGGGTGGCACGATCCCTTGTCGATCTGCGAGGTTCAGTAGCTGTCTCATTTGAAGTTTCATGATCATTATCATTAGCTTCCTCTGTTGCCGGTGTAGGTGGTACGGGAACATTTTCGATCTGCGCTACTCGATCAGCAGAGTAAATTCTTCAATCTCATCGAGTTCTACTTTTCTTCCAGTCACTTCTTTAGTGAGAAATTCTTTCTCAAGAACCGTTCTTAGCAACAAAGATCTTGCCTTCGGATCTGTGATAGAAAGTGTACCCTATAGTTTCCTTAGGGTATCCTATGAAGACGCATTTCTCGCTTTGGGTTCTAGCTTGTCCGGTTGTAACTTTTACATAGGCTTCGCAACCCCAAACTTTTAGGAACGACAGCTTAGGTTTCTTATTAAACCATAATTCATACAGCGTCGTTTCAACGGATTTTGATGGTGCTCTATTTAAAGTGAATGCGGCTGTCTCTAATGCATAACTCCAAAATGATAACGGCAAATCAGTAAGAGACATCATAGAACGAACCATATCTAAGAGAGTTCGATTACGACGTTAGGACACACGTTTCGTTGTGGTGTTCCAGCGGTGTCAATTGTGAAAGTATTCGCATTTCTTTAAATGCATGCCAAACTCATAACTCAGATATTCACCTGCGATCAGATCGTAGAAATTTAATCTTCTTGTTACGTTGATTTTCTACTTCACTTTGGAATTCCCTAAACTTCTCGAAAGTTTCGGATTTATGTTTCATTAAATAGATATACCCATATCTACTTAAATCATCTGTGAAGGTTAGAACATAACGATAACCACCGCGATGCTACACTCATTGGTCCACATACATCGTGTGTATGATTTCCAATAAGTCAGTAGCTCGCTCCATCATACCAGAGAAATGAGTCTTAGTCATTTTTCCCATCAGACATGCTTCGCATCTATCAAGTGACTCAAAGTCAAGTGATTCAAGTAATCCATCAGTATGGAGTTTCTTCATGCGTTTCACTCCAATATGACCAAGACGACAGTGCCACATATAAGTAGAATTATCATTCAATTTAATTCGCTTAGCATCAATGTTATGTATATGCGTATTACTACTATCGAGATCTAACAGAAATAAGCCATTCTTTTGTGGTGCTCGACCATAAAAGATATTATTCATAAAAATAGAACAACCATTATTCTCAGACTTGAATGAATAACCGTCTTGCATTAAACAAGATCTGATATAATGTTCATGCTCAACGCGGGTACATAATAACAATTATTTAGGCTTAAAACTAATCCCGAAGGTAGATGTAGAGGAAGTGTCCCGATTGCGATCACATTGACCTTGGATCCGTTTCCAACGCGCATCGTCACTTCATCTTTCAGCAGTTGTCGTTTATTCTTTAGTTCCTGTTTCGAGTTACAAATATGAGCAACCGAACCAGTATCAAATACCCAGGTACTAGAACGAGAACTAGTGAGATAAACATCTATAACATGTATATCGAGATATACCTTCTTTCTTCTTCTTGATAAGGCCGCTCTTCAGATCCGCCAAATACTTGGAGCAATTACGCTTCCAGTGTCCCTTCTCCTTGCAGTCAGCATCAGGCTTAGGGCCGGACTTAGGTTTCACAGGAGGCGTGGCAGCTTTCTTGCCACTCTTCTTGTTCTTGCCTTTAGACTTGCCCTGTTTCTTGAAGCTGGTGGTCTTGTTGACCATCAACACTTGGTGCTCTTTCTTGATCTCAATCTCAGCAGCTTTTAGCATGCCAAAGAGTTCAGAAAACTCCTTGTTCATATTCTGCATATTGTAGTTCATCACAAAGTTCTTATAACTTGGTGGCGAGTGATTGAAGGACACGATTAATCCCCAGTCTGTTAAGAATCACTATTCCCAAGTCACGAGTTTCTTCGCATGCCGGTCATAACGAGCATGTGCTCACTAATGGAGCTGCCTTCTTCCATCATACAGTGAAAAAGTGTTTCGATGCTTCATAGCATTCCACGGCCGCATGAGTCTCAAAATAGTCTTCAACTCTTTTATCAACTCATGAGGATCGTGGTGCTCAAACGTTTTTGAAGATCGGATTCAGGACCATAAGATGGCACGCTGAACTTGAGAGTACCGAGTTTTCCGAGTCATGTAAACATTCTTTACATCGGTTTCAGTTTCTGCAGAGGAGGGTCACCTAGCGGTGCATCACATATTGCAGTTTCCGCCATTGAGGAAGATCCTCACATGGCGGAACCAATCGGTGAAGTTGCTACCGTTGCTCTTAAGCTTTTCTTTCTCTAGGAACTGATTAAAATTGATTGAGGACGCCATATCTACAACATATTTGCAATAGTTTAGACTAAGTTTATGACAAATTGAGTTCAAATTTTAATTCTACATAATTAAAAATCTAGGTGAACTCCCACTCAAAACAATATCCCTCGCATTGTCTTAGTGATCACACGAACCAAATCCATCACACCTATGCCCGATCATCACGAGACAAGATGTAATTTCAATGGCGAACACTCAAAGTGTTCATCATATCAATCATATGATTCATGCTCTACCTTTCGGTATCACGTGTTCCGAGACCATGTCTTTACATGCTAGGCTCGTCAAGGTCACCTTAGTATCCGCATGTGCAAAACTGTCTTGCACCCGTTATATGTACTTATCGAATCTATCACACCCGATCATCACGAGATGCTTGAAACGATAAGACTTGATAACGGTGCTACTGGATGAACACTTTATTATCTTGAGATTTTAGTGAGAGGATCATCTTATAATGCTACCGTCGCGATCTAAGCAAAATAAGATGCATAAAGTTAACATCACATGCGGTTCATATGTGATATGATATGGTCTTTGCGCCTTTGATCTTCATCTCCAAAGCACGGACATGATCTCCATCATCAACGGGCATGATCTCCATCATCGTCGGCGAAGCGCCAAGGTCAATGGCGCCGTCTTCATGATCATCCTCCATGTAGTAACTATTACAACTACTTTGAAATACTACTCAACATGAAATTTAAAGACAACCATAAGGCTCCTGCCGGTTGCCACAATACAATAATGATCATCTCATACATATTCATCATCACATTATGGCCATATCACATCACCAACCTACAAAAACAAGTTAGACGTTCTCTAATTTGGTTTGCATATTTTACGTGGTTTAGGGTTTTCGAGCAAGATCCAATCTACCTACGAACATGAACCACAACGGTGATACTAGTGTTGTCAATAGAAGAGTAAATTGAATCTTCACTATAGTAGACAGACACCCGCAAAGCCACTTATGCAATACAAGTTGCATGTCAAGCGTGGAGCAAATCTCATGAACGCGGTCATGTAAAGTTAGCCCGAGCCGCTTCATCCCACTATGCCACAAAGATGCAAATACTCAACTAAAGATAACAAGAGCATCAACGCCTACACAAACCATTGTGTTCTACTCGTGCAACCATCTATGCATAGACACGGCTCTGATAGTATTTGTGGGATAACGTAGCATAGAAAACAAAAATTTTCCTACAGCGAACACGCAATCCAAGCCAAGATGCAATCTAGAAGACGGTAGCAACGAGGGGATTGTCGAGACTCACCCTTGAAGAGATTCCAAAGCCTACAAGGAGGCTCTTGTTGCTGCGGTAGACGTTCACTTGCCGCAAAGCGCGTTGAAGATCTTGATCACGATCGGTTCGGGCGCCACGAACAGGCGGCACCTCCGTGCTCGGTCACACGTTCGGTTGTTGATGAAGACGACGTCCACCTCCCGTTCAGCGGGCAGCGGAAGTAGTAGCTCCTCTTGAATCCGACGGCACGACGGCGTGGTGTCGGTGGCGGTGTAGAATCCGGCGGAGCTTCGCTAAGCTATGCGGGCAATATGAAGTGGAGGAGCAAAGCTAGGGTTTGGGAGGGTGGCCGGCCACTCTATTGGGGCGGCCAGCTTGTGGTGTGGCGGCCCCTCCTTGGCCCCTCATTATATAGGTGGATCCCAAGTGTTGTCCAAGTCTTCGAATAAGACCCGAAACAAAACCTTCCATATGGTGGGAAACCTTCCCTCCCACTAGAGGTGGGATTTCCACCTTCCATAGGGGGAGTGGCCGGCCCCTAAGGAAGTCCACTTGGGACTCCTCCCACTAGGGTTGGCCGGCCATGGAGGTGGAGTCCCATGTGGACTCACCTTCCTTGGTGGTTTCTTCCGGTTTCTAGAACCTTCTAGAACCTTCCATAGAACCTTCCGCATTTTTATTCACATAAAATGACATCCTATATGAATCTTATTCTCCGGACCATTCCGGAACTCTCGTGATGTCGGGTTCCCATCAGGGACTCGAACAAATATTCCAACTTCATTCCATATTCAAGTACTACCATTTCAACATCCAACTTTAAGTGTGTCACCCTCACAGATTCGTGAACTATGCGGACATGGTTGATACTCACTCCGACCAATAACCAATAGCGGGATCTGGGAGATCCATAATGGCTCCCACATATTCAACGATGACTTTAGTGATCGAATGAACCATTCACATATGATACCAATTCCCTTTGTCACGCGATATTTTACTTGTCAGAGTTTGATCATCGGTATCACACTATACCTTGTTCAACTCGTCTCTGACAAGTACTCTTACTCGTACCGTGGTATGTGGTCTCTTATGAACTTATTCATATGCTTGCAAGACATTAGACGACATTCCACCGAGAGGGCCCAGAGTATATCTATCGAGTCATCGGGATGGACAAATCCCACTATTGATCCATATGCCTCAACTCATACTTTCCGGATACTTAATCCCACCTTTATAACCACCCATTTACGCATTGGCGTTTGATGTAATCAAAGTACCTTTCCGGTATAAGTGATTTACATGATCTCATGGTCATAAGGACTAGGTAACTATGTATCGAAAGCTTATAGCAAATAACTTAATGACGTGATCTTATGCTACGCTTAATTGGGTGTGTCCATTACATCATTCATACAATGATATAACCTTGTTATTAATAACATCCAATGTTCATGATTATGAAACTAATCATCTATTAATCAACAAGCTAGTTAAACCTAGGGACTCTTTGTTGTTTACATATCACACATGTATCAATGTTGTTAATACAATTATAGCATGGTATATAAACTTTTATCATAAACATAAAGATATATAATAACCACTTTTATTATTGCCTCTTGGGCATATCTCCAACAGTACCCACTTGCATATGAAACTTAATGACCAGGCCTTGATATGTCTACTGGCATTGGATACTCATCCTTTGGAGTGGCACTATTGAGATTCCGAAAATCTATGGCGACGCGCCATCGGCCATCTTTCTTCTCCACAGGTACGGCATTAGAAATCCATTCCGCATACCTGCATGGCCTGATGAACCCCGCGTTCAGCATTTTCTCGATCTCTTTCTTGACTTCTTCTAAAATTTCGGCCTTCATTTGTCGTGCTCTCTGCTTGGAGCCGAAATCCTTTTTTCGAAGGGAGCCGATGCTCGATGATGCTCCGGGCTAACCGGGCATCTCTGTGTAATCCCGAGGCAAAGCAATCTGGGTATTCCTTTAACAAAGCTATCATCGGGCCCCTGGATGCGGTTCTAACTTTTTGATATGTTGGTCGTGGCTTATCCCAGGACCAATGTCAATCTCTTCTAGCTCATCGCCGATGTAAACCCATATCCTAGCTTTCTGTCGCCTGCTAGATCGATGCTGAACACGAACCAAACGTATGGTGAGGCTAATTTTGGCCGATTCTTGGAATCGGCCTCCTTTTCAATTGCATTGCACAATGAAGGTTTACAACTTATCTGTGCTCTACGACTACGTGACATGTTTGAGGTGAGATCCTTGCTTTTTTTTTATTTTTTGGGACAGGTCGCGGGGATCGGCCTTGCCACGTACGTCCGTCGACTTTGTTCGTGCTACTCTGTCGCCGGTGGATAAGACCAGCCTCACCGTTTTGAAACCTCGATGCGCTCACGGCCGTCCAAACTGACTCCAGAGATCGGCTCTTGGTCGTCTGCGTCCCAAATATTCATGCCAGCTATCGAGATCTCGATCGAGTCATCTGCATGAACGACCTCCATCTCCATCCCACTGTATCGGGCATTGGTGCATTGTGGATGGAATACAGCAGTTGGTGTGAATCCAATCCCTCCCTAGCAGGACGGCGTAGGTGCTTTTGCTGTCGACGATGAAAACGACGTGGGATGGTTTTTCGGCCGACGGTGAGGTCCGTTCAGAACGCCTCGCGCCGATGTAGCCATTGAAATCGCTTAGTGTGACGTTGGTCTTGATGGATCCTGGTGAGCGTCCCAAACGTCGTAGCATGGAGTACGGCATTATATTGACTGCCGCTCCCGTGTCAACCAGCATCTTGCCGACAGGCTGCCCGTTCATGTAACCTCTTAGATACAGGGCCTTCAAATGTTTATAGCTCTTCTCCTGTGGCTTTTCAAAGATGACTGGCCGTGGGCCACAGTCAAACTGAGCTACTGGCACTTCTTCGGTTCTTGGAGCACAAAATTCCGGGAGTATGAATACCATGTTTGTGCCGGCCGATGTCTTTGCATCGGCTTTTGCTTGTTTGGGGCGCCATTCCTTCTTCGGTGGACGTCTCTGCCTTCAAAGTTTGCTGAATTTTCACGGCCAGTCGGGCCGAGCTTTCCTCAACGTGTATAGGTACTGCGCCTCGGCTTCCTCCAAATTACGTAGCGTTGCACCTGCGCTTTTGGGAGTGAGGAGTCCATCGGGCACCACCTTGGCCGGTGGTATCTGTCTTCTTCTTCGTCATCCTCGAAATCTTCCCCTTGAGATGACTCGGCTTTTCTGTTCTGGGATGGGAGAGGCCCTAGACGCTGAACACTGAAACGTCTCCTTTGTCCTTCTTCGGGTATGCACTCGGGCGGTTGTCGATTGTAGGCAATCGGCTCATCCATGAATCCCAGCAATGCACGAAGAAAGGACAATCCCGGTGTCCGTCCATGTCTTCTTGTTCCCTTGACCTCCCATTAGCGCGGCGTCCATAACCTTCGTCGTCTCTATCATACCGACGAGATTTTCTGTTGTCTGCATCGGGCCGACGATATCTTTCGTCATCTGTATCGTATCGCCGACGTCGATCGTACTGATGCTCATACTTGTTAAGGAGGTGTGCGGAAAGTGGCCGTTGATACCGCACGCTCCTCACTTGTTCTTTGGTCAAGTACCTCTTTTCATCACGTCGGGCCGGTCGCGCAGACCGGCCTCCTCCTTATCCTTGCCACGGGAGTGACTGTCTTCTTCTTTGTCGTTGCTGTGGTGGTGTACAGGCCCTGCCATGTTAATACCAAATGAGAAATCTGGCCGACGCTGCACGGGGTGACCTAGTTCCACCATGTTGACGCTAGGAAACGGTTGCGTGTCCACTTTCATGGCGAACTGGCTAAAGATCAAACGGCCTTGTTGTATTGCCAACTAGATCTGTCGACGCAACTCTTTGCAGTCATTGGTGACATGGGTGAACGAGTGATGCCACTTGCAGTATGGTCTCCCGTTCATCTCTTGCGTTGTGGGGATTTTATGGCCTTCGGGCAACTTCAGCTGTTTCTCCTTGAGCAATAAATCGAAGATCTGCTCAGCTTTGCTTATATCGAAGTCAAACCCTTTTGCAGGCCCTTGTGGCTTCACCCACTTGCAGGACAGGGAGGCGCCCCGAGCCCATTCAGCCACGGCTACTTCTGGTCTTACGGATCCTCACCGCGTCTGCTGTCTCGACCAGGCCGATCGGGCGCTTGATGAACTTGTCTGGTACAGTGGCGCTGCTCATACAAAGTTAATTTCTGGACCATGTGCGCAGTGAATTGTAATCCGCTTGTAAAGCCAGATCCTTGAGCGGCGCGGCGAGGCCCAACGCTGCCGGCTCGAGCTACTTCCTTTCGCTCAAACGAATGAATAACATCGGTTTTGTGATCTGAGCGCTGAATATACTCGGCCGTTTCTCCTAAACGCCGTACCGTCGGATCGGCAATGCCAGCCCTCGGTAGCCTCGAGTGATATTGCACGTGAAATTGCTCTTCGAGTGCTTCCGGTCTGGACTGAGTGGCAACGAGGTGTACCACCCAAAAGCTGGTCCGTGAGGGACTGCGAAAAATCTCATGCGCCCGGTCGATCTTTGAGATCATGCCCGGTTAGCTAAATATCGGCTCACGTGCTCAATTGAGCTAGATCCTTCTGACCACAACTTTAAACTCGGGAGCCGATATTTGGGTGGCAGTGGAATCAAATCATATTCATTGGGGGTAGACTTGGAATAGCCGATTGCTCTCCCTTGGCAGGATGCCAAATTGGTCTCTCAAGATTGTGCGATTTGTTCCACGGTATGAGCTAGGGCCGAACTTTCATGACTCGTTCCTTAGCATATTAGCTAGCCTGTTATCGGCATGCTCCAGAAATTCCTCTGCAGAAATCCCTGCTGCGATCTAGTTTGTCTGCGTGAAGTTGTTGCGTCGACACGTATGTGC
The DNA here is from genome assembly GCA_030979885.1 of Lolium multiflorum. NCBI lineage: Eukaryota > Viridiplantae > Streptophyta > Magnoliopsida > Poales > Poaceae > Lolium > Lolium multiflorum. The sequence goes on from CM061753.1 coordinate 5,236,473, forward strand.
ACACGTATCCATGTGGGATTTCCTTGGGCGGCTCGTACATGAATTGGTAATCTCCGGGATCGCCTCCAACCTTGTGAGCGACGTATGCCGGTGAAGCCTGTTGCTCTGGGGCGGCAAGCGTGAACGGCAACTGCGGTCTGGTGTGGAGCGGTATCTCTCCCTGGTGAGTCCCTAGGGTAGGTCTGAAGGAGCTTGATGCTTCATGATTTCGAACCACGCACACGCAGGCGCTCAAAAGAGTTCGTGACTCTGGAAAAACGGTGCATCGAATGAGCCATGATACGTCTCCAACGTATCGATAATTTCTTATGTTCCATGCTACTTTATTGATGATACCTACATGTTTTATGCACATTATATCGTATTTACATTTTTCGGAACTAACCTATTAACAAGATGCGAAGAACCGTTCTTTGTTTTTGTTGTTTTGTTTTCAGAAATCCAAGTAACGAAATATTCTCGAATTGGACGAAATCAACGCCCCGGGGTCCCTGTTACGAAGCTTCGAGACCGAAGGAGAGTCGAAGTGGGGCCTTGGTGGCGACGATGGGCGGCGCGGCCCAGACCGCGCGACCCTGTCATCTGGGCCCCTCGGTGCGCCTCTTGACCTGCCCTTTCGCCTACTTATAGCCTCATCGCGAAAACCCCGATAGAGGAGCCACGTCTGGAAAACCTTCGGAGAACATCGCGCCGCGAATCCCATCTCGGGGATTCGGAGATCGCCTCCGGCACCCTGGAGAGGGATTCATCTCCGGGAGGACTCTACACCGCCATGGTCGCCTCCGGAGTGATGAGTGAGTAGTTCACCCCTGGACTATGGGTCCATAGCAGTAGCTAGATGGTCGTCTTCTCCTAATTGTGCTTCATTGTTGGATCTTGTGAGCTGCCTAACATGATCAAGATCATCTATCGTAATACTATATGTTGTGTTTGTCGGGATCCGATGGATAGAGAATACTATGTTATGGTGATTATCAATCTATTGTTTATGTGTTGTTTATGATCTTGCATGCTCTCCGTTATTAGTAGAGACTCGGCCAAGTTTTTGCTCTTAACTCCAAGAGGGAGTATTTATGCTCGATAGTGGGTTCATGCCTTCATTGACACGTGGGATCGAAAGTTCTAAGGTTGTGATGTCTGTTGCCACTAGGGATAAAACATTGATTCTATGTCTAAGGATGTAGTTGTCATTACATTACGCACCATACTTAATGCAATTGTCTGTTGCTTGCAACTTAATACTGAATGGGGTTCGGATGATACCTGAAGGTGGACTTTTTAGGCATAGATGCAGTTGGATGGCGGTCTATGTACTTTGTCGTAATGCCGGATTAAATCTCACTATATTTATCATATCATGTACATGCATTGTTATGCCCTTCTCTATTTGTCAATTGCCGGACTGTAATTTGTTCACCCAACATGCTTTTATCTTATGGGAGAGACACCTCTAGTGAACTGTGGACCCCGGTCCTATTCTTTACATCGCATACAATCTACTGCAATACTTGTTTTCTGTTTTCTTGCAAACAATCATCTTCCACACAATACGGTTAATCCTTTGTTACAAAACGGTGAGATTGACAACCTCACTGTTTCGTTGGGGCAAAGTACTTTGGTTTTGTTGTGCGGGTTCCACGTTGGCGCCGGAATCCCTGTTGTTGCGCCGCATCACATTTTGCCACCATCAACCTTCAACGTGCTTCTTGGCTCCTCCTGGTCCGATTAAACCTTGGTTTCTTTCTGAGGAAAAACTTGCCACTGTGCGCATCATACCTTCCTCTTGGGGTTCCCAACGGACGTGTACATCTACGCGCATCAAGCCACCATGTAATTGACTTCCGGGGCGCAGCTGGTGTTTCAAAGAAACGGGTCTACCCCGTCGAAACGCCTTCAGGCGAGAATCCCTTCCACCTGATGCCATGTGAACGGGTTCTCTCGAAAGAGCCGATGAGATCGGCTTCGAACTGAGATTTGAGCGCATCATAATTCTTCTTGTGATCCTCAGTGAGCTCTTCGTATGTGACTGGTGCGTCCGCCATCTCGTTATGAATGTTGATGCGTTGTCGTAGAGTGTCCCACCGTGCGAGAATGTGTTACCTTGCTAAAACCCACCGGCGAGCAGCTGACAGGCAACACGTGAGCAGGGAGGCTCCCGGGATCGCAGGTGGGCCCTGGTCCCTCGGGCGAGGCCCGCGGTGCTCAGCACACGTCCCGACAGTGCGAGCGTGCCACACGACCTATACCTGGTCGGGAGGTGTTGGTTGTTTCAATTAGTTTCTGCATGGTAGACACGTAAACATTAAATGAGCCTCGATCGGCTCTCAGGTTATCCTGTGATCGGCTCAAAGAGCCGATCAACCCATGGTTCATAATGGATATGCAATAATATGGGGTTTCTGCTTTACCAATGCTAAGCTAAATCAGTTTAGGATTTTCACCGCATAACCGGAACATCCTACACGTAGTTGAGTCTGATACGAAAGATAACGACAAACTAACCCAAACGGGGCCTAAAAACCAACACGGAGTCAATTCCGGAACATCCCTTCTTGGATCGGCAAACCGCACCTTACGCACTACTGGATCGTTCAACCCGTTTGCAAGGCCTAACCATACGATATCAAACTAATCCTTGAAGAACAAGGACAACTATAACAGATCGAATCTACTAAACAAGGATAAAGCAGGATGCTGCCCTTACAACTAAAATAGGTGTATGGACAGCTAGATATTCAAGGGCAGCACAGCTAAATATATAAAAAAAGCATCGATGCAAGCCCTAAAACATCTACGATAAACAGTGTTACTCGCCATAAAAAAGGCTTCAGTACGAGCAACACCAAACAACGAATAAACAGATACTGCCTAGATAACAAGATGCGATCTAGGCAGCATGACGCTTACCCGGAAGAAAACCTCGAAACAAGGGGTGGCGATGCGCCTGGATTGTGTTTGTTGTGAACGTGATCGTCCTCCTTTCTTAATAACCCTAGGTACATATTTATAGTCCGTGGACTTTCTATCTTTGAAAATACATCTAACCGTGTACGAGCTAAACTCTATCTCTTAATTCTAAACTAAGATGCGATCTATCATAATGTACAGATACACGGGCAATCTAGCCCAAATCCTCTCACGAGGCCGATTCAGAGATACTCCACGTGTACATCCTTCAAGCCCATCTCAATTACGGCCCATCTCTTGATCTGGCCAAAATATGGTGATAACAGCTTGATGGTGTGTGCGAAAGCAACGCAAGGCTTCGCCCAATGCCGGCGATGACGACGTCGATGGATGTTGTTTACCTCCTTGGAGGCACGACCATCTCACCCATCTGATTGCTGGTTGCCTGCCACTAGGCATTGTCTGCTGCACTACTGACTTGCAAGTTCTTCGAGTTACTCCTAGGAACCCCTACTCGTTGATGCCTGGTGTCAAGATGTGACTGACTTCATATAAACGGCGCTCCTCCGTTTTTGCATGGCCGCTCCCGAGCATAGGGTGGATGTCGGAGTGGGTGCCACCGGGTGGACACTGGTGTTCTTCACCAGCTGGTGGCTGCCCTGATGACAGGTGTAAATACTTAGGCTTTCCCTTGAGGTGGGTGGTGAAGCTCCTGCGAAAGCATTGCACGGTCAACGACCACGCTTGCGAGCGTCGTTTCCCTTGCTGGAGGCGCTGTCGTCAAGTTTCCTCCCTTTGAACTTTGGAGGTTCGTATGAGTAGTGCAGTTAGCTAGTTCCTTGGTGGTTGGTGGTTTTCTTTGAGCCTTGTTGCTTAGTGCGTCATTCCTGTCTGGTGCATCTCCGTGGAGCAGCATCTCGGTGCTGGACGGTGCCAGTTGAGTCGCCGGTGTTTACCTGTAGTCTCGGGTGCCATGGTAGATAGCTTTATTAATTCAAAATCGGGCCATTCGAGGCCTTATGTTTAAGAAAACCCAAAATTAGGGAGGTGCATTCTCTATCCTCCTTTTTATATACAAATAGGTGATGCCTCACCAATTTAGAGGTACGTTTTCTCTTTCGAATTCTTCATCTGTTTAATCAGGAAACACCCTGCAGCTATCATTCTACGTAATCTGCATCATCCATGTATCCGATCGAGTAACTCAGGTGAAGGTAAGACCTATCTACTGAACGACGTAACCTTGATTTTTCTTCATATAAAAGCTGTTTTTTTTTTGTTAAAAGGAAACCACTCCTTCTATTTAGTTGGCAGACGTTGCAGTTGCAGCTCGATCTGGGTAAACCTAAAAAAGAAACAAGATGGGAATAAGGTCCAGGAAGAGAAACAGAAACCCAGCGATGGATCTGCCGTCCCACCGCCGCCGGTTCGACAACGGCCGAAAGGACTTCGTGCATCATCCCGACTTCCCTTGTTCGGCGGAGAGGAGGGACTGGGCTGCGCTGCCCCTTGACGTCTTGTGGGTCATCCTGAGCCTGGTACCGCAGGCCGACGTCCTCCGCGGCGCAGGTCTCGTGTGCGCCTCCTGGCGCCGGCTCGCACTCGACGAGCCGCTGCTGTGGCGGCGAATCGACCTCGCCGCAGATGAGGAAGACGAAAAGCCATCGGCGGCATGGCAGGCGATGGCGCGCGCCGCCGTGCGGCGCAGCGCCGGTCGCTGCGAGTCCTTCCGCGGCCGCGTCAACGGCAAGTTCCTGATGTTCCTCGCCCACAGGTACGTACACACGGATCGATCTCGTCGATCGCGCCTCTCACTTAACATCCAAATCTATCTATTCCTTATCGCCATTGCGTCCCTGCTTGCAGAGCGCCATCACTTCGGAGCCTCCACGTAACGAGCCGGTTTGATACGCCCGACGGGAAGTTCACGAGGGTGCTAGCGCAGAAGCTCCCAATGCTAGAGAAACTCGTGCTGTCGGACGGCCTGATCGAGCCAGACTCGTTCGCCGCTCTGGTCGACCACTGCCCACGCCTCCAGCTGCTCGACGCCTACGGCTGTCGCGCCATGTATCCGATCGGCAGCAGGCTGCGTGCGCGCCTGGAGAGCAGGATCAAGGATCTCCGGCTGCCGCGCGTGACCGTCAACTGTAGAGGGATGCTGATGATGGGGATTCGTGTTGCTCGCAGGGGACGTTCGGACGGGCTACCACAACTTGTCAGGCTGTGAACCTTAGCTAGATCACGATCATATGTCGTTTTCCCCATCTTTTTCAACAAGGTTAATTTCTTTTTGCTACTGATGAATCACAAAGGAATGTGAAGTGGCCCAAGAAAAATCCATTTGTGGTCCTTGAACTTCCCCACAAGTTCACATTTCGTCGTTAATATTTTTCTAGGTACGTACAAAACCAACCCTCAACTTTCTTAATCGTCCAAATAGTCAGATTTTGCCGATTTTAGAAAAACAGCTGCGCAAATTAAAACAAACGAGTACCTAGTCTGAGCCAACCTGGACCAGGACCACATAATAAGTGAAAATTCCCCGGCTTGGTGAAAGTAGTTTGCGAGTCGTCTCTAGTTTGATTCCCCATAGTCTCGCTCGTCCAGGTTGTTGTGATTCGATGTTCTGCTCGGGGCCGCGGTCCTTGTGCTCACTGGTGGCAGTCCCGCACCGCTAGCTCGCCTTGTCTATCACCATGCTTGTCCTCTCTGTCGCTCCGTATATACTAGACTCGTTATAGTGGATATGCTACCTAGGTATATCGCAACGAGTCTCAATTCTGGCAAGCCCAGATGGATCACAGATGGTGGTAGGATCAATATATTGCTCGGCCCAGTAGCTGGAGAATCAAGGAGGAGTCTAGCTTGGAGCCCGGTAGGTCGGATCCGTACCAACATAGGTGGTTGATGTCTACTCACGCTTCTATTTCTGTAGACAGTGTTGGGCCTCCAAGAGCAGAGGTTTGTAGAACAGCAGCAAGTTTCCCTTAAGTGGATCACCCAAGGTTTACCGAACTCAGGGAGGTAGAGGTCAAAGATATTCCTCTCAAGCAACCCTGCAATTAAGATACAAGAAGTCTCTTGTGTCCCCAACACACCTAATACACATGTAAGATGTATAAGTGCACTAGTTCGGCGAAGAGACAGTGAAATACAAGTAATATGGATGAATATGAGTGGTAATAACAATCTGAAATAAATATGGCAGCAAGCAAACATGTAACAGAACTTGTTGGAAACGGTGTTTCAATGCTTAGAAACAAGGCCTAGGGATCATACTTTCACTAGTGGACACTCTCAACATTGATCACATAATAAATAAATAACTTCTCCTCACTTGTGCTACTTTCAAACACACTCTTGTTGGATAACAAACACCATTCATTGTGTAGGGCTACAAGAGCTCCCTCAAGCCGGAGTAAACAAGCTCCACAACATCTGGAGTTCATATCATAGTAACCTCTAGAGTGCATAATAGACCTTTGCAATTTAGACCAAGTACTAACATAGCATACACACTGTCACCAATAGCTATGAAAGGGGGAAAAGATCACATCAATACTATCATAGTAATAGTTAACTTCATAATCTACAAGAGATTACAATCACAACCTACGCCAAGTACTACATGATGCACACACTGTCACTTTTGCATCATGGAGGAGGAATAGACTACTTTAATAACATCACTAGAGTAGCACATAGATTAATAGTGATACAAAGCTCATGATCACATAAAGATCACATCATGGGAGAGAGAGATGAACCACATAGCTACGTAGAGCCTCGGGGGAGAACTACTCCTCCTCATCATGGGAGTCAACGCGAAGATGGCGGTGGTGTCGATGAAGATGGATTCCGGCAATTCCCGTCATGCGTGGCAGACTTGTCCCCGAACTTGACTTCGCGATGGCGGCTGCTGCGTAACTTTTCCCGTATCGTGGTTTAATGATTTAGGGTTTTCGCGACGGAGATGATATATAGGCGGAAGGGCGGCCTCGGAGGGGTCCTAAGGGGCCCACACCATAGGGGGGCGCCCCCCCTTGGCCGCGCCGTGATACGTCCATTTTGCATCACTATTTCATATCATAATTTGCTGTTATTCATTGATATATTTCATATTTAGAGATGATACTTATGTTATTTCATCTATTTTGCATGTTTCGTGATCATTGGAGAATTATTCACCGGAGTCGGGATTTTGCTTGGAAAAACAAATCAGGACACCATATTTCTGAAGATCAACAATTGACGGAAATTACACGTAAATTCCTATTTTTCAGTGACGAGGGAGCCAAAAGGAGGAGCCGGAGGAGCCACCATGGGCCCCCGGCGCGGCCCAGGCCTGGCGCGCCGCCTTGTGGGGAGGGGGCCCACCCCTCTGGCGCCCTCTCCTTCGCGTACTTCTTCGTCCCAAAACCTAAGCCCTGGGAGTTACGGAGATTGGACAGAGCCGCCTCTGCGGGGCGGAGAACACCAGAGAGAAAAGAGCTCTCCGGCGGGCAGGAAGGGAAATTCCTCCCGGAGGGGGGGATCGACGCCATCGCCATCGTCATCGAGCTGGACATCATCTCCACCATCATCATCATCATCTCCACCATCTACACCGCCATCTCCACCGCTGCATCTCGTCACCGATGTAACGATTTGGGTTGGATCTTGATTGTTTGATAGGGGAAACTCTCCCGGTGTTGATTACTACTTGTTATTGATGCTATTGAGTGAAACCATTGAACCAAGGTTTATGTTCAGATTGTTATTCATCATCATATCACCTCTGATCATGTTCCATATGATGTCTCGTGTAGTTCGTTTAGTTCTTGAGGACATGGGTGAAGTCTAAATGTTAGTAGTGAATTATTGTTGAGTAGTATTCAATGTTATGATATTTAAGTTGTGGTGTTACTCTTCTAGTGGTGTCATGTGAACGTCGACTACATGATACTTCACCTTTATGGGCCTAGGGGAGTGCATCTTGTATTCGTTTGCTAATTTTGGGGTTGCCGGAGTGACGCAACCTAAACCCCGTTAGTATATCGGTGCGGAGGGATAGCAGATCTCGTAGTTTAAGGCTGTGGTTAGATTTATCTTAATTACTTTCTTATTTGCGGATGCTTGCAGGGTATAATCACAAGTATGTATTAGTCCTAGGAAGGGCGGTGCATGCATAGGTTCACCCACACAACACTTATCAAAACAATGAAGATTAATCAGCCGTATGAAGCGAAAGCACTAGACTAAAATCCCCGTGTGTCCTCAAGAACGTTTGGTCATTATAAGTAAACAAACCTGTCCTTTGTGCTAAAAAGGATTGGGCCACTCGCTGCAATTACTTCTCTCGCATTTTATTTACTTGTACTTTATTTATCCGCAATATCAAAACCCCACGAATACTTGTCTGTGAGCATTTACGGTGAATCCTTCATCGAAAGCTGCTTGTCTCCACTCCTCGTTGGGTTATCTTATTTATCGAAAGTACTACGATACACCCCCTATACTTGTGGGTCATCACGCCGCCATGTGGGGTGGGGCCCCCCCCTCTGGCCCCTCTCCGGCTCCCTGTGTCCGTCTCGGCAAAATAAGAGGTTCGGCTTTTGTTTCGTCCAATTCCGAGAATATTTCCTGTGTAGGATTTCTGAGACAGCAGAAAACAGGCACCATGGCATCTTGTTAATAGGTTAGTTCCGAAAATGCATAAAAACATTATAAAGTATGACTAAAACATGTTGGTATTGTCATAAAACTAGCATGGAACATAAGAAATTATAGATGCGTTGGAGACGTATCAAGCATCCCTGCTTAGTTCCTACTCGCCTCGAGTAGGTAAACGATAAAAAAAAAATTTCTGAAGTAACATGCTACCAACATAATCTTGATCAACATTATTGTAAAGCATATGAGATGAATGAAGTGATTCGAAGCAATATATTGCTAACAAAAGATAATGACTAAACAGCTGAATCGTATAGCAAAAAGTTTTCATGAATAGTACTTTCAAAACAAGTATCAAAAAGACTTGCATAAGAGCTAACTCATAAAGCAATAGATTCAAAGTAAGAGGTTTCGAAGCAACACAAAGGAAGATTAAGTTTCAGCAATTGCTTTCAACTTGTAACATGTATATCTCATGGATAATTGTCAACACAAAGTAATATAACAAGTGCAATAAGTAAACATGTAAGAATCAATGCACACAGTTGACACAAGTGTTTGCTTCTAAGATAGAAAGAAGTAGGTAAACTGACTCAACATAAAGTAAAAGAAAGGCCCTTCGCAGAGGAAGCATGGATTACTCATGTGCTAGAGCTTTTATTTTGAAAACATAGAAACAATTTTGTCAACGGTAGTAATAATTCATATGTGTTATGCATAAAACTTCCTACAAGTTGCAAGCCTCATGCATCGAATACCAATAGTGTTCGCACCTTGTCCTAATTAGCTCGGATTTGCATGGATTATCATTGCATTACATATGTTTCAACCAAGTGTCACAAAGGGGACCTCTATGCCACCTGTACAAAGGTCCAAGGAGATAAATCGCATTTGATTTCTCGATTTTGATATATCTCAACTTGAGGACATCCATACCGGGACAACATAGAAAAGAGATAATGGACTCCTCTTTAATGCTTAAGCATTCAACAACAGATAATATTCTCATAAGATATTGAGGATTAATGTCCAAACTGAAAACTTCCACCATGATACATGGCTTTGGTTGGCGGCCCAAGTTCTTCTCTAACAATATGCATACTCAAACCATTTAATCATGATAAATCACCCTTACTTCAGACAAGACGAACATGCATAGCAACTCACATGATATTCAACAAAGGTGTAAAAAAGTTGATGGCGTCCCCAGAAACATGGTTACCGCTCAACAAGCAACTTATAAGAACTAAGATACATAGCAACATATTCATCACCACAATAGTTTTTAAGCTATTTTCCCATGAGCTATGTATTGCAAAGACAAGGAATAAATTTTTAAAGGTAGCACGCAAGCAATTTACTTTGGAATGGCAGAAAAATACCACATATAGGTAGTTATGGTGGACACAAATGGCATGAGTTTTGGCTCAAGGTGTTTGGATGCACGAGAAGCATTTCCTCTCAGTACAAGGCTTTGGCTAGCAAGGTTGTTTGAAGCAAACACAAGTATGAACAGGTACAGCAAAAACTTACACAAAAACATATTGCAAGCATTATAAGACTCTACATTGTCTTTCTTGTTGTTCAAACACTTTTACCATAAAATATCTAGACCTTAGAGAGACCAATCATGCAAACCAAATTTTAACAAGCTCTACGGTAGTTCTCCACTAATAGATTTAAACTACATGATGCAAGAGCTTAAACATGATCTACTTGAGAGCTCAAAACAATTGCCAAGTATCAAATTATTCAAGACAATATACCAATTACCACATGAAGCATTTTCTGTTTCCAACCAAATAATAATAAGTGAAGCGATCAACTTTATTGAACATTAAAAGTAAAAACGAAGAACACTAGTGTTCATATGAAAAAGCGGAGCGTGTCTCTCTCCACACAAGGATGTTTAGGATTCAATTTTATTCAGAGAATGAAAATAACAAAACGAAAATAAAAGCACACAGACGCTCCAAGTAAAGCGCATAAGATGTGACGGAATAAAAATATAGTTTCACTAGAGGTGACCTGATAAGTTGTCGATGAAGAAGAAGAAGGGGATGTGTTGGGCATTCCCAAGCTTAGACGCTTGAGTCTTCTTGAAATATGCAGGGATGAACCACGGGGGAATCCCCAAGCTTAGACTTTTCACTCTTCTTGATCACATCATATCATCCTCCTCTCTTGATCCTTGAAAACTTCCGCCACACCAAACTCAAAGCAATCTCATTAGAGGGTTAGTGCATAATAAAAATTCACATGTTCAGCAAGGAAACAATCATTACCAATACTTCTGGACATTACTCAAAGTTACTGAAATTTAATGGAGCAAAGAAATCCAATCAAACACAGTAAAAGAGACAATGCGAAATAAAAGGCAGAATCTGTCAAAACAGAACAGTCCGTAAAGACGAATTTTTTAGAGATACTTAACTTGCTCAGATGGAAAAACTCAAAACTAATGAAAGTTGCGTACATATCTGAGGATCACGCACGTAAATTGGTAGATTTTTTTGATTCTTCTACAGAGAGAAAACCGCGAATTCGTGACAGACAGCAAATCTGTTTCTGGGCAGAAATCCAAATCTAGCATCAACCTTCTATTAGAGACTTTACTTGGCACAAAAATACGTGAAAATAAAGATAAGGAGAGGTTGGTACAGTAGTAACAACTTTCAAGACACAAGAAAACAGTAGCAAAATAAAAACATGGGTTATCTCCCAAAAAATGCTTTCTTTATAGCCATTAAGATGGGCTCAGTAATTTTAATGATGCTCTCGCAAGAAACAAGATTTGAAGCAAAAGAGAGCATCAAGAAGCAAATTCAAAAAACATTTAAGCCTAACCCGCTTCCTATGCATAGGAATCTTGTACTCAAATAAATTCAAAAAGAACAAAGTGACAAGCATAGGAAGATAAAACACGAGTATCTTCAAAATTCTCAACATAAAGAGGGGAAACTTAATATTATTAAGATGCATATAACCATGTTTCCCTCTCTCATAATAACTTTCAGTAGCATCATTGATGAAATCCACAATATAACCATCACTTAAAACATTCTTATCATGGTTCATATGCATAAAGGTATCATTATTTTTGACATAACAAAAACTCTTCTCATTAATAGTTATTGGAGCAGGATCATTGTCAAGAATTTGAACATGGTAAACAAGTTGCATACTAAGGGAATGGTTTTTGGCAATCCCATCATAACTATGACAAGTTTCATAAGGATAATTATAACCTGTGTCATATCCATCTCTATAACGATTATCTAAACCAGAATATATAATATCATCATTTTCACTAAAAGTAAAGGTCTCAAATATAGGATCTTCAAGCACAACATCCCCAAGCTTAGAGCTTTCAATATCATCATTTGAGGGAACATGAATAGTGCTAACATCATTACTTTCATAATCAGTACCAAAGAGATTTCCAATATCAAAGGTAGTGTGCTCTTTCAAATCATGATCACTAATATGGTTAAAGGGCATAGGATGATCATTGTACTCAGATTCATTATCATAATAATCATTAGGAGCAACATACTTACGGTTACCTATTGTTATCTCATACACGCGGGGATATGTGATGGCGTGTAACTCACACGTTCGTTGGGAACCCCAAGAGGAAGGTATGATGCGCACAGCAGCAAGTTTGCCTCAGAAAGAAACCAAGGTTTATCGAACCAGGAGGAGCCAAGAAGCACGTTGAAGGTTGATGGTGGCGAAATGTGATGCGGCGCAACACCAGGGATTCCGGCGCCAACGTGGAACCTGCACAACACAACCAAAGTACTTTGCCCCAACGAAACAGTGAGGTTGTCAATCTCACCGGCTTGCTGTAACAAAGGATTAACCGTATTGTGTGGAAGATGATTGTTTGCAAGAAAACAGTAAAACAAGTATTGCAGTAGATTGTATGCGATGTAAAGAATAGGACCGGGGTCCACAGTTCACTAGAGGTGTCTCTCCCATAAGATAAAAGCATGTTGGGTGAACAAATTACAGTCGGGCAATTGACAAATAGAAAAGGGCATAAATGCATATACATGATATGATAAATATAGTGAGATTTAATCAGGCATTACGACAAAGTACATAGACCGCTATCCAGCATGCATCTATGCCTAAAAAGTCCACCTTCAGGTTATCATCCGAACCCCATCCAGTATTAAGACAATTGCATTAAGTATGGTGCGTAATGTAATCAACAACTACATCCTTAGACATAGCATCAATGTTTTATCCCTAGTGGCAACAACACAACCACAACCTTAGAACTTTCTGTCACTGTCCCAGGTATCAATGGAGGCATGAACCCACTATCGAGCATAAATACTCCCTCTTGGAGTTAAGAGTAAAAACTTGGCCAGAGCCTCTACTAATAACGGAGAGCATGCAAGATCATAAACAACACATAGGTAATAGATTGATAATCACCATAACATAGTATTCTCTATCCATCGAATCCCGACAAACACAACATATAGTATTACAAATAGATGATCTTGATCATGTTAGGCAGCTCACAAGATCCGACAATGAAGCACAATTAGGAGAAGACGACCATCTAGCTACTGCTATGGACCCATAGTCCAGGGGTGAACTACTCACTCATCACTCCGGAGGCGATCATGGCGATGAAGAGTCCTCCGGGAGATGATTCCCCTCTCCGGCAGGGTGCCGGAGGCGATCTCCTGAATCCCGAGATGGGATTGGCGGCGGCGGCGTCTCGGTAAGGTTTTCCGTATCGTGGCTCTCGGTACTGGGGGTTTCGCGACGGAGGCTTTAAGTAGGCGGAAGGGCAAGCGCGGGGGCCACACGAGGGCCCCACACCCCAGGTCGGCGCGGCCAGGGCCTGGGCCGTGCCGCCCTAGTGTGGCGGCGCCTCGTGGCCCCACTTCCTTTCCCTTCGGTTCTGGAAGCTTCGTGCAAAAATAGGACCCTGGGCGTTGATTTCGTCCAATTCCGAGAATATTTCGTTACTAGGATTTCTGAAACCAAAAACAGCAATTGGCTCTTCGGCATCTTGTTAATAGGTTAGTGTCGGAAAATGCGTAAATACGACATATAATGTGTATAAAACATGTAGATATCATCAATAATGTAGCATGGAACATAAGAAATTATCGATACGTTGGAGACGTATCAGCATCCCCAAGCTTAGTTCTCGTCCCGAGCAGGCAAACGATAACAAGGATAATTTCTGGAGTGACATGCCATCATAATCTTGATCATACTATTGTAAACATATGTAATGAATGCAGTGATCAAAACAATGGTAATGACATGAGTAAACAAATGAATCATAAAGCAAAGACTTTTCATGAATAGTACTTCAAGACAAGCATCAATAAGTCTTGCATAAGAGTTAACTCATAAAGCAATAAATCAAAGTAAAGGTATTGAAGCAACACAAAGGAAGATTAAGTTTCAGCGGTTGCTTTCAACTTATAACATGTATATCTTATGGATAGTGTCAATGTAAAGTAATATAACAAGTGCAATATGCAAATATGTAGGAATCAATGCACAGTTCACACAAGTATTTGCTTCTTGAGGTGGAGAGAGATAGGTGAACTGACTCAACAATAAAAGTAAAAGAAAGGTCCTTCAAAGAGGAAAGTATCGATTGTTGTATTTGTGCTAGAGCTTTTATTTTGAAAACATGAAACAATTTTGTCAACGGTAGTAATAAAGCATATGAGTTATGTAAATTATATCTTACAAGTTGCAAGCCTCATGCATAGTATACTAATAGTGCCCGCACCTTGTCCTAATCAGCTTGGACTACCGGATCATCACAATACACATGTTTCCACCAAGTGTCACAAAGGGGTACCTCCATGCCGCATGTACAAAGGTCTAAGGAGAAAGCTCGCAATTTGGATTTCTCGCTTTTGATTATTCTCAACTTAGACATCCATACCGGGACAACATGGACAACAGATAATGGACTCCTCTTTAATGCATAAGCATGTAGCAACAATTATTATTCTCATATGAGATTGAGGATATATGTCCAAAACTGAAACTTCCACCATGATTCATGGCTTTAGTTAGCGGCCCAATGTTCTTCTCTAACAATATGCATGCTCCAACCATTAAGGTGGTAGATCTCTCTTACTTCAGACAAGACGGACATGCATAGCAACTCACATGATATTCAACAAAGAATAGTTGATGGCGTCCCCAGAAAGCATGGTTATCGCACAACAAGCAACTTAATAAGAGATAAAGTGCATAAGTACATATTCAATACTACGATAGTTTTTAAGGCTATTTTGTCCCATGAGCTATATATTGCAATGGCGAATGATGGAATTTTAAAGGTAGCACTCAAGCAATTTACTTTGGAATGGCGGAGAAATACCATGTAGTAGGTAGGTATGGTGGACACAAATGGCATAGTGGTTAGCTCAAGGATTTTGGATGCATGAGAAGTATTCCCTCTCGATACAAGGTTTAGGCTAGCAAGGTTATTTGAAGCAAACTCAAGGATGAACCGGTGCAGCAAAACTCACATAAAAGACATATTGTAAACATTATAAGACTCTACACGTCTTCTTGTTGTTCAAAACTCAATACTAGAAATTATCTAGACCTTAGAGAGACCAAATATGCAAACCAGATTTTAGCAAGCTCTATGTATTTCTTCATTAATGGGTGCAAAGTATATGATGCAAGAGCTTAAACATGAGCACAACAATTGCCAAGCATCACATTATCCAAGACATTTTAGAATTACTACATGTAGCATTTCCCAATTCCAACCATATAACAATTTAACGAAGAAGTTTCAACCTTCGCCTTGAATATTATGAGTAAAGCCTAAGGACATATTTGTCCATATGCAACAGCGGAGCGTGTCTCTCTCCCATACAGTGAATGCTAGGATCCATTTTATTCAAACTAAAACAAAAACAAAACAAACCGACGCTCCAAGTAAAGAGCACAAGATGTGACTGAATAAAAATATAGTTTCAGGGAGGAACCTGATGATGTTGTCGATGAAGAAGGATGCCTTGGGCATCCCCAAGCTTAGACGCTTGAGTCTTCTTAAAATATGCAGGGATGAACCACGGGGGCATCCCAAGCTTAGCTTTCACTCCTCTTGATCATAGTATATCATACTCCTCTCTTGACCCTTGAAAACTTCCTTCACACCAAACTTCAAGCAAACTCATTAGAGGTTTAGTGCACAATTAATAATTCACATGTTCAGAGGTGACACAATCATTCTTAACACTTCTGGACATTGCACAAAGCTACTGGACATTAATGGATCAAAGAAATTCATCCAACATAGCAAATACGGCAATGCGAAATAAAAGGCAGAATCTGTCAAACAGAACAGTCCGTAAAGACGAACCTGAAAGGGGCACTAGACTTGCTCAAATGGAAAAACTCAAAACTAATGAAAGTTGCGTACATATCTGAGGATCACGCTCGTAATTTTGCAGATTTTTTCTAATTTTCTACAGAAACTTGTGCCAGAATTCGTGACAGACAGCAATGCTGTTTCTGCGCAGCGATCCCAAATATAACATCAACTTTAGCATAGAAACTTTACTTGGCACAAAAACATGATAAGGAAAGGTTGCTACAGTAGTAAACAACTTCCAACACTCAAATAAAACAAAAATTGCTGTAGTAAAAACATGGGTTGTCTCCCATAACGCTTTTCTTTAACGCCTTTCAGCTAGGCGCAGAAAGTGCAAATCAAGTAACATCAAGAGTAGAAGCATCAACATCATAACTTGTTCTAATAATAGAATCAAAAGGCAACTTCATTCTCTTTCTAGGGAAGTGTTCCATACCTTTCTTGAGAGGAAATTGATATTTAATATTACCTTCCCTCATATCAATAACAGCACCAATGGTTCGAAGAAAAGGTCTTCCCAACACAATAGGACAAGATGCATTGCATTCGATATCCAAGACAACAAAATCAACGGGGACAAGGTTATTGTTAACCGTAATGCGCACATTATCAATCCTCCCCAAAGGTTTCTTTTTAACATTATCGGCAAGATTAACATCCAAATAACAATTCTTCAATGGTGGCAAGTCAAGCATATCATAAATCTTTTTAGGCATAACAGAAATACTTGCACCAAGATCACATAAAGCATTACATTCAAAGTCATTGAATTTTATTTTAATGATGGGCTCCCAACCATCTTCTAACTTTCTAGGAATAGAAGTTTCAAGTTTTAGTTTCTCTTCTCTAGCTTTTATGAGAGCATTTGTAATATGTTTTGTAAAGGCCAAATTTATAGCACTAGCATTAGGACTTTTAGCAAGTTTTTGTAAGAACTTTATAACTTCAGAGATGTGGCAATCATCAAAATCTAAATCATTATGAGCTATAGCAATGGGATCATTGTCCCCAAGATTGGAAAAAATTTCAGCAGTTTTATCACAAGCAGTTTCAGCAGTTTTAGCAATTTCAGGCAGTTTTGTACGCTTTGCACTAGGAGTAGAAACATTGCCAACACCAATTATTTTACCATTGATAGTAGGAGGTGCAGCAACATGTGAATCATTATCATTACTAATGGTGGTGATAGTCCAAACTTTAGCTACATTATTCTCTTTAGCTAGTTTTTCATTTTCTTCTCTATCCACCTAGCACGCAATTCAGCCATTAATCTTATATTCTCATTAATTCTAACTTGGATGGCATTTGCTGTAGTAGTAATCTTATTATCAATATCATCAGGTTTAGCAGCCATTTTATTAATTAAAGAGGATTGTGATGCGGACATGTATGAGATTCGGGTTTCAGCATTTGAAATTTTAGTTTGCAGACCAGAAATCTCCCTATTCAAGTTTTCAAGTTGATTTCCTATATTTTTCAACAAGGTAGATTGTTCATTCATAGTTTTAGTAAACAATTGATTTTGCTCATATTGTGATTGCATAAAGTTTTTAGTGGATCTTTCAATTTCTAGCATCTTTTCCTCATATCTACCATAAGAATTACCATAATCATTACCACTAGCAGGATATGGCCTATAGTTATTACCAGAATTGTTCCTATAAGCATTGTTGTTGAAATTATTATTTTTAATGAAATTCACATCAACATTTTCTTCTTGAGCAACCAATGAAGCTAAAGGAACATTATTAGGATCAACATTAGATCTACCATTCACAAGCATAGACATAATCACATCAATCTTATCACTCAAGGAGGAGGTTTCTTCAACAGAATTTACCTTCTTACCTTGTGGAGCTCTTTCCGTGTGCCATTCAGAGTAATTTATCATCATATCATCCATAAGCTTTGTAGCCGCCCCAAAGTGATGGACATAAAGGTACCTCCAGCAGCTGAATCCAATAAATTCCGCGAAGAAAAATTTAGTCCTGCATAGAAGGTTTGGATGATCATCCAAGTAGTCAGTCCATGGGTTGGGCAATTCTTTACCAAAGATTTCATTCTCTCCCATGCTTGAGCAACATGTTCAGTATCTAATTGCTTAAAATTCATTATGCTACTTCTCAAAGATATAATTTTAGCGGGAGGATAATATCTACCAATAAAAGCATCCTTACATTTAGTCCATGAATCAATACTATTCTTAGGCAAAGATAGCAACCAATCTTTAGCTCTTCCTCTTAATGAGAAAGGAAACAATTTCAATTTAATAATATCACCATCTACATCCTTATACTTTTGCATTTCACAAAGTTCAACAAAATTATTGAGATGGGCAGCAGCATCATCAGAACTAACACCAGAAAATTGATCTCTCATAACAAGGTTCAGTAAAGCAGGTTTAATTTCAAAGAATTCTGCTGTAGTAGCAGGTGGAGCAATAGGTGTGCATAGGAAATCATTATTATTTGTGTTTGTGAAGTCACACAACTTAGTATTTTCAGGGGTATTCATTTTAGCAACAGTAAATAAAATAGGTAAAGTAAATTAAATGCAAGTAACTAATTTTTGTGTTTTTGATATAGAGAGCAAGACAGTAAATAAAGTAAAACTAGCAACTAATTTTTTTGTGTTTTGTTTAGGTGCAGCAAACAAAGTAGTAAATAAAATAAAGCAAGACAAAAACAAAGTAAAGAGATTGGGAAGTGGAGACTCCCCTTGCAGCGTGTCTTGATCTCCCCGGCAACGGCGCCGGAAAAAGAGCTTGATGGCGTGTAACTCACACGTTCGTTGGGAACCCCAAGAGGAAGGTATGATCGCACAGCAGCAAGTTTTCCCTCGAAAGAAACCAAGGTTTATCGAACCGGGGAGGAGCCAAGAAGCACGTTGAAGGTTGATGGTGGCGAAATGTGATGCGGCGCAACACCAGGGATTCGGCGCCAACGTGGAACCTGCACAACACAACCAAAGTACTTTGCCCCAAAAAAGTGAGGTTGTCAATCTCACCGGCTTGCTGTAACAAAGGATTAACCGTATTGTGTGGAAGATGATTGTTTGCGAAGAAAACAGTAAAACAAGTATTGCAGAGATTGTATGCGATGTAAAGAATAGGACCGGGGTCCACAGTTCACTAGAGGTGTCTCTCCCATAAGATAAAAGCATGTTGGGTGAACAAATTACGATTGGGCAATTGACAAATAGAAAAGGGCATAACAATGCATATACATGATATGATAAATATAGTGAAATTTAATCAGGGCATTACGACAAAGTACATAGACCGCTATCCAGCATGCATCTATGCCTAAAAAGTCCACCTTCAGGTTATCATCCGAACCCCATCCGGTATTAAGTTGCAAGCAACAGACAATTGCATTAAGTATGGTGCGTAATGTAATCAACAACTACATCCTTAGACATAGCATCAATGTTTTATCCCTAGTGGCAACAGCACAGCCACAACCTTAGAACTTTCTGTCACTGTCCCAGATTCAATGGAGGCATGAACCCACTATCGAGCATAAATACTCCCTCTTGGAGTTTAGAGCAAAAACTTGGCCAGCCTCTACTAATAACGAGAGCATGCAAGATCATAAACAACACATAGGTAATAGATTGATAATCACCATAACATAGTATTCTCTATCCATCGGATCCCACAAACACAACATATAGTATTACAAATAGATGATCTTGATCATGTTAGGCAGCTCACAAGATCCGACAATGAAGCACAATTAGGAAGACGACCATCTAGCTACTGCTATGGACCCATAGTCCAGGGTGAACTACTCACTCATCACTCGGGAGGCGATCATGGCGATGAAGAGTCCTCCGGAGATGATTCCCCTCTCCGCAGGGTGAGGCGATCTC
This sequence comes from Lolium multiflorum, assembly GCA_030979885.1. Classification (NCBI taxonomy): domain Eukaryota; kingdom Viridiplantae; phylum Streptophyta; class Magnoliopsida; order Poales; family Poaceae; genus Lolium; species Lolium multiflorum. The sequence goes on from CM061753.1 coordinate 5,256,298, forward strand.
CTGAATCCCCGAGATGGGATTGGCGGCGGCGTCTCCTGGGTTTCCGTATCGTGGCTCCCTTGCGGGGTTTCGCGACGGAGGCTTTAGAAGTAGGCGGAAGAACGCGGGGGCCCACGAGGGCCCCCACGCCAGGTCGGCGCGGCCGGGGCACGGGCCGCCGCCCTAGTGTGGCGCCTCGTGGCCCCACTTTCCCTTTCGGTCTTGGAAGCTTCGTGCAAAAATAGGACCCTGGGCGTTGATTTCGTCCAATTCCGAGAATATTTCGTTACTAGGATTTCTGAAACCAAAAACAGACGACAGCGGCTCTTCGGCATCTTGTTAATAGGTTAGTGCCGGAAAATGCGTAAATACGACATATAATGTGTATAAAACATGTAGATATCATCAATAATGTAGCATGGAACATAAGAAATTATCGATACGTTGGAGACGTATCAATATGCCGTTACCTCTTCCTTTTTATTCCCCCTCTTCTTCCTCTTCTTCGTTCCCTTCTTCTTCTCATTTTCCTTCTCCTCGTTCCCTTCTTTAGGAGGAAGAGGCTCGAAGGGATGCTTCTCCACATAACCTGATTTATTTCCAGAAACAATAGAAGAAACTTGGGAGGATTCCTCCTTTTCATTAATAAGTTCAAAACACACAGGTCCTATCATATTTTGGCAAAGTGTCATCTTCTAAAATATTTTGTATGTAAGTATTTGTGTGGCAATTATCAATGCAATAAGAAAGACACCCATGCAGGACACTATTAATATCAAGAGCACTCATATCCACCAAAGAAGTTTTTCTCAATAACTCTTCACACCCCAAAAATAAAGTAAGTTCATCATGCTGATTAGGAGTGATTTCATCATCGCAATACAAATTTGCAGCACTCATAAGGTTCGAATTATCATTGGAGGAGCATTGAAAATTAAAATGACCCACTCTATGGCAAAGTTCACAAATAAAAGGATAGAGGGCACAAACTTTTTCACCAAGATCATCTAGAGCCCTAGACCACTTTCTAGTTTTCTTCTTCAATTTTATTCTTTTCACAAGGTCTATGAACTCCACAAAAATTAACATGCTTATAGGAAATAGCATTTTCAGAAGTTTGAGCATGTTCATTGCAATCATTAATAACAGTTTCATCCTTCATGCAAGTGTCTTTAAAAGGTTCATGATACTTATCAAAATTCTTCCTAGGCAATTCACAATGAGAGGCAAAAGCTTTATAAAAATTTGCAACAACTTGAGAGTCAAGACCATAAGTAGCACTCATATTTCGAAATTTATGTATCCATAAGTTTCAATGCATTATAATCATAATTTATACGACTCTCTACCTTTGTCATTCTCCCATCCTTCATATTCTCTTGAATCCGATCAAGAAGATCCCATTTAAACTCTTCTTTGTTGTGCGTGAATGATCCAGAACAATATCCAGCAAGGTTTTATCGGAAAAGAAAGTCTTGCATACAAATTATCAATGATAACATTACCAGGAAGCTCATGAATGGGGCATTTGAGCATTAAAGTCTTCAATCTCTCATGCTTGGGCAATACTCTCTCCATCATGAGGCCAAAATTATATATCGGTTTCGGTCTTTGTGAATTTCACTTGGAGGATAGAATTTAGAATAAAATAGAGGCACAATATCCTTCCAATCAAGAGAATGCCCATCCTTCAGCAGTTTATACCAATGCGCCGCTTTACCAGACAGCGACATAGAGAATAATTTCTTCCTAACTTCATCCATAGAAATACCTGCACACTTGAATAACCCGCATAATTCATGTAAAAAAAGTAAATGATCTCCAGGACGGACAGTTCCATCCCCTTCATAGCGGTTATTCACAACAAGTTCAATAATTTTCATAGGTATCTTGAAAGGAATATTTTCAGTAGGTGGATTTAAAATATCACAAGCATCATTAGAGTTATCGCATATGGGAGATAAAGTATTATCGAGCAAATTTTCTACCCTAAAGCTGGGAAGCTAGAAAGATCATAAAAACTAGCTTCCCCAAGCTTAGACTTTTCCATAGCATTAGCAGTAATTGCGTTCATACTAATAACATTGCTACTAGCATGCAAATAAGGTTCCATAGGTTTTTTAATTTTTGCATCAAACAATTCTAACTCAGGAAAAAGATTAAAAAGCTCACTCAATTTTTCGTTGTTTTCCATTATGCCTAACTAGCGAAAATAAAAACAAGAGACAAAAAGATAAAATAGCAGAATCTAAAGGAGATAGCTTCGAGCACTCACACACCGGCAACAGTGCTAGGAAATATCTTACTAGTCGGAGGATGTGAATACCTTTTACCTTACCTCCCGGCAACGGCGCAGAGAAAATAGCTTGATGTCTACGTGTGCTTCTATTCTTGTAGGCAGTGTTGGGCCTCCAAGAGCGAGAGGTTTGTAGAACAGCACAAGTTTCCCTTAAGTGAATCACCCAAGGTTTATCGAACTCGGGGAGGTAGAGGTCAAAGATATTCCTCTCAAGCAACCCTGCAATTAAGATACAAGAAGTCTCTTGTGTCCGCAACACACCTAATACAATTGTCAGATGTATAGGTACACTAGTTCGGCGAAGAGATAGTGAAATACAAGTAATATGGATGATTATAAGTAGTAATTGCAATCTGAAATAAATATTGCAGCAAGCAAACATGTAGCAGAACTTGTTGGAAACGATGTTTCAATGCTTAGAAACAAGGCCTAGGGATCATACTTTCACTAGTGGACACTCTCAACAATGATCACATAATAAATAAATAACTTCTCCTCACTTGTGCTACTTTCAAACACTCTCTTATTGGATAACAAACACCATTCATTGTGTAGGGCTACAAGAGCACACCTCAAGCCGGGGTAAACAAGCTCCACAACATCGGAGTTCATATTAAAGTAACCTCTAGAGTGCATAATAGACCGTTGCAATTTAGACCGAGTACTAACATAGCATACACTGTCATCACCAATAGCTATGAAAGTGGGAATAGATCACATCAATACTATCATAGTAATAGTTAACTTCATAATCTACAAGAGATTACAATCATAACCTACGCCAAGTACTACATGATGCACACACTGTCACCTTTACATCATGGAGGAGGAATAGACTACTTTAATAACATCACTAGAGTAGCACATAGATTAATAGTGATACAAAGCTCATGATCACATAAAGATCACACCATGGGAGAGAGAGATGAACCACATAGCTACCGGTAGAGCCCTCACTCGGGAGAACTACTCCCTCCTCATCATGGGAGACGACAACGGCGATGAAGATGGCGGTTTTATCGATGGAGATGACTCCGGGGCAATTCCCGTCCGGCGGCGTGCGGAAGGAGACTTCTGTCCCCCGAACTTGGCTTCGCGATGGCGGCTGCGTAACTTTTCTCGTATCGTGGCTGGATGATTTAGGGTTTTCGCGACGGAGAGGATATATAGGCGGAAGGGCGGCCTCGGAGGGGTCCCGAGGGGCCCACACCATAGGGGGGCGCCCCCCCTTGGCCGCGCCGCCAAGTGGGGTGGGGCCCCCTGGGCCCCCCTCTGGCCCCTCTCCGGCTCCTTGTGTCCGTCTCGGCAAAATAAGAGGTATGGCTTTTGTTTCGTCGAATTCCGAGAATATTTCCTGTGTAGAATTTCTGAAACCAAAAACAACAGAAAACAGGACGGCACTTCGGCATTTTGTTAATAGGTTAGTTCCAGAAAATGCATAAAAATGATATAAAGTGTGAACAAAACATGTTGGTATTGTCATAAAACTAGCATGGAACATAAGAAATTATAGATACGTTGGAGACGTATCATCTAGCGGCCAAATTGGCTGAAGTGTCAAAGTCAGCACCGGTGGTGATGTGGAGTTCTTGACGCTGCTCATAAGCATGAAGCTGTGCAAATATATGGCAGGAAAGGAGATGGGCGTGGTCACTACACCGAGCGTAGCAACTAGTGCGTCGTAGCGAGGCCTAAGCCAGCAAGAGTGAAAGAGACATGCTCGCCAGCAGTTACAGGGCATCCATTAGAGGCGAGTTCATCCACAATAGATTGCATCTTGGTGAGAAACTCGGAGGTAGACATCTGCAGCTTCTTTGTATTGGCCAGAGCAATATGGAGGCTCGTGACCTTGGCTTCACTCTGGGAGGCAAACATCTCTTCTATGGCCTGCTAGACACCGGCGGCATGCTCAATCCGTTGCACATGAGGTAGCACTTCAGGGCAAATCGATTGAAGAAGATAGTCTAAAACGATTTAATCTCGAGAGATCCATGCATAATAGTCGGGATTTGGCTTGGTCTGCGTCGGTTTATTAGCGGCTTTGTCTGCCGGAACGATCTCCAGCAACTCCAGCGGTTTGGAGTGTGTCCCACTGAGCAGCCCGACGAGGCGGGGCGCCGCGGATCGGCGGCAGGACTTGTGCGCGCCAGATGGAGTAATTGCCATGTGTGAGCTTGTCGCTTGGCGGAGCTCCAAGATCGATCACAAGAAACTGGGAGAACATCGAGGTAGACATTGTTCCAATGACGAGACAGGGAGCAGCGATCGACGGGGACGTACTGTTTAGGCGATCAGTTGTTTGTCAGTGGAAGAAGTCGTCTTGATACCATGTAAAACCTAATTTCGATAGATTGTTGATCAGGTAGGAAAGGCTACTCGGCTTAATTGTACCGTTGTTTAGATATTAGTTTGTTTGTACTGCCACTGTTTTAGTTCGCTATCACCGGTTGTCCCGTACTCCCGTTGGTTGTCCTCTTGCATCCCTAGTTCGCCATCAGCTTGAGATTTTTACTCGTATTTATTTAGAGATGGGCATGTCAGGGTACTTTTACATACACTGGGGTATGGTTTTTTCAAGACGCTGGGCCTCCTCATCAATCACTACAAAAGCCCGATTCAGTGCAGGGACCCGATCGTCACTCCCTAGCTAGCGCTCTCCGGCCCATCTCTCTTTGCCTTCTGCTACACGGGCAGTTCCTTCGTTTTTTGCCCATTGCGGCTCGATCTCAACGATCTCGGTCGACAAACAAATCCACAGAACCAAGATGGGAATAACGCCGAGGAGCAAAACCAGATCCCCGGCGACCGATCCGCCCCCACCTTCGCCTCCGCCGTCCAGGCGCGGCTGACTGGACAGCGGCTGCGACGACTACGTGCATGTGCACCATGATCTTCCTCAGTCGCCAGAGCAGAGGGACTGGGCGGCACTGCCCCGCGACGTGCTGTGGGTCATCCTGACACTAGTTTAGAAATGACATCGTGCTCCACATGCCATCCACCACCGCCGCCCAGGCGCGGCGCGACTGGATAGCGGCTGCGACGACTACGTGCATAGTGCACCATGCGCGATCTTCCTCGGTCGCTAGCAGCAGAGGGCAGGGCGGCACTGCCCCGAGACGTGCTGTGGGTTATTCCTGAGCCTTGTCCCGCAGGCGCGACACCTCCTCCGCGGCGCCGGGCTCCGCGTGCGCCTCGTGGCGGCGGCTGGCCCTCGACGAGCCTCTCCTGTGGCGGCGCATCGATCTAGCCACCGACAAAGAATGACGCACGGACTGTCAGCGGGGTGGTTGCGACACGCCTGTGCCGCCGATCTAGCGCCGAGGGCAGCCAGCCGGCGGCGCTGCGCCGCAGTCCGAGTTCCGCGGCCGCGTCGATCCCTTCTTCTTACTCTTCCTCGCCAACCGGTACTTGCTATCCGTCTCGTCTCGTCTCGTCTCATGTCTCACCTCTCATGTACACCTCTCCCGAATCTCGATATCCTGATCACAATTGCGTTCGTACGTTTGCAGGGCGCCATCGCTGAGGAACATCCACGTGACGAGCCGATTCTACCACATGCCCGGCGCCGAATTCGCCACTGCGCTGGCGAAGAAGCTCTCTATGCTGGAGCAGCTCGTGTTGTCGGGAGGCCAGATCGACGAAGCCTTTTTGACCGCTCTCGCCAACAACTGCCCACGCCTCCAGCGGCTCCACGCAGACGGCTGTTGCATCTGGCATCCGATCGGGGGGACGTTGCGTGCGTCGATGGAGAGTAGGATCAAGGATCTCCGGCTGCCGCACCTGGCCCCAACCTACAGACGAGGACTGCGGGTTGATCTGACGGGCTATGAACCCTTGTGAAGTTGTGATGATCAGATGACGTTTTTCTTTATAGTGCTCCGTAAGGCATTTTTTTTGGCAAACGCTAGGGATCAGCCGGGTGTAGCATTTTTTTCCGTGTGTAACGCTACATCGGGTTATGGTACAAAAAAAAATCATCAATGGAACAATTTTTTTGGAATGTAGCATTTTTTTCCGTGTGTGTAATATTCCCAAAATCGTTACATCGTTTTGCAACATTTCTCTATAGTATGTCAATCATATTTTTATACCTTATCCAATATTAAAGGACCACATGTGTAACATTGGTGCAATCGCTCTGGTAGCATACATAAAAAAAGTTGTAGAACTTTTCCCATACTTATACAACAAAAACAATGCACACATGTAGCGAATCACAATACCGTATGTACCATCGATAAAGTTCCGCAAAAATTTAACTTTCTCAATGGCCATGGAGTCGCTGCCATGGACAATTCGAGCTCACCTGATACAAAATCCACCACGCATGAGGTCCGTCGGAGTCAAAATCAAGTGAATCCTCAAATCCTCTACCAATCTGCCACACCGAAGGTCGAGTGGGGCCAAATTGGGTCAAATCTCTATGTATCCGTTGTGGACGTCGTCTTATTCGAAACCGGCGGCAAGACGAGCTCGCCCTCCATGGCGAGGGGTCTATCCGACAATCTACAAAGGACACATGGAAGGAGCAGTTGGCCGAGCTAGTTGGGGTCAACTCGTTGGGGCCAACAACAGCAACGACCACTTAGACAGATGAACATTGATGGTGGACGTGTGGGCGAAGGAGCATCGACGGCAACCGGCGCGGGAAGACGAGCTGCGGTGGTCGGCATGGGTGGAGCAGCTGCAAGTTTGGCAGTGAGAGCTGAGGACCGGCAGCAGCCGAGCTCGTGGTAAATAGTGGCTGCAGTGATCAGGCAAGTGGGTGCGAAACATCGGGGGAGCAGCGGAGATTGCCACCGCGGGCGGGGGAGCAATATTAGCCGGCGTGGACGGAGAAGCAGCGAAGGTGGCCAGTTTGGGCAGAGGGAACAACTAGAGCAGGTATGACTGCGTGAGAGACGTGTGGGAATGATTTTTCCTTTTTTTTGCTGCCGAATCACAAACGACAAGTGAATGGCTGCTGGTTAACTGCCTTATCTTTGATTCTTAAGGCACATACAATCACAAACGCTTAGGTAGACGCTTGTGCAGCTAGAAAAAATCAATTAATTCCCGCAAAACATGTAGGTAAGAGTCCCTCGCTTCAACGAGGAGAGCTAACTAATGCGCTAAAAATGTTCTTTGAATACGTGAACAATGCTGTTGATGGTATGCACCCTAGAAAAAAAGGACGAAGCGCCAGCGACCCGCACGTTTGGAACCTGGCAACGCGCGAGGTCGATATCCCACTCGTTGATGATTGCCGCGTGATTAGCATCTAATATAGCGATTAGTTTATCCACCCATTTACTCATGTTTATACGCAACCGGCCCGTATGCATGTGGGGTGCTTTAATTGTCACTTGGTACTCCTAGTAAATTTTCTTGATTGTTGTGCACGGTGTGACTTTTTCTTGCCGGTCTCGAGTGAATGGAGTAGCTAGCAGTAAATGCGTAGTGGTACTCATTCTGCCGCGTCTGGCTCTGAAAAAAAATAAGAATTAAAGATTTTCTACTAAATGATGCATATAGTCAGATTTTGTACTGGTCCAAATTGAACATTTTGTATTAATGGTGCAGAATTGCAGATAGTCAAAAATGGTGATTTTTTACTACTAATCCAAATTGAACATTTTGTATTAGTGTTGCTGATAGTCAAAAATGTAATTTTGTCATAATCCAAATTGAACATTTTATATTAATGGTGCACATAGTGAAAATGTGACATTGTACTAATCCATACAATACATTTTGTGCTACTGGATCCATTTATATCTTTTTTTAATAATATCTTAATAAATGGAAAGATCCATTGCCATTGTTGCAAATAATCAACAGCGATGATAATAATCAAATGATCAATTCTGAGACACATTATTTTATGAATTGTGTAGATACAAAATGTTGCACATAAAATTAATAATCATAATGTTTATTTTAGTGCATTTAGAAACAGATTCATGGATTTAGAAGATCGAAAAATACATTTGTTCTTGCTTGATTAGGCTTCATTTATATTACAACCCAAATCAAAGAGAAATGGAGAGAATGTATAATCATAGATAATTAAAGAAAACAAAGAACAGGCACAGACAAGCCTTGTCACAAACTAGCAATCGCGAAATAATTGGCTCTAACACCATTTCTAGTCTATCAGACAAAACTAAAGTAATTGTGGTAGAACCTACGAAAAAGTTAAGAACACGCGCTGTTTCTTCACACAACATCCAACGTAAAAAAAAAAGTTAAATACAGCTCCTGGAGAAGAAAATACACATGCATTTCCCATCTGATTTGAGAAGCATCAGCAATAGCTCGCGCGGAGGAGCACGTAGGGCAGTAGTGGAGCTCGCGGCCTTGGAGCTCGGCCGGAGGTGCAGGGCGGCCAGAGAAGCTCTCGTGAAGGAGCACGGTGGTGGAGATGCTTGCTGCCTTGGAGCTCGGCTGGAGGAGCACCGGCGGCCGGAGAAGCTCGCAGCCTTGGAGCTCGGGCGTAGGATCACGGCGGCCAGATCAACCCGCGGCCTTGGAGCTTGGGCTGAGGATCGAGGAGAACCGCGGTCGTCGGTAGGATACCATCTTGCTAGCTACGGAGTTACTGGCCATGGATCAATGGATATATGCTGCTGGCCAAGACGGCAAGACCCAAGAGGATGAAGCAGCGTGCATGTTCTAGAGAAAATGCGGAGTGGCTGGAGGCGGTAGTGGGTGGGCTTGAATTGAAGAGGAGGAAGCGTGACGCAGGTGTCTTACCGATTTAATGCGAGACGCGTCCGGTCATCCTCTGCCACATCTATTAATGCATGTCAGATACTCCGCTAAACACGTTCATCAAATACATGTTCTATACGCGTTTTATACATGCCCCGGCTAACACGCGTTGCTTTTTGGTTGGCTGAGTTTTCATCCTCGCCCGTACCCGGGTTCCGTTCAGCATTTCTGGAAGCGCCAGCGCATACATAAACCTATATTCTCGGGATTGGCAAGGATTTAGCCATAACTGCCATGATTGTACCGTAGCGTCTCGCTTTAGTTCCAATTTTCTCTAACGCCTGACTCAACGCAAAAATGTGATGCATATAAAAAAGAGAAACGAAAATTCAAAACTAGTCAATGTAAGGAAGTTACTTGCAACTTTCAGTCAAAGATGAATCCCGATGCATATTAAACATTCAAGTATATTTTTTCGGTTACAAATTAAACCCACCTACAACTACAGAAAATATGAGTTGCAATCCGGCATATATTTGCAAAAATCACAATTTCATCCCCACTTACAATAGAAAAATATCAATAGCAAACCCACTTGTGACTGAAAAAAAAATTACAACCCCATTTGCAATTGATTTTTTGTTGCAACCCGACTTATAACTGGAAAATCTAAAGCAACTAAAAAAATCTCAGCTGCAAAAGCACTTGCAGCTAGAAAAAAGTTGTGAACCCATTTGCAATGGGAAAAATATCAAATTGTTACCCTACTTATAAAAAAATTCAATTACAATCCCACTTGTAACATAAAATCTCATTTGCAAATCTACTCATAACAGAAAATCTCAGTTGTAAGAGCATCTCCAACATATGCGCAATAATCCCGCCAGGTAAAAGAAATTTGGAGGCCTGTTTTGCTGTTTTTAGGCGCGGGTGTATCAGCAGCATTTTCAGAAGCCCAAAAATATAGCTTGCGGCGCGAGCGCTTTTAAAAATGCTAAAAAATAAACGCAACAAACACAATTCAGTGTAAGCGTCAATCAAATATAGATCAAATGGAGAAATTTAAAAATACATTAAAAGCGAATGTATTACGAAACAATAAACTTAAAACAGTGCAACAAACTAACATACGATAAAAAAATCTAGAACCTAGTCAAACTCGATGTCAAAGTCCGACAAACTCGGTGCGGTGGACGAAAACAGATTCGTCGACCGGGGATCGTTCTTGTCGATGGTGGTTGGGTCGAGCGCCTCGCTTCCCTCGCGGCCTCGCGCTGCGTTCGCTACTGCGCGAAGAATGCATTCTCGTTGACATCTTGATGGAAGTTTTCGCGCGACGCTGCCATGGCGCGCTCGTCCGCCTCAGCTATGGCGAGCCGGCGCTGGGCAGTGGTAGGCTACTTAACATCATCATTCACTCCACGAATATTCCAATTAAAAACACACTAAAAGCAATTATTACTAGAAGTATCAGAAGACTGCATTATACACAAGCCAACAATGAGCTGAAGTATTACGAGTTCGAAGTAACTTCTCCTCAATGAGATCTGTAGGATCCACTACACACTGCTCCACTCCAATGCGCTGCACTTTGCTTATCTGAAGAATTTTCGGGCTCGGAGACAATGGAACCTGAGAGGATTTCCTGCGAGAAGGCAGGTTGGGGAGGGCCTGTTCGACGTATCCATTCTTGTCACTACGAAGATCACGACGAAGTCCTTTGGTGGAGAGGGGAGCAGAAGCTTTTTATCGCTTGCCATGCTTAGTGAAAGTGCTCGACGAACTTGACATGGTCATTGCAGCCTCATCTGATGACACAGCTGGACTGTCAACCGAACCCAGTTCCACCTCATCAGTCACATCCTGGGCCTGATCCTCTTCAGAATGCACATATTGCTGCACTTTACCAGTTTACCAGCTGCAATTTTCCCCTCAGGCTGATCACATTCAGCATTTGTAAGTTCAGTTTGTATAACCTCTTGGACCATGTCACTGTTAGCATTTCGCCCCTCTGATACTGTAGTAACCACATTATCTGTTACATCTTCAAACTCCAACTGAAAATTAGTGCCACCAGCACGAACCAAAGCTAAATCACCACCAGTCTGACCAACAACCTCTCTATCTGCACCTTGTTTAATTTCATACATGAGCTCAGCAGATTCAGTAAGAGGGGACGATATTTTGACCCACCATTTATGGCTAAGACAACGTTGCTCTAAATATCTGTAATCTTTGCAATTTCTGCACTTAATCTTCGGACACGCCTCAGTATCATAATATTAAGTGTCCGCATAATTTCAGCGTCCGGATATCCCGCTTGACCCAAATCTTCCATATGCTCAAGCAATTCTTTTGGGTACAACGAGCAGTATTCTCGGGCCAAATCAATGCTGTAATAAAGACCCAGCTCAGAATTACGTAAAGATACAGGATTAGAAAATGATCCAAAAAAGATACCCACCGGCGAAGATCTCTCGGGCTAGCAGCTGCGGAAAGGCCTGATCAACATCATTTTTTCACGATAGCTTCATGCAAATTTTCCAAAGAAAAGCCAAATTTAGCTAGCTCCGATTCTGAAGAACGATCACCAATAGCAGGCTGCTTAAGGACGTCCAACTTAGGCTTGAAAAGAGTACGTGAACGCTGTGCCACTTCCAATAACTGAGAAGAAGACCTCCAAGAAATACCATCAGAATGATGCATACCAGATATCCTTCGGTGCACTCCTCGATAGCCAGACCCTATCACCTAGCCCGTAGATGGAATGCCCCACTTCGTTAGAGGCCACCGAAAAACGAAAACGCCGATCAGAAGTTTGGAAAACCTTGAATCCATTTCGGTCACCCACAATGCAAGATTGAAGAGCAAGACCAACTGTCTCCTCCGTTAGAGGAAAAAAGAGGCTGAAGAGAAGGCACCAACATTACCAAGAAGAACTCCAACGAGCCAGAGGAAGGGGAGAGGTGAACCATTGATCTAAAGCGCCGACGAACCTGAGCCTCTCAACCACAAGGACGGGGGAGAAGTCCCTGTGAAGAAGAGCCTCCATGTTATCCTAGAACTGGACGCCATTGCTGGTGGAGAGGGTGGAGGTGGGGACAGGGGAGGATGGGGAGGGAGGAGAGAGCCATCATCGATGCAGTGTCTTGCTGACATTTGTCTTGTGAATTGGTGGAATCGAATCGGACCTTTCCCGAAAGAAAAAAAAACACAGCAGCAACAACAACAGCCAGAGAATCCAAAGCCTTTGCTCAGTAATTTTCTGTAAAGTATTCTCTGTGTCTGCTTGATGATTGATCTTTACAATCAGTCAAAAAGAACATAGACGATTGATTCGCTGAGAATTTTCATACGTTTTCACCACAGCAACAAAAAGAAATTCAAATGTATCAGTTCCATTCCGACTATCCAACTACGCCCATACATGCCCTACAAAAACATGCGACCAAAAAATCAGAAAAATCCTATCCCACAAGAAGAGGCAACATAAAAATGCAGACCAACACTCAACACAGCTCTCAAATCTCTAGCAGCAGCCGTCAGAACCTTAAGAAAAACTCATACAATGACAGCAACAAAAAGGTACACACAGCTTCACAACGTTCTTCACCCTCCATCCTCCAAACGTGCAGTTAGACAGAGAGCTCGTAACAGCGAGCTGGAACAATCAACATAGTTGAAAGAGATGCTCTTTACTGATGACGCTCTAATCACTTAATGCTCTTGTTCAGTTGCATATTGCCTTCCAGAAGAAAGCACAATAAGATTCACAGCTCACCTGTTTCCTTCATCCTTCATGAAGAGAAAAATGAAAGTGTTGCAGATTTCTCATACCTTACGTTTGCATCGGTCAATGCCGTTCAAACAGAAATGCCAATCAAATAATATCATCACAAGTAAAATACCATCATAGATGCAGGCATAATAGTGGCCACTTCCATGGCAAGACATCACTTACAGATGATCGTATGAGAGTACAGAATTTACCACGAAGTATTCTCTCTTGAGCTCGATGGTGAGGCACTGGATGGCAATGTGTAGCCGAACAAACCCGCACAGCCCTCATCTTTCCTGTCAGATTGATCTGCGCCCGGCGCACGCCGATGGGTGCACAGCGTCCACCACGCCATCTCACTCGACGAGCAATGCACTGTCTGCCCATGCTCCTGCTCACCCCCTCGTCTGACGGCATGTAGAGGCAGGTGAGACAAGGGGACGCCAGTACAACTCGCACACCCACGCGCCGAACACAACAACCCCGGTCCACCTGCAACACAAGATAAACGTGTGATAGTCTCATTGCAATATGCTGGAAAAACAAATCAGATTCACATGTTCCCCAATCTGCTGCTGACTGCAGCTTGGTTCAGGCACAAACGAAATTCTAAAACTGGGACATCTTACCCAATTGATTAGGAGGGTTCATAATAGGAAAGGTTCTCAGAACCAAGAAAAAAATAAAAAAAATCCATTACAATTACCAGAAATTGACATTTAAGACAAGGGGTAGAAAGTACAATAAAGAACAGAGCCAACACAATGTTTTTTCACCAAGATAGTATTGCAAAAAATCAGAGAAATTGCAATGTGCTGCTGGCACAACACATTGAACACACATTTTGAGCAACCTCCTGGATTGTTTAGTTGGTCAGAATTTGCTTGGATGATAACAAGCAGGCAGCCCGATAAAGTGTCAGCGCCGTTCAGTCGCTTAAGTTTCTCTATCAATAGAAAATATGTAGCTATGAAATACAATGTGAAAAATCATCCAAAAAAACCCTATATATACGTAGATGGGGTGTAAAGTTTCTTGACTGACACTGTGTATGGGAATCTTCCTACATCTAGTACTGTACTATATTATTCAACGGAAAAAGATTTAAGCAAACATCAATATTCCAAGCGGGATTACCAAGGATGATATAAGGCATTTATGAAAAGGGGTAAAAATGTTGTAAATCAGAAACACAAATCTTTGGGCATGTATTAACTGGAGGAGGGAGTGCAAAAGGTCGTGTAGGGAATGAATTTGATGATTTTTGTATTCCTTGACACCATGTCAAAATTGTTGCCTGATTCGAAGTTAATAGTGGACACCCCAACACCCATATTCACCACAATGAGCCAACAAGAAGAAGAATCCCAAACATGGTGGCCACAACCTGTACTCTGCATTGCCCTCACGTCAAAGCTCCACCGTGAAAGCTGGAGATTAGAATGATGATTCGGATCCACCTGTACTCACACTTGCATATTGAAGGACACCCCCTCTCTCCGTCATGAGAATGATGATTCGGATCCACCGGTACGCGAACCGAGGAGCATCGACCACCTCAAGTTTGGCAATCCCATAGTTGTACTCAATGATTCTGGTGCTCAGCGTACAAAGAAAGTATACATTATTTTCAAGAATGATGCTTGGCCCATCTCAACAATGTCATCTGGGCGCACAATATCATTGGATTGTCTTGCTCCACATAGTAATCATGTTCGTACATCATATCCCCCCATTTCTAAAGTACACACCAACAAATACTATTATCACATCGTTGGTGATTACGAAGAACACAATGGATTCACGGTAATGACACATGAGGTCGTTGCAACCATAAGCACCGCGGAGCAGCACTGCGCTCCAGTGGACCATGATGAGCTTGTCCTCTCATGTGTGCCCTACATGTTTCTCCTTGGTGATCGGGTCGCAAATGATGAATGGCGTGCCGTTGTGGAAGAAGACATTGTCATGGCTTGCATCGAGAGGTGAAGCTCGGTTGCAAATGGAATATGGGATAAAGTTGAAGTTGTCCCGCACCCTTGTGCTTCCTAAGAAGCCAAGAACAGCAGGTGTCAGGTGCAACACACAATTGCAGCAGAGGAATTCTTAATGGCAGATATACCAACACCAGATCTTGCTGACACACATGCAGACTCCGTCTCCACGACCCCACGGGGTTTCGAAGGCATGTGTGGGCAGAAAATTCTGACGCCATAGCGCATTCTGCAGCCAAAAATTACTCCAACGCAACCATGAGCTGCAACCAACACCTGCCCTAGGAAACTCATGGGTGCAAGACAACTCCAATAACTTTGCCCTCACCCCCCACGAACCATTTGCAACCCAACTCTATCGTAAGCAAGTAAGAGGCCTTTGACAAACCAAGGCCATGCCCGTTTCCACAATAGCATGTCACTCATCATCTGGGACCCGATGACCAATGAGAAGCATGTAACGTGCATGCCACAAGATGAGCCAATCGTGGACCATTGGAGGGCAATACTGATCTGCGGTGGTTACGGCTGCAACAATCTTGCAGTGGTTACAGCTGCAACAACCTGTGGTACCATTACCACACAAACCGATCGTGGTCTTCATGGGAACCAAAGACATGATGTAAACTTTCATCCGTATCCACTGAGTTTAAGAAAATGGGACGATGTAATGTATGAATACAATGAGTATGTAAAGCAAGAGAAATCAATGCATATTTGCACCCAGATGACATCGTCAATACAGGGCCAAGTGTCGTCCTAGAAAATGTGATATAGTTGTACGCTAAGCAAAAGGATCATTGAGTACAACTATGGCGTTGAAAAAAAAAACTTGAGGTGGTCGATGCTCCTCTATATTCGCATAACGATGGATCTAGACCACCTTCTCATGAAAGCAAAAGAGGGTGTTGTTGGATATGCAAATGTGATCGGCTTTGAACTCCATTTTTTGGCCGAGGGAGGCCATCGTTCATGGTACAACTTGGGCGTAGGTAGCACTGGACCTGGCCCCTGTGATTCCTCATATTGGCTCAGCCAATGACATCATTTTAGTAAAGAAGAATGTTGGTGTGTTCACTATTAACCACAAATCTGGTGGCAATGTTGAAATGATGTCAAGAAATATAAAAAAGTCCTTCAAGTCACTCCCTGCATGACCTTCCGAGATATCTCCTACATGTAATATTTGCCATTGTGTACTATCTGTCTATTTTAGAGCCATTTTTCTTCTTTTTGAATATGCAAATACATCTTTTCATGTCACGTTGCAGTAAGATCAATCTTATGGATGTGATGTTAAAGTCAATTGGTATTGTCTCTGTTTTTTATTGAATTGTTAAAGGCATGTCTCCAAAATTCTGTGTCTGATTTAGAATACTATTTAAGTTTTTTTTTAAATGCCCTATCTCGAGCTAGCAAAGCCTGTTTAGAATTTTGTTGATTTGTATGTCTTATTGCCTTTTCACTTCCCATGTACATATATATGTCCTAACTCTAGTAGAAAACAAGTCTTTTGTTCGGAGCTGCAGTCCCGGCCGCTATTTGATTCGGGACTATTTCGGTTCCAACGGCTAGAATCCGTGGCCACATCTAGTCCCTCCTGGCATCATTTATAACATTTTCACAGTCCCATGTACATATATATGTCTTAACCTTCCCAACTCTAGATGTGAATCCAGGAAACTTCACACCCTATCTGCATATCTATAGCATTTTTCCATTTTTAGCATGAAATTTTCACCTTGTATTACCTACCATAAACCTATGCGCCTTCTCGACTCAATAACGTTTACACCAGTTCCTACACATAGGCTATAGCAGCTCCAGCTTTTCACAGTCGCAAAGAAAGAACGCATGGTATTACATGTCATGGTTGTTTGCTAGGTTAACCTCATGCTACACAATTCCAATGCGGCTATGTGTACTTAGAACATCTTATAGTCAAAGGTTACATAAAAAAAATACAGTTTAGGAATGGAAAATACATATACAGGCTTGAGCAAAACAATTGTGGAAAGCATCTCAGTTTGAACTATGAAAATGAACAAGAACTCATCAATAGATGCACAAACAGTGCCATCTCATGTTAGTATTCGATTGTTTGGTAGTAGTCCTGGGAGAGGTGGGACAACGTCCGAGCATCTGATCGATGCGGCGGCGGTGATAATGGTGAAGCAAACTAGCTGTGGAAAGCAATTGAATTATGACTTCCATCTTTTTTTTTCTACATGGCAAGTGGGCCAAAAACTACATTATCCAAAGAAAGAACGTGTTTTCAGGTGAAACTGGGCCAAAAACTACATTTGAGCCCAGTGCTTTGCCAAAAAAAAAAATCCTAGTGAAAATAAGAGCTTAACTAAACCAACAAAGGCGTCCAGAAGCGACGAAAGGCGGCGATTTCACGCCTAGGCGACGACTTGGGACGCCTCAGAGACGACTTTGGACACCTTACGTTGACGTCAAAGGCGACGACGACGCCTTGCGATCTCGGACCGCTCGGGCGCTGAAGTGTCGCTTAGGTGACGCCTTTAAAACCATGTTCACCACGATGAGCCAGCAAGACGAGAAATCCAATCCCGGACATGGTAGCCATGTCCTCTGTATTCTATTGCACACACGTCAAAGCTCCACCATGATGGATGACCTTGCTCCACTAAAGCTGGATATTAGACCCAAAGCCACACTTGCATATCCGAGGACACTCTCTCTCGCCGTCATGAGAATGATGATTCAGATCCGCTGGTAAGCGAACCAAGGAACACCGACCACCTCAATTATTGTCAATCCCATGGTTGTACTCGATGATTCTGGTGCTCAGCATACAAAGAAAATATACAATATTTCCAAGAACCATGCTTGGCCCATGCCGACGATGAGATCTAGGCGCACAATATTTTTTGGTTTGCTCCACATAGTAATCATATTCGAAGATCATATCGGCCCATTTGTTAAGTACACACCAAGATTTTTTTTATCACGGCGTTGGTACCTACAAAGAACACAATGAAATCATGGTAATGGCACCTAAGGTTGTTGCACAATAAGCACCACAGAGCAGCACCGCGCTCCAGTGGTCCACAATGAGCTCGTGTGCCCTATGCTGCCACAGGATGAGCCAACCGTGGAACATTGGGGCGCAATACTAATTTGCGGTGGTTAGCTGCAACAACCTCAAGTATCATAACCACGAATCCATCGTGGTCTTCGTCGTAACCAAAGACATGATGAAAACTTACTTCGTTATCCAGTGAGTTTAAGAAATGGGACGATGTAATGTATGAAAACGATGAGTACGTAAAACAAGAGATCAATGCATATTGTGCACCCAGATGACATCGTCAACATGGGGCCAAGCATCATCCGAGGAAATGAGATATGCTTTGTTTGTCCGCTAAGCAGAAGGATCATTGAGTACAACTATGGCATTGAAAAAACTAGAAGTGGTTGATATGCTCCTACATTCGCGTAACAACGGATCCGGATCACCTTCTCATGAAAGGGTGTATTTGGATATGCAAGTATGATCGGCTCAAAACTC
Source organism: Lolium multiflorum (assembly GCA_030979885.1). Lineage (NCBI taxonomy): Eukaryota > Viridiplantae > Streptophyta > Magnoliopsida > Poales > Poaceae > Lolium > Lolium multiflorum. The sequence goes on from CM061753.1 coordinate 5,274,579, forward strand.
CATTTTTTGGGCAAGGGAGGCCACCGGTCATGGTACAACTTTGACCTACGTAGTACTAGACCTTAGACCTGGCCCAAACGTCTAGGACTCCTCATCTATTAGCAGGTCTAAACTAAGTCTAAACAAGATAACAATATTGGATTGGATCCGGAGGACTTTGAGAGATACCTTCCTTGACGCGTGCCACAATATATGTGTGAAGCACTGAGATGTGGCAAAAATATTAGAATCAAATGGCAGGCTCTGATTCATCGGATCCCGCATCCTCATCCATGATCACTCGAGCTTTCCACCAGCTTTCTTCATCACCTTCGCTTTGATCAAACTTCTAAAATCTGCGTGAGTCTGCAGGAATGAAGGATCAAAAGTTACCCAACGTTACCATTAGTTATATTTGAGTGAAATTAATAACAATGGGCTTGTTTATATTCTGGTGCAGTTATATGCGTTGCATCCAAGTATACATGATAATATATGTGCACACTTCTGTCTATGATGCTTATATACTGCGTCCCCTATGCTGAGAGAGAGAGAGAGAGAGAGTTGATGCTGCCGTAGCCTAGTAGTAGATCATTTATGTTCAAAGTGAAGAAAGGATATTGGATATTATCTGCTTACTTTGCACTAATACACGTCGACATCACAAACTGCATAGCGCTCTTTCAAAAAGAATCGTAAGGCCAACGGAGCTTCCCCATTGCCTGCAAGCACGAGATCTCGTGTGATTAGCTAGATGCATCTGCAAGGCAACACAATTATCACGTATCGTTGACATCAGGGTTCAGGCAACAGATACATGCGTCAGAATGAACATGCCAATTGAGTACAAGAGATGAGCGTCCAGGGCGTCCCCTCTGCCCTTAGACGGCAGCGCACCTGCGGAGGCCGGCTCTCGTACGTGGCCGCGCCGTCAGCCAAGCAGACGCGTTGCGGTAGACGCCGCTGCTCGAGGTCGAGTTAAGGCGTTGCCGATCGCGATCGTGGTAGTGGTGGGAGGGAGGCGGCGGCGGAGGGTTAGCGAAAAAGCGATCTGGACGGGGGGAGGCGCTAGGAAAGAGTTAAAGACGAGTTGCTTGTGGGGGTTTGGGGGGCTCGGTGAACCACATCGGGCCTAATTGAGCTTCCATGTACCATGTCAATAGGCCTATTGTGCATCTCCAGCCAGCCCGATGCAAACGGATACAAACTGATTGTTTACGTTCGCGCGGTCGATAAATGTGTCTACACTTCAGCCCAAGGGTCAACGCAAACACTAGTAGAAACAAGGGCTTTCGTTTTTTTGCCCCAGATGGCTTTTGCACCGGATTTGGCACGAACCGGTGCTAAAGGGGTCATTAGCACCGGTTCGTGGGGAGCAGCCGGCCGAGGGACCTTTTGCACCGGTTCGTGTTACAAACCGGTGCAAATGAGATATCTTTTGCACCGGTTGGTAACACAAACCGGTGCAAAAGGTTTGTCGCCAGGCACGTGTCAGCCGAGGAACCTTTTGCACCGGTTCGTGTTACAAACCGGTGCAAAAGATAGCTCATTTGCACCGGTTTGTAACACGAACCGGTGTCCCAGCCCTTATATCAGCTCACCTCCAACCAGCCAATTCACAACTTCACTTTTTCTAGGAGAAAGGTGTGTGTGTTGAGTGCTACCTTGCATTTCTTTGGCATGCACACAAGGTGCTCGATGAAATGTCGAGAGAATGATGCCGCTTGATTTTACACAAAACAAAAATGAGATGAGGTGCCGGAGCGACACTTAAGCTTTCTCCTCTTTCTTTCCCTCCTCAATCAAGGTTAAACAACTTTATCCTTTCATTTGTACGGTGCTAATATCCACTATATATATATATATATATATTATGATGTTTTGTAATGGTTTTTTGATAAACTTAATTATTTGATGTAGATGAACCGGCGGCAATGGATGTACGTTGACCGACGTCTGCCCGAGTTCACTTCGGGCCTGAAAGAATTTTTCCGTGTGGCTGAGGAAAACCCACAGGCGGATGGTTATATATGTTGTCCATGTGTTGATTGCCGGAACTTAAAGCAATACCCTGAATGGCAAGTCATTCACTCCCACCTGCTTTGGAAAGGTTTCATGCCCAGCTATAATTGTTGGACCAAGCATGGAGAAAGAGGGGTTATGATGGAAGACGACGACGAAGAAGAAGGATGATGATATGTACCCTAACTACGGTGATACTGCAACAGGGCATGATGAAGATGAGGAGGCAGGTGGAGGTGATCAAGATGAAGAGGCATCAGATGAGCCCGTTGATGATGATCTTCGTCGGGCCATCGCTGATGCACACAGAGATGCAGAAACTGAAAACGAGAAGCGAAAGTTAAAGGGCATGTTAGATGATCACAAAAAAAAGTTATACCCAAATTGCGAAGATGGCAACACAAAGCTCGGTGCAACACTGGAGTTGCTGCAATGGAAGGCAGAGGCTGGTATATGTGACAAGCCATTTGAGAAGTTACAAAATAATGAGGAGGTTTCCAAAGGATAACGAATTGCCCGTACGTACGAAGCAAAGAAGGTTCTCTGCCCTCTAGGATTAGAGGTGCTGAAGATACATGCATGCATTAATGCATCCTCTACCGCCTTGAGTACGAAAATTTGGAAAAATGTCCGGTATGCAATGCACTACGGTATAAGATCAAGCGAGATGACCCTGGTGATGTTGAGGGCGAGCCCCCAGGAGGGTTCCTGCCAAGGTTATGTGGTATGCTCCTATAATACCACGGTTGAAACGTCTGTTCCGAAATAAAGAGCATGCCAGGTTGTTGCAATGGCACAAAGAAGACCGTAAGAAGACGAAAACTGAGACACCCCGCTGGGGGCAGTGGAGGAAAATCGATAGAGAGTTCCCGTACTTTGCAGATGACGCGAGGAACTTAAGGTTTGGTCTAAGTACAGATGGAATGAATCCTTTTGGGAGCAGAGCTGCAGTCATAGCACCTGGCTGTAACTCTATGTATCTATAACCTTCCGCCTTGGTTGTGCATGAAGCGGAAGTTCATTATGATGCCAGTGCTCATCCAAGGCCCAAAGCAACCCGGCAACGACATTGATGTTTACCTACGGCCATTATTTGAAGAACTCTTACAGTTGTGGAGCAAACCAGGTGTTCTTGCATGGGATGAGTACAAACAGGAGTCATTCAACCTACGAGCGTTGCTTTTCGTGACCATCAATGATTGGCCTGCTCTTAGTAACCTTTCAGGACAGAACAAGGGATACAATGCATGCACGCACTGCTTAGATGAGACCGAAGGTGCTTATTTGAAGAAATGTAAGAAGGTTGTGTACCTGGGGCATCGTCGATTTCTTCCAAAGAGGCACCCCGTCGGAAAGAAAGGCAATCATTTCGGAGGTGAGGCAGATCACCGGGAGAAGCCTGAACTCCGTACAGGTGATGCTTTACTTGATATGGTCAAGGACATAAAAGTAATATTTGGAAAGGGTCCTGCGGCCAATCTGTTCCCAAAAAAGGCTTCGAAGAAAAAATCTGTTCCCAAAGAGGTTGTTACCGGACACGCACCCATGTGGAAGAAAAAATCTATATTTTGGGATCTACCCTATTGGAAAGTCCTAGAGGTCCGCTCTTCAATCGACGTGATGCATGTGACGAAGAATCTTTGCGTGAACCTTCTAGGCTTCTTAGGCGTGTATGGGCAGACAAAAGATACACCAGAAGCAAGGGAGGACCAGTATCGTATGAAAGTCCCAAAGAACAAGCAAGAACAGGATTACAAGACGGATACAGGGAGTCGCTTAAGTCCTGGCAGCTACGCTCTTACCAAAGCAGAGAAGGAAATCTTTTTTGAAGTCCTTTACAGTATCAAGGTGCCGTCTGGATTCTCATCAAATATAAAGGGAATTATAAATATGGCGGAGAAAAAATTCCAAAACCTGAAGTCGCATGACTGCCACATTATTATGACGCACTTCCGGTTGCAGGGGGGCCTGCCGGAAAATGTTCGAATACCCATTGTGAAGCTATGTGCATTCCTTAATGCAATATCTCAGAAGGTAATCGATCCAGCTAGTCTTCCAAGGTTACAGAAGGATGTGGTGCAATGTCTTGTTAGCTTTGAGTTGGTGTTTCCACCATCTTTCTTCAATATTATGACACATCTCCTGGTTCACCTTGTCGAAGAGATTGCCATCCTCGGTCCTGTCTTTCTACACAATATGTTCCCCTTCGAGAGGTTCATGGGGGTCTTAAAGAAATATGTTCATAACCGTGCTAGGCCAGAAGGAAGCATCTCCAAGGGCTATGGAACAGAGGAGGTCATCGAGTTCTGTGTTGACTTTATTCCGACCTTAATCGATTGGTGTTCCTGAATCGCGACATGAGGGGCGACTAAGTGGAAAAGGCACGCTAGGAAGGAAATCAATGATATGTAGGGACGGCATTTCTTTCACTCAAGCACACTACACAGTTCTACAAAGTTCCACCTTGGTGGCCCCGTATATCACTGATCACAAGAATATTGTACGCTCCGAATATCCGGGGCAGTCTGAAGACTGGATTACACATAAACATATGCAGACATTCGGCGGTTGGCTCCGAACACATCTCATGAATAACAACGCCATTGATGATCAATTGTACTTGTTGGCCGGGTCACCATCTTCGACTATACTGACTTTCCAGGGGTACGAGATAAATGGAAATACCTTCTACACGTTCGCCCAAGATAAAAAGAGCACCAACCAAAACAGTGGTGTCCGCATTGATGCAACAAACACTAACAGTGGGGAAAAGGACACATATTATGGTTACATAGAGGAGATATGGGAACTTGACTATGGACCTTCTTTCAAGATCCCTTTGTTTCGGTGCAAATGGTTCAAGCTTGATGGAAAAGGGGTAAAGGTAGACCAGCTGTACGGAATAACAACAGTGGATCTCAACAATCTTGGTTACAGAGACGAATCATTCGTCCTAGCCAATGATGTGGCTCAGGTTTTCTATGTGAAGGACATGTCCTCCAGACCGAAGAAAAGAAAACATAAGGAAACGAGCTCATCCGATGAGCCAAAGCGTCACATAGTTCTTACGGGAAAAGAACCATCGTGGGAGTCGAGGACAAGACAGACATGTCAGAAGATTATAATAAGTTTGCTGAAATTCCGCCCAGAGTGAACATTGATCCAACCATCGCGTTAAATGCTGAAAATACTCCATGGTTACGGTCGAAGCGATCATAATGTATTAATTATTATCCTGTACCTTGATGAGCTCATATTGTGAAGCGTTTGTTGTGATATGTATCAGTAACATTGGTCGTTTGAACTAAATGCTCTTTCCTTCGAGAAGCTCCCGGAAACCCTCTTTAATTACCCTGAGGTACTGGAGAAGCTTCGCCGGAGAGGCTTTTTCCTTCGAAAAGCTCCCGGAAGCCCTCCTTACCCTGAGCTACTGGTTGTTGGGTGTATACTAGCAGCTTCCGAGCGGGACTTGCGGGAAGAGTTACTCGGGCAGGCTTACGAAGATGTCTAAGACGGCCAGCCATCTAAGACATCTTCGAAGCTTCGGAGAGGCACTTTCCTTCGAAAAGCCCCCGAAGCCCTCCTTACCCTGAGCTACTGGTTGTTGGGTGTATACTAGCAGCTTCCGAGCGGGACTTGCGGGAAGAGTTACTCGGGCAAAGCTTCCGAAGATGTCTAAGACGGCCAGCCATCTAAGACATCTTCGAGAAGCTTCGCCGGAGAGGCTCTTTCCTTCGAAAAGCTCCCGGAAGCCCTCCTTACCCTGAGCTACGGTTGTTGGGTGTATACTAGCGCTTCCGAGCGGGACTTGCGGGAAGAGTTACTCGGGCAAAGCTTCGAAGATGTCTAAGACGGCCAGCCATCTAAGACATCTTCGAGAAGCTTCGCCGGAGAGAGGCTCTTTCCTTCTTGGTCGTTGCCTCTCAGGCTGCTCTCTCTACTCTCCCCGGAGGGGGCTATATATAGCAATGTGCCTCCAGATAATCCCCCCGAGGCCACCCCGATAAGGCAAACACCGGATAAGCCTCCCCATTTAGCCCCCATCTTTAGCACCGGTTTCAGCCATGAACCGGGATAAAAGGGGTATATAATCAAATCCACCATCTTTAGCACCGGTTCAAGCCAGGAACCGGGATAAAAGGGTATATAAACTAAAGACAACGACTTTATTGAAATTTAACAAGATACGTTAACTAAACTTAAACTAAAACAACGACAACGACTTTATTGAAATTTAACATTAACTAAATTTAAACTAAAATAATAACAACTTCTACTAGTTCTTCCGCGCATCCGTTGCTGCCCTCCTGGCTGCCGCCTCCTGCCGCAGCACCTCCTCACGACGATGCTTATACATCTCCTCACTATCCAGATCCGCCACACGCGGCCGCTTATGCAGCTCCTGGAGACTCTGCCTCTCAAATGCTTCTATGGTAGCCGCTAGCGCCGCCTCCTCCCTCCTCTATCTCGCAAGCTGGGTCCACCTCATCCTCTGCTGCCCTCCTTGCTACCGCCTCCTGCCGCTGCACTCCTCCCCTCCTCTATCTCCGTGAGCTGCGGGTCCACCTCCACCGGCGGCGGGTGCGGCTTTGGGGGCATTGTGCAATGGGCTAGGGTTTGGTGATGATCGAAGTGGGAGAGACGGGGACGTACTATTTATAGAGGAAAAATATCCCGCGCGGCGCGTGGAGGAAAATATCCCGCGCGTTTGTCGTGGCGGGAAAATATACCACGCGCGCTTGCGTCGTGGAGGAAAACATCCTCGCGTCGTGGCGGGAAAATATCCCGCGCGGCGTCGTTTGACGGGAACCTACCACGCACGCGTCGTGGCGGGAACCTATCCCACGCGAAACACGAAAAATAAATGGCGGGAAAATACAAAAGGCGGTGAAAAAAGGGCCTTTTGCACCGGTTGGCTCGAACCGGTGCAAAGGGTCTTTGCACCGGTTCCAACAACCGGTGCAAAAGGCCTGTGCATAAATTCCGCGCGCGTGCCCTTTCTTCTCCATTCGCGCGAGGACCAAATTACAGGGGAGACTCTGCCCAAATTTCGCCCGCGCCGCCGCCGTCGACCGCGCCTACCCCCGCCGCCAGCGGCCGCCATTGCCGCTTCCCGCTCGCCGCGCCGCCGCCGCGCCCGCCGCCTCGCCGCCCGCGCCGCCCTCTCCTCCGCGTCCGCCCCCGCAGCCCGCCGACCCGCGCGCCGCTGCCGCCCCTTCTTGCCCGCCGCACCGCCGCCAACGCCGCCCCGCTCGGAGCGCGGCTAGAGGTGAGCCAGGCCTTCTCCTTTTTTCTTTTTTTGTTTTAATTAGTTAGAAAATTTAGTATTTAAATTTAGAAATATATGTTAGATAAATTTTAGTTAGATCTATTTAGAAAATTGTAGTTAGAAAATATTTGTTAGAATTTAGAATATAGAATTTATAATATGTTAGATAAAAATGTTAGAAAATTGTAGTTAGAAAATATATGTTAGACAATTTTTTTTACTAAGATATAGAAAATTGTAGTTAGAAAATTGTAGTTAGAAAATTGTAGTTAGAAAAATATATGTTAGAAAATATATGTTAGACAAATTGTAGTTAGAAAATATTTGTTAGAATTTAGAATATAGAATATGTTAGATAAAAATGTTACAAAATTGTAGTGAAATATAGAAATTTAGAATTTAGAATATGTTAGATAAATCTTAGAATCTTAGAAATAGTAGTGAAATTTAGAAATTTAGAATTTAGAATTTATAATATGTTAGATAAAAATGTTAGACAATTGTAGTTAGAAAATATATGTTAGACAAAATATATGTTAGACAAATTTAAAAATAGTAGTATTTGTTACTAAGATATATATATATTCATAAGTAATTTATTCAAATTCAATATTAGTTTGCATACGATGCCGCGCCCGCCGCGTCCTGGAGCTAGGACAATTTTAGAGGAGTTGCGGCAGTTGGGGAAGTTCGGGACTGGCTCCGCCGGGTGGCAGGAAGTGTTATCTTCCGGCGCAGACAAAGGATTAACTTGTCAATGCCTACAGATTGTAGACTAGGGTTTTGCTAGAAGTAGAGGGCAAGTAGATCTCGAAGGTTTAGGCGAAAAGTACTCGACGATTATGAAAGCTAGGGTTATGTTGATAGTAGATTCGATCCTCTCTTTGTCCCTCGACTCCCCCTTATATAGGAGGTGGAGCCGAGGGTTTCGTTTTGTACAAGTTACAGAGTCCGGATGGTTTCTAACTCATCCCGCCAGATTACAAATAGCTCTTCCTATTACAACTCTAGCTTTCTTTAATATATCTTGGGCTCCCGAATCTTCTTATTCTTCGGATAGTGGGCCTTCAATAAACTCCGGGTACTATCTTTGGCAGGCCCAATTGGGATGCCTATGTCACGCACCTTGGTGCGGAATCCGGGTCCCGTCGTCGACCCGGATATTCTCTGGTGGAGGTCTTATGGGCCACGTTCGTTTCAGAGGGAGCCGGCCCCGCCGGAGGTGGTAGCTCAGCGCATTGCAGCGGAGGATGAGCATGTTCGCCGTTACATGTATGCGTTAGACACCATGTATAGGACCGGATGGTCGTTATGCGGGATCTCATGTTAGCTATGCTCCCGTTACTGTTCCGTGGCTTTGGGTGTTCACCCGGCGCGGCTCGGGACCCGGTCGGCGCCGTTGAGAGCTTGTAGTGTGATGTATTAGGGACCGATCGAGCTATATGTGTAACTCAGATCTTTGATTATGTATTCAGCATTATCCTTTATTTGCACTTATATATATGTGTAACTCTAATATTTGATCATTTATTTATATCATTATCTTGGTTAATTACTGCTTCGTTGTGTTTATAGCATTAGAATAACTTGTAAGTCTTTGCAGAAACTATGGAACGAGACCTAGAAAAAGAATACATGGTCGAGGAGATTATCCGTGATGATGAGGATATCACCTCTCTTTACCTAAACCAAACCGGCGAGGGAGACGAGCGAACCCGTGGAGACGCCTCCCGGTGAGGAAGATGAGCAAGACAACCGTGGAGACGGCTCCGGTGAGGGAGAAGGTGACGACTGCGAGGGAGAAGCTCACGACGCCGCCGAGGTGTACATATATTAATTAACCAAGCCTCCAGATTTGTGCATATACATGTATTAACGTTGTTTCTTCTTTTAGACCTCCCGATCAACAAACTCTACTGGCAGAACTAAACGAGGCGCGGCCAGAAAGATGGAAGACCATGAAAGGTGCACCATCACGGAAATCGCGATAGATGGCGAACCGATTTCTCCCAAGAAGTTCGCAAAAAGTTTGTAAGTCAATGTGGAGTTGTTGTTAGGGACACCGTCCCGATCACCACTCAAGAATGGAAGAAACCTGTAAAGGGGGCGAAGGAGTTACTTATGTCGACACGAGATTAAAAAGTGTGATGTTTAGAAGCTGCTGATAAATTTCATCTTTCCGAACCAGCGACTCTGATAGTGAGAATGACAGGCCAGACCCGAGGATCCCGAGCTGAATAGCGTACAGCGAAGAGTTAAGAAGTGGGCTCTTAAGAAGATGGCGGTACAGTTCAACGACTACAAGAAGAAATTGGACACTTCTTTGTCAATAAAGGGAAGACTCCTGATTTCAAAGGCCCCTATGAGAAGATAAAAGACCACTGGGAGGAATTTGTGAAGTTAAAGAAATCGGACAAGGCAAAGAAAAGGTCCGACACCAATACGAAAAATGCTTCTAATAAGATGTACTTCCATACCATGGGGCGAGGAGGCTACAATGCTGGCAGACCTAAGTGGGAGAAATGGGAGAACGAGCTAATTAAAAAGGGGATCCAGCCAGAGGTACTGAAATGGAACCAGCGGTCAAGGGATTGGTTTTACGCGCATGGGGGCACGTTGGACGCACAAGGGTTATGCATATATACACAAAGACATAAGGAAAACCCACTTCCCATCGAAGCCTTTAGAAATGTTGCAAAGGAAGTTGAAGAGGGGAAGTTCCGTCCCGAAAGAGAGAAGGACCAGCTCACACGCGCCCTTGGGAATCCTGAACACTCAGGACGAACACGAACCACATCAGGTGGCAAGCCGTGGTGTATTGGGTTTCTGCAGAAACGAAGAAATATCCCGATAGAAGCCGTCAGAGGAAAAAGGATGTGGTTCACGAACGCGTTGCTAAGCTAGAGGAGCAAGTGAGGATGATAATGTCAGGCTCAGTCACAATCACCCAACCTCAACCTAATCCGCGAGATAGAAGAAGTTGCATTCGATGCTACCGGCCAGGGATCTCAGCGGAAAAGCAGCGTGGCTTCCACGGAGCTGCCTGGTGATGATGCACATGTGGATCCGCAGATGGCTCCTCCCTCCCCTGTGGAACCGCGGATGGATCTTGATCTCTACCATGTGGACTTTATCACAGAGTCTACACCTTGTGAGCTACATTTCCAAACGATGGGCTACTTAACGCTCAAGGCGGCGGTCGGCTATGTCTTACCGCAGTACCGATCAAAGATACCACTTCAAGCCGGTTCCACCTGGCTACGCTGTTGCCGGGGTGGATCAAGTTATGGATGGGTATGGGCCGCTGAGGCTTGACCACCCAGCTGGTGAAGGGGATTTGCTAGAGCTGGGAGAAGCCAAGAACACTACAGTTCTATGGCGAAAAGAATTCATTGTGATTCCGGGTTGGAAGGCGCCAACAAGGTCTCCACCGAGGCGCATTCTCCACCGATGCAGCCGTCTCCAGTGCGTGAGCCTTCCCGCCGGCGCGTGAGCCTTCCCGCCGACGCGTGAGCCTTCTCCGCCGCCGCGTGAGCCTTCTCCGCCGCCGCGGCCCAAGTCTAAGAGCAAAATTAGGCGGTCCGCTACGACAGAGCTGAGTCGTAACGATCACCGAGACGCAAACAAGAGCCCCTCCCAAGAGTGCCTAAGGTTCCTCCCAAGAGACCTTATGACTATACGGTTGAGGAAAATGCCAAGATCGTAGCTGAACAACACAAGCAACAAATGTTGAAATTGAAAAAGCCCCAGCTTGAGCCGGAGCCAGCTATATCTCTGGAAAAGTTGAAACTGCTGAAGAGCCTTCATCAACTTTGAGCCAAGTCTTTCATCGAACTATGACCGGTCTATTCGCAAGTCAAATGTGTCAGCAAGAGATCGGTGGGAAAAAAGTAAGGTAGACGGGAAACCAGTTCCCCAGCTTGGAAACCAGAAAAACTCGTGCCCCCCGCTCCAAGTGTATCCCGATGTCACAGCGTGCTTTGATCCGGAGATGGTAAGACTATACAAAGATGAGGCAGATGCGGTCGGTATGAGTATTCCTGAGTACTTAAGCCGCATCGATGCAGAATTCCTTACAAGTACGGGTGATGATGTCCAAATAGCATACCGGTACAAGTACGGGCAACCTCTTGTCAGAGCTGAGGAGTTGCCTAATCTATCAACGCAGCTGCGAAGACTGCATAATTGGTACATGGAAAAATGTAAGGATGGTAAGAACTGGATCATGGTGGCAATCACAGATGAGCACTACGGGCGATATATGTAATATAATGGTTTCCTATATATATATATATATATTTGAATTGTCTGCATTATTAATATTATACCGTGTTTCGAATGGGCGAGAGTCTGCCGCGGCGGCGTTTTAGTGCAATTCCTGGCGTGACTGCGGCAGAGAATACGCTGCCCAACCCTTTTGGGTTCGTACGAACCGGTGCAAAAGCTTCCGCCGAGCGCCGGCCGGCCACGTGGAGACCCCTTTAGCACCGGTTCGTAATCCAACCGGTGCAAAAGGGGCGGGGCCTTTTGCACCGGATGGTTTGCACCGGTTGGCCATCCGGTGCATATGGCCTTTAAAAACCGGTGCAAAAGGCCATGTTTGCACTAGTGAAAATGTCTGGCCTATCCGCAAAGACATAAACGCGGCCCAAATTTGGGTTCGAAATGCGTCGAAGTGGACGCCCGACATGCCCGCTCCTTCCTACCTTGGGCCCACCTAGCAGTGATCCCGTCTATTTCGTCTTCTGCGCGACGTCGTAGTACTAGCGACCTCGCTTCTGCGCGACGTCGTAGTACTAGCGGCCTCGCTTCTGCCCTCTACACACCAAGTAAATGGCGCGCAGTGCAGCGATGCAGGTTCGCCAGGCCTAGTGATGGGTTCCCGACTTAATGGTCGCTACCGCCCCCTCGGCTGCCTCCGATGTATAAAATGGGGTGTGAGACGCGTCCATTCCCTCACAACACCCTAGCCGCCTCCCCAATCCCCAACCGTAGCGCCGCCACCAATCTTCTCTCCATCCACCTTCTTCCTAGGAGCTACATGGCGGGTTCTAGGGACCGATGGCACCGTGGCAGACGCAGGGCCAACCGTGCTGGATTAGCCACGCCTGTACACTCGTCGTCACCATCGCACTCTCCCTCCTCTGCGGACTGGGGGTGCCCGCATGCCTACTTCAAGTTCGTCGTCCACATCACGGAGTACCCTATAGACAGGAAGATGCTCCCAGACAAGTTCACGGAGTTTCTCGCCGGCCGGGAGCCGGCCAAGGTGCACCTTCGGGAACCAAGCTGCGGCGTTTGCCGCTGGCCCGTGGAGGTCCTTTTTGACGGGCAAGGAGCCATGTACCTCGACCAGGGCTTCGAAAAATTTACCCGCGAGCACAACCTGGAGGTTGGGTGTCTGCTACACTTCTTCTACGAAGGTGACAGCGAGATGAGCGTCAAGGTTTTTGAAAACTCATCCGACAACGATTCCAGCGACAACAGCAGCAGCAGCGATGGCCAGCTGTAGGTTATATGGTGTTATTTTTTTTTTTGCAGCGAATATGGCAAGGGCCAGTTGAAGCCACTAGTGTAGGTTTCTGGTTGTCCTTCCATCGAAGCTGGTGCAGCAAGGACACACAAAACACCTCTAGTTGGGTGTTCTTTCTTCGCCGCGAAAAAAAATGGGGGCCTGCAGAAACCCCTAGTTAGGTTTCCTCATTTGCAGTTTTTAGATTTGTCACAAAACGTATGTAATATACTATCATCTATCAATAAAAGTTATTCAAAAACAGTGAAATGTGTCAGCACTCAAACGGACAGCCGTGGCCAAAAGATCATTTTCACGTTTGCGGGCCAATACAAACAAACACGCATGGTTACTTTTGTCGTCCGAAATGCATCGATCCGCTGGAAATGCCATGAACAATCTGAAATGACCAGACCATGTTAATAGGCTGCAGAAACGAGTAGGTCTTTCTCAAAGAGTCGGATTTCTTTCGCAGGAGCATGGGGGAACAGACATGTGTCAGATCCTATTTCAGAATATTCAGATTGGTCCTTCTTTATTTTTCAGAATATACCCATTGTTGTTTCCGAGCACAAGGGACCGCTGGGTGAGGCTTATGGATTTTTGTATGTGTCACAACAGCACATCCTGCTTGTCATTGTCAATCTTAGGGACGGACTGCAACGCGAAGCGCAACCTCGGCAAGATCTATCATCTAGCGGTCTACCGATACATCCGCATAGCGCTCTTTTGAAATTATCATCAGGTCTGTACTGTGATCAGACAGATTCGCAGAGCCTTTCAGCAGGTATTAATTTCAGTCTAACAGAAACTTTAAAAGAGCAGACACTCTACAAAGGAAACTGGCAAAAAAAATTCTTCACTCCAGCAGCACCAAAAAGAAATTCAGACGGTCAGCACCAAGGATCTCCGGATGCCGCACCTGGCCATCCACTTGCATTGGTAGGGCTGTATTTCGTTCTCCTCGGACGGGATTTGGGCAGGCACCCAGATTTGTGATATCATCAGCGGATAACTTAGGCTCTAAAGAGTTTGAAGAAAAACACATAATGCGGTACCAGTTGATAGTGAATCAGAAACGATATGAAGTGGCTGAATGGTTCCCAGCCTGTTTTTCTTTCCTTAAAATAGAGCATTAACCATTAGTCCATAAATAATTCACACAAGTAAATGGACAAGGCGGTACATTGCAGCAACGAGATGGGCACACAGGTAAACTGGTATGTGCTCCAGTTCGCCTCTATTAGTACTTACTAACAAGGATCAGCTCTACTTATAATCAGATGATGGATGAATTATCTTGTGGGCATAATGGCAGGGTAGCTTGCCATGAGCTCCAATACTTTCAGGGACACCTGAAAACACATGTAAAGGATGCACATGAGGCCAAGTAAGACGATGTCAGCTCTGATTGTTAACAAGTAGCTGATGGCATTTCATGACTTCTAATAGAGAAGAAAAAAAAACCACAATTAAGAGAGCTCATACCGTTTACCTGAACTTTCATCATTTATTCGCGCGAGGGCATCTGCGTGGCCTGATTGAGAAGAGCATACTATTACCATTTGGAAAAAAAAAATTGTGAACGATGGTAATTGTATTTCATACACGGCAACATAATCATAGTATGTTACATGTGATTACTGAACCTAAGAAATTTTCTAGCGAACTTGTAAGTTCTCACCTTTGGGCCATACGGCTGAAAAACGGTTTTGACATCTTCAAACACCTCAGTGATTGGTTTTGCAGCATTAATCTGATTAAACAGTTTATTAGCCAACAGGTGATCAATGTACATACATAGAGAAAACCTTGACCAATCTCTAACGGAAGTGCACACACACACAAAACAATATCATTACCAAAGACACTGAAAACACCGATCTATCAAATTGCATAAATCCACCTATTAGTTCGTTACTATATATGCCCTCTACTCAAAGATGAGATATTTATTCCAAAACACTATGCCCCATCTGAGAATATATTCTGTTGTGTGGCACCGATTTTCTGGAGTGCCTAATAAGATCATAGTATTCTATGCAATGCTTGTTTCCATCATGTTTCAATTCATACGAGTTTATTATTGATACTCCAGGTGTCATCTGAATTCAATTAGACTACAACACACATATACTTAAAAATGCTACAGCATGGCTATTAATTTAAAATGTTATCTTTTACACCATGCCTGCTGCCTACAGCTATTCTCTTTTCACACTATCTTCCCTCGATTTCTTGATGCATACTTCTCCACTATGAGTTTAGTATTGATACTCCAGGTGTGATCTGAATTCAATTAGACTCTGACATACATATACTTAAAATGCTACAGTGTGGCTCTTAATTTATGACCAGTCTATACATTAGGCTGTAAAAAAGAAACTATTCTACAGGGGAATGCCATATCCTTTGCATTCAAAATTATATCCCCTCTTAACCTTGCATTTTCAGTCATAATACTCAAGTACAGGCAAGCTGGATTCTATAAAAATTCAGAAACTAATCCTAATAGTCTTGAAGCTAACGTGTGATTATCTTAAATCATGACAATTCTGTATGTGAGGTTGTGCATCCTTTTGCATAAAAATGGATATACCTTCTTAACCATGCCCTTTGAGTCATAATACTGAATTACAGGCAAACTGGATTCGACAAAAACGCCGAATCTTTTCCTGATAGTCTCAATGTTATCATCAGCTCTTCCCTGCAGTTGATCAAGAAAACAAAACAATGTTAGAAAATGAAGAGATCGTGTCACAATACGATCCAACAAATAAACATAAGAGATAAAAGTCCACCTGATTACGGCCCAGAAGACGCCTTCCCATTTCTTCCTCTGAACAGTCAAAGAATAGCACAAACTCAGGTGATAATTTGATCTGCACCAATGCAAAGTAACTAAGGTTTTGTTGCTTGCTTTTAAAACACAAAAGGAAACTGCCAGATTGCCAGAATAATTTTAAAATGCAAAACAAAGTGAGATTACAACATTCTCAAACGCAGCACGGTTTTCTTCATTCCTTGGAAATCCATCAATGAGAAACTTGTCATTTTCACTTTTTATCATAGCTTCTTGCAAGAGCTTTATGGTTATCTCGGATGGAACAATTCTTCCTTCATTTATTATGTTCTCAATCATGGCTCTGTAAAAATTGAGGGGAAAAAGCCACATAAGCTTCGTAATTAAATACGGAATATAGCCTCTAGTCTGGAGTGGATTTGTTACCCATTCTCAGAACCAGACTTGATTTCTGTGCGTAACAGTTCTCCTGCGCTAAGATGTGTAAACCCAAAATGCTCCACAATATTGCTACATTGTGTTCCTTTCCCACTTCCAGGGCCACCTATGGAATTGCATAAAATGAGCAACCATGAATTGACAGCATTCACTTTAGAATATGAAATTTACCTAGAACAAATACAACTGCAACTTTTTTGCCACCCAAGATGTTCTCAACATCCTGCAATAGGAACAACCAAATACATCAAAAAATAAATGGGAAGATTTAATCCCGGATGCATAACTAAAATTGGTAACACTGAAATGGAAACAAAACTGAACAGAACATTGAGGGTACATGTCTAACAGGTTAAAGAGCATGTGTAACTTAAGTGCCACGTCCAGTTTTGAATTACAAAGCAATGGGGTACACGATGAATATTGTCTCATGAATAATCTGGTAAGAACTGCAAGTCCCAACCTAATATAAGAAATTACCTCCTGCTCGGTGACAGCCACTGAAGCATCCACCGCTGTGCTCATAGCTGCAAGTTTTTTCAACCAAAAATGCTTGTCAATTGGCAATTTTGCAATGGAAGAATAACCTTTGTAAGAGAGTGGAGTTTGTTCCGTGGACGGGACTTCCCATGCATGAAAACATCAGGTCTCGTTGCATACCATTTTGTTTTATAATTCTAAAACTTAATGAAATCTGTAGCACGGATCTCAAAGCACGAAACATTGTGTATCCAGTGGTAGAAACATGTGCATGGGATTAAAGCATTTCACATACTCAGCAGAAAAGAGGGAAACGTCAAGACTCCACTATGCCGTAAATTGGCAGTTCAGCGCAAGTGACAATGTAATTCATACTTGCATTTTGTTTTATTTCCATGCTTGTAACATTTAAATACTAAGCAAATTAAGCAACAACTTCCCTTCAGCTACAGTAACATAGAGGCAAACCATGTTATCTTTTACACCATGCCTGCTGCCTACAGCTATTGTCTTTTCACACTATCTTCCCCTCGATTTCTTGATACATACTTCTACTTATAAAATATGCATGGCATTCAGCTATCAACGTTTCAAACAGAGAAGTTCCATGCAGAGTCATGTATTAGAGCAAACACAAAATATCATTTATACACACACAACCATCCATGTGTATAAATCCACTCAACCCAGCTTATATTGAACATTACATATACAAACCCTATGTTGATCTGGAAGACTTGACCATCATGTGTAACCTTACTCCAAATCATTGTTCAAAAAATCGTCCGAGATACCAATTTATCATGAATCGGGTGGTAGCCGATAAGATTTTGGCATATCGGCATATTTATCGTTGCATCGATATTTTGGCCGATTTTCAGTTTCATAGCCGATATTTCGCCCGCTTTTTGAGTCTGATGCCGATATTTCGGCTGATTTTCAGTGGAGTTTCTTTGAAATTCGGTCTAGCAATCACTATTTTCGTCTTATTGTCTTGTAGAACGACCCATTAGCTCAAATTTTCCATTCTTATTGATTCAAATTCAAAGAATCAAGGTAATACTTATGTTCAATGGTCCAATATTATTTTTACATAGCATATTACAGAAAAATTAGTGCCAAAAATTAGGATTTACAAAAAAATTAACCGATAAATGGCCGACTCATGAAATCGATTAATCGGCCGATAAGAGATTTATCTCCATTTTGAGGCCGACCGATAAGTTAACGATTAACGATTTCTTGAACATTGCTCCAAATACTCTATTGCTGCTATATGCAACAAATTGGCGGACACAAGTCAGAATGCAGCAAACATTACTGCAATTTCTCCTAGATTCTGCTAATGGTTCACAACTCCTCTATATTGTTTGCTTATTTCCTGCTCAGGTCTACACCCCCAAACTCCACAGCCAACCAACTAATTCCGACCCAATGTAAGGGACCACGCTAACAGATTTCGGCAAACAGCGAACCAAACCAGTGAACTACTAGGTCTCTTTTGAGTATTCCACTAATTTGGGAAATCTTTTCCAGTTAGATAGAGCGAATGAACAGGTTACAGCATCCATGAATCGCATCACAGAAAATTGGAGTTCAGTTTGATCTATCGCTTCCACTCTATAGACTCGAACAATCAGATCGGGAATGCTAAGTGCATCAGAGAGAGAAGAGGTTCGAGAAACACGTACCCTGCTTGTGGAGCTGGCCGCCGGGGAAGGCTAGAGGAGCACGGGGAGGTAGGCGCGGCGCCGAGATGGGCAGGCCGCGACGCCTGGTCCAACCGGCAAGAGCGGCACGCAGGCCGCGGAAAGCTTCGCCGAAGAGCAACACCTTGCCGTGCGGCGGCGAGCGGAGAGGAGCCGACGAGGTCGCCGGTCACGGTGGCGGCGGCGGCGGAAGGAAATCGGAAAGGAGTACGACTGAAAAACGTGTCCGCTCTCGAGCCAGTTATGGCCAGCCAGGTGGTCTCGGCGGACCGTTTCTTGGCCGTTGGATTAAAATCAAACGGATGGATCGGAGACGAAGGAATCCGGCATGGGCAGCTTCGCCGTGGCTGTGTCCCTCGCCGGCGCTGGCCACAAAATCGGCCTCTTTCCCCCTCACCGCCACGAGCTGGTGTGCTAGGCTGCTGATCTCGGCGATCACCTTTCCGATCTGAGTTCTGAGCAGAGGGGGGAGGCGCCGCGTTGAAGGCTACGGCTCCGGCCGCAGCGTCGACGGGCGCAGGCGGCGGAGGGGATGGCACCCGAGCGGCGTGGCGCAGCCGCACCCGATGAGGACGCACTGTGAGTTACCGCGATGCTTGCTCTACTGGAAAAAGGCCCGCTCTCTAAATGTTTGCTTCTGGCGGTAGCATTTGATCTGAGTTCTGAGATCCGCAATCGCGCAAAGAGCTGTTTGATAGATGCACGCTCCCTTGGCGCATCTTCAAGGGTGGAACCTGCTTCTGCTCCAAGTTCAGCACACTGTTTGAGAAACCTTGTCTGAATTTGGTACAGTAATTTGGTTGAGTAGTTAGGAGGATCCAGTATCGGTCTGACATTGTGAGTTAGTAGCCCCTTCGATGATGCTACATTTCGATAGCTTTGGACTAGTGCACTACACTTAAGTTTGGGAGATATGGGGTGTGGGGGCATGCAATTCAAACTTTTTCAAGGTTCATGATTTTCCAATGTTACCTTATCTAAAGCCAACAGTTGCCAAAGCAGACATCAACAGTCCTGAAATCTAGTCCTTGTTTCTTTATCAAGAAAACACCAATGCCTGTTGGTTTGTTTGATATGAAAGAGGTTCGTTGAACAAGACCTAGAAAGGCACATCCCACATCGTGTGACTGTAAATGAGCTTCATGCGAGTTCAGTAAATTGGTTAAAAAAATTAAGTTATGTGTGTTTGCTGGCCTTTTGCAATCACCTCTCATTACGAGAAGAAAACTTGTAGTGATTTTGTCCTAGTTCTGCTCTGTTTTATCATCAGAGTTTTGCTTGATTTATTGTTCTTTTTTGGTGCTTGATCAGGGATGCCTAGCTTTCGGAAGAAAAACATCAAAAGTGCGACATGAACATAAAATAGGGATTTAATTCCTGTTTGTTTTATGCTGATCTATTGTAGCAATCTGATTTTCTTTTTTTATTCCCAACCTCCCATCCAGATTTGTTGACATAGTACATGAAGCCCCTCTGTCTGGTCAGCGGCAGTCTCGAAGTGTAGTTGGTGGCACTCTGTACTGTATCTTATTGGCAAGTGAATGTTTGCTAGCTCTCCTTTGTTTTCTTAATAGTGAGACCATGTTATTTTTAGAAAGGTTACCTCACAAACAGTTTACTTGAATTTATCCACGAAAATATATGTATCTTATATCTGCTAGTCGCTTTGATCCCTTTGACCGTAGTGTTACTTTTTCCCTTTTTTTGCAGTTTCTGATAGTTGTGATTTATTCCTCTTCTGTAGACAGGTTATGCTGGTCTTGCCATAGCAGCTCCATGGATATTTGTCCTTATACCAGACATCATCCTTCCGTTGCTATGCAGCTGCAATGTTCTCCTTCTAATTGTTACAGGTTCATGTCGAATTTACTGGTTAGATGCTAGTAGGTTGTCACTTTTATATCCTTCATATGGAGTTACTGCTAACAGAAATGTGCTGCAGGTATATTCCAACAGTATTGGGTTCATCAGGTCACAAAGGTGCGACTACAGGTACTACATGAGGAAAAGAAATGAATTGCATTTCCGTAGTCAGCACAAATAGCGATTTACCCACTTAATTGACACTTGGGCATGCGGATAATGTGTTAGACAAAAAGTCCATCAACCATCAGTGCATAGCTATCAACCAGTCACTGCTATGTAGAGTTTGCCTTTACTGGAGTCACTTCAGCAAGTTTTGTCTCTACCGTTTGTTGATTGTGAACATGTTAGCTCTGTAAAAATTTAGTTGCTGATACACCAACCAAAATTCTCTTGTACATGCAGGGATATTATGATTTAAGTCAGAAACTGAAGCATATTGCTAGTGTTCCATTTGCCACTATTGCATGTGGTAAGTATTAGCTAACCAAATCCATGCTATGTTCCAATGCCACCACCTTTTATTTGTTTCTAGCTTTCAAGCACATTGCTATTGTTCGATTTTCCACTATTGCATGTGGTAAGTATTAGATAACCAAATCCATGCTATATAGATTGGGTTTTTTGCTTTTTGTGATGGTTATCTTGGTATTGTTGTACTGTATCTCTGCCTTTCTGGACATTATAGCAGAGATACAAAATATCTACTTTGTAAGACTGTTTTGTTTTTACGTCTGTTGTTGTGGTAACATGTTCATGTTAATAGTGTTTTTAAGATCCGTTCATGTTAATACTAGTTGATATCCCAAAATGCCTATATTGTAATTTATTTTCAATTGAACTTTGCACATTAATTAGTTTGGGTAAAGACAATAGATTTGTTATATTTATGTAGTCATAACGAGGACTATCCTAAAAATGTGGTTGCAGGTACTGCCGTGATGCTCTTAATTTTAGTTTGGCAGCCTGAATTAAAAATATTATCAATTTCAGTTTTGCTCAGGTACAATTCTTCAGCTGAATACAATCTTTCCTTAAGTTGTTGCCCTTTTCATAAGCAAATATGATTAAGATAATCGGGTTTCTGCTGTAAAGGAAAGCATTATTGGCATCTTTACGATTACAATGAAAGGAATCCCATTGCATAGTTTGTGTTCATTTTAGTAGGAGGTTTAGTACCTAGCTACATTGATTCTATGAACTACATGTGAAGCCCTCGGGTTATTGGGTTGTTCATTAAATATCACGCGAGCTGTATGCGCACTAACATTTGTTTGGTTTGTAGCTTTCTCAAATGGCCAGGTGGGCAAGCAATATACAGTACCACCTTGTACCATCTGTTTTGTTAGATCTTATACATTATCTGAACAACCTCAAAGCTGAGTAGCGTTATATAACTTACGATGCATGGTGTCATGGTGATGTATGAATACTTTGTCAATGTTTAATGCAAATTCAGTGTGGATGTACTAAATTTGTTTTTTATTTAGCTGGGTGTTGTGGCTATTCTACTTTGGTATCAAAGAGAAAGAGAGCACTCCTATTTGGTTTTTAATGCTATTACTTTCCAATCATGCAGGATTGCTTTGGTGATTGAAGTGATATGTGCTGGATGCTTCATGAGCTTATACGTAGGTGGGTTATAACTTATAAGCTGTGTAGTTTGTCTAATTTATTCCTGAGTATGTGGTATGCATTATAAATTACTGCTCTCTGTAGAGTAACTTTGTCAACTTGACTTCGTATCATTGCTTGTGACTCTTTCATTAATCTTATATTACATGGAAATTCGCAACATTTATTCGTTAGTCATAATGTCCTGATCTCCTAAACACATTGTAAGAGTAACAGTTCCTTTTGATAACATCCAATAATTTTTTGAAATAGATACCATTCTGTTAGTGCCCTTGATACAGTTCCTTTTCCCATAAGATGACATTGTGTGAGATTGTCTATAACTTCTAAATTTGATGTGCAGGGCACATCCATAAATACAACTCTCTGAATGAGCAGCCTGATATTCTACAACCACTTTATTCTGCACTGCGACCATCTAGTTCATTTGAAGAGCCGAGGTACAATACAATATAATTTTGTATTTATTGATGAAAATATGTCACAAGGACTTGACATGATTTGCCTTACAATTTTGTTCTTTCTATTCGATAAATGTAGCATTTTAGCTCTATTATGGATTGGTAAAGTAGCATTTTGCAGGTACTATGACACTCGCCTTTCTGACCAACAAATGGCATTGCTCCAGTACCAGAGGGACAATATTCACTACCTGAGTGAAGAGGTACTGGAAACATTTATTTTCCTCAGTTATGTTATATGACAGAATAGTAGTAGGATATTATAACATTATGAAAGGAAAAGGTTTTCAACTGGTGTTCTGACGGGGTGTCAAGGTGGGATCCCTGTGGGATCTCACTTTTAGTGTATTTTTCCTTTTCTAGTTCAAAATTTTGTGTCAAAATTTACACTAGAAAAAGCAAAATGTACTACAAGTGGGACATAGGTGGGATCCCACTTGATGATAGGTCAGGAGAAACCTATTACTTATTCGGTATCATCTCTCTTTTTCTGGATACTGGCTGGACACAAGGAATCGGTGCAGGAAGTACCTAAGGGCATGTGTTACAATAAGTCTTGACATTTGCACCTGCACCTCTGTTTTGTATGTAGTGCAGCCAAATAGTAGAATAGTTAATGTATTTCCGCACTAAGAGTGTGTTTTAGTTTGAAACCAAGCTATTAGCACAATATTGAGTTTGGTTAATGATTGTTTTTCTACCAGGTTCTTAGGTTGCAAGAATGCTTAAGCAAGTACCATAGAACTGTTCCTGCAAGCACTCCTCAGGTACAAATTAATTCTACCACTAAACTATCCTTCAGACCCCTCTGGGTGCACATAGGTTCCAGAGTAAAAATTGTTAATGGTGACATTGTTTAGATCAACCTGCTTGACGTTTATTAAGTATATTTACATTTTCTCCTTGTAATTCTTCAGGTTGATCTTGCTCACCTATTAGCGTCTCGTGATCAAGAACTTCGAGCATTGTCTGCAGAGGTATTACTTTTAGTCAACCAGATATTGCATACGGCACAAATGACATCAATACACACCAGAAACGCATGTTGTGTTTTTGATTTCCTTCTCTATGTCTCTTATTTTCTCAAGTGTAAAGTAGCAAATCAATTATGAATTAAGTTAAGTGAATGACGGCGCTGGTGGTCAAGTGTGAAAATTGTCACTTATTTCCTACATATGCATAGTAATTGAACTAAAAAAAAGCTCAATATGTGCTCTTTGTGCTGCTTCTCATACTTGAAATGTTACTGTGGCATCAACTTGGACAACTAGGGCTACACAAACAAGAATACTCAAGCTAACAAGCTTCAGGAATTGATCATGCTTTTTCTGTAAATAGTACAACACAGATTAATACAACTTGCGTCACATGTAGATGAATCAAGTGCATTCGGAGCTTCATATTGCTCGTGGTTTAATTGCTGAAAAGGACTCGGAGATCCAGCATATCCGTTCGAACAACAATCAAGTATGTTCAGTTTTGTGTGTTTCTGTGCGCATATTTTGCAGCAGCAAACTAGCAGGATCCAAGTTGGTTGTGGCAAGATATACTTCTTGTAGGAGTAACAAAAATCATTGTTTGATGTTGAACATTATAAAATGCAGTATGTTGAAGAAAATGAGAGACTGAGAGCAATTCTTGGTGAATGGAGTGCTCGAGCAGCAAAGGTAACAGTCATTGAACCTAGTAGTAGTACCGCTCTTTAGCAGAAGAATTAATTCCCCGTAGCATCATCTCAGTGTTCTGTACTACATGTACAATTAACAGCTGGAGCGAGCTCTTGAGGCCGAGAGGGTGTCGAACATCGAACTGCAGAAGAAGCACGCAAAACAGAGGCCAACCAACCAAGGAGAAAAGGCCTGATATTCCCCAGTTTGCTCTCTAGCAAACAAAACATTATGATGCTGTAACTATGTAAACCTGAATGGCAGAAAAGGTAATTAGGTCAACTCTGCCGCAAGGTGTGGGTAGGGCTGGAGTTCTCAAATATGAGAGATCAGTAACGGTTGTACTTACATTGATGTAAGAGACAACATAAGGATCAGCTGTACTTGCGAATGTGTACGGGATTAAGGGGAAGGGGAACTTAAAAGACTGAGAATGGTAGAAAGTTGCTGGTTTGATGGAATCTACAATCTGTTTGTTTGCTGTTACCTATGGCAACATATGTAAACATCTATGCCCAACAAAAAGTTGGATATGAGTAATAATGCAAGAATTTGAACAGGGTCTTCTGGTCGACTGCCTGAGTCACAGAAGAGACACTGTAGGTTAGGCAGTTCTGCGACGGCGTGCATGAGCGATGCCGCAGCAGGCAGCACTGCTAAAGCTAGCTGCACAAGGGGACATTGCGCGCGAAAGTCAGTGAGTCAGACAGGTAGGCAGGCGGTAGCTGTCTCGTCGGCCAAAACCCATCCTGAGCTATCTCGTCGGCCAAAACCCAACCGTGAAAGTACGACGAGACAAGCAATAGATCTCGGATGCTTTTCGAGATTTCCGACATACAGTATATGTTTGCAACCAGAGAGGACGCGATAAGTGTCGCAGCGGTCAACAACAATTGGAGATCAGTATAATCATCGACCACAGAATTGGATCTCTTTTGCCGACATCCTCCTTTGTGTCATTGACGTCTCCACGTCAAAAACCACTGCGTAAGGCGTGCTGACGACAAGGAGCAGCCGTGCACTTGCAAGTGTCCCTAGAGCCTAGCTATTCTCTTTGTTGCCCTAGGTTGGGCAGAGTTGGTGTCAATCCTTCTCTTTAAAATAATTTGGCAGGAGCCAACAGCAACATCGATCGATCACATACTGACAACATACGGGCTGTGAAACACCGCCACTACCAAGACTTGCTTACAGATCTGTATGTGCATGCATAAAGGTTAGCAAGTACAGTAGTATAATTTGAACCTCCATGGATAATGACCCCACGCTGCACCGAACTGCTTTCATCGTGGGCTGATATCCACTACTATTGTTTGAAGTAGGGAACTTCTTAATGGTTGCGCCAACGTATCTCCCACGTGGTGACAAATTAAGCCGCAAAATCTCAGTTTCAGAAGCAAACTAAGCCGCAGCATTGTGACACCTTGATTGGTAATTCTATTTGAATCCATATTTTACAAATTAAGTTGGTTGAAATGGGACGGTCCATTTGTGAAGAAAGACACCCACCCCACCATGTCGCAAAGAAATGCATGACCCTTCTATTTACAAAATGGGGCACATCATTATAAATGCTGTGAAATATCACGTCTCACGGAATGCAGGCTCGGAACATAATACTACGGATTGGGGCAATAGAGAACGGATTAGGGCACGAGCAATTAGCCTCGGTACCGCCATTTAGGTATGGAAAGATGGAGTTGTAGCTTATTGGTTTTTACTCGCAGGCGACAACTATTGATTGGGATGTGATGTTGAGGCATATAACGTTGGACATGCCCTTATACGTATTGCTAAGCTTGTGGAAATATGTCACTACAAGAGAATTGGCATGTAGAGGCACTATTTTGCCCTAGTAGAGGCACTTAATATGCTTTTATTTAGTTGTAGAGGCACTTCTTATATTGTCTCAAAACTGTCACTACGTGCAGTGTGTCTACATGCTAATGACATTAGTAATAATGTCTTTACATTTTAAAAAGACATAAAAAGAGGCACTATATTGCGTCAATAGGTAAATAAATGTGAACAAACCATGTGAAAAGCAATACTCGAATTCATGGCCTTAACAATTAAGACTTATTCCATTAACCATCTCACCCTTTCACAAGTAGTTGTTGAAATGATCCTAGTTCATCTTTACAAACCTGCTACTAACCATAGGCGTGAGCTCTCTTCTGGTGCTAAATGGGTTCCGCCGCCGGAAGGTACGGTTCTGGTGAATGTTGATGCAGCTATCTTTTCGGCATCAAAGCAAATGGGGGTTGGTATTGTTGCAAGAGACCACACTGGTAATTGTATCGTTGCTTGTGGCGAGCGATCGGATAATGTTATGACACCAGAACTGGCGGAGGCTCTTGCCGTCCGCAAGGCTGCCTTGTTTGCTCTTGGTGAGGGTTTTTCGAAGATCATCATTGCTTCCGATTGTCTTTCGGTGATACAAAGAATAAAAATCGTTCTCCGTACGGCATAGTCATCGAAGATATTAAGGCTATCTCAAGACGGTTTACTTCATGTGGTTTTCGTCATGTGCTTCGCGTGCTCAATGTTGCTGCTCATCGGTTAGCTAGAGAGTGTTTTTCTTTAGTTAGCGCTGTGTGACGTGGTGTTTCTCCGGATTGTATCCGAGAGGCTCTGTGTAATGACATTATGTTTATTGATCAATAAAGAGCACGCGTTTCCTTCAAAAAAAAAAAGTAGTTGTTGATACTTGGAATAAAATTCTAATTAGTATCGCCCGACATGACCCAAACATGATACAATCTAGAGAACAAGCAAAATGCTTCAAACATTGTTTAGATAAAACATAAAGACATTATATGAAGTGTCTCAATGATGGACAGTGCTTCGGTGACTTAGCCAGCCCCCAAAGTTAGTGACTTTGTGTTACTTACAAGTGGGGTCAAGTGGGACCTAAATAATGAAGGGCCCACATGTCAGTCACTCAAAGTTACGGCAAAGTTACCCTGACAAAGTCACCGAAGCTCAATCCCTCAATGATTGCCTCTTCATAGTTTATATGTGACAGCTTGAAGTGTCTCATAAGTTGTGTCTAGAATAAAAATTGCATTCCCTTGCAGAAATGTCTCAACCAGTGTTCCTATGTTTTCGAAATTGTCCTAAAAAGTACCACTACAACGTGCAAAGTGTTTCCACGTGAGCTTTCAAGAGACAAAAAGGATGAAGTGTCTATACGGAAGGTTTGTCTTGTACTGTGTATACCTGCCTATTACAATGGCTGGCCGCTTGCAAAATACAGAGCACAACACATAAAATAAGACGCCCCGTCAGGTTAACCATTGGAGAAAAAGAAAAGGTCGTACGTACATTCGTGTGCGCGCGTATGGACGACGCACTCGTGTCGTGTGAGACAACCGTCGCATGCATGCTTCCAGTCGTGGCAAGAAAAAGAAGCTCCGCCGTACGTGTTTGACCTGCGACGGAGCACGATCGACGGTCGTCAATCAACCAAAATGCTAAGAACAAAGAGAAAAGAAAAGCAAATATAGTACTCCGTACCAAGGAAACGTGCAACATATGTGTGCGCTAGTAGCAACTCGGGTCGTCGGAAGCTTCCGCTAGCTGCGTCTCTCGGACCACGCACGCGTGGAGCCTGGGCTTGACGATCCTCGGAGGAATTTGACGTCAAGACATGCCCGGTCAGTGTATACGATTGCGAGGCAGGGTCGGGATCGAGCAGGTGTTTGACCGCTGCTCCTTTCGCGTGCGGCCGTTTGCTCCTTCCTGTGGGAGCGTTTGTCCTCAGCGAGGAATAGGATGGGATCGTTTCGTTTCGTCCGCACCTCCCTCAGCAACGGGATAGGCAACGTGGTTACTTCAGCAACGCCGCAACGGGATTTTGCGGCGCACGGTGCAAAGGTGCTTCACTGCTAGCTTAAATTAAGGAGTGAGCGACGCATCATCAACATGCCAACAAACATCATCCCCACCGGAAGCCCTTAAAGGCCGCACAAACGCCCTTTAGAGGCTCAGGCCCAAAATTGTCTTCTACCGGCGCTCTCCAAACAGTGTCGGCGCTTAAAGTGGCCTGATAAGTAGACCGGCACTGCCGGTCACATCAACTCAGGGGTGCAACGCATGGCACAGCGAAAAAGGCTCGTGGTCCGTCGCGACATGGAAGGAATCTGATGCGGCCTAAGGCCACGTGGGTTGCCCGATCTCACGAATTGACCGAGGGAAAGGTGGGAGAGAGGAAGAACACGAAGAACACGGCGATGAACACGATGAACACACGCAAACACACACCAACCCGATACAATTCGGTTTACTCCCGATAGCCCGAACCACTATCCCGATAGAATCTCTCAAGAGAGAGACACGCGGTAGAATCCCGAGAGGAAGATCGGTATACGATCGGTAGAATCACACGAGTGAGAGACCGGTGGTTGAATCACGAGTGTGAGAGACTAATCATATAAGGAGTGCCTTGTACAATAGATTTGGGTAAATCTAAGGAGGGGTTTCCCTAATCCCAAAGGGATGGTGGAGGCATGAGCCTAATTCTCTCAAGTTCATTCCTAACCTCATGAAGGGGGGTGGGAGCCTATATATAGGGAACCACTAAAGGAGGGGTAGTTTAGGCATACAAAGAGCATAGTGGGATGGTTCAGCTCATGGGCTTCATAGTGGGGACGGCGGTGTCGGTGTAGGCATGGCGACAGTGCCGTCTTCCTCCGGCGTCGAGCAGGGTGGCGGTGACGACCATTCCGGGCGGTACTGCCGGCCTTCCTGGATGTATCTCCTTCTTCCGTCTCCTCTTCCATGCTTCCGTGACGTCGGACTTCAGCGTAGTTCTTGATGATGACCATGATGCGGATACGACCGAAGGTCGGGCTGCATCATCTCCCCCACTTGAAAAAGAGTCGTCCTCGACGATGAGTCTTCATGAATGTGTAGAGGAGGTAGATGACACCAACGCTTCAATGTCCCTTCACTTGTCAAGAGCCCTATCAATAGCACAAGAAAAGCAAAGGAGCAATCAAAGCGTAGCCAATGTTCAATGGATTTAGGAAGAGGGCGCAAGTAGAAGGAGGTCACCTTATCAAAGTGTCGGTGTGCTCTCATTGAGAGGTCTTGTGTAGTGGAAGTGTGCGGGCAAAACCTCTCATTGGAGCTCACTTGTATCATGCTCTCAAGAGCTCTTTTTGTCAACTCGTGCTCAATCGAGGTTGACATTGGAGTTTGGGTACCTACACACATGTTAGACAACAAGAACAATGTGTGTGCATGGTATATGAACACATCATCCATCATGATGGTCCATTTCTTTTGCACCTCACCATTAGCGTTAAGCAAAGCATCATAATAGATATGGTGAATATGCGTAGTAAACATGGGAACATGCTCAACATGGATATATGCAAAGTCTCCAAAATTTGAGAGAGCTATGGGGGCAATCTCATTTACAAGCACATTAACATTATGGCAAACCAAGCATTGGAAAGAACAATTGTTCAACATTTTGGTTGCATTAATGGGAGAGTATTGCAAGCATGTAGCACAAAACATGTTCAACATTTGATCATTGTTGTCGACAAACCTAGGGAAAGAGCAATTGTTCGGCAAGATTGTCACAACACAAGCATCATTATCAACATTGCAAGCAATACATGGGAAAGAGAAATTGTTCGACATATTGCAAGCAATAGGATAGAAATCGAAACACTCATAGCATGGCATGGTCATGTTATCACAAGCAATCAAGTCCACATGATCAACAATGTTGGTATCAAGCAAAGCATCACATGGGAAAATGAAAGAAGCATATGACATAGCATTTGTATCATCAAGATCATGCATGCACTCATCAATCTTCATGTCCACTAGTGGGATCATGGCATCATCAACACCCATATACGTACCTTTGTAGTCCCACTCATATGAGGTAGGTGTTGTGGAAGAGGTAGGCTCGATGTGGCCTCCATATTCATCTTCAAGCAACAAGCATGGTGTGATATCATCATCTTCATGCACCATGTACATCTTCTCCATGATCGGCGTCTCGTCATCCATGGTACCTAATGAGACACAAGAGAACACACTAGAGGTAGAGGGTAAGTTGTTAGAATTTGAAATGGCCTCACATGACCTATCAACTACCACTCTCATCTCACTTGGTGTATCGCTCATGCTCTCGAAGTGGAGGCACTCAAGCTCACATATGGTGCAATCGCTCATCTCACATATAGTGGAGTCGCTCATCTCACATATAGTGGAGTCCCTCATCTCCATGGCAATGGCGTCGTCGATGTCCGAGCAACCTAGCAAAGAGGAAGACAACACAAGAGGAGTAGAGGTTAAGTTGTTAGAAATCAAAGTGTCCTTACTCAACTCATGGTGTGTGTCACTCTTGCTCTCAAGGTGTTTGAAGTATGTGTTGCACTCGGCTTTATCTAGGGGTGTCATTTGGGCTTCTCGAGCATCTAGCTCGGCGAAGTATGCTCTCATCTCGGCTTGCTCTTGTGGGGTCATCATGTATATGGCTCACTAGGATAGGTGTATATGTATGTGGTGGGAGGAAAGCTACACAAGTATCTAACCTATCAAGAAAGTATCGTAAAAGTGGTTCAAGTCAAGAGCAAAGTCAAAATTGTACCGGGGTTACTCACACACACACTCAAAGCACACGCAAAAGGCTAAGAAACACTATATGTGGTGGGTAAGGGGTGGATAGCAAACGAAAAAGATCAACGGAAAAGTCTCTTGTCAAATGTGGGTAAGATCCAAAGTCAAATGTCAAGAGTGGTGATCTATGTCAAGGAAACACGGAAACGCACACAAGAAAGAATAATGGGGTTAGCGCGACCAAGGAAGTGAGCAAGTAACAAAGATGGTCCTAACGAAGACTATAAGCTCGATGTCGCGCCAACACAAGAGAGACCGTAGCTTGGTTGCACAAGAAAGAAGCAACAAGATTTGCACAAGGGTCACTCTTCTCTTATCTCTCTTAGTGCGCACAAGCTTTGCACTTCTCGGTATCGGTGGACACACACTCTTTTCTATTTTTTTTTTCACTTTTTTTTTGCTTAGAAGCTTTTTTTCTATGTATATGTCACGCTTTTCTTCTTTTGTGTATCTTTCTCACCGAGCTTGCTTCGGAGTTTTGCTCAACACAACGCACACACACCCTCTCACGATCGTGACACTTGTGCAATGCTTCGCAACACTCGGAAAGCCACTCTCAATGGGATAGGTACACAAAGAAAGAAACGGGGCTACAAGGGGTGAGGGGTGCAAGTTATACCTAGATGAAAAGGTTAGGCGGTGTCAAGCACACGAACTTGCGATGGTGTCGACGATGGTGTCGAAGATGCGTCGGAATCCGGGGTGCCGATGTTGTCGCGGTGTTGATGTAGGCGCGGAAGCGGTTCTCACGGACCAAAGGCACTCCAAAACAAACCGGGCAAATTAAGTCAATGCCCGAAAAGTTGGGTCGAAACGAGCGGTCAAAAGTTGGGCTCCAAAAATTTCGAAAAAGGTGTCAAAATTAGAGTCACGATGTTGTGAGATGGCTGTAAAAGTTTGAGATCAAACGGGCTCCGGAAAGTTGTCAAAATTTGGGGCAAAAAATGAAGTCAAAACTAGACGAAACCTGGGCAGAGTCCCTGGACTGCGCCGGATGGCACCGGCCTGGGCTCCGGTTTCGACCGGGCCATCCGGCGTGCCGCCCGGTTTGCTCCTGTTGGTGGCCTGTTGCTGTGCGCGCGCGTGGCTGAGTGAATGGGATGGTGAGCGTGGGCGGCCAGGGAGCTGATCGAGGCGAGCGTGGTCTGGGGCGAGCAAGGCGCGGGCGGATGGCGCTTGGGCCTGGCTGGCCTGCTGCGGGCGGGGCCTGGCTTGGTGTTGGCAAGATGCTGCAGTGCTTGGTCGCTGGACCTCGCTCGCGTGCGCGGATGAACGGCGGATGAACAGGCGTGGTGGCCGGTGAAGTGTGAAGCAAGGGAAATTTCAGGCGCGCGGCCAGAGGATCAACAAGCACTTAGCTTGGCAATTTTTGTTTTTGCACACGCAGAGAGAATTGGCCAAGCTGGTCCTGTGCGAGGTGAATTGCGGATGGAGGCGTGTGCGTGCGGGCAGATGCTGTTGAACACAAATTGTCGGCCGGAGCGAGCGATTGATGACTGGCCTGATGGCGCGCGGCCGAGCGATGCGCTGCGGGCGTGGCTTTGGAGCTTGCTTGGCGAGCGGGAGCTGGGGGCGGAAGCTGCTGGCTTGCGCGGCCGTGGAGCTGCTCCAGGCGGAGGGCGCGGGGCAGGAGGCGGGCGGCCGGCGATTTGGATTGGCCGGGGCGAAGGCGGGCGCTGCGCGTGGGCAAAGGGCGCTGGTGGCGGCCGGTGCAAGCGGAGGGCGGAAGGCCGGCGTCTGGTCTGGTGCAGCGCGAACTCGCGGCGTCTGCAGGTGCGGGTGGCCGGCGGGTGGGTGGGGCCAGGCAATCACGCGCGGATGGATGGATTGCAGCGGCGTTGACCCTCTGGGAAGAAGCTGTTCTTCCCAGTTCTTCACGGAAACGGAGCAAAAATCCTCAGATTTGAGCCAAATTGGACGAAATTGGAAGGGGAAAATATGGGGAAGTGTAGATCAACACATATAACATCAGATCTGTGGACCAAAACCACAAAAAACTCAACAAATTCGCAGATCAAATTTCGAGCTATTTTTTGGGGCAAAATTTTTGGGAATTTTTTTTGGTGAAATTGGTGGGTCAGTCCGGCAACCTTCACGATCTGTATGATGCGGCAAGGCACGTGGGTTGCCCGATCTCACGAATTGACCGGAAAAGGTGGGAGAGAGGAAAACACGAAGCACGGCGATGAACACGATGAACACACGCAAACACACACCAACCCGATACAATTCGGTTTACTCCCGCCCGAACCACTATCCCGATAGAATCTCTCAAGAGAGAGACACGCGGTAGAATCCCCGAGAGGAAGATCGGTATACGATCGGTAGAATCACACGTGAGAGCGGTGGTTGAATCACGAGTGTGAGACTAATCATATAAGGAGTGCGCTTCATAGATTTGGGTAAATCTAAGGAGGGGTTTCCCTAATCCCAAAGGGATGGTGGAGGCATGAGCCTAATTCTCTCAAGTTCATTCCTAACCTCGAAGGGGAGGTGGGAGGCTATATATAGGGAACCACTAGAGGAGGGGTAGTTTAGGCATACAAAGAGCATAGTGGGATGGTTCAGCTCATGGGCTTCATAGTGGGGACGGCGGTGTCGGCGTAGGCATGGCGACAGTGCCGTCTTCCTCCGCGTCGAGCAGGGTGGCATGACGACCATTCCGGGCGGCTGCCTTCCCGGACGTATCTCCTTCTCTCTCCTCTTCCATGCTTCCGTGACGGGACTTCAGCGTAGTTCTTGATGATGACCATGATGCGGATACGACCGAAGGTCGGGCTGCATCAGAATCTATTCATTCCCCACCCCAAAATTCTCCCTCCAATTCCACTCCCACCCCACCTCTCTCCCTCTCCCGCCTCTCGTTCGTGCAAACCCTGTCGTCGCTGGCCCATGTCGTAGCTCAGCAAGAGAGCATGTGCCAAGCGCGTGACGAAAAAGCCAAAGGGATGGACAGAGGAGGCGTGGGCGGCGAAGTTTTTGAAGATATCTATCGCGACCACCAACCGCAACACCATGGATGATGATGCCAAGGCACGGTACAAGATGGCCCGGGCTCGCATCATGAAGGAGAGGAGCGGCAGAGCAGGCCACGACGGCGATGCAGCCGCCACCGTCGACATATATAGCTTCCACCTCTAACGCCTTGGCAACAAGCATCGGATGTCATCGATGACCCGTTGACCTCCTCCATTTGATTCCATCTACCATGTTTATAACATGATTTGCTAGACTTGGTGGCATTTTGGTAGCTAGCGTGTAGCCGGTGAATTTGAACTTGAGACCTTGCATTTGAATGTGGGTGCCTCCGTGGCCCAATTTGAGCTATGGTTTCCTATTTTTTCTTGTAGCTTTTGATCATTGCGGGATAGGGGACACCGGCCGGTGGGGGAGATTGCCCCCAAAACACGGCAGCTTTGTCGGCACTCTCCAAATGCTCCAAGCGGGGGTCCTACCATCCTCCATTTGGAGGGCACCTATAATTTACCAAATGTCCTCACTTTACGCTTTCTTTATAACACAAGAACCCAACAAAGTTTAAAGTTTTTGCAGGGAACACGAACAAGCAAACACTATTTCTAACATTATTCGCAAAAATATTTGTCTGGGCCATGTTTTCGTGATTTTTATGATATAGGATCACAAGCGAGTCGTAGCCCACCTCATCATCTTCTCTCGAAAATGACCGTGTTTCATAGGCTTTGTACAAAATAAATTTATCTCAAAACTGATTTAAAAGTTCATGTTTTTATAAGGCCGTGCCCCACTCTATAGCATGGCTCCGTGGCCGGAGGTGGGGTGTCCTATAGCATGACTTCGTGATCCATAGCGAGCCATGCTATTAGGCATGCCTTCTCCACCTAGAGCAGCATGTTATTTGCCTATGTGAAAGGCTTGTTTTTAAATTATTTCAAGAAAGAGTATTTTCTGCTGAGTTTTCGGAAAAAAGGCTATTTTTGCCTAAATGATTAGGTTTTCTGCCCTGAGAACCTATCACGTGGCGCCAAAATGGATCCTTATTCCATATAAGTATGCGCTTACCCCTGATAATGCTACTACGACTTTTGGTGCTGTCACGCACCATGAAACTTCTTTCTTGCCGAATGTTCACCTCTATAATGCCGGCCTGCACTGTCAAAAGGATACAAATGATGAGCATGCAAAAGGACTTGGACATATTCAGTTGCAACTTCCAACACCTAATAGGCTTCTTAGTCTTTTTTCCCCTTGGTCAAAACTTAACCACCTTTATCAACTGGCGCCCTAAACAAACCAAATTAAATCGTTTACCAGAGATATCAACTTATCAAGTGGGTATACTTTGCCGGTGCACCTTTCTTTTGGAGACAAAGCCAAAGCACGGACCACTAGACAGAATCCACGACACGTGTACCGGACAAAGTCGTTCTCATCGGCCTGCAGAGCATGCATCGTTTAACATGAAGCCTGAATATCTGACGGCGTCTATTCCAGATCTCAACCCTAGTTGGGCACCAAATAATTGTTGAAATATTCATATAGAAATTGAATTCGATTCCCGTGTTCATATGCTCCCTCTATTTGAAAAAAAATCAAAGTGTTCAAAAAGGCAAAAAAAAAAGAGAATCTACATGTCCATGTCCATGAGCCGCCGCCTCCTCCTCTCCCGTCCCCCTCCCGAGCGGCGGCGGAGGATCTACCCACCCCGCTCCGAGCAGCCGCCCCCGGATCGCCGCACCTCAGTCGCTGCTGCTGCTGGCCTCGGCCCCGGCCCCGGCCTTGGCCTTGGCCCCGGCCCGGTCACAGCCCCGGTCCCAGCCTCGGCCACGGCGACGGTGGCGGCACGATGTCTACGCTTCTATTCCTGTAGACAATGTTGGGCCTCCAAGAGCGGTTTGTAGAACAACGACAAGTTTCCCTTAAGTGAATCACCCAGGTTTATGGAACTCAGGGAGGTAGAGGTCAAAGATATCCCTCTCAAGCAACCCTGCAATTACGATACAAGAAGTCTCTTGTGTCCCCAACACACCTAATACACTTGTCAGATACATAGGTGCACTAGTTCGGCGAAGAGATAGTAAGATGCAAGTGATATGGATGAATATGAGTGGTAATAACAATCTGAAATAAGTATGGCAGCAAGTAAACATGCATAGAACGGTAAATAAACGGTGATTCGATATTTGGAAACAAGGCCTAGGGATCATACTTTCACTAGTGGATACTCTCAACAATGATCACATAAATAAATAACTTCTCTTCACTTGTGCTACTTCTCACACTCTCTTGTTGGATAACAAACACCATTCATTGTGTAGGGCTACAAAGCACACCTCTAGCCGGAGTAAAGAAGCTCCACAACGTCCGGAGTTCATATTAAAATAATCTCTAGAGTGCATAATAGACCGTTGCAATTTAGACCGAGTACTAACATAGCATACACACTGTCAACAATAGCTATGAAAGGGGAATAGATCGCATCAATACTATCATAGTAATAGTTAACTTCATAATCTACAAGAGATTACAATCATAACCTACGCCAAGTACTACATGATGCACACACTTGTCAACATTACATCATGGAGGAGGAATAGACTACTTTAATAACATCACTAGAGTAGCACATAGATTAATAGTGATACAAAGCTCATGATCACATAAATATCACACCATGGGAGAGAGAGATGAACCACATAGCTACCGGTAGAGCCCTCAGCCTCGGGGGAGAACTACTCCCTCCTCATCATGGGAGTCAGCGATGGCGATGAAGATGGCGGTGGTGTCGATGGAGATGACTCCGGGGGAAATTCCCCGTCCCGACGGCGCGCCGGAACAGAGACTTCTATCCCCCGAAACGGAGTTTCGCGATGGCGGCGTCCCTGGAGTCTTTCGGAGTTTCGTCAATTGTTGTATGGTTTTCACGTCACGAGAGATTATATAGGCGAAGAGGCGGAGTCGGAGGAGCCAGGGGGCTCCCTCCCCATAGGTCGGCGCGGCCAGGGGGCCACCCGCGCCGCCATATGGTGTGGGTCCCCTGCTGCCCTTCCTCGTCTCACCTTCGGACTTCTGGAACCTTCCGTGAAATATAAGATCGTGGGCTTTTGTTCCGTCCAATTCCGAGAATATTGCCCGAACAGCCTTTCTGGAACCAAAAACAGCAGAAAACAGGAACTGTCACTTCGGCATCTTGTTAATAGGTTAGTTCGGAAAATGCATAAAATCATTATAAAGTGTGAGCAAAACATGTAGGTATTGTCATAAAACTAGCATGGAACATCAGAAATTATAGATACGTTGGAGACGTAAGCATCCCCAAGCTTAGTTCCTACTCGCCCTCGAGTAGGTAAACGATAACAAGAATAATTTCTAAAGCGACATGCTATCATAATCTTGATCAATACTATTGTAAAGCATATGACATGAATGAAGTGATTCGAAGCAATAGTAAAGACAATGACTAAACAACTGAATCATATAGCAAAGACTTTTCATGAATAGTACTTTCAAGACAAGCATCAATAAGACTTGCATAGGAGTTAACTCATAAAGCAATAAATTCTTAGTAGAAAATTTTGAAGCAACACAAAGGAAGATATAAGTTTCAGCAGTTGCTTTCAACTTCAACATGTATATCCCATGGATAATTGTCAACACAAAGTAATATGATGAATGAAAATAAGCAAGTATGTAGGAATCAATGCACACGTTGACACAAGTGTTTGCTTCTAAGATAGAATGAAGTAGGTAAACTGACTGACTCAATCATAAAGTAAAAGAAAGGCCCTTCGCAGAGGAAAGCAGGGATTACTATTTTTGTGTTAGAGCTTTTATTTTGAAATCAGAGAAACAATTTTGTCAACGGTAGTAATAATTCATATGTGTTATGCATAAGACATCCTATAAGTTGTAAGCCTCATGCATCGAATACCAATAGTGCTCGCACCTTGTCCTAATTAGCTTGGATTTCCATGGATTATCATTGCATTACATACGTTTCAACCAAGTGTCACAAAGGGGTACCTCTATGCCGCCTGTACAAAGGTCCAAGAAGATAGATCGCATTTGATTTCTCGTTTTTGATAGATCTCAACTTGAGGACATCCATACTGGGACAACATAGAAAACAGATAATGGACTCTCTTTAATGCATAAGCATTCAACAACAGATAATATTCTCATAAGAGATTTGAGGATTAATGTCCAAGCTGAAACTTCCACCATGATACATGGCTTTGGTTGGCGGCCCAATGTTCTTCTCTAACAATATGCATACTCAAACCATTTAATCATGACAAATCACCCTTACTTCAGACAAGATGAACATGCATAGCAACTCACATGATATTCAACAAAGGTGTAATAGTTGATGGCGTCCCCAGAAACATGGTCACCGCTCAACAAGCAACTTATAAGAAATAAGATACATAAGCTACATATTCTTTACCACAATAGTTTTTAAGGCTATTTTCCCATGAGCTATATATTGCAAAGACAAGGAATGAAGTTTTTAAAGGTAGCACGCAAACAATTTACTTTGGAATGGCAGAGAAATACCACATATTAGGTAGGTATGGTGGACACAAATGGCATAGGTTTTGGCTCAAGGTTTTGGATGCACGAGAAGAATCCTCTCAGTACAAGGCTTTGGCTAGCAAGGTTGTTTGAAGCAAACACAAGTATGAACCCGTATAACAAAACTTACATAAGAACATATTGCAAGCATTATAAGA
Organism: Lolium multiflorum; assembly: GCA_030979885.1. Lineage (NCBI taxonomy): Eukaryota > Viridiplantae > Streptophyta > Magnoliopsida > Poales > Poaceae > Lolium > Lolium multiflorum. The sequence continues at coordinate 5,312,774 of CM061753.1, forward strand.
CTCTACACTGTCTTCCTTGTTGTTCAAACACTTTTACCAGAAAATATCTAGACTTTAGAGAGACCAATCACGCAAACCAAATTTCAACAAGCTCTACGGTAGTTCTCCACTAATAGGTTCAAACTACATGATGCAAGAGCTTAAACATGATCTATTTGAGAGCTCAAAACAATTGCCAAGTATCAAATTATTCAAGACTATATACCAATTATCACATGAAGCATTTTCTGTTTCCAACCAAATAGCAATAAATGCAGCAGCTTTCAACTTTCGCCATGAGCACTAAAAGTAAAACTAAGAACACCAGTGTTCAATATGAAAAAGCGGAGCGTGTCTCTCTCCCACACAAGGATTGCTAGAATCCAATTTATTCAGAGAATGAAAATATACGAAAATAAAAGCACACATACGCTCCAAGTAAAGCACATAAGATGTGAGGGAATAAAAATATAGTTTCACTAGAGGTGACCTGATAAGTTGTCGATGAAGAAGGGGATGCCCAAGGCATCCCCAAGCTTAGATGCTTGAGTCTTCTTGAAATATGCAGGGATGAACCACGGGGGCATCCCCAAGCTTATACTTTTCACTCTTCTTGATCGTATCATATCATCCTCCTCTCTTGATCCTTGAAAACTTTCTCCACACCAAACTCAAAACAATCTCATTAGAGGGTTAGTGCATAATTAAAAACTCACATGTTCAGAGAGGACACAATCATTCCCAACACTTCTGGACATTACCCAAGGTTACTGAAATTTAATGGAGCAAAGAAATCCACTCAAACACAGAAAAGAGGCAATGTGAAATAAAAGGCAGAATCTATCAAAACAGAACAGTCCGTAAAGACGATTTTTTTGAGGAACTTAACATGCTCAGATGAAGAAGCTCAAATTGAATGAAAGTTGCGTACATATCTGAGGATCACTCATGAATTTTCGCAGATTTTTCTGAGTTTCCTACAGAGAGACCTACTCAAATTCGTGACAGCTAGAAATCTGTTTCTGCGCAGAAATCCAAATCTAGTATCAACCTTGCTATCAAAGACTTTACTTGGCACAACAATGCAATAAAATAAATATAAGGAGAGGTTTCTACAGTAGTAACAACTTCCAAGACACAACAAACCAGTAGCAAAATAAAAACATGGGTTATCTCCCAAGAAGTGCTTTCTTTATAGCCATTAAGATGGGCTCAGTAATTTTAATGATGCTCACATAAGGATGAGAATTGAAGCAAAGAGAGCATCAAAAAGCAAGTATGAAACAAATTTAAGCCTAACCCGCTTCCTATGCATAGGAATCGTGTACACAAATAAATTCATGAGGAGCAAAGGGACAAGCATATGAAGATAAAACACGAGTAACTTCAAGATTCTCAACATAAAGAGGGGAAATTTAATATTATTAAGATGCATATAACCATGTTTCCCTCTCTCATAATAACTTTCAGTAGCATCATGAACAAACTCAACAATATAACTATCACATAAAACATTCTTATCATGAGTCTCATGCATAAAATAATTACTACTCCCAACATAAGCATAGTCATTCTTATTAATTGTAGTGGGAGCAAATTCAACAAAGTAACTATCATTATTATTCTCATCACCATAATCATCAAATGTAGGAGGCATATTGTAATCATAATAAACTTTATCCTCCATAGTAGGTGGCACCAAAATACCACTATCATTATAATTATCATAAATGGGAGGCAAAGTATCATCAAAGTAAATTTTCTCCTCAAAACTTGGGGGACTAAAAATGTCACAACCAGCTTCCCCAAGCTTAAATTCTTCCATAGCATTAGCAATAATAGTGTTCAAAGAGTTCATGCTAATAACATTGCTACAACTATTTTACAAACAAAGTTCCATGGGTTTTTTAATTCTCTCTTCAAACACATCATGTCCTAATTCAAGATAGATACTATAAAGATCTCTAATATTTTTTGTTGTTTTCCATTAAGCCTAACTAGTGAAATAAAAACAAGAAACAAAAACATATAATTGCAGAATCTAAAGGAAATAGCTTCGAGCATTCACACACCGGCAACAGTGCTAGTAAATAGCTTAGTAGTCGGAGGATGTGAATACCTTTTACCTTACCTCCCCAACGGCGCCGGAAAATAGTTTGATGTCTACGCACGCTTCTATTCTGTAGACAGTGTTGGGCCTCAAAGAGGTTTGTAGAACAGCACAAGTTTCCCTTAAGTGAATCACCCAAGGTTTATCGAACTCGGGAGGTAGAGGTCAAAGATATACCTCTCAAGCAACCCTGCAATTACGATACAAGAAGTCTCTTGTGTCCCCAACACACCTAATACACTTGTCGATATGTATAGGTGCACTAGTTGGTGAAGAGATAGTAAGATGCAAGTGATATGGATGAATATGAGTGGTAATAACAATCTGAAATAAGTATGGCAGCAGTAAACATGCAGTAGGACAGTAAATAAACGGTGATTCGATATTTGGAAACAAGGCCTAGGGATCATACTTTTACTAGTGGATACTCTCAACAATGATCACATAAATAAATAACTTCTCTTCACTTGTGCTACTTCTCACACTCTCTTGTTGGATAACAAACACCATTCATTGTGTAGGGCTACAAAAGCACACCTCTAGCCGGAGTAAACAAGCTCCACAACGTCCGAATTTCATATTAAAATAACCTCTAGAGTGCATAATAGACCGCTGCAATTTAGACCGAGTACTAACATAGCATACACACTTCAACAATAGCTATGAAAGGGGAATAGATCGCATCAATACTATCATAGTAATAGTTAACTTCATATAATCTACAAGAGATTACAATCATAACCTACGCCAAGTACTACATGATGCACACAATGTCAACATTACATCATGGAGGAGGACTAGACTACTTTAATAACATCACTAGAGTAGCACATAGATTAATAGTGATACAAAGCTCATGATCACATAAAGATCACACCATGAGAGAGAGTTGAACCACATAGCTACCGCTAGAGCCCTCAGTCTCGGGGGAGAACTACTCTCTCCTCATCATGGGAGTCGCGATGGCGATGAAGATGGCGGTGGTGTCGATGAAGATGACTCCGGGGGCAATTCCCGTCCGGCGCGTGCGGACAGACTTCTGTCCCAAACGGAGTTTCGCGATGGCGCGGCGTCCTGGAGTCTTTTGGAGTTTCGTCAATTGTTGTAGGGTTTTCACGTCACGAGAGATTATATAGGCGAAGAGGCGGAGTCGGAGGAGCCAGGGGGCTCCCTCCCCATAGGTCGGCGCGGCTAGGGGGCCACCCACGCCGCCATATGGTGTGGGTCCCCTGCTACCCTTCCTCGTCTCCCCTTTGGACTTCTGGAACCTTCCGTGAAATATAAGATCGTGGGCTTTTGTTCCGTCCAATTCCGAGAATATTGCCCGAACAGCCTTTCTGGAACAAAAAACAACAGAAAACGGGAACTGGCACTTCGGCATCTTGTTAATAGGTTAGTTCGGAAAATGCATAAAATCATTATAAAGTGTGACCAAAACATGTAGGTATTGTCATAAAACTCGCATGGAACATCAGAAATTATAGATACGTTGGAGACGTATCAGGCACCCTTCAGTCGAACAACGAGGGGGAGGAGAGGGTTTCCACGGTGGTGTTCCATGGGAGGTGATGAAGCGCCGGTGGAGGAAGCCGGGGCACGGCTACTTGGCCGGGGCCTGATGCTCTCCGTCGGTAGCCATGGAGGATTCGGTGGAGCGGTGGCGGCCTCCGCCCGGTGGTGGTACGCATGATCCGCACCGCCGTCTTCTTCCTAGTGATCCGGGGAGGGGCGTGGGGGCTGCTAGTTTTGCTTTGTTTTTGGTGGCGGTCCTCGGGTTTCTCGCAGCGAAGATGAAGATCTGGAGGTCAGTTGCTTTGATCTGGTTGGAGAGATGAGTTAAAGCTCACGTGGAATGGAACAGTGCATATTTTGCTGCGTTTGCTGGATCGGGTGGTATTCGGTCGCGCGCACCCATGTTTTTATTCCGAACGTTTGGTTCCGGAGGGAGCACCGCGAAGCTATATTCTCTGTTGACATCAGGTGACTTTTTGGTCCATGGTGAAGTCAGAAGAAGGAATATCATGAAGGCCGGATTGGTGGACCGACTAAAGGAGGTTCGAGTCAACGTGATGCTGAGGGATCCGGCGTTCCGGGCTTGCAACGATGATATGCATGTGGGGCGGCAGCACGGGAAGTTCGGAGTCTTACCTCTCAGGGTGAAAACCCAAGGTCTGCCTTAACTGGTTGTGCCTGGCAATGTTCTTGTTGGAGGCATTGTTTTGAGAGTGGGGACTATCTTCGGGAGAAATCCTAAGACCTTTGGTCGAGCGACAAACGCTGGTGCTGTTTCCTTCTTGTATGCGTCGCTTTTGGAGTCTGTACTTCAGGTGTTGTCATTGTGGTTGTATTCTTGTAGGTCTAGAAGGCTGTAGCGGGACTTTTTTTTAGTTTTCTTTACTCTTTTTGGTTGTGTGTCATTGTGCCTTAGAAGTGGCGTTGTTGCAGAGGCTGGGTGTAATTGGTATCTTTTGATATTAATATATTCCCTTTATCGAAAAAAAATGTCCATGTCCATAATATATGTGTGTTTGTTAAGTTCCGCAAAAACATTTTTTGGTCTATGTGAAAAGAAAAAAAATATCGTAAAAAGTCTTATTTTAGCACCAAAATTTATCTTTTTTACACACGCCACACGATAAGTCAAAATTTCATGAAACGACTTTGTGGGCGCGTATCACTTGAAGATGTACGTGTTTTGTTTCATTTTTTTGATATTTGAAAATGTGTCTAAGATGTATTTGAAAATAAAGGGAGCGTATTCTCCCAAGAGTCAAAACATCACTCATGTTTCAGAGGATAATTTAATTTAAAAAAATACATATAGGTATTACAAACTGAAGTATTCCTCAAAACTGCATTTTCTTTACCATATTGGAAACTTCGGTCCTGACCTCTTTTTTCTAAATGGAAGTATTCTCTAAAACTGAAGTATTCCATTGATAGGCATTGAAATACTTTATTTTTATGATACTGTGGTTTTAGAAAAATAGAACTTCCAAATTGAGCCTAGCCTCTGTTGTATAGATTCACTAACTTCAGACAACTTATTTTCTTTGTTCTGAGCTTTGTGATTATCGGGGTGAGCTTTCTGACGACTCCAAGGAACTGTCACTCCCGGCCGCGGCCGGCATGATCTCTCCGGCCCCTACCAGAATCAAAAATGAGCTGTCGCGATCCGTACCTCATCGATGCACACTAATTTCTGATGTAGGATACGATGGGGGCATGGCATCCTTTGCCGCGATGCGGTGGGCGCCCACCGCCCAGTAGTAGACATCCTGATTTGGCATCCTAACCTACGATGGGACCTGGATATACAGAAGAATGTCGCCTGCTCTTAGGCGACTCGGGGGGCGACCGCGCCGCCAGACACCAGACCTCTCCCTCATCCCCCATCCTCGCCGCCGCCGGAGGTCACGCCGGACAATAGCTCCAGGCGGTGGCCGGTGATGGTGGCGGCGGGGCGTTTTTCTCCATGCGCTTGTCGGTGGTGGAGCTCTCCGGCGGCGGCGGCGTGGTTTCGACGGCAAGGCGGCGGCGTGGGGTCATGGTCTCCCGGCGACGAGCGCCTTTCGACGCCGGCTGCCGTGCTCGGCTTCCTCGCGACGGTGGCGCCTCTGCAGTCCGTTTGTGCTCTACGGTTCGGGCCCAGATGGGCTTTGGCGGGCCGCGGAGCTGGCCCCGGCGGCTGCAAGCGCGGGATGCGCGTCTCGTCGCGCCTGCTGCTGGGCACCTTGGCGGTGCTGGCGGCGGGGCTGTGCGAGATGCGTCGGGTCGGCCGGTGGTGCGCCGCGGTGCGGCGGCTGGTCCGGGGAGCTCAGGCCTGCGGACGTTGGCGTTCGTCTTCGAGTCTCTGCTTCGGTGTTTGTTCGGCGCCCCCTCCTTCGTGGCGTTCCGGCGGCGCCTACGGATGCTCCTTGGCGGTGCTCTGACGGCCGCATGCTGCGCAGCCCGGCCTCTCATCTCCGCGAGGTGCGGTGGGTGTCGGTCGTGCTCGCGGAGCTCTCTGGATTGGTGGTGGTGGTGGCTGTGGCGCGGTGTCGGCGCGCCGGGTGGTGTTGGTGGTCTGGCCGGCCCTTTGCGGCGGGTGTGAGGTTGCGACTCTCTGCCGGAAAGTCTTGTTCTGGCTGCGGCTGGAACCGACGGCGGCGGCGCCTTTTTTGGCGTCGTGACCTCCTTGGAGGCGTCGTCGAGGTGGTGTTCTTGCGCCTCCGCCCGGGTGCTCCAGGGGAAACCCTGATTCCTCGTGGGATCGGGCGAGGGCGACACTTTCCTGTGTCGTGTTGCCTGCTGGGGTCCTCGCCTTGGTTGCTCCATCGGCCGGAGGGTGCTGTGGAGCGAGTTGGTTGTCGGCGTCGACGAGCGGTTTGGATCCCTCGACTCGGCGGTCAGGCGAACACGTCTTCGGTTTAGGTGCGCTCCGGGTGAAAACCCTGCACCGGCCTCGGCCGTTGCCGGTGATGGCGGCGCTCTTGGACGTCGCTCCCCTCGTTGGAGGCATCACTGTGGAGGCCCTCACTGCAAGTTTGTTGTTCGCGTTGTCTGTCCAGTCCGTTTCGTCCTCGGCTTGTCTTCGGCTAGGTGGTGCGCGGCCCCGGGGGTCGGCGTGGTTGTCGGAGCGGCGGCTCCGTGTTTTGCCTCCGCCTTGTCGCGTTTTGAGGTGTTTTTAGGGTGTCGGCCTTGGCCACTAGGGTGGCTAGGTCGTCGGCTCGTGTGGTGCGTGGCCCCGGGGCCGGCGTGTTGTGTTGTGTTGTATCGGTTTTCGGCTAGTTTCCCTCATAAACTGGCCATTCTCTTCTCCTATATCAATGAATGGCAAGTCTCTTGCCTAGTTTCAAAAAAAAAAAAGATATACAGAAGAATAATGGACGGCGCTATCGATAGCTCGCTCTCTGTTGCTATCAGCTGTGGCCTGTGGGAAAGCATTTTGGTTTGGCGCGTTCATATCTGACGAGGATGCAACGTGAAAGGGGCACCCGGCTGGTCGCCTAAAAGAGCACGTGAGAGAAAGAGTCGTGGTAAATGGATCATTGTCGTCAGCTCATGGGAGCGTGTATACATAATACGTCAAAGTTGTTTAAGTCATCGTATGTACCACGCGATGTTGTTAAATCTACTAGTATGTAACTCCGAAAATATCGATGTAAGGTTGAAAAAATGACACACCCTCGTGTGCACTTTGCCACAAATGACAAGCTTTGTGTCAATGCTGGAATTTTTACTATACATATTTATATGTTTTCAAAGTAGACTTCTTTGTAAAGCTTTCCATTCATGTTGCCTTCACTGGTTTGGGTCTTAGCCTAGCAATAAGTCTTGAAGTCGACATTCTTACTTTACCTACCATCTCATTATTATTATTTTGACAATGAAAAGACCTCGCTTCCGGACCCTACTACATCTTGCAGTGCTGCATGAAGCACACATCAATTATTGCATTCAATGTCCAAGAATCACACTTGGGATGCAAAATGCAAGGTTATGCCACATTGTGGCTAACGTTGTGGTATCGTGCCACACTTAGCGAGGCAAACTGTATAACACTGGGGATCAAACACACACTCGAAACATCGAACATTCCAGGTAGCACCCACTCGGGGCATCAAGAAAACAACTTCAAGAAGGATACAATGCAAATCTTACAAGGATATTTGGTAGTCCCAGCAACAGGGTTATGGCTTTTTATTAAGAAAATCACCTTTTTTGCAAGTTAGAAAATCACCTTTCATCATGGATATTTCGCTAAATTTTGGATCTGGTCATAGAACTTTGAAAAGGTGTAAAACTAAATAGTAAATCCTACAAACCATTCACTCTTGTACTATAGGTTGATTTCAAAGTAACTTTTTCTACATCTACGTGGAACTGGTTTTACCAATACGATTCATATACACATGGATCTGAGGCTCGTGTTCGGTAAAGAGTGACCTCCCCAACCATGGCCCCCCGTGATGTTGTATTAATGTAAAGTTTGAAAAAATGACACGCCCTCGTGTGCACTTTGCCACAAATGACAAGCTTTGGAAAAGTTTCAATACATGTGTAACATATCTATATCTTTCCAAAGAGACTTATTGTTAAGCTTTCCATTCATATTGCATTCACTGGTTAATTTGGGTCTGAGCCTAGCAATAGTTCTTGAAGATGACATTCTGACTTTATCTATCATTCTTATTATTTATATTTTGACAATGGAAAGACCTCATTTCTGGACCCTACCGCATCTTGCAGTGCTGCATGAAGCACACATCAATTATTGCATTCAAACTTGTCCTAGAAATCGAATCAAGCTTGGGACACAAGATGCAAGGTGAGGCAAACTGTAACAATGATGATCAAACACATACTCACAAACATCAAACATTCCAGGTAGCACACACTCAGGGCATCAAGACCACGTCTCCAGAAAGGATACAATACAAATCTTACAAGGATATTTGGTAGTCCCAGCTACAGGGTTGTGTTAGATGAAAGAGAAATTAGTTAGTTTTTTAAAAGAAATTCACCTTTCAACATGTATATTTCACTAAATTTTGCATTTGGTCCTAGAACTTTGAAATGGCGTAAAACTGAATAGTAATTCTACAAAACATTCACCCTTGTACGTTGTACCATAGGTTGGTATCAAAATGACTTTTGTTTTGGCGGCGTCTAGGTGGAACTGGTTTTACCGATACGGTTGTCACATGGATTTGAGGTGCGTGTATGGTAAAGTGTGACCTCCCCAACCTTGGCCCCCCATGATGTTGTATCTCCACGAGCTCGCGAGGAGTATCTAGCATCACATGTTTCAACGGGAATGTTAAAAAAAAACTAGTTGTAGTCAGTGTCATCATTTATTGCATAAGAGAAGTTTAGGATTAAACTATGTGTTCCTTCAAAGTTTTTATGAACAAATATGGACTTAAACAACAAATGTTCAATATTCAAAAGTGGAGTTCTCTTTTGTTCCCCACTTTACTTTTTAAGCATATTTTTCTGGTCAAAATATCATCGACATTGGTTGTTTACAAATTGTCCACAAATGTAGTACGCCCGTTGGAGACATTTCGCCCAAACTATTAATTATTAATCTATATGCTTTAACATTGAAAAGTCATGTTTTCATTTTGTGATTACAGAAGAAAGGCATATGCGTGCACACACACATGTCACATGCACATGCACATGTCCTCTAATTACATGTTAGGATACAAGATATATGTTTCTATTGTATACTGAAAGCAAAATACACGTGTCTAAGATAGGGCCACCAAGTTGAACCACATCATCCAAATTATCATGATAGTCAGGTCTAAATTTTATGGCTTAAATTTAGCAAAATAATTAGTTACATAAACGGTTTAACAAAAAGAAAAAGAATACTTGGGCGTACAATCATGCAGTCATGTTTGGCATGATTCGTCTGTTATATAAAAATATTGTGTCTTGGACATGGACTCTCATAATTGGGTCAGCCCGTGCAGTCCCGTAGAAAATATATTCCGTTGAGATAGTTGTGTCCGTACATTTTTGTTTTTGTGAACCGCTAGCTAAGCAAGCTGAAACATGTTGTGGCAAGGAAAATAGCTACTAGGATATGAAGCTTTTTTTCAAGGGAAAATAGATAACTCCTAGTGGCAGACGACAATGCAAGGAGGTGCTACCAACAGATCCACGAAAGAAAAGAGGTGCTAGCTAACATCCAAAGTGTTTTGCCAAACATAAAAAGATATGATGAGTAAACTGGTTAATACTTATATCAAAATGGCAATACTTTCCTCTAAAAAAATGTGAATATATTATTATTTGACTACTAGCAGACACACACACATGCACACTCATGAATCATCTAGAGAACACCGGAGTTGCGTACCTTAAAGATTGACAAAGTTCACCACAAACATCGCAAGGAACACCGCCTCACATGGAAATATTTCGGCTAAATAGGGCATCCATGTCTAATTCACCACAGATGCCTCATGTGTGATGGAAATGTCCGAAAGAAAAGACCGCCTTTGTGAGGAACACTTGACGTTAATTAGTTCTCATACCAATTACATTTTATATAGTGCAAAACATAAAAATAAATGAAAATGATTGTTCTGAAGCTCCAATTTTGTCGAAACATTCTACCCAATGCTACTTAATTAATGTTGAAAGGTGGGTCCATTTTTATAAATATGCAATAAAAATATTACAACACTACCCTTTCAAGAGGATTGGATGAGTCTTACCGAATTGTTCATGATATAGTGTGAGTTATGGAATATGTCACATGAAACTCTTTCATATCCACACCAAAAAAAATTACTAATGCAATAAATTACAGGAATTCAAAATTATACTATTTCAATTCATGTGATTTTTTTAGGACAACATGAATAATTATATGCCTTTCCTATCATAAACGGAATTTACTTAAGATCCATGTAGTATTCAGCTTACGTGACACATTAATACATCGGACCAAGTGTGCAAAACCAATGGATTAAAGATCTGAGTCGTGATAACATTGAGAGATTTAAACAAAATTGGTAAAAACCAATCAACAAAAGTAGTTGACATTCAAGAAAACATAGAGCCACAATTCTCTAACTTTGACTACTGATGTCTGTTAAAATTTTCCATTTTTTATTTTATTTATTTTATTAGGATATTAATAAAAAGTAATGGTCAAATTTTCAACATGGAGAATTTTTTATATTTCTAAAACTTTGCACATTTAACATGGAGTAAGGTATATGAGAGGAAGTAACATGAGAAAAAGTAATGTGGCCTAACCAATTGAGGAAGATAGATCCTCTTTTTTAAGTCATCAAGAAATTTATCAAAGTTTAATCAACCGCATGTCAATCTTACATCACACGGAATCTATAGTTATATTTGCTGATCTAATATCAGTTACAAATAACACATGGGTTTTTTATTGATGATGTAATAGTTATTCATGCAAAAAAAATAGATGATGTCAAAGATCATATATAATAATTTGTTTAACATAACATTTGTGATAGTTGTAGAACTATATTATTTGTACCTCATAGTGGGACATAATGTGATATCCATGAAACCATATGTTTATTTCTCGAACACTATCAATCCCCTAAAGATGAACTCCTCGCATTTACGAGAGGGCGCCATGCTAGTTTATGCAAATGTAAGCAGCAGGGTTTAGACTTCAGTGGGTACTAGGATCATGCCTCAACACTCTGTCGCCCCGGCGAAAGGCAGTTTAAGACACGAAAAGAGTTACACGCATTCCGGGCTATAACATCGTTTGTTTGTTGATTTGATGTTTTAAGGGATTAGGTTACTTGTCCCTACACAAGAAATCTTCAGCTAATCGCTTTTATTAGTTGAAAAGGAGAGGGAACAGTAACACACGAGCTAGTGATGAACAGTAACACACGCTCTCGCGACGCGGAGGGCGATTTCGAATCCCCGCCAGCCGCCTGCGCCCCCTCGCCGCCGGCGACCCCTGAGGGTGGGGAAGCTGCTTCGGCGCCGGGGAGGCTCGATCTGCGCGGCTGGGGTAGACTCTGGGCGGCGGATCCCGCCGGTTGCAGGGACGACGCGGATGCCGAGCGGTCCTCGGAGGAGGACTGGGCCTGGGAGGCCCTCTCTGCGGAGAGCTCGCCGTCTCGACCTGCCCCGTTTGCCACGCTCGACGGTTTTATCGCCAGGGCGTGGAGCTTGGGGGCTCCCTGCGCCATGGCCGCCGGTCCGCTTTCGCCCCGGGGGGCAAAGGCTCCCGCTTCCGACGTGATTTCCCTCCTCGCTTCCGTCGGCTGGGCGACGGGCCTACCTCCGTGCAGGGTCCGCGTCGAGCACGGCTCGGCTTGGCTGCCGCGGCAGCTCCTGTGCATCGGCCGGGGACGGCGCCGGTGCCGGACGCGCTTAGGTCCCCGTTGCGGGCGACGCCACTACGGTCAGGGTTGGTCACCTGCGAGGGGCGGCGGGACCCTCGGATGGAGCGGAGACTTGGGGAGGCCCCTGTCTTTGCCCTGGCACTGCACGCGTGGCCGGCCACCCCCGCCCGACCTGCGGCGGCGCCGCCACCGCCGGCCTCGCCAGTAGGGCCGATGCTGGGAGACGCGGACGCGTTCTTGGGCCCCCTAGCCCACCCGGGCCTTTTTCTCTCTCCTTGGGCGGACGGTTCGTTGGATCCGGCCCATCCAACCCTTGGCCTAGCTGCCAAGGCCCAAGCGGTCCACCCTTTGGGCCAATTTCCCAAGGCCAAGCCTGGCCCGGGCGCCCGCTGGCTTTGGATTCCTATTGGTTGCACCGACCCCTCCCTAGGGTTTCCGGCTCGCACTAGTGAAGTGCGGCGCGGTCGCTCTCTCTCTCGCACCCTCTGTCGAATCCCAGATCCCCCTGACCTCTCCCGCTCCTTCGCTCAAGCGCTGATGGCGGGTGGCGGCGGCGGCAACGGCGGAGGCGGCGGCGGCGGTGACGCGCGCAAACGCCGCTACGACGAGCACGGCTACAACAACAACAACGGCCCCTTCGGCAACCAAGGCTCCAGCAGCAACTACGGCGGCGGCGGTCGCAGGCAGGAGCAAGGCGGCCGCGGGGATAGCGGCTGGCAGGAGCAAGGCGGCCGCTACGACGATGACCTGAGCTTCAACGGTCCCTTCGAGGGGCGCGGGCGTGGCGACCAGGGTCGCGGCGGTGACCAGGGGCGCGGCGGCGACCTGGGTCGCGGCGGTGACTCGAGCCGCGGCGGTGACCAAGGGCGCAACAACCATTTCACCCGCCAAGATGGAGGTATGCGGCCCCATTTCTCTGCTGGCGCCGCCGATGATGATCGGTCCTGGGCGGCGGACGATGGGCCATGGGGTCCCCCCCTCCATGGTGGGAGCAGGAACAGGCGCGTAAGCGCAAGGCGGAGGCTGCCAGGGCCAGGGGAGCTCCGGCACCGACGCGGGGAGGCGGTGGGGGTCACGGGGGTGGCTCCCATGGCAACAACTCCCAGAACCGGGGACCGACGCAGGGAGCGTCCTCCCAGCCCAAGCCCAAGGGCAAGGGCAAGCAGGCCGGCGGGGCGCCGGCTGTGGCCGTTGGCGGCGAGTGCTTCCGCTGCGGCCAAGAGGGGCACTTTCAATCGGACTGCGTTAATGATCCTGTGTGCATTCTTTGCAACAAGACAGGGCATGTGACGGCGGGATGCCCTACCCGCGGTAGGCCACTGCTTCTTCAGTCCATGGGCCATGCCATCACGGGAGGTGGCTTTTTCAACATTGACGTCGAGCCGATCAAGGAACCGAGCCAGGGGGAGCTCTACGAGGCAGTCATCCACTTCGCCTCGGCACCTCTCTCTCCGGAGCTCCTGTCGGACGAGCTCAAGTACCTCATGGATGTCAACTGGGACTGGCAGGTGACGAGGGTGTCCGAGTCGGAATTCACCGTGCTCTTCCCCTCGCGTGAGACTCTTAGGATGAACACTCGCAGGGGACAGATCTTCCTCCCGCTGTGCAAGCGCGATGTGGACATCCGTGAGGCCTTTGTCACTCCCAAGCCAGGGAAGGCCTTCCCTTCGGTTTGGGTCCAGATTACCGGCCTCCCCGGCGACCTGATGGAGAAGGAGCGGCTCTTGGCGGTGCTTACCATGCTGGGTAGGCCCATCGACGTCGACGAGCTCTCCCTCAAGAAGTGGAAGACCGAGCCCATCCGCGTCCGTTTCCAATGCCGCCACCCGGAGCGGATCAAAGGGACAGTGCAACTCTGCGTCAATGGTGAACCATACACTTTGGGAGTGTTTGCTGAGCTCAACGCGCCCGGGGGAGGTGGCGCTAGTGGCCCGCCCAAGCCACCAGCTCCTCGCGACGATGATGATGATGATCTGGATGACCTGGACTCCGACGACAAGAGCGACGGTGAGCGCTGGAATCGCCACCGCAGGAACGACAAGAATGACAAGTCGGGCGTTGCAAACAACACCAAGGCTGGCCAAGATGGCGGTTCGCTGGGTGGGTCAGGGAAGACCACGCGGGATGCTGCGCCGGGCACGCGCAGCGCTCCTTCGCTGGGTGCGATTTCGGACCAATATGGGTCCAACCTGGCCGGCAGCATCCCGGGCCTCTCCCTCTCACGCAGGTTCGAGGCTCTTGCTGATCCGGCCCCGCCGGTGCCTGGAGACGGCGTGCCCACCCCCATGGACACCTCTCTCCCTGGCCTGGAGGAGTCCCTCGCGTCGGGCGAGACGGTGTCTCACGTCTCAGACCCCGTGGACGACTGGCTCCTGGACAGCCCCACCGGCCAGGCCCCCGAGGTGCCGCTGGGCCCGACCTCGGAGCCGGACCTCCGCGGCGAGGTGATCGCTGCCATCTCCCTCTCCCAGGGCAAGCGCACCAAGGTGGTGGAAGTGCAGGCGTCGCCTAGGACTACCAAGAAGACGACGGCGGCGAGCGCGGTGCGGAAGAGCTCCAGGAACCAGGGACCGGCGGCAAACCTACCGGCCTTGGAGAAGGCCAAGCTGTTGACCAAGACCAAGAACCTCGATCCTCCTCCTTCTGGACTAGGTACTAACCCCTGCCTGCCCTCTGTAGGATAACGTTGCATAGAAAACAAAAATTTCCTATCGCGAACACGCAATCCAAGCCAAGATGCAATCTAGAAGACGGTAGCAACGAGGGGATTATCGAGTCTCACCCTTGAAGAGATTCCAAAGCCTACAAGATGAGGCTCTTGTTGCTGCGGTAGACGTTCACTTGCCGCTTGCAAAAGCGCGTAGAAGATCTTGATCACGGCGCCACGAACGGGCAGCACCTCCGTACTCGGTCACACGTTCGGTTGTTGATGAAGACGACGTCCACCTCCGTTCCGGCGGGCAGCGGAAGTAGTAGCTCCTCTTGAATCCGACAACACGACGGCGTGGTGTCGGTGGCGGTGGAGAAATCCGGCGGAGCTTCGCTAAGCGTGCGGGATGTGGTGGAGGAGAGAGGCCGCTAGGGTTTGGGAGAGGGGGCGCCGGCCATCTAGGTGGTGCGGCCACCTTGGTGTTGTTGGGGTGGCCGGCCCCCTCCCTTGGCCCTCATTATATAGGTGGAACACCCAAGAGTTGGTCTACAAGTCTTCGAATAAGACCCCAAACCAAAACCTTCCATAACACATGAAACCTACCCAAGCTAGGACTCCCACTAGAGGTGGGATTCCCACCTTCCTTGGGAGGGGGTGGCGGTCCCCTTGGGGAGTCCACTTGGGACTCCTCCCCCTTAGGGTTGGCCGGCCATGGGAGGTGGAGTCCCACCGTCTTCCTTAGTGGTTTCTTCCGGACTTTTCTAGAACCTTCTAGAACCTTCCATAGAACCTTCCGGATCATTTTAAATCTTATAAAATGACTTCCTATATATGAATCTTATTCTCCGGACCATTCCGGACTCCTCGTGATGTACGGGATCTCATCCGGGACTCCGAACAAATATTCGAACTCCATTCCATATTCAAGTTCTACCATTTCAACATCCAACTTTAAGTGTGTCACCCTACGGTTCGCGAACTATGCGGACATGGTTGAGTACTCACTCCGACCAATAACCAATAGCGGGATCTGGAGATCCATAATGGCTCCCACATATTCAACGATGACTTTAGTGATCGAATGAACCATTCACATACGATACCAATTCCCTTTGTCACGCGATATTTTACTTGTCGAGGTTTGATCATCGGTATCACTCTATACCTTGTTCAACCTCGTCTCGACAAGTACTCTTTACTCGTACCGTGGTATGTGGTCTCTTATGAACTTATTCATATGCTTGCAAGACATTAGACGACATTCCACCGAGGGCCCCAGTATATCTATCCGTCATCGGGATGGACAAATCCCACTATTGATCCATATGCCTCAACTCATACTTTCCGGATACTTAATCCCACCTTTATGACCACCCATTTACGTGGCGTTTGGTGTAATCAAAGTACCTTTCCGGTATAAGTGATTTACATGATCTCATGGTCATAAGGAATAGGTAACTATGTATCGAAAGCTTATAGCAAATAACTTAATGACGTGATCTTATGCTACGCTTAATTGGGTGTGTCCATTACATCATTCATATAATGACATAACCTTGTTATTAATAACATCCAATGTTCATGATTATGAAACTAATCATCCATTAATCAACAAGCTAGTTAAGAGGCATACTAGGGACTCTTTGTTGTTTACATATCACACATGTACTAATGTTTTGGTTAATACAATTATAGCATGGTATAGAAACTTTTATCATAAACATAAAGATATATAATAATAACCACTTTATTATTGCCTCTAGGGCATATCTCCTTCAGTCTCCCACTTGCACTAGAGTCAATAATCTAGATTACATTGTAATATACCTAACACCCATGGCATTCTGTGTTGGTCATGTTTTGCCCTAGGGAGAGCTTTAGTCAATGGATCTGCTACATTCAGATCAGTGTGTACTTTGCAAATCTTTACTTCTCCATCTTCGATGTATTCGCGAATCGGGTGAACGCAGCTTGATATGCTTCAGCCTCTTGTGTGACCTTGGCTCTTGTGCATTGGCGATGGCACCCATGTTATCACAATAAATGATTAATGGGTCCAATGCACTAGGAACCACAGAGCTCTACAATGAACCTCTTCATCCATACCGCTTGATGAGCCTAAGCCGCTATGTACTCTGATTCTTGAAGACTTCGCCACCGTGCCTTGCTTGAGCTTGCCCACTTCGCCCATTCAATATAAACACGTACCAGTGACTTAGAGTCATCAGGATCAGTGTTCCAACTTGCATCGGTGTAACCACTTACAACGAGCTCTTGGTCACCTCCATAACAAAGAAACATATCCTTAGTTCTTTTCAAGTATTTCAGGATATTCTTGACCCAGTGTTCCATTCTGGATCACTTTGATATCTGCTAGTCAAACTAACAGCATGCGCTATATCCGGTCTAGTACATAGCATGGCATACATGATAGATCCTACTGCCGAGGCATAGGGGATATTACTCATCCTTTCTCTTTCTTCTGTAGCCGGTCCTTGAGTCTTACTCAAGACCTTGCATGGTAACATAGGTAAAAACCCTTTCTTACTTTCGTCCATTCTAAACTTCTTTAGAATCTTGTCCAGGTATACTCTGTGATAGCCCTATTAGGCGTCTTGATCTATCTCTATAAATCTTGATGCCTAATATATATGATGCTTCACCAAGGTCTTTCATTGAAAAACTATTATTCAAATAACCTTTTACACTTAATAGTTCTATATCATTCCCAATCAATAATATGTCATCTACATATAATATCAGGAATGCTACAGAGCTCCCACTCACTTTCTTGTAAATACAAGCCTCTCCATGACACTGTATAAACCCGAAGTCTTTGATCACCTTATCAAAACGTCGATTCCAACTTTTGATGCTTGCTTCAGTCCATAGATTGAACGCTGAAGTTTGCATACTTTGTCAGCATTTTTAGGATCGACAAAACCTTTGGGTTGTACCATATACAATTCTTCCTCAATGTCTCCATTAAGGAACGCTGTTTTGACATCCATCGCCAAATCTCATAATCGAAAAATGCAGCTATTGCTAACAAAATCCTCACAGATTTTAGCTTCGCTACAGGTGAGAAAGTCTCATCGTAGTCAACTCCTTGAATTTGTCGGAAACCCTTTGCGACAAGTCGAGCTTTATAGACAGTAATATTACCATCGGCATTTTTCTCTTGAAGATCCATTTATTCTCGACAGCCTTTCGGCTATCAGGTAAGTCTACCAAAGTCTATACTTTGTTATCATACATGGATCCCATTTCGGATTTCATGGCTTCTTGCCATTTGTTGGAATCTGGGCTCATCATCGCTTCTTCATACGTCGCAGGGTCCTCATCATTGTTATCCACAATCATGACATTTAGACAAGGATCATACCAATCAGGACACGCTCCCTTGATCTGCGAGGTTCGTAGTTTCTTCGTTCGAAGTTTCATGATCATTATCATTAGCTTCCTCTTTGCCGGTGTAGGCGGTACAGGTACAACTTCCTGCGCTACTCTGATCAACGAGTATAGATTCATCAATCTCATCGAGTTCTACTTTTCTTCCAGTCACTTCTTTAGTGAGAAATTCTTTCTCAAGAAAGGTTCCGTTCTTAGCAACAAAGATTTTGCCTTCGGATGTGTGATAGAAAGTGTACCCTATAGTTTCCTTAGGGTATCCTATGAAGATGCATTTCTCCGCTTTGGGTTCTAGCTTGTCCGGTTGTAACTTCTTTACATAGGCTTCGCAACCCCAAACTTTAACGACTGCTTAGGTTTCTTATTAAACCATAATTCATACGGTGTCGTTTCTATGGATTTTGATGGTGCTCTATTTAAAGTGAATGTGGCTATCTCTAATGCATAACTCCAAAATGATAACGGCAAATCAGTAAGAGACATCATAGAACGAACCATATCTAAGAGAGTTCGATTACGACGTTCGGACACACCGTTTCGTTGTGGTGTTCCTGGCGGTGTCAATTGTGAAAGTATTCCGCATTTCTTTAAATGCATGCCAAACTCATAACTCAGATATTCACCTCCACGATCAGATCGTAGAAATTTAATCTTCTTGTTACGTTGATTTTCTACTTCACTTTGAAATTTCTTAAACTTCTCGAAAGTTTCAGATTTATGTTTCATGAAATAGATATACCCATATCTACTCATCATGTGAAGGTTAGAACATAACGATAACCACCGTGTGATGCTACGCTCATTGGTCCGCACACATCGGTATGTATGATTTCCAATAAGTCAGTAGCTCGCTCCATCATACCAGAAAATGGAGTCTTAGTCATTTTTCCCATTAGACATGCTTCGCATCTATCAAGTGACTCAAAGTCAAGTGATTCAAGTAATCCATCGGTATGGAGTTTCTTCATGCGTTTCACTCCAATATGACCAAGACGACAGTGCCACATATAAGTAGAATTATCATTCAATTTAATTCGCTTAGCATCAATGTTATGTATATGCGTATCACTACTATCGAGATCTAACAGAAATAAGCCATTCTTTTCAGGTGCTCGACCATAAAAGATATTATTCATAAAAATAGAACAACCATTATTCTCAGACTTGAATGAATAACCGTCTTGCATTAAACAAGATCCAGATATAATGTTCATGCTCAACGCGGGTACAAAATAACAATTATTTTGGCTTAAAACTAATCCCGAAGGTAGATGTAGAGGAAGTGTGCCGACGGTGATCACATCGACTTTGGATCCGTTTCCAACGCGCATCGTCACTTCATCTTTCGGTAGTCTTCGTTTATTCTTTAGTTCCTGTTTCGAGTTACATATGAGCAACCGAACCGTATCAAATACCCAGGTACTAGAACGAGAACCAGTGAGATAAACATCTATAACATGTATATCAGATATACCTTCTTTCTTCTTCTTGACAAGGCCGCTCTTCAGATCAGCCAGATACTTGGAGCAATTACGCTTCTAGTGTCCCTTCTCCTTGCGATAATAGCACTCAACATCGAGCTTAGGGCCGTTCTTAGGTTTCATAGGAGCGTGGCAGCTTTCTTGCCACCCTTCTTGAATTTTCCCTTTGACTTGCCCTTTTCTTGAAACTGGTGGTCTTGTTGACCATCAACACTTGGTGCTCTTTCTTGATCTCAATCTCAGCAGCTTTTAGCATGCCAAAGAGTTCAGGTAACTCCTTGTTCATATCTGCATATTGTAGTTCATCACAAAGTTCTTGTAACTTGGTGGCAGTGATTGAAGGACACGATTAATCCCCAGTCTGTTAGGAATCACTATTCCCAAGTCACTGAGTTTCTTCGCATGCCCGGTCATGGCGAGCATGTGCTCACTAACGGAGCTGCCTTCTTCCATCATACAGCTGAAGAAATGTTTCGATGCTTCATAGCATTCCACGGCCGCATGAGTCTCAAAAATAGCTTTCAGCTCTTTCATCAACTCATGAGGATCGTGGTGCTCAAAACGTTTTTGAAGATCGGATTCCGTGCACAGGATGACACAGAACTTGAGAGTACCGAGTTTTTCGAGTCTAAACAGCTTTTACTTCATCGGTTTCGGTTTCTGCAGGAGGGTCACCTAGCGGTGCATCAAGCACATATTGCAGATTTCCGCGGAGAGGAAGATCCTCACATGATGGAACCAGTCGGTGAAGTTGCTACCGTTGCTCTTAAGTTTTTATTTCTCTAGGAACTGGTTAAAATTGATTGGGGACGCCATCTCTACAACATATATTTGCAAAAGTTTAGACTAAGTTTATGACAAATTGAGTTCAAATTTTAATTCAACATAATTAAAAATCTAGGTGAACTCCCACTCAAAACAATATCCCTCGCATTGTCTTAGTGATCACACGAACCAAATCCACCGCACCTAAGTCCGATCATCACGAGACAAGGTGTGATTTCAATGGCGAACACTCAAAGTGTTCATCATATCAACCATATGATTCATGCTCTACCTTTCGGTATCACGTGTTCCGAGACCATGTCTGTACATGCTAGGCTCGTCAAGGCCACCTTAGTATCCGCATGTGCAAAACTGTCTTGCACCCGTTGTATGCACTTGTTGATTCTATCACACCCGATCATCACGAGATGCTTCGAAACGACAAGTCTTGGCAACGGTGCTACTAAGGATGAACACTTTATTATCTTGAGATTTTAGTGAGGGATCATCTTATAATGCTACCGTCGCGATCTAAGCAAAATAAGATGCATAAAAGGATTAACATCACATGCGGTTCATATGTGATATGATATGGCCCTTTGTCTTTGCGCCTTTGATCTTCATCTCCAAAGCACGGACATGATCTCCATCATCTTCGGGCATGATCAACATCATCGTCGGCGTAGCGTCAAGGTCAATGGCGCCGTCTTCATGATTGTCCTCCATGTAGCAACTATTACAACTACTTTGAAATACTACTCAACATGAAATTTAAAGACAACCATAAGGCTCCTGCCGGTTGCCACAATACAATAATGATCATCTCATACATATTCATCATCACATTATGGCCATATCACATCACCAAACCCTGCAAAAACAAGTTAGACGTCTCTAATTTGGTTTGCATATTTTACGTGGTTTAGGGTTTTCGAGAGAGATCTAATCTACCTACGAACATGAACCACAACGTTGATACTAATGTTGTAAATAGAAGAGTAAATTGAGTCTTCACTATAGTAGGAGAGTCAGACACCCGCAAAGCCTCTTATGCAATACAAGTTGCATGTCGAACGAGGAACAAGTCTCATGAACGCGGTCATGTAAAGTTAGTCCGAGCCGCTTCATCCCACTATGCCACAAAGATGCAAAGTACTCAAACTAAAGATAACAAGAGCATCAACGCCCACAAAACCATTGTGTTCTACTCGTGCAACCATCTATGCATAGACACGGCTCTGATACCACTTGTAGGATAACGTTGCATAGAAAACAAAAATTTCCTATCGCGAACACGCAATCCAAGCCAAGATGCAATCTAGAAGACGGTAGCAACGAGGGGATTAGTCTCACCCTTGAAGAGATTCCAAAGCCTACAAGATGAGGCTCTTGTTGCTGCGGTAGACGTTCACTTGCCGCTTGCAAGCGCGTAGAAGATCTTGATCACGGCGCCACGAACGGGCAGCACCTCCGTACTCGGTCACACGTTCGGTTGTTGATGAAGACGACGTCCACCTCCCGTTCCAGCGGGCAGCCGAAGTAGTAGCTCCTCTTGAATCCGACAGCACGACGGCGTGGTGTCGGTGCGGTGGAGAAATCGGGCGGAGCTGCTGCGGGATGTGGTGGAGGAGAGAGGCCGCTAGGGTTTGGGAGAGGGGCGCCGGCCATCTAGGTGGTGCGGCCACCTTGGTGTTGTTGGGGTGGCCGGCCCCCTCCCCTTGGCCCTCATTATATAGGTGGAACACCCAAGAGTTGGTCTACAAGTCTTCGAATAAGACCCCAAACCAAAACCTTCCATAACACATGAAACCTACCCAAGCTAGGACTCCCACTAGAAGTGGGATTCCCACCTTCCTTGGGAGGGGGTGGCCGGCCCCCTTGGGGAGTCCACTTGGGACTCCTCCCCCTTAGGGTTGGCCGGCCATGGGAGGTGGAGTCCCACCGGGACTCCGCCTTCCTTAGTGGTTTCTTCTGGACTTTTCTAGAACCTTCTAGAACCTTCCATAGAACCTTCCGGATCATTTTAAATCTTATAAAATGACTTCCTATATATGAATCTTATTCTCCGGACCATTCCGGACTCCTCGTGATGTTCGGGATCTCATCCGGGACGAACAAATATTCGAACTCCATTCCATATTCAAGTTCTACCATTTCAACATCCAACTTTAAGTGTGTCACCCTACGGTTCGCGAACTATGCGGACATGGTTGAGTACTCACTCCGACCAATAACCAATAGCGGGATCTGGAGATCCATAATGGCTCCCACATATTCAACGATGACTTTCGTGATCGAATGAACCATTCACATACGATACCAATTCCCTTTGTCACGCGATATTTTACTTGTCCGAGGTTTGATCATCGGTATCACTCTATACCTTGTTCAACCTCGTCTCCTGACAAGTACTCTTTACTCGTACCGTGGTATGTGTTCTCTTATGAACTTATTCATATGCTTGCAAGACATTAGACGACATTCCACCGAGAGGGCCCAGAGTATATCTATCCGTCATCGGGATGGACAAATCCCACTGTTGATCCATATGCCTCAACTCATACTTTCCGGATACTTAATCCCACCTTTATGACCACCCATTTACGCAGTGGCGTTTGGTGTAATCAAAGTACCTTTCCGGTATAAGTGATTTACATGATCTCATGGTCATAAGGAATAGGTAACTATGTATCGAAAGCTTATAGCAAATAACTTAATGACGTGATCTTATGCTACGCTTAATTGGGTGTGTCCATTACATCATTCATATAATGACATAACCTTGTTATTAATAACATCCAATGTTCATGATTATGAAACTAATCATCCATTAATCAACAAGCTAGTTAAGAGGCATACTAGGGACTCTTTGTTGTTTACATATCACACATGTACTAATGTTTCGGTTAATACAATTATAGCATGGTATATAAACTTTTATCATAAACATAAAGATATATAATAATAACCACTTTATTATTGCCTCTAGGGCATATCTCCTTCACCCTCCCTCTCTGACTCGCATATCTCCTCCGTTATCACCGACAGCTGCATTGTTTTCGTACCAAGTGCGGGCACTCGGGAAGAGGCCATCACCCTCCTTCGCGCGAAGGAGCAGGTCCAGGCTGCCCTCGCGGAGGCCGCGGCCAAGAAAGTGCGCCAGGCCTCGGAGCTCGCTGCCAGGGAGGCAGTCGAGAACACCGTTGACTCCCCTGGGGAAGGGGGTGCGGATCTTTCCAATGCTCTTGATCTTCCGGCGGAAGCTGGATGTGGGAAGGCCAGTTCCCCTTCGACACGTATCACTCGTAGCATGTCGCGGAGCAAACGCTCCACGCGACCTCTGCTGACGGCCCGCAAGGGGCGCGGGATGAAGCTTAAGGGTAAGCCATGAGAGCCCTCATCTATAACATTAGGGGCTTCGGCGAGCAGGGTCGCCGTACGCAGCTCAAGAACTACCTGCGCCATAACCGCTGCGACATCATCGGTCTCCAGGAGACAATCAAGGCCGATTTCTCCACCGCCGAGCTTCGTAGCCTGGAGTTTGGCAGCCAATATGTCTGGAATTGGGTCCCGGTAGACGGTCATTCAGGAGGAATGATCCTTGGATTCAATGATGATGCTTTCGAGGTGGGGGCCTGGAAGAGCGGCTCCTTCTTCTTGTCCGCCCCGGTGTTTCAGCGCAACAACCGGCTCCGGTGGTCCTTCTTCCTTGTCTATGGGCCGGCCGACCACCTCCGCACGGACGAGTTCCTGGGGGAGCTCATCCAAGCTGTTAACACCTCGCCTTACCCGGTGGTGGTGGGGGGGACTTCAACTTAATCCGATGTGGCGCGGACAAAACCAATGGGAACATCCACAGGGCTAGGATGCTTCAGTTCAACGAGGCCATTGCTACTATGGCTCTCAGAGAGCTGGATCGAGCAGGGGCTCGCTTCACTTGGACCAACAAGCGCCTCGACCCTGTCCGTTGCGTTCTGGATCGAGTCTTGGTGTCCCCAGCCTGGGAGGCTGCCTACCCTCTGTGCTCCCTTACTGCCCTTACTAGGATTGGGTCAGACCACACCCCTCTCCTCCTATGCGACGGCATGAACGCACCACAGAGGACTTCCCGGTTCTTCTTCCAATCTTGGTGGTTTGAGGTTCCGGGCTTCCTCGAGCTGATGAGGGACAAGCTCAACCACTTCCTTCTAGATTTGGGTCCGCACAGGTGTTGCATTGACCTTTGGCAATGCACATCGCGCCACTCCCGCCAATTCCTGAAAGGCTGGGGAGCTAACCTGGGAAAGGAGCGGCGAGATCGCAAAGCTGCCCTCCTGGCGCAGGTGGGCGACCTGGATCGTCAGGCTGATGGGCCAGGCCTTGACGAAGAAGGATGGGCCCTCAGATATCACCTCAAAGATCAGCTGATCTCCATGGACAGGATCGACGAGGAATACTGGAGGCAACGCAGTCGCCTCCGGTGGACTCTGCAGGGGGACTCTTGTACTGCCTATTTCCATGCTATTGCAAATGGGCGCAGGAGAAAGTGCACCATCCCCCGGCTCTTGACCGATCTAGGAGAGATCGACGAGCAGCAGGCCCTAATGGAACACATCTACCAGTTCTACCAGGGCCTGATGGGTTCGGTGGGAGAACCTAGGAGGTTTGCCCTGGGCGACAACCTCTGGGAGGACGAGGGAAGAATCTCGGACATTGATAACCGAGAGCTGGAGCTCACCTTCACTGCGGAGGAGCTCGACGAGGTCCTTCTCAGCATGAAACCTTTCTCTGCCCCTGGCCCGGATGGCCTACCTGTCCTCTTCTTCAAGAGATTCTGGGAGACTCTCCGCGCCCCCATTCTGAAGATCCTGAACGACTTCGCCCTAGGGAGGGTAGACATCGCACGCCTCAACTTTGGGATTATCTCCCTGATCCCGAAAGTTAAGGGTGCTGATCAGATCAAGCAGTTTAGACCTATCGCTCTCATCAACGTCATTTTTAAGTTTGTCTCCAAGGCCTACGCGATCAGACTTGCTCCCCTTGCCCATAGGACGATAGACCGTAGTCAGTCGGCTTTTATCCAGGGACGATGCCTGCATGAAGGAGCTCTGGCTCTCCATGAGATTGTACATGAGCTCCACTCTAAGAAGCAAGAGGGCTTGCTTCTTAAGCTCGACTTCGAGAAAGCCTTTGATAGGGTTAACTGGGACTTTCTCCAAGAGGTCCTGCTCCGAAAGGGTTTTTCGGGCATGATGGTTCATAGACTCATGCAACTGGTCAAGGGTGGCCAAACTGCGATTAACGTCAACGGGGAGATTGGACCGTTCTTCCGAAACGCCAGGGGTGTGCGCCAGGGGGATCCCCTCTCTCCCATCCTCTTCGACTTTCTTGTAGAAGGCTTTGCGGCAATGCTATCCAGGGCATCTGCAGCGGGGCACATTCGAGGAGTTGTTGACCACCTCATTCCAGGGGGAGTGACTCACCTTCAATACGCGGACGACACTTTGGTCCTAATAGAGCCCTCTCCGCTGGGTATTGCTAATCTCAAGACCCTTCTTCTCTGCTTTGAGAACATGTCGGGCCTTAAGATCAATTTTGACAAGAGCGAGGTTCTGTTGACAGGGGTCACGGAAGGGGCACGGATTGGGATAGCCCAACTCCTCAATTGCAAGCTAGGTAGCTTCCCCATTCGCTACTTTGGTTTGCCAATTAGCGACCGTCCGCTTAGGGTAGCAGACTGGGGCTTCCTCCCGGATAAAGTTGGTCACAGGATGGACCCCTGGCAAGGCCTCTACCTTGCCTCGGCAGGCAGACTGGAGCTGACCAACTCCTGTCTGACTAGCCTCCCCTTGTTTGCCATGAGCATGTATTTACTACATGATGGCACTCACAAGGCGATGGACAAACACCGTGCTCGCTTCTTCTGGGAAGGAGTCGGTAACCGTCGGAAGTACCATATGGTAGACTGGGCTACTGTTTGTAAGCCCAAAGCGTTCGGTGGTCTGGGGATCCTGAACACCAAACTCATGAACATCTCCTTGATGCTCAAATGGATTTGGAAACTCTACCAAGATGAGGAAGGTCTTTGGGCGGACCTTATCCGGGCCAAGTACTTGGGAGGGCGAGACCTGTTCTCAAGGGAAGTCCCTACCAAAGGCTCCCAGTTCTGGAAGTCCATTCAAAAGATCAAATGGTACTTCAAACTTGGGGCCAAACATGAGGTGCGCAATGGTAAGCGCACCTACTTCTGGCTGGACTGGTGGACGGGTAAGGGCCCTCTCCACTCCCGTTTCCCACGCTTGTTTAGCTGTTGTATGTCTCCCTTCGCCACCGTCAAGGACGCGCGTGTCCTTGACGGTGCACCTGGGGAATGGCGGATTGGGTTCCGCCGCCAACTTGGGATGGCGGAGCGGGTGGAATGGGACGATCTTTGCAGGGAGGTCCACGCCCTTTTCCACTCCACTCAGGAGGACATTGTCTCCTGGTCCTTGGAGCCCTCTGGACGCTTCACGGCCAACTCGACCTACCTCCACTTGTCGCGGGGGGCGACAACTACCTGCTTCAAGGAAGTCTGGCGTACACGTGTACCACCCAGGATCAGAGTCTTTCTTTGGCAGCTGATCCGCAACAGACTTCCTTCCTCAGCTCAGGTGGCCAAGAGGCGAGGACCTTCGGATGGTCTTTGCTCGCTTTGCCACGAACCTGAGGATTGCAACCACATTTTCTTCCTATGTCCTATGGCTAGATTCATGTGGCCGGGCCGGAGTCAGGGAGCTACTCCGGTGCGACTGGAACCCTGCAGGGGCAGGGGAGTTCATCGCGTTAACCAATGGTCTTTCGGGGCCCTTGCGTAGGCTAGTTTGGTTCACTTTTGCGGCCCAATGCTGGACCCTCTGGAACATTAGAAACAAACTAACTATCGAAGGAAAACTGATTGGCAACCCCGTTGATGCTTTCTATCATATGCTTCTTCATTTACAGCACTGGAGGGTTCTGGTCAGACCGACGGACCAGGCACTGGTGGACACGGCGGTGGGCGACGTCCGAAGGCTATACACGCGGACTAGAGGCGACAGGTCTTCATGATGACGATCGTATCCGTCTCAGCGCTTGATGTGGCCGTAGCTATCTGCCTTTGTTCTTAGGATCCAGGGGGATCTACTATCTTCTGTTATCTTTATTTGGTGTTGTGTGGAACTGGATGCTGTAAGACTCTTGTATCTGTGGTTGCCGTGTTGGCTTTCACTAGTGGAAAACAGGCCTTTTGATCCGGGTGGTTAGGGCCTTTTGTCGCGGGCGGCCAGCCGCGACAAGCAAGGCGCGATAAAAGGGTGGCCTTTTATCCCGGGTCACTTACGACCCGCGACATAAGGTCCACCACGTGGCAGCCGCGGGGCGCGCAGGGCACAGGCCTTTTGTCGCGGGCGGTATTACCACCCGCGACAAAAGGCTTCTACGTGGCGCGCGCACAACGCTTCTTTAGGGTTTGAGGGGTGCAGCACCCCTCCCCCCACCGACCGCCTGTTATTTCATTTTTTTCGTTCGAAAATGAAAGTTGCTTATATTTGTACGCTACTAGAAGTTGTACACATTCATTCATTATATATATATATATAGATCGATCAAACAAATATTGGAAGCAGAAGTCGATTCCCCTTACACATATTCGTAGGTTCCCTACATATATACATGGAGCTCACGATCGACAAACGGTACTAACGACCGTCTATTTGGAGGTAGAACAACTATCTGGACTAAACAAGCCTTTGTTGTTTATTACTTCTCTAACCAAAAGTCCCGCCACTTCCTCCGCGATTCCTAGTGCGTGTTCCTTTGGTTGGAGTCTGTCCCGCATGAAGTCGACCTATATACGAAAATGAGATGAGTATGACTATATCAGTCTTGATAACGAAATATTGATGATAATAAATAAAGTTGTGAATGTTATTGCTTACGTCGAATTTATTTCTGTTCTGCTTCTCAGTGGTTAACATGCGAATGGACTCGCAAACGTAGTATCCACATAGATTCGTCCCTTGTGGCTGCTGGGGGCACGCTACAGGAGTAAATGTTAGCTTCTTTGTAAAGGTAATGTCCTTATGAACATTCTTCAAAGCTTGCCAAGCCCTGCCAGGCAAAAGAATGATTGAATGAGTGGATAATTAATTGATATCTCACGAAAGATAAAGCGCGGCGATGAAGGAAATTACACTTGGAGCAACTTCTGCAAGTCCTGGAACCCGTCCAGGCCTCTACTCAGTGGGTCTCTTACTTCAACTATTCCCTTATCAGGTTGAATGTCTAGTAGAATCCAGTGGAAGCTGCACATGTTATGCATATACGTCAGGAATTACACTTAACATCGAGTAAGAAAAATTGAATGTGCATAAAAGATCATTAAGACTCTCACTCGTAGTTGTAAGGAAACAATATTGAATCACAGAAATATTGCTGCCCCAAAAACCTTAGTAGGTTTCCCCCCGTTTCTTCGCGTTTATGCTTCACCGTTTCAACATGTATTTTATCTGGGTCAACAAACCCAACATTGATAATATTATTACTTTTGCACTCACTGATCTTCAGTCTGCAAAAGAGAACCCATAAGATATAATGAGTATATATATGCAATGAAAACGAACATGAACTGAATGAAAATGAACTTATATGTAGTTAACAACTTACAAGCAATAGCAACTCATGAGAGATTTGTCGAGGGCTTCTAGATTGAATAACTGCCAGAGTTCATTCATCTCAATATGGATCTCCTCGTTTCGGTAGTAATATTCCCATGGTATACTCGCCACGATGTACATTTTTTTCTCCTTGCATGCATCAAGGTACCACTGATGCAAATTCCGCATATGTGTTGGCAGTTTATGCAGCTGCTCTCTGCTGACCAAGTCGGCCCCGTAGACAAATTTAGGAGCTATATCAGCAGTGGGTAGTGCAGCATCTGCGGCACCAAACAATTCCTCCACGGTAACTCCACATTGAGCCGCTAGAGTTGCAGCTTCTTCCATATTGACATCACCACCATGTTCCTCGTACACCTTGGGAACATTAAACACTTTGAGTGCTGGGATCGATTGTTTGGGCTGAGCACCGAGGAGGGGAACTTCCTTTCTCTTTTTGCCTTTTGTCGTTTGCTTGGCCTTGAGGGGTGCACTTGTTGAACTTGACCTTTTCTCATCTGCACTTCTAGCTGATGATTTGCTCGTGCCAGCAATGTCCTTCTCCTTGGCCTTTTCATCCTTTTTTTGGTCAATTACCTTCGCAAGAGTGCGTGTATAGTCATCCTTCTTCTCGTGTAACTCATACTGCGATGGTGTGTTCAGAAAACTAGTAGCATATTCTATTTGCTTCTCTGTGTATGGCTCTGGCGCTGGAGGTTTTGGCTTATGGAAATGATCATAGTTGTGTTTCGCAACAGCGGCCGCATTTTCCTCGACAGTAAGATCCCAAGGACGGGGGAGGAACCTTTGGTACTTTTGGGAGGGGCGACCTCTTGGGGACAGGACTCTTGAAACGCTTCCGGCTGGGTGCATTCCGAGTCTTAGTGGGCGGAGGCGGCGGCGCTGGAGATGGAGATGGAGTACAGATGTCGTGGTCGACGTCGTACCCATGGGGTGATGGTGGCGACATGTGATCAGTAGGAGGAGGTGATGGTGGCATGCGATCACCTGGAGGAGGTGATGGTGACCTGCTGGGACGATCGGTACTAGGTGCTACCCAGCCTGGCAGCCTGATGTTCTTCTTTTCCCAGAGAATGATTTCTCCCAGCACCTCTCTGAGTGTAAGCCCCCCATCACCTCCAGGGATATGGAGCTCCAATGTCTCCCACTGCGGGACAACTGAATCCACCCCGACACGAGCATAGCCAGCTGGAATCGGATTGCCATGCCATGTTGCCGGCTCACCTTCAGGTCCAAATGCCGGTAAGACATAGCCGGCCGCCACCTTAACAGCCTTCCTGAACACCTCATGGAGATC
Source organism: Lolium multiflorum (assembly GCA_030979885.1). Lineage (NCBI taxonomy): Eukaryota > Viridiplantae > Streptophyta > Magnoliopsida > Poales > Poaceae > Lolium > Lolium multiflorum. The sequence continues at coordinate 5,342,990 of CM061753.1, forward strand.
ACAAGGTGTTGTCTCCTTGATTCCATCCAAGGGGTCGCGGACCGGCATCTATCATCATCCGTGTAGGAGGGGCCTCCGAGTCGGCCACGCTGCTGTCTCGTCGCTGAGATATTTCAGCGGTATTATCTGGCGGGCGCTGTCCTTTTAGTTCATTTATCTCCCGCTGCTGCTGCTGAAGCTCCCGCTGCTGCTGGTCAAGTCGCTGTTGGAACTCGGCCATCCGGTCATTCTGCACCTCCAGCTGGCGTTGTTTAGCTCTCGCTCGGCTTCTATAAGTCTCCGCGTCGGCCGGAAACCCAAGCGACCACGGAACACTAGGGCCGAAGCCTCTTGTTCGTCCTCCCTTCTCAGGATTACCGAGGACAAGCGTCAGCAAGTCTTTCTCTCTATCGGGAGCAAACTTTAGTTTTCCCGCCTTTATATCTGTCGTCACTTCAATCCATTTTTGCCTGGGTACCCTAACCCTGGTGTCACTTTCAACAATGTTCCCTGTCTTCATGTCATACTCACAGCCATGCGCGAGGAACCAATTTCGAGCCCTTATGTCCCATCCTTCTCGCGTGGGTTCTGGAGTGATCCCGTTCAGCTCCATCTCAGCCTCTTGTGCATCCCACTTAGGCATGGCTCTTCCGTAGCCCCCTCGCCCCGTATGATGGTGATATTTCTTCTCGCTTGCATTCTTCTTGTTTTTCTTTGACAGGTTCACAGCCTCCTCTGATTCTTTGTACCTCACAAATTCTTCCCAGTTATGCTCCTGCTTCGCTAGGTAGTTCTCGAATAATGGAGGCTTCTTGTCTTTCTTATAATTTTTCCATAACCGGTTCTTATACGCCCGGAAAAGTTCCCCCATCTTCTTAAGAGCCCATTTCTTCACTAGCTCTTGCTGCTTAGCATTCTCAGACTCCGATCCCAAATCTGGCAAAGTGAAATGTGCCATCAGGTCTCTGAAAAGTGTGTCCTTGTACCTATCGGCAACCTGATTTTCGGACACATTCTTCGTCTTGTTCCATTCTCTGACAGTGATCGGGACACGATCTCTAACCACAACTCCGCACTGATTTTTGAACTTCACTCCGACATTCTCGGGTACCACCGGTTGGCCTTCCGGTGATATAGCTTCAATTGTGAAGTGGTCTTTCTTGGTCAACTTCTTTGCCGGGCCTCGTTTCTCTATCTTATCTTCGGAGGCCTAAGAGAATACATATAGAATTGCATTAATGCCTCTATACTAATGCCTCAATACATATGTACATATAGAATTCCATTAATACCTCGTCACCGGAGCCGTCGTCGGCTTCTCGTCACCGGAGCCGTCGGCTTCTCCGTCACCGGAGCCGTCGGCTTCTCCATGACCGGCCGTCGGGTTCTCCATGACCGGAGCCGGCTCGGTCGGCTTCTGTACCATCGCGGATTATGTCCGCGAATATGTCTTCCTGTTCCAAGTCCCGTTCGAATTGATCCATTGTTTCTGCAAAAGAATTAAATCGATAAGTAAATGTTCAAACACAAACCAAACCCTAACCCTAATCAAACACAAACCAAACCCTAACCCTAATCGGCGACACGTGTTTGCGAGAGGGAGAGGGTGTCGGCGACGCGTGTTTGCGAGAGGGAGAGGGTGTCGGCGACGCGTGTTTGCGAGATGGAGAGGGTGTCGGCGACGCGTGTTTGCGAGAGGGAGAGGGTGTCGGCGACGCGTGTTTGCGAGGGAGAGGGTGTCGGCGACGCGTTTTTGCGAGAGAGAGAGGGTGTCGGCGTCGGTTGTTCGCGAGAAGGGAGAGAAGAGGGGAGTTGCGGCGTCGATGGTTTTGCGAGAGGGAGAGGGGTGTCGGCTAGTGTTCGCGAGATGGAGAGGGTGTCGGCGAGTGTTGTTCGCGAGAAGGGAGAGAAGAGGGGAGTTGCGGCGTCGATGGTTTTCGCGAGAGGGAGAGGGTGTCGGCTAGTGTTCGCGAGATGGAGAGGGTGTCGGCGAGTGTTGTTCGCGAGAGGAGAGCGGTGTTGGCGAGAGTGTTTGCGTCGGTTGTTTACAAGCTAACTAATATAAAATTTAAATTAATACAAAATTTAATCTAACTAACTACAAGATTTGAATTAATACAAAATTTAAACTAAGTAACTACGAAATTTGAATTAACTATCTACAAAAATTTAAACTAACTAACTAATACTAAATTTAATCTAAATACTAATACTAATACTAACTAACTAATACTAATTAAAACTAAATACTAATACTAATACTAACTAACTAATACTAATTAAAACTAAATACTAATACTAACTAAACTAATACTAATTAAAACTAAATACTAATACTAACTAACTAATACTAATTTAATCTAACTAAAACTAAATACTAATACTAACTAAACTAAACTAATACTAACTAACTAATACTAATTAAAACTAAATACTAAAAACTTAATGAAAAAAGAGGCCGGGGCATGGGCGCCGGCCGGCACCGGCGGCCGCGCGGGGCGGCGGAGGGTGGCGGCTACCTCGAGGGTGGCGCAGAGGGGGCGGCGGCGGCCGGGGGTGTCCCAGCTAGAGGAGGCGGCGGCCGGAGGAGGCGGCGGCGGCAGGAGGTGGCGCGCGCGGGAGATCTCGTCGAGGTGGCGCGCAGAGGCGGCGCAGAGTGGCGGAGGTGGCGCAGAGGGCGGGGGCGGCGAAGAGGCGGCTCAGAAGTGGCAGGGGCGGCGGCCGGAGGCGAGGAAGATGGCCGGCGGCGGCGGCGGTGGATTTCGGCAGCCTGACGGCGCGATTTCTGCTAAGGAAAATGGCCTCCGGTGTCGCGGGTGGGGGCTCCGCCCGCGGCGGTAGGTATTTATACCTAGGGCCTTTTGTCGCGGGTGGGGGCTTGACCCGCGACAAAAGACCCCCCTTTTGTCGCGGGTCAAGCCCCCACCCGCGACAAAAGGGGGGTCTTTATCGCGGGCCGTGGCTCGACCCGCGACAAAAGGGGGTGGGAGGGGGGAGGCGGCCGATCCGCGTGAAGCGCATCCAACGGCTCCGGCCGTTTGAATCCAACGGCCTGGAGCCGTTGGACGCGGATCAGGCCTGGACCGTTTTTGTTTTTCTGTTTTTTGTTTTTCTGTTTTTTTTAAATAAAAACTATTATTTCAATAACTTTTAAATGGTAACTCAAAAAGAAAAGTGTTATATATGAAAATTGATCAGAAAAATCCAATGAACATGAATATGACATCCATAGAACTATTTGCATCTCGCATATATAAATGCTGACACGTGCCTCGCCCCGCCGACGGCGTGCGACGTGTAGCCACCGCTGACACGTGGCTCACCCCGCCGACGCCGGCGTGCGACGTGTAGCCACACGCTGACACGTGCTCACCCGCCGACGCCGGCGTGCGACGTGTAGCCACCGCTGACACGTGGCTCACCCGCCGACGCCGGCGTGCGACGTTTAGCCACCGCTGACACGTGGCTCACCCCGCCGACGCCGGCGTGCGACGTTTAGCCACCGCGACACGTGCCTCGCCCCGCCGGCGCCGCGTGCGACGTGTAGCCACCGCTGACACGTCCCCGCCGACGCCGGCGTGCGACGTGTAGCCACCGCTGACACGTGCCATGCCCCGCGTGCGCTATATAGAGCGACGAGTGCGGGCGCAACCACACGTCGCCACCGCCTCCGCTCATTCATCTCCGGGATGCCTCCATGTCGTCGAGGGGCGTCCGGTTTCCGTGGCGTTCGAGTGCATCCGAGCGGTAGGTTCACCGCCGAGATACGCGCCGGTGGCTTCCGCCTCACCCTCGGCACGTACAACACGCCGGAAGAGGCGGCGCGCGCTTACGACGCGGCGGCGTGGCGCTTTCGGCGGCCGGGCACGACATGAACTTCCGGATGTTGAATCGCTAGAGGAGGCGGAGTTCCTCGCGCCACCGCCGTGCCTCGTCACCGAGGAGGACCGCATCGCCAGGTGCGCCGGATCGCCATCGCCGAGCGCGACGAGCGGTTGATGCGCCAGTGGAGGGCGCGGTCCCCGACGCGTTCTTTGCTAACCTTAGGGCACAACGCAGGTCCAACAGGCGCCACCGTCGGGCCGTCGCCGCCTTCGAGCTCGAGAACTCGAATACAACTTGGACCGAAACGACCCTCGGTGGGATGACCTTTGGACGGAGACAACCTCCGACGACGAGTAGAGACTAGACTAGTAATTTATCTATTTTATTGTAATTTCAATAAAGTCGTTGTCGGTTCTATTAGTTTAAATTTAGTTTATAAAGTCGTTGTCGGTTGTTTTTGTTCAATAAAGTGGTTGACACGAAATTTATTACGACTGAACTGAAATTAAAGTACAGAGCTCAACTGAAAAATAAGATACATGGCCAGATTCGAATGTTGGAGCCATTCAATCATAGTCGTGCCTAGTCCTATACACGTCGCCACTGTAGTCATCAAAGTCGCCGACGTCATCGTCGCTAGCATCGGGGTCGCGGTTGTCGAACCTCGGCGGATGACCACGCGTGGGCTGGGATTGAGGGTAGCGCAGGCGGGGGCCACGATAGGCCATGACGCTCTGGAGAGTCCGGCCGCGCCACCACACGGCCGGCCTCGTTGAAGTTCGAAGGAGGCGGGCCGTCCTCCTCGTGCCCAACCGCCCTCTCACGCCGATTGATGAAGAAGCTGTCCCAAGTCGGGCTGTAGTCGGGATGCCACTGGGGATTCCTCCGCTGCTCAGGCGTGAGCTCGAAATAGTAGTGGTTCGTGATGGCCATCTCGCGTGGCACACCTACAGGGATAGGAGGGACCGGTACGCCTCCGACGCTCAGCAACCAGCCGGTCGGGACGCGGTAGCCGGGCGGGGGGGGTAGTTCGAGGCGCAAAGCGCCTCCGCCTCCCGGGTGTTAGACATACGATGGAAGCCATGGGAGAGAGTGATGAGGTTTGCAGATATGAGAGTCCAAGCCTACATATATATAGTGGAAAAATGGCGGGAATGCGGGAAGAAAATAGGCGGGAACGAAGTGGCGCGCAAACTTTCATCCCGGGTGGAGGCTCAAACCGCGACAAAAGACGGGGAGGCTTATCTAGGAGGGCCTTTTGTCACGGTTGGTGGCTGCAACCGCGACTAAAGATGTCGGCAGGATAATAAGGATGTGTCGGTAACCTTTTGTCACGGTTGGTGGCTGCAACCGCGACTAAAGCTGTCGGCAGGATAAGGATGTGTCGGTAACCTTTTGTCACGGTTGGTGGCTGCAACCGCGACTAAAGGTGTCGGCAGGATAAGGACGCGTGGGTGGACGCGCTCGATGAGATAAAGCATGTAGCGCACGACGGCTGTCGAAGGAATAAGACAAAGTAGAAGCGGTGCCGTGCCTATAAAAGGAGCATCGATACGCCTTGCCAAGCAGATCAACAAGCCAAGCACAGTTTAATCTTCATTATTACATAAATGTAGAGATTGTCTTGGGAACTATATATGAAGAATACATTATTACATCGCCATCTAGTGTTGTGATCTTCTACGCCGTAGCCATGGAGAATCTTCATCATTTAGCAAGATGCTTGGGTCAATTTTCACCGTGAAGGGCGGAATTTCTTTAAACTTATTATAATCTTCTGACATGTCTGTCTTGTCATCCACTCCCACGATGTTTCTTTTCCCCGAAAGAACTATGTGGCGCTTTGGCTCCTCGATTGATGTATTCTTTTGTTGATTTCTTTTTCTTGATTTGCTAGACATGTCCTTCACGTAGAAAACTTGAGCCACCTCGCTGGCTAGGACAAAAGGCTCGTCCAGGTACGCAAGATTGTTGGGATCCACTGTTATCATACCGTACTTATCGTCAATATGTATAGCGCTGAGCTTCACCCATTTGCACCGAAACAAAGGGACCTTAAAAGTGGGACCATAGTCAAGTTCCCATATCTCCTCTATGTATCCATAATATGTGGTGGTCTGCCCATTCTCGTCTTTTGCATCGAAGCGGACACCGCTGTTTTGGTTGGTGCTCTTTTTATCTTGGTCGATCGTGTAAAATGTATTCCCATTTATCTCGTACCCTTGGAATGTACATATGTTTGAAGATGGTAACCTGGCCAACAAGTACAGCTGCTCCACCGCAGATGGGTCATTAATGAGATGTCTTTGCAACCAACTGCCGAAGGTATTCATGTGTTGACGTGTAATCAAGGACTCGGGCTGGCCCGGGTTTATTTCTCGTAAAACATTCTTATGTTTCTCGATGTACGGAGCCACCAAGCTGGAATTGTATAGAACTGTGTAGTGCGCTTGATTGAAAGAAATCTTGTCCCTCCACACCGTTGCTTTCCTTCCTAGTGTGCCTTTTCCAGTCAGCCTCCCCTCATACCGAGATTCGGGAACACCAATCGGCTTAAGGTCAGGAAGAAAGTCAACACAAAACTCAATGACCTCCTCAGTTCCGTAGCCCTTTGAGATACTTCCTTCCGGCCTAGCTCGGTTATGAACATATTTCTTTAAGACTCCCATGAACCTCTCGAAGGGGAACATATTGTGTAGAAATACAGGACCGAGAATTCTAATCTCTTCAACTAGGTGAACGAGGAGGTGCGTCATAATATTGAAGAAAGATGGTGGGAACAACAACTCGAAGCGACAAGACATTGGACCACATCTTCCTGTAATCCTGACAAAGTTTCTGGATCCATTACCTTCGAGAAATTGCGTTGGGAATGCACATATCTTCACAATGGCTAGTCGAACATTTTCTGGTAGAAGTCCCCTCAATGCAATCGGAAGCAATTGTGTCATAAGCACGTGACAGTCATGGGACTTCAGGTTCTGGAATTTTTTCTCCTTCATATTTACTATCCCCTTTATATTCGACGAGAAACCAGACGGAACCTTGATCTGAATAGGGCTTCAAAAAGATCTCCTTCTCTTGTTTGGTAAGAGCATAGCTGGCAGGCCCTACAAACTGCCCTGGATGATTGCCGTTTCGTCCTTTATGAAGTTCCTGGTCCTCCCGTGCTTCTGTTGTATCTTTTGTCTTTCCATACACGCCTAGAAAACCTAGAATATTCACACAAAGATTCTTGGTCAGGTGCATCACGTCGATTGCAGAGCGGACTTCCGGACTTTCCAATATTCTAGCTCCCAGAAAATAGATTTCTTCTTCCACATGGGCGCATGTCCGTCATCGTCTTTCGGAACAGGTCGACTGCCTGGACCCTTTCCAAAGATAACATTTAAATCCTTGACCATGTCAAATATATCAGCACCACTACGGGGGACAGGCTTCGGACGGCGGTCTGCCTCGCCATCGAAATGCTTGCCTTTTTCCTTAAGGGATGCTTGCGCGGAAGGAAACGACGATTGAACGGGTACACAACTTTTCTGCTTTTTCCCAAATATTTACTTTCAGTCTCATGTGTGCATGCATTGTATCCTTTGTTCGTCTGTCCTGAAATGTTACTGAGAGCAGGCCAATCATTGATGGTTACGAATAGCAATGCTCGTAGGTCAAATTCTTGCTCCGTGTGCTCATCCCACACACGTACACCTGGTTTGGCCCACAACTCCAAAAGTTCATCGACTAATGGCCTTAGGTACACATCAATGTCGTTGCCGGTTGCTTTGGGCCTTGGATAAGCACTGGCATCATAATGAACTTCCGCTTCATGCACAACCAAGGAGGAAGGTTGTAGATACATAGAGTCACGGGCCAGGTGTGACTGCAGCTCTGCTCCCCAAAAGGATTCATGCCATCTGTACTTAGACCAAACCTTGCCTCACCTGCAAAATCCGGGAACTCTCTCCCGATGTTTCTCCACTGACCATCAGCGGGGTGCCTCAACATCGCGTCTTTCTTACGTTCTTCCATGTGCCATCGCAACAACTTGGCATGCTCTTTGTTTCTGAACAAACGTTTCAACCGTGGTATTATTGGAGCATACCACATCACCTTCGCAGAACCCTCTTCCTGGGTGGCTCGCCCTCAACATCACCAGGGTCATCTTTTCGATCTTATACCGCAATGCACCACATATCGGGCATTTATTCAAATTCTCGTACTTCTCACCGCGGTAGAGGATACAATCATTAATGCATGCATGTATCTTCTGCACATCTAATCCTAGAGGGCAGACAAGCTTCTTTGCTTCATATGTACTGACGGGCAATTCATTATTTCTTGGAAACAGCTTCTTTAATATTATCATCAATTTCTCAAATCCCGAGTCACCGACCTCTGCCTTCCATTTCAGCAATTCCAATATGCTACCCAGCTTTCTATGCCCATCTTCACAACCTGGGTACAACAATTTGTGGTGGTCCTCTAACATCTTGTCGAACTGCAACCTCTCCTTATCCGTGTCACAGTCTCTTCTTGCATCAGAAATGGCCCGACGAAGATCATCATCAACAGGATCATCTGATGCCTGTTCTTCACCTCCTTCTTCTTCATTGTCGTCCATTGCGGTATCAAAGCATTCAGAGAACATAGATCGATAATACTTCTCATCATTATCTTCTTCCTCATCGCCGTCTTCCATCATAACCCCTTCTTCTCCGTGCTTGGTCCAAACATTATAACTGGACATGAACCCAAACCGAAGCAGGTGGCTCTTAATATCTCTTGAGCAAGAGTAATCCTTCTCGTTCTTACATTTTAGACATGGACAGCACATAAAACCTTGCTTCGACTTGTTGGCCTCGGCCACAAGCAGGAAAGAATTCACGCCCTCTCTGAAAGCGGGAGCACATCGGTTACCGTACATCCATGGATGACTCATCTGCATCATAAGTACAATTATATATGTATCAGATGCAATCACCTTGCTAAAATTAGTATTGTACGGACTATGCATATATATATAGTCGAGAAAATAGTTGCTAACCTTTTTGGATCAAAAAGAGGAGAAATCTTATCAAATAAACCAAGTGGCATCCCTCTCACAAGCATTCCATCAAACACCTCTTGTGCACATGTAGAAAAAATGAGCTAGCATACACCTCCACCTTCACCACCAAGGAAAAATGAGGTGGGGGGGTGGCTTTTATATATAGGGCGGGGACATTTTGTCGCGGGCCGTATTACGACCCGCGACAAAAGGGGTGGCCACGTCGCTCCTACCCCTTTTGTCGCGGGTCGTAATACGGCCCGCGACAAAGACAAAAGCCTCCGCGCGCTCCACATGGTTTCGGGCGACGTGGCCAGGCCATTTGTCGCGGGTGCAGGCGCGCCCGCGACAAAAGGCTCCCACGGAAGCCCTGTTTTCCACTAGTGTTTATCTATAAAGCTGGGCTTAGGCCTTCTCTTTAAAAACTTGTCCCTACAAAACTCGAGCAGATTTGCCCGCACGTAACGTAGTTCCAAGTCGAAATCTAGCCGCCTCCTCGCTTCTTCAAGGTTAATGATCTAACCTAACAGGAATCTGACAAGAAAACATTGACAAACAAATACAGCCGAATGCTACCCAGAACATGACAAGGAGGAAAAGAGAGAACATCGATTACTAATTTGGAGTGGGAGAGGCCTGCAGTTCTATACTACTACCCCTGGATGGAAGCATCTAAATCAATCGTGTGGGGAGTCTGCTAGTGTGATCTTATTCTTATCCGCCTACATGTTTAAAGAACACGCACAAAGCACAAGAATAGTTAAGTATAGGAAGGATTAACCAACTCCTCCAAATGATAAGCACAAACGTCCACTATTGAAGTCTTGCTATGTCACCCCCTCCCTGGGGAAAGTTTCCATGGATGGTTGGTGCGTCGCCATCCTTACCTAGGCAGGAATCATCTATACATGCATCACCCATATATATTTATATCAACGAGGAAAAGTTCTTTTGAAATGGCTTTGCAGCACTAATTAACTAACGAACTAATGCCCCTGCGTCACCAACGATTTAGGGTTTCTAATTGCCCCACCTGCTCAATTAGCTTGTTGTAGTTAATCAGAAAGTTAGTGAGACATTGTCTCCAACCCCACCCACTAGGAAGGAAGCCGCATAGTATCGAGCTCCATGCTCCCATCCAAAACCAGAACCACCAAAGCCCCTTTATATACACACGACGCGCGCCATCTCGTCCCGGCACCGTCTTCTCACCGAACACAGCCTCTCTTGACTTTTTCTGAACATATCAGAGATCAGAGGCACACACAACAAGAGAAGAGCATGGGGTGCAGGAGGTGCGTCCTGGCGTGCTTCGGCTACTACGAGGACGACGAGGAGGCGGCGGACGCGCGGCCGTCGCCGGTGGGGGCGACGGGGCGGAAGCGGCGGACGGTGATGAACCTCCGGTCGCTGTCGCTGGAGGACCTGTCGCGGACGCTGGAGACGACGAGCCTGCACGCCTTCACCCTGGACGAGCTCAAGGCCGTGACCAGGAACTTCTCCACCACCAACTTCCTCGGCGAGGGCGGTTTCGGCCCCGTCTACAAGGGCTCCATCGACGGCAAGCTCCGCCCGGGCCTCGCCGCGCAGCAGGTCGCCGTCAAGTACCTCGACCTCGACAGCGACGGCGTGCAGGGACACCGCGAGTGGCTGGTACGTCTGGTGCAAGATTGACTTCGATCGCCAACCACAGTTCTTTACTGAATGATTCCGTGCGAGAGGCTAACGATTTTCTTGGCCATGTGATTGATCTGATCAGGCGGAGGTCGTGTATTTGGGGATGCTGAGCAACCCGCACCTGGTGAAGCTGCTGGGGTTCTGCAACCAGGACGACCACCGGATGCTTGTCTACGAGTACATGCCCAGGGGCAGCCTCGAGAACCACCTCTTCAAGAGTAAGCGCCATCAGTTCAACCTTACTTGTTTTGGATGGATTCAGTTAACTCTGTCTTTCGATCAATTGGTTGCTAATCATCCGTTTGATGTTTGTCTGCAGATGTCCTCGCGTCTCTGCCATGGTCGACGCGGCTCAAGATCGCCGTCGGCGCCGCCAAGGGGCTGGCGTTCCTGCACGAGGCGGACACGCCGGTGATCTACCGCGACTTCAAGGCCTCCAACATCCTGCTCGACTCGGTGAGTTTCATTCATTCATTCAGCTGCCCCATCCTATCCCCTACATCATAAAACCTGTACTCCTATTGTGGTACAGCACATCGGCACCAAAATTCAATCTTGTCGAGGTCGTGAGTGGGACAGGCCAGCACCAAGTCGCTGTCGGCTTCGCAGTATTGTAGAGCAAGAAGCCTGAATTTTGTTACGGTTGCTCCAGGACACATACGCCAACCATCGTTGGTAGCATCTTAGCACGTCGCACGTAGCGTGATCGTTTCCGGGTCAAAGCCTGGCTTCGTTTAGAATTCAGAGAAAACAAAACACTCGTGCTGAAACCTGATTTTGTATCGGCAACGTCAGACAAAACTAGCAGCAGAAATCTCTTTGTTTATCGATTCTAGTCTTCTAGATGCCGGCCGTTGAGCATAGCCTAAACTAATTTGTCTGGTTAGTTACTAGAAGCCTCTGCAGTTCTTTAGTCCCAACTCCCAAGCTGGTACGTATGCATCGCAACCACTGTTACAGCACACTTAGGTACATAGCTGCACCATTGATCAGGGACAATCAAATCAAAGCTGATTTTGCTAATTAGACTTTAGCACTCGTGCTCAAGTCAAATCTGATTTTGTATTTGCAACGTCCGACAAGACAAATCAATGCAAAACCTCTCTGTTTACAAGGAAATGTATGCATGTATTGTCTGGTTAGTTAGAAGCCAACAGTTTTCTGGGCCCAAGCTCCCAAATCCCAACAGCTAGCACAACGCACATAGATAGCAGCAGCATAGCAGCAGCATCGAAGTATACTGTACAAAGAACATACCCACAGTACTTTTCCTCAAGATAAACATCTTAATCTGATCCTACATATACTTCGATCATTTCAGCTGAAAGTTGTTCAGAGCAATTTGCTGACTGTTCTGTGAACGTGAATTTTCAGGATTACACGGCGAAGCTGTCTGATTTCGGGCTGGCGAAGGAGGGTCCCAAGGGGGACGACACGCACGTGACGACGCGGGTGATGGGCACGCACGGCTACGCGGCGCCGGAGTACATCATGACGGGCCACCTCACGGCGAAGAGCGACGTGTACAGCTTCGGCGTCGTGCTCCTGGAGCTGCTCACGGGCCGCCGCTCCGTCGACAAGAACCGCCGGGGCCGGGAGCAGAACCTCGTGGACTGGGCGCGCCCCTACCTCCGCCGCGCCGACGACAGGCTGCACCGCATCATGGACCCCGGCATGGAGTCGCAGTACTCGACGCGAGCGGCGCGGGGCGCCGCCGCCGTCGCGCACTCCTGCCTGCAGAGCGTGCCCAAGGCGCGCCCGCGCATGCGCGACGTCGTGGAGGCGCTCGAGCCCCTGCTCGCGCAAGATGATGACGTGCCCATGGGCCCCTTCGTGTTCACCGTAGGCGGGGGAGCCGCAGAGTCTGCGCCCGCGCCCGCGGCGGCAGCAACGAACGGCGCCGGGGACGACGAGCCGGCGGCCACGCAGGGAAAATGGCACGTGAAGTCGGCCGTGCACGCCGAGAGTCCGCTGCCGCTGCGGAAGGGAGACTGCTGGGTCACCAGCGCGGCGAAGCGGCCGGAGAGCCCACCAGGCGTCATCTGAATAAGCAGGGGAGCGACAGAGGCACACACTCCGGTCTCCGTTATATAGAGCTACGGTGTACATAGTGACGATCTGTTCTTTGATTCTTTTCCTTTCTTTTTCTTGGTGATGCTATTTCATTATCGCAAGAATTTTTAGGGAAGAGACTTCGTGTTTCATTTTTGTTGGTTCATATGTATACTGCCAAGATTAGTTCGGCTGATGCCATACATGTATATTATACGGAGTACAACGTTTGAGGCAATATGAATTGCAAAAAAAAAAAAAAAAAAAAATCAAAAGATCCAGCGAGTACTGGCATTTCATTGATTGGCAGGGGAAACTTACAGACATGTCGCCCGAACGAAATTACATCCGGAAACGAGCAGAAAATAGAGAGAAAATAAAGAAGGGGCCATGGTGACAAACCAACCACCCTCGTGACACTAATTCGTCACCTCTGCGACGAAAAACTACAACTCTGCCTCATAGAGTTGAGGTCATCGCACTTCCGAGGCTGCCGCCTCGGCTTACAGCCACCTTCCAGGGCCGCTGCCCCGGCATCCGCTGCCCAGACTACAAAGCCACCCCACAAGACAGCCGCAAACCCGTCGCACCGCGAGGAAAAAAGAAACTCCAAGGCGACGCTTCCAAGAAGGTAAACTGCGTGTCCGTCGTCGCCGCCCGCTCCAAAAAAGCTTAGGTTTTCACCCGGAGAAACATAATCCACTCGCGTCGGCAGAGGATCGTAGCTCCCGAACGACGCATTCAAGAAGGAGAACGACATCCTAGGGTGCCGCCGCCGTCGGCACCTAAGTGCGATGATTTCACCTGGAGCGTGATCTCGACCGCCAAGCCAAGGACCTGGGCTAAGGAGCAGCAAACCATGCGGTGTGGCTCCATTGACGACCACCGATCCTAGCAAAATTTTCAGCTCAATAGTTCTGCAATATAGAAAAATATATCATATTTGACAAGTGTGAAATTGATAGATAAAGTTTCCACCTTTTTTGTGTAGCCTAGATTTCCCCCTTTCTGTTATAATGATGTAAACGATTTGATATTTCAACCATTGCTGATCTTTTGGATTCTAATAATGGCATATTTTCTAGTTTTAACAACAATAAGTATTTTAATTTAATTTCTTTGTCGTGCTTTGGTATTAGTTTTTGTGAATTCTGGCTTGCCCACAACTGCATCCATTTCATTTTTTTGCCTAAATAATTGTGGACCTTAACAAACTAATGTATAAGATTATATATTTGGACCATTGCAAAGAGATGGAGTAAAAAAGCTATATTTTCTAGTTTCAAAATGAATAACTATTTGTGCTTTCCTAAAATGATAATTCTGACTTTTTTTGTAAAGCTATATTATATGTTTGACCATTGCCAACAGTAACGGCCGTGCATGCAGAAAGAAGATCTTTATTATTTGCATCAAAAGGAGTATTAGTTCATTTCCGCAGCCGATCAATCTCAGCCCAACTCAACCATTCCAAACACGTTCTCAAAGTTCTACTTAGACATTTTTTTTGAACGGAGACTACTTAGACATTGAATGTCTTTAATTCCCAGGCCTGATGATAGTGGCCCGAGGAGGCCTAGATCGTTCAAATTTGAAATTTTTTGGCTAAAGCTTCCGGGTTTCATGGATGTGGTGTCTAGGGCATGGGACACGCCTTCCACTCATACCGAGCCTTGCCAAATCCTACACCACAAGATGCAACATACAGGCAAATGCCTTCAAAGGTGGGGAAGGAATATCTACTCCAACACGAAGGTGTTGTTGCATGCGGCCCTCCTCGTCATCCTCCACTTCGACATGGCTCAAGATGTGAGGCAACTTTTCCCCGAGGAGGTGGTGTTTCGGGCTCGGCTCAAAAGGAAAGTCATAGCCCTTGCTGTTGTTGAAAGGGCTAGAAAGAGGCAATCTTCGAGGATCACCAACTTGAAGGAAGGGGACGCCAACACGAAATACTTCCATTTGAGGGTGAATGCTAGGAGGAGAAAGAACCACATGCACCGCTTGAAGCATAACAATGGGTGGGTTACCGGGCATGAGGAAAAAGAGAAAGTCGACCTTGACCATTTCAAGTCGATTATGGGGAGAGGGGACCGTGGCTCCCATGACTTCAATTGGGCCGAGCTGAATTTTTCCACACCGGATTTGCACTCTCCCGGGACACCGATAACGGAGGAGGAGGTCAAAGTTGCTATCACTCAAATGCCCGGGGATAAGGCGCCGGGGCCGGATGGTTTCACCGGACTTTTCTTCAAGAGGTGTTGGGATATTATCAAAGGAGATGTCATGGCCGTGGTACATCTTTTTGGGAACCTCCACGTTCACAACTTCCATTGGCTCAACTCCGCAAATATTGTGTTGTTGCCAAAGAAGGAGGGGGCCGAGGAAATTTCCGACTATCGCCCCATTAGCTTGATCCATGCCATCGCGAAAATCCTCTCCAAGACTCTTGCAAATCGTTTGGGGCCTTTAATGGATGAGCTCGTCTCCAATGCTCAAAGTGCTTTCATCAAAAAACGGAGCATCCACGACAACTTCATCTATGTAAAGAATCTCGCCACAAGTTACCATAGAAACAAGACCCCGGCTCTCCTCTTCAAGCTTGACATCCGCAAAGCTTTCGACTCCGTTCGTTGGGGTTATCTTGTTGATCTTCTTGAAAAAAGAGGTTTCCCGGTTCGCTTTCGCAATTGGATTGTCGCACTTCTAGTCACCGCCTCCTCAAGGGTGCTACTCAATGGGGTGCCCGGTCTACCAATTAAACATGGACGTGGGCTTCGGCAAGGGGACCCCCTCTCGCCTCTCCTTTTTCATCTTGGCCATTGATACGCTTGCTCAAATCCTTGAGAAAGCGACTACCCATGGTTTGCTTCACAAGTTGAAAGGGAGGGGAAACATTCTTCGCACCTCACTTTATGCGGACGATGCGGCCATCTTCATGGCTCCGATCAAGGAAGACATCCAAAACCTTACTTCCATCCTCCATGACTTCGGGAAGGTCACCGGGCTCTCCACGAACTTCCTCAAAACCTTCGTTGTGCCCATTAGATGTGGCAACCTTGACCTTGATGACATCCTCCACGGGATCCCCGCGGTGAGGGAATCTTTCCCGCTACGTTACCTTGGGCTTCCGCTTACGGTGAGGTGCCTAAAGAGGAGTGATATTCAACACCTCGAGGATAAATGCGCCGGCAAGCTACCCACTTGGAATGGGAAATACATCACGACGGCCGGACGCGCCGCCCTTGTGAAGTCCGTCATAGCCTCCCAAGCGATCTACTACCTAACCCCGCTCTCCATCCCCGCGGGCACAATTGCCTTCATCAACAAGATCGAACGTGCTTTCCTTTGGTCCGCAAAGGACCACACTACGGGAGCAAAATGTAAAGTTAATTGGGAATTGGTTTGTCGGCCAAAGAAGCTTGGGGGCCTTGGCATCTTGCACATGGATAAATTTGCGACGGCCCTTCGCCTCCATTGGCCTTGGTTGGAGTGGAAGGATCCTACGAACATTTGGGCGGGATCCGAGAACCCTTGCTCGGAACATGACATGGAGATTTTCTACGCCGCCACTATCATCACGGTAGGAAACGGGAGAAAACCCCCTTTTTGGCATGCCCCGTGGCTTGGGGGGAAGAGACCTATCGACATTGCGCCTTTGATTTTTGACTCCTCCAAGCGGAAAAATTGGAAGGTGGCGCAAGCCTTGCATGACAATGCTTGGGTGCGGAAAATTGACTTCCACCAAGACTTCTCTTTCGACCATCTTTCCCAATTTGTGGACCTATGGAGTCTACTACAAGACTTCCAACTCAATGTCAACTCGGAGGATGATATCTCTTGGAGGCTCACGGAGAATGGGTGCTACACTTCTAAATCCGCTTATGAGGTGCAATTCCTTGGGTCCACTTTGTCACCCCTTTACAAGTCAGTTTGGAAGGTTTGGGCTCCGCCAAAGATCAAATTATTCGCTTGGCTTGTTAATCAAAATAGGATTTGGACCGCCGACCGGTTGGCCAAGCGGGGATAGCCAAATTGTGGCCTTTGTCCCCTTTGCAAGCGTTGCACGGAGTCGGTTGATCATCTTTTTGTGCATTGCCGGTTTGCCAAGGGGCTTTGGGAGAGGGTCAAGGAGTGGTTGGGCATCCCACACATTCACCCAAACAATTGGGGAGTGCTCTCCTTCCCGGAATGGTGGGGGTCGATGGCCACGGGTCAAAGCCGCGGAGGGGTGGCCTCGCTCTCTATGCTAACCATTTGGGAGTTGTGGAATGAGAGAAACGATAGGGTCTTCAAGAACAAGCATGCTCCCGTGCAAGTTGTCTTCGATAGGGTTAGAAAGGAGGGTAGTCTTTGGGTGTTAGCCGGTGCAAAAAAGTTGGGTCTTTTGATGCCGGGAGAGTGATGTTGTAGTCTTTCTCGGCCTCTTTCCTTTATTGTAAAACTCCTTTCTTAATCAATGAAATGGGCAAAGCTTTTGCCCACGTTTCAAAAAAATTCCCAGGCCTCCGAGCTTCTTTGCAGCACAAATTTTCTTCTAAGTCACCATACACTTGCATCCTTTTTCTTCCTCACCGGCTACCCAAACAAAGCCACAACTCAGCTTGGCAAAAAAAATCCACTTATGAGCCGAAAAAGTTGTTAGGATGTAAGCTACCGTGCCAATGAAGACAACATTCACAAGTGCAATCGTGCCAGCAATTTTATTCAAGAATGGTTGCACTTGCACATGCCTCCGTTTCTTCCTCCGAGAGGTGGCCCAAGATACTTGGACGGGAATGTCCCATGGGTGCCGCCAAAACTTTGAAGTACATTTTCTTTATCAACATTGGCGGAGTTTTTGCTAAAAAAAAGCTTATATTTAGGTCATTTGCTCATATAAGTTATTTTTACACAAAAACTCTCAAATTTGAAGGGATATTAGGCAAGAAAAAGTCTTGGGCTGGGGGAGGGGGGTGGCCCCCTGAACTCTACATAGCTCCGCCACTGGAGATCAATACCATTGCAGGCCACTGAGTATGCAACACACTTCCAAAAACTTGTGCAAAGATCATAAGAATTCAGAAAAATCTCTAAGATACTTTGCACCATTGTAATGCTTTAGATAGTATTAATGAATAACACGACGTCAATGACGTAAAAAATGCTCTCAACCTGGCTGTCGTTGCCTATTTGATGGTACTCCAGAGGAGGAATCCTCATGGAAGGAAGAAGAAGCAGGGACCATCGAGAGGAGAGGTCTCGGGACGGTGGTACGCGATTTACCCAGGTTCGGAACACCTGCTCGAGGACAGGGCCTACTGTTGCTTGTCTGGAATTATCTGGGCGATTTCGCGTTGTTATAATGAGTTGTGGTTGTGCCTCTAGTGCTCCCGGGATCCGGCTTATAAAGGCGCTAGGATCTAGGGTTTACACGGAGAGTCCTAGTCGGAATACAAGATGCCTAACCACGGAATATACATTACCTTGCACGTCAAGGATCCACCTAGATCTAATCTTGTCGTCATGGATCCGGATACTTCATGGACCTCCATGGATCCGCCTACTCTGTAGGTCGGTTGGGATCCGGCTCCTGTCCCTGGGCTCGACTTCATCCATCTTCTATCAACAGCAGCTAGGCTGCCCGACGGGTCATATGCCACCATCACCATATGTGGGCCACCCGGGCTTGCCGGATCTAGACCATGTCGTTGGCATACCCATAAAGTATACCCACAACAGTAGCCCCCGAAGTTCTTTAAGATTCATCATTCCTCCGCCTATCTCTGTCCGGATCCGAAGAGAACCTTGAAGAGCTTCCAAAACTTCATTGTTTCCGACTTCGTTCAACAGGAAATCATTCGTTCTTGTTGTAACTGTGACTTAGAAGATTTCTCGCCCATGTCGCACATAACTTCCTCTTTTCCCGCGCTTAATTTTTGGAACTGCGAATCTTAGACGGAAATTTTGGAGACGTGATGTTAGTTCATCGTTGCTTCAATCTTACCGCATTTGACCTAGGACACGTGGCGAACATCCAACGGTGCGACCGTTCCGTTCCCACCATAGGATCCAACTCACGAATCTCCGCACGAGGTCTATAAATACCCCATTCGCACGGTCAGTTTCTCTTTTTCACCTCTCCTCACCACTTCATCTTCTACCTCTCGCCAGCGCCGCCCGACGAATCTACGTCGACGAGCTTCCTCCCGGAAAACTTCATCCGCCGCCACTCCAAGGCCCGCATCGACCCAAGCTGCACGCGTTTGAACGGGGAACGAGCTCCGCCGCCGATCTTTGGTCTCGCCGGAGGCCAATACGCCAAGTTCGCGAGCTCAACCTTCGTTGGTGCCACGGGGAACCACCACACCATTGCCGGTAAGTCCACCGGACTTGTAGAAGATAGCAACAGTAGGATCCGGCTTCTTAAGTTCTTTACTATCATGCATGCAGCCAGAAATATGTCCGATAGATCGCCTAGATTCACCGATAGTTCTCCGATTAACCCTCCACCAAACTCAGCGGAGCCAACCTTCATCGAACCATTAGCATTCCTTCCGCCTAACATTTCCGACACCAGGCAAGCTCAACCTTACTCCGCCTCTTCCAGCAACTTCCACGAACGCATCCCAACTGTAGAGGAAATCCAAGCGGAACGAGAAGGGCAAGCTCGGATGGCAGCCAAAGTGCAAGAAGCGGAACAGAAGAAAGCCTCAAAGGCCCGGAATCGTGAAGGGGAAAAGGGCCAATGGTGGCCCTTCGATGTCACGGAGTCGGAGCTCAAGGCCTTCGAGAAGGAAGGGCTCCTGGCTCCGTAGTCCTGGAAATTCACCAAGGACTCCATCACCCCAACTCCGGATCCTTACGAGCGGGTCTTCACCAAAGCTTGGGTGGAGCGAGGGCTCTTGCTTCTGCCTTCGGAGTTCTTCCTCTCAGTGCCCAGCACCTACGGACTCCAACCGCACAACATCTACCCCAACTCATACCTCCTCCTCTCAAACTTCGCCGCCCTCTGCGAAGGTTATCTCTGAGTCCGTCCGGATGTCCGGCTCTTCCAATTCTTCTACAGGGTGAAGAAGGAGACAAAGGACAAGGTGATGGTGATGGTCAATTGCGGTAGCATGACCTTCGTCCTCCGCACCAAGAGGGTGTTTCCGCCCCTCGCCCCTCACGAATTCGTCTGGTATTGGAACGACGAATGGTTCTATCTAAAGAACGTCACCATTCCGGTTCTCCACGACGGCCTCCCTGCTTTCAACAACAATCCACCGAAGGAGCTCGCTAGCTGGAGCTTCATCCCAAATCTTTCCTAGCATCCGGAGCTGGACAAGATGGCCCGGAGTATCTCATGGCTGGTCCATGACGGTCTGACCGGAATGGACCTTGCCTTGAGCTGGTTTACACGCCGGATCCAGCCGCTGAAATACAACAGGCGGCTGATCTGCGAGTACACCGGAGTTGATGACCAGCTTCGGGCGACCAAGGACAACCTACCGACAGACTCTCTGAACAAGAGGATTCGGATACTTGTGAAGCTTACCCGGGACCAGGAGGTCCCGGAGATCAACAAGATATGTACCTCAACAACACATGCCCTCCGGTACGTTTCACACCTAGTCATTTTGATTCTAGTCTTTGAATCATTCTAACTTTTTCAACACTTCATCTCCAGCTCAACACTTTGGCGGAGGAAGACTTTCGAGACATTTTCCGTATCCCCACGGATGCTGGAAAGGCGGAGGACGATCCGGAGGACGAAGACGAGGAGGAGGAAGAAGCTCCCAAGAAAAAACCAGCGGCGAGGCCTCTGCCAAGAAGGAGAAAACCACAGCCCCTGCTAGCCCTCTACGCCTTGATTTCAGGAAGGCCGAGCGCGAGCGCATGAAGCTGCTCGCTACCTCTGGAAAAGGAACGCGCCCAACACTTCCCGGAGCCACGTAAGCTTTCCGGACTATAAACTCTTTTGTTGTAAAGTTGAACTCGTCACTTATATCTTTTCATTACTTGGTTCAGGAACCAGAAGGTTGCTGCTTCACGGGTTTCAACCCAGAAGCCAATCACCAATTTTCTCATGTCATCTCCGGCTGTAGGCCCCACCACCCTAGTTCCGCCAAGCACGTCGACCGCTGCTCCCCAACCAACTCCGCCTGAACCTCAACCAACTCCTGACCCCGTTGCCGAAACTCAAGTAGAAGTAATTCCAGTGAGCAGCAGGAAAAGGACGGAAGCTGCTCCACCACCAAGCGGGCTGCCCCTGAAGAAGCTCAAGACAAGGGTCAAGAGGAGGCGGAAGTCACCTCTACAGACAGGGCTGAAGCTACGGCACATGATGCCATCGTATTTCTGGCCAACTTTGGTGACCCCTCTGATCTTTATGCCACGCCCAAGGCGTATTCTACAAAGTTCTTCAACAAGCTTACCGAGGCGGAGAATTGGGAGATCGAGCAGGATTTGATGAACTCCATGCTGAACAACGCACGGGCAAAGCTCATGTTGAATGTTCTTACATTCAGCAACACAAAAAAGATACCTGCAAGTTTCTCGACCAGCTCCTCTGCAAGCACAAGGTAAACCAATCTCCCAGTAGCCCCCAAGTGTCTAGGCGGAAACCAAACTTAGTTTTCACCTTGATACTTTGAGTAAACCAAACTGAGAAATTTTTGAAGTGTCGTAATAGCCCCCAAGCGTCATGTCGGAAATATTCCAGCAATGATACTTCGAAAATATCTACACTTGTTTAAATGTAACCGGAACTTATCCTTTCTTAACTTTGTCACTGTTGCAGGAACAACAGGTATTGCACTATGAGCTTCACAAGAATATCTCTCTGCAATGTCGCATCACACTCAGTCAGGCGGATCAAATTCACGATGCAAACGCTAGGATTGCAGAGCTAAATGCTTGAGGAAGCCCAAGGTATGTCTCCAAACACTCCAACATTATGTCAATTTTCTGACATTCATTTTTTGCTGATAATTTTGTTGCTTTGAACAGGTGTATCTACTTCTCTTGCCGCTACCTCATCAGAGCTCGAGAACCTACATTCCACGCACAAGGACCTGGAGTCAAAACTTAAGGTGGGAGAAGAAAAGCGGGAACTTGCTGAGAAGCAGTTGGCCGAGAAGAATTCCGAGTTTATCAGAGAGAAAGATGGTCTGGTGGAGGGGCGAAAGAGGGACAGCGACACGCTGAAGAAACTCCATTTCGACGTCCAATCCCTCCGGAAGTATATGAATCAAGCGGAACTAGGATGGGACCTTCTCAGCTCCGACGTCATGGGTAAGAATCTGGATCTAGAATCTATACTCTTCTCCGTAACTCTGAATGACGCTTCATCCTGATCAATCTGTGATTACAGAACCATTTGGATATGATGAAACCCAGCGCGAGCTTTTTCCGCGCGATGACCTAATCAGGCTGGCCGGAGACGATTGCAGAGACCTAATCTTCGCGTGTCGCAAGATGTGCCACAACTTGGCGATTAAAGACAGCCGAACCTGCGGCGTCCGCGAGCTCATCCAAAAAATGGACATCCTGCCAGAGCTTCTGGTTGATCTCCAAGCCTCTCCAGCTCGAGGCGCTGCTCAGATGTCCCTTGCAATGTGCCTGGCTCATGCTCCGAATCTTAACCTTGACGTGGCAACCACTAGCATTCCTCCGGACGCGGATCCAAATCATCTTCTAGATGCTTGCAGTGGTTACGACACCCGGATCGCGCAGCGAATTCGCCATGATGAATTCTATGACAAGGTGGTGCTTCCTGCAGACGAACCTCTTGAAGCGGAGCTCGAGAAGGCGCGTGAAGCGGAGGCGAGACTAGCCGGATCCAAAGACGGGAGTCAGTTTACATGGACCAGCTCCAAGGACGCTGAAAAGAACAAGGCGAAGAACGGTGATGAAGGTGCTTCTTCTCGGGCTAAAGAAGCGGAGAAAAGCAAGGCCAAGGCAGACGATGATGATCCTTCTTCTCCGGCTAAGGGGAAGTAAAAACTTGTGCCTACGAAAAAATTATGAACACTGCATCATTTTGGCCCCTTCGAGGGTTTGTAATGAATCTTAAGCATTTGAAGTAACTAGGACGAAACAAATGCAAGTCTTTGGCGGAAAAAACTTATCCTGCTAGCCGTTTGCTTATATATGCATGTTTCGTTATTTGAAAGAAAGTGCTAGTTTCTAAGTTTTTCAGCTTACTTATTTGAACTTCCACGAGCCGAAAGACCTTTAGCCGGAAACGCTTGCCGACGGCGACGAATCCCAATGGAAATCCGTCAATAACCGCGGAAACAAGCCCCAAGCCGAGGTGCCGGAAGTCGCTACCAGGAATCCATAAGTTCGCAACGAAGAACTCGTCCACCAGAAAACTTAAGCTCACGTCCTAAAGGACGGTTTTGAAAATCACAACTTTCATACACGCTTAGGCGGAAACATCCAGCTCTGCAGTTTTAGTCGGAAAACATACACGATCCAAAAATGAAAAAGTAAAGGAGGTAAAAGACTCAAGGAGTGAACCATATGCTTTATTTCATCGATCATGTATCATAACTATTACAAAGTATGTAATGCGAAAATTGCTAAGTGTGGAAATGACGTAGCTGTGCTATATTCCAAGGACGATCTGTTTCATCGTATATGTCACCCGGATCCTCCCTCTTGCATTTCTGATGCCAATTGGCAGGTCTATCCTTTAACTCGCGGAATACAACGAGGTAGTAAGATTCATTGTGCAGCACTTTGCTGACGACGAAAGGTCCTTCCCATGGAGATTGCAACTTATGCTCTTTCACCTGCCGAAGGCGGAGGACCAGGTCCCCTTCCTTAAACGAGCGATTACGAACCCGACGACTATGATATCGCCGGAGTTTCTGCTGGTAGATGGTTGAACGTTGGTCAACTAGGTTCCGAGCTTCTTTGAGCAGGTCCACAGATAGCTGTCTGGCCTCATCAGCACTTTCTTCGTTATAGTGGAAACTCGCGGAGAATCATGGATGATGCCGGAGGGCAACACGGCTTCAGACCCATACACCAGGAAGAAAGGCGTAAAACCAGTTGACCTATTAGGGGTAGTTCGTAAACTTCAAAGAATAGAGTTTAACTCCTCAACCCAAGCTCTCGATCCTCGCTGCAGCGGTTCTTGAAGGCGAGGTTTGACTCCGGCTAGTATGTGGCCATTGGCTCGCTCGACCTGCCCATTGGATTGTGGGTGAGCCACATAAGCCAGGTCAAGCCGGATCCCTACATCATTGCAATAATCCTTCAGTTCTCCCTGCGTGAAGTTCGTGTCGTTGTCTGTGATGATGCTGTGTGGGATGCCGTATCTTACCAGGAGGCCGCAACAAATTTTAGTGCCATAGCACCATCGGCTTTTCTCACTGGCTTTTCCTCGATCCATTTACTGAACTTGTCAATAGTGACCAAGAGGTACTCAAAACCGCCAGGAGATGATTTTTTCAATTTTCCGACCATGTCAAGCCCCCAGACCGCAAACGGCCAAGTAATGGGGATGGTCTTCAGCTCCTGAGCCGGAGCATTTGGTTGTGTAGCATAGTACTGGCAACCACGACAGGTTTTGACTATCCTTTTAGCATCTTCTTTAGTTGTTAGCCAGAAAAAATCTTGCCGAAAAGCTTTTGCAACGAGGGACCTGGGAGCGGCGTGATGCCCACAATCGCCGAGGTGGATTTCTCTGAGAATTTCGATGCCATCTTGATTTCAGACGCATTTCAGAAAAAATCCCGTTTGCACTTCGTTTATAGAGTTGTCCATGAACTATTGTGTAGGACCTTGCTCATCTGACGACCTGTCGCACGAGGACTTCATCCTCCGGCAGCTTCTGGTCGATAAGGTAGTCCAGGAAAGGCCTAGTCCAAGCCGGAGTGATAACCATCACCTGCTTAGCCGGAGACGCTGTCACGTCTGGGTTTTTCCGGGTTAGCGCCCTTTACCGAGGGTGTCCTTAGGTGCTCAAGGAAAATTCCAAGAGGAATGGGTTTCCTACCGGATTCAAGCTTGGACAGCATATCTGCTGATGTGTTGTCGTCTCTCCTGACGTACTTAACTTCTTATCCGAGGAAGGACTTGGCAATATCGTCAACTTTGTTTCTGTAAGCCACCATGACGGAGTTTCTGGCGTTCCAGGTTCCGGCTACTTGTTGTGCCACCAGGTCGGAATCCCCACAGCATATGATGTGCTTGATCCCAATCTCCTTAGCGATGCGCAGTCCATGTAGTAGATGTTGGAGATATGCCCAAGAGGCAATAATAAAAGTGGTTATTATATATCTTTGTGTTTATGATAAATGTTTATATACCATGCTATAATTGTATTAACCGAAACATTGATACATGTGTGTTATGTAAACAACAATGAGTCCCTAGTAAGCCTCTTAACTAGCTTGTTGATTAATAGATGATCATAGTTTCATGATCATGAATATTGGATGTTATTAATAACAAGGTTATGTCATTATATGAATGATGTAATGAACACACCCAATTAAGCGTAGCATAAGATCACGTCATTAAGTTATTTGCTATAAGCTTTCGATACATAGTTACCTAGTCCTTTCGACCATGAGATCATATAAATCACTTATACCGGAAAGGTACTTTGATTACATCAAACGCCACTGCGTAATTGGGTGGTTATAAAGGTGGGATTAAGTATCGGAAAGTATGAGTTGAGGCATATGGATCAACAGTGGGATTTGTCCATCCCGATGATGGATAGATATACTCTGGGCCCTCTTGGTGGAATGCCGTCTAATTAGCTTGCAAGCATATGAATAAGTTCATAAGAGACCACATACCACGGTACGAGAAAAGAGTACTTGTCAGGAGACGAGGTTGAACAAGGTATAGAGTGATACCGATGATCAAACCTCGGACATGTAAAATATCGCGTGACAAAGGGAATTGGTATCGTATGTGAATGGTTCATTCGATCACTAAGTCATCGTTGAATATGTGGGAGCCATTATGGATCTCCAGATCCCGCTATTGGTTATTGGTCGGAGAGAGTTCTCAACCATGTCTACATAGTTCGCGAACCGTAGGGTGACACACTTAAGGTTTGATGTCGTATTAGTAGAACTTGAATATGGAATGGAGTTCGAAGTTTTGTTCGAAGTCTCGGATGGGATCCGGACATCACGAGGAGTTCCGGAATGGTCTAGAGAATAAGATTCATATATAGGAAGTCATTTTATAAGTTTGAAAATGATCGGTGCATTTATGGAAGGTTCTAGAAGGTTCTAGAAAAGTCCGGAAGAAATCGCTATGGAAGGCGGAGTCCCGAGGGACTCCACCAAGCTCCGGCCAACCCTAGAGGGGTGGAGTCCCGGGTGGACTCCACCAAGGTGGCCGGCCACCCCCTCCCAAGGAAAGTTGGGAATCCCACCTCAAGTGGGAATCCCACCTTGGGTAGGTTTCATGTCATATGGAAGGTTTTGGTTTGGGGTCTTATTCGAAGACTTGTAGACCAACTCTTGGGTGTTCCACCTATATAATGAGGGACAAGGGGAGGGGGCCGGCCACCCCATAGCCTTGGCCGCACCCCATAGTGGTGGCCACCCCCTCTCCCAAACCCTAGCCGCCCCACCTCCTCCACCTCTCCCGCAGCGAAGCTCCGCCGAAGATCTCCATCGACACCGCCACCACGCCGTCGTGCTGTCGGGATTCAAGGAGGATCTACTACTTCCGCTGCCCGCTGGAACGGGGAGAAGGACATCGTCTTCATCAACACCGAACGTGTGACCGAGTACGGAGGTGCTGCCCGATTGTGGCACCGTCAAGATCTTCTACGCGCTTTTGAAAGCGGCAAGTGATCGTCTACCGCAACACGAGCCTCCTCTTGTAGGCTTCGGAAATCTTCAAGGGTTAGTCTCGTTCATCCCCTCGTTGCTCCCATCTTCTAGATTGCATCTTGGCTTGGATTGCGTTCTCGCGGTAGGAATTTTTTTGTTTTCTATGCTACGAATCCCTACAGTGGTATCAGAGCTGTGTCTATCCATAGATGGTTGCACGAGTAGATCACAATTGTTTTGTGGACGTTGATGCTTTGTTGTCTTTAGTTTGAGTACTTTGCATATTTGTGGCATAGTGGGATGAAGCGGCTCGGGCTAACTTTACATGACCGCGTTCATGAGATTTGCTCCACGCTCGACATGCAACTTGTATTGCATAAGTGGCTTTGCGGGTGTCTGTCTCTCCTACCATAGTGAAGATTCAATTTACTCTTCTATTGACAACACTAGTATCACGTTGTGGTTCATGTTCGTAGGTAGATTAGATCTCACTCGAAAACCCTAAACCACGTAAAATATGCAAACCAAATTAGAGACGTCTAACTTGTTTTTGCAGGGTTTGGTGATGTGATATGGCCATGATGTGATGATGAATATGTATGAGATGATCATTATTGTATTGTGGCAACCGGCAGGAGCCTTATGGTTGTCTTTAAATTTCATGTTGAGTAGTATTTCAAAGTAGTTGTAATAGTTTCTACATGAGGTGAACAACCATGAAGACGGCGCCATGGACCTTGACGCTACGCCGACGATGATGGAGATCATGCCCGTTGATGATGGAGATCATGTCCGTGCTTTGGAGATGAAGATCGAAGGCGCAAAGACTAAAGGGCGATATCATATCACATATGAATTGCATGTGATGTTAATCCTTTATGCATCTTATTTTGCTTAGAAAGCGACGGTAGAATTATAAGATGATCCCTCACATTAATATCAAGATAATAAAGTGTTCTCCCCTCGTATGCATCGTTGATATAGTTCGTCGTTTCGAAGCATCTCGTGATGATCGGATGTGATAGACTCAACGTTCACATACAACGGGTGTATGTTGCACACGCAGAATACTTGGGTTTGCTTGACAAGCCTAGCATGTACAGACATGGCCTCGGGACAACGGAAACCGAAAGGTTGAACACGAGTCATATGGATGATATGATCAACATGTTGATGTTCACCATTGAAGCTACATCATCTCACGTGATGATCGGTTTTGGTGTAGTGGATGTGGATCGTGTACCACTTAACAACTATGAGGGATGTTGTATTAAGTGGGAGTTCATTAGTAATTAGATTAAAACATGAACTAATTATCATAAACATAGAGTAGTATTTTGAATTAATTTTGTAGTAATTGGCATCCGTTTTCTACCATGCGCTAGTCTTGTAATTGAGATAGAAATACTGTTAAAATCTGACAAGAAACTTTACGGACTAGTACCGTATTGTTAAAGAATCAAGAAATGATTAAGTCCTATTGCAAACTTTTAGTAAACCTCACATTGTTGATTCAAAAAGCTATGGTTTCAATTAGTACCTAAAGTTATCTTGTCTCCATGAAACTAGAAGTTCAAATCTGTTTGAAAAATAAGGAGCTGAAAATTTAGTTTTCAGAAATAATCAAGGTATGAGATATATGTGATATCTAAGACCTTATTGCAAGATGATAGAATATAATTTGGTGAGACTACATAAACTCATAAGTTTTATGGGAATGTAGGAAGGTTGAAGACGCAAGGCGTCCCAATCCTCCAACTATTGGGGCACTAACGATATTCGCATATCCATGAAGTGATCGTCCTTAGTATGCACCGTTGCTAAGACTCGTCGTTTCGAAGCATCTCGTGATGATCGGGTGTGATAGATTCTACGTGAGCATACAACGGGTGCAAGCCAGATTTGCACATGCGAATACTGAGGTTAAAATTTTACGATCCTAGCATGTACAGACATGGTCTCGGAAAAGTCGTCATGATATGATGGATAAAATTATGAGTGAAATTGTTCATCATATTACAAAGTTACTAATAGTGAAATCTGAAACACTTGTCATATGATGATCAACTTCAAAGTAAGAACCTCAAGGTTATTGGTATTTGACCAACAAACCTAGAAGTTATTGAAGGTGAAGTGTTTTCTGAGAATGAGGAAAGCTAAAAGAGAAACTACAAAAGATATTTTGGCAGAAGAAAGAAAAGACTAGAAAGTCTAGCTCGGTGTATATAAATGATATACATGTTATGGATGTATTCCTTGTTTGGTCACATAATGAAGTTCTTGGGTATTTGTACCAGATTGGTTGGTATGAGATGTCATACAATACAACGCAATACAAGAATACGATGGCCTAAGTGACTGATAAGGAATATGGTAATAATGCACGTCTGGAACATAATAAAGTGTTATTATGTTAGTCGTTGGCATTCTACCTAGCCCTTAGAATTTATAATAAAGAACTTAATAATTGTTATTTTGCTCTGGTCAAATAAAAACAATGAGTTGTTCAAATTATGACATTACTCCATGTACGATGGATAAGTTATTATAAATTTTAATGGTGAAACACATATACATAACACTGACGCTAAAAATGCCATAAGGCAAATGATTTGAATTCCACTTATCTGTGGAACCGCCATTTAGGTCATGTTAGAGAGGAACGCATGAAGGAACTCCATGCAAATGGATTTTGGAGTCATTCGATTTTTGAATCGTTTGGCACTTGCAAATCTTTTCTAAAGAGAATGACTAAAATACCGTTCATAGGCCAAGAGTTGAACGGGCAACTAACTTAGTGAAAACATACATGATGATATATGTGGTTCACTGGGCATAGTTGTGTGCGGGAGATTCTTCTACTTCATGAAAACTTCCAACAATGAATTGAGTATATGTATGTGGATATACTCGATAAGGAAGAAGTTTGAAACATTTGAATGGATTCAATTAAATTTCAGCATGAAGTGGAAATTATCTTAATAGAAAAGTCAAATATCTATGATTGGATCATAGTGGAAATATTTGAATTACTAGTTTTAGCGAACATCTAGGAGAGTTATCAAATTGTTCTACAACTCACATTTCTTGGAGTATCATATTGATGATGAAGTATCCGAGAGATGTATCCAAACCTTGTTGGGTCAATGATGAGATAAAATATCAATGCCATTATATTTTTGTGGATTATGCTTTAGAGACTACCGCTTTTACACTAAATAGAGCATCATCATGATCCATTGAAATGACACCATACGAGTTAAGGCATGGGTATGAACCCTAATAGTCCTTTCTTAAATTTTGGTATGCATAGCATAAGGTAAATAAGTTTACAACCAAAATCGGATGAATGTCTTTGTTGGTTGTCCCAAAGAATTAATTGGAAATTCTTTCCACTATGAAGTAAAAGACAAAAGGGTTTGTTAATGTTACTTATTTACAAGAAAATTGTTTCTAGCAAAGTATTTGAGTGGGAGGACAATAGAACTTGATAAGGTTTATGAACCTGAGCATAATGATCAGAGTAGCGCAGCATCGGAATTGGTTTCGGAAGCGGCCACGACGATCATGGCTCCCATGACTACAAAGTGTTTTAGCCATGGAGATTGAAGTACATATTGAACCTTGTAGGTATGGTTTACTTTGTGATCAAATAAATGATTTGTGAACAAAGGATTGATTTTGAACAATGATAAACCAAATACAAATAAATAAGTTATGATGGGCCCTGACTCCGTTGAAATGGCTATGCGCCATGAAATCCAAGATAGATGAATACTTTTTGAAAGTAAATAAATCTATGAAATTGATGGACTTGGATGAAATATCATTGAAGAAGCTCGACTTGTCGAAAAAAAATTTACGACAAAGTTCAAAAAGTTGACTATGATTAGATCTTCTGTAGCAATGCTTAAAGTCTATATGGATTATTCTAGTAATCGCTACATATTTCTTTTAAGAGATATGCTAGTAGGATGGCAAAATACATTACTTAACAGAAGTGTGTATTAAAGGTGTATACAAGATACAAACCAAAAGTTTTGCTAGTCCGTGGAATACTAGATAAGTATACGAACTTCAATTGGATGAAGTGAGTATCGCGGAGTTGGAATCTTCACCGGATGAAATAGTCAAAAAAAATTTGATTTCATCAGAAACGATGAAGATGCTTGCATTTGCAAGAAATTAAGTGGGAGCGCTGAGACATATTTATAATACTTTATGTAGATACATATAGTTGGTTATAAAGGATGTAATTATATACTTGATTATAAAAGGTTTCATTGAGAATCAATTTCAATGAAAGGATATGGACTGAAACATATTTAGTGTCAAGATCTATGAAGATAGATTAAGACACATAATAATTTTAAGTCAAAGTACATAGAATGGATATTGAAGTAGTTCAATATAGAAATATTAAGAAAATGTTCTTGTCATGTGAAGGTTTAACAAGACTTGAGTGTATCTGACACTCAATGAGTAAAAACACATGAGTGATTATAGATCACGAATAATATGTACACAATCAGATGTCCTGTGTTCTAAAAAGTTAGGAGCATATACCAGAATGATACATGTGATGATCAATGGACAAACAGTAAGAATATTTCTGTGTGCTTTAGAAGAACCAAGCATATATATATAGTTTTATATGTTGTAATGATAAACAAATCGCTGTAAGGTGTTGCACTGATATTTGTTTAGTCACATATAAAAATTAATTTCAAATCTCAATTAGGCTAAGTGTTGATTAAATGGTAGCACAATGCTAGATTTAGAACAGTTCTAAAATATTGTGACGGATTCTACAAAAGAAGGCAGAGTATGTCATTGTTTTAACAATGGCTGAGGATGTTTTAGTCGAAGAGTTCTTTGAGAACTTGGTGTAGTTCCGATAGTGTCAGAACTTTGAAGCTACATTGTGTGTGACAATATTAGCGACATATTTCAGATCACGGAATTAAGGTTCCACCAAAAGACCAAACATATTTAATGCCGACTCATTTGGAAAATGAGTGATGCGTGAAGACGCAAATGAATTGCAAAATACATACGTTTCTGAGTGTGTCAGAACCTTTGACTAAAGCTCTCCCTAGGGCAAAGTATGACCAACACCAGAATGCCTTGGGTGTTAGGTACCTTACAATGTAATCTAGATTATTGACTCTAGTGCAAGTGGGAGACTGTTAGAGATATGCCCAAGAGGCAATAATAAAAGTGGTTATTATATATCTTTGTGTTTATGATAAATGTTTATATACCATGCTATAATTGTATTAACCGAAACATTGATAGATGTGTGTTATGTAAACAACAATGAGTCCCTAGTAAGCCTCTTAACTAGCTTGTTGATTAATCGATGATCATAGTTTCATGATCATGAACATTGGATGTTATTAATAACAAGGTTATGTCATTATATGAATGATGTAATGGACACACCCAATTAAGCGTAGCATAAGATCACGTCATTAAGTTATTTGATATAAGCTTTCGATACATAGTTACCTAGTCCTTTCGACCATGAGAACATATAAATCACTTATACCGGAAAGGTACTTTGATTACATCAAACGCCACTGCGTAAATGGGTGGTTATAAAGGTGGGATTAAGTATCCGGAAAGTATGAGTTGAGGCATATGGATCAACAGTGGGATTTGTCCATCCCGATGACGGATAGATATACTCGGGCCCTCTCGGTGGAATGTCGTCTAATTAGCTTGCAAGCATATGAATAAGTTCATAAGAGACCACATACCAGGGTACGAGAAAAGAGTACTTGTCAGGAGACGAGGTTGAACAAGGTATAGAGTGATACCGATGATCAAACCTCGGACAAGTAAAATATCGCGTGACAAAGGGAATTGGTATCGTATGTGAATGGTTCATTTGATCACTAAGTCATCGTTGAATATGTGGGAGCCATTATGGATCTCTAGATCCCGCTATTGGTTATTGGTCGGAGAGAGTTCTCAACCATGTCTACATAGTTCGCGAACCGTAGGGTGACACACTTAAGGTTTGATGTCGTATTAGTAGAACTTGAATATGGAATGGAGTTCGAAGTTTTGTTCGAGTCTCGGATGGGATCCCGGACATCACGAGGAGTTCCGGAATGGTCCGGAGAATAAGATTCATATATAGGAAGTCATTTTATAAGTTTGAAAATGGTCCAGTGCATTTATGGAAGGTTCTAGAAAAGTCCGGAAGAAATCGCTATGGAAGGCGGAGTCCCGGAGGGACTCCACCAAGCTTGGCCGGCCAACCCTAGAGGGGTTGAGTCCCAGGTGGACTCCACCAAGGTGGCCGGCCACCCCCTCCAAGGAAAGGTGGGAATCCCACCTCAAGTGGGAATCCCACCTTGGGTAGGTTTCATGTCATATGGAAGGTTTTGGTTTGGGGTCTTATTCGAAGACTTGTAGACCAACTCTTGGGTGTTCCACCTATATAATGAGGGACAAGGGGAGGGGGCTGGCCACCTCAAGCCATAGCCGCACCCCATAGTGGCCGGCCACCCCTCTCCCAAACCCTAGCCGCCCCACCTCCTCCACCTCTCCCACAAACGCTTAGCGAAGCTCCGCCGAGATCTCCATCGACACCGCCACCACGCCGTCGTGCTGCCGGGATTCAAGGAGGATCTACTACTTCCGCTGCCCGCTGGAACGGGGAGAAGGACGTCGTCTTCATCAACACCGAACGTGTGACCGAGTACGGAGGTGCTGCCCGGCACCGTCAAGATCTTCTATGCGCTTTTGAAAGCGGCAAGTGAACGTCTACCGCAGCAACGAGAGCCTCCTCTTGTAGGCTTTGGAAATCTTCAAGGGTTAGTCTCGTTCATCCCCTCGTTGCTCCCATCTTCTAGATTGCATCTTGGCTTGGATTGCGTTCTCGCGGTAGGAAATTTTTTTGTTTTCTATGCTACGAATCCCTACAGTAGAGCCTCATATTCCGCCATGTTGTTTGTAGCTTCGAAGTGAATCTGCAGAACGTACTGCAGCTCTTCTCCGGTGGGTGACTTCAGGGTGACTCCAGCCCCGAGCCTTGATGCTGCTTGGATCCGTCAAAATGCATGACCCAAGATTTAGGTTCCGGCACAGGTGTGCCCTCTAACGCTTCAGTCCAATCGACGGAAAAATCCGCCAAAATATGAGATTTGATTGAAGTTTGGCTTTGTAGTTGATGTCGAAGGCGGAAATTTCTATCCCCCACTTCGCTACGCGCCCTGTTGCGTCGGAGTTGTTGATGGTGGTTGACCAAGGAGCTTTACTCACAACTGTCATATGATGCTCTTGGAAGTAGTGTCTCAGCTTCCGGCTACCTAGGAACACTCTGTAGGCTAGCTTCTGAAAGTGAGGATATCTCTGCTTGGATTCCGTCAGGACCTCGCTAATGTAATAGACTGGTCTTTGGACTCCGTACTCATGACCTTCTTCCTTTCGCTCCACCATGATGACGAGACTGATGACCTTGTTGGAAGCTGCTAGGTAGAGGAGCATAGGATCTGACTCTTTCGGAGCCGCCAAGATAGGTAGGGAGGAGAGTATGTCCTTCAACCCCTGAAGTGTTGTGTCTGCTGTGTCGTCCCAGACAAATTTGTCTGTTTTCTTTAGTAGCATGTACAAAGGTAGTGCCTTCTCGCCAAGACGACTAACAAATCTACTGATTGTTGCGATGCAACCAGTTAATCATTGTACATCTTTGAGACAAGTTCGATTTTTGATGTTTAGGATAGCCTTGATTTTTTCCGGGTTTACTTCAATGCCTCTGTGAGATACAATGAAGCCAAGGAGTTTTCCGGCTGGTACGCCAAAGACACAATTCAGCGGATTCAACATCATCTTGTACCGTTGGAGATTTTCAAAGGTTTCCTTGAGGTCGTTGATCAAGTCGGATACTTTCCGGGTCATGACCGCGATGTCGTCGGTGTAAGCGTGCACATTCCAGCCAATTTGGTCCTTCAGGCACCGCTGCATCGTACGCTGGTAGGTGGCGCCTGCATTTTTCAAACAAAATGGCATGGTGACATAGCAGTAAGTGCCAAAGGGTGTGATGAACGAGGTCGCCTTTTGGTCGGACTTCTTCATCCGGATCTGATGATACCCGAAATATGCGTCAAGAAAACACAGAAGTTCCGCTTTGCCGTCGAATCAATGGCTTGGTCAATGCGCGGGAAGAGGAACAGATCCTTCAGACAATGCTTATTCAAGCCGAAGTAATCGATGCACATTCTTAGTATTTCAGAATTCTTTTTGGGTACAAGGACGGGGTTTGCGACCCAATTAGTATGGATAACTTGTACTACAAATCCTGCCTCTAGTAACTTTGCTAATTCCATTCCTATGGCGCGGCGCTTCTTATGTCCAAAGCGTCGCGTAGCTTGCTTGACTAGTTTTGCACCCAGATTTATGTTGAGGTAGTGCTCGGCGAGTTCCCTTGGTACTCTGGACATGTCATAAGGTTGCCATGCAAAGATATCCATGTTAGCTCTCAGGAACTCGATGAGCGTGCCTTCCTATTTGGGGTCCAGGCAAGCTCCGACAGACACTTGCTTGGTATCGTTGCCTTCCTTGAGGTTAACTTTCTTGGTGTCTATCGCGGCCTTGAACGAGGTCTTCTGGTCGGAGATCTGCTTCTTGGTGGTATGCATCTCATTCAGATCCACCGTAGCTCTATAGCCTTGCAGCTCCTCGTCAGACAGTACGGATTCTGCAAAGGCGGCTTCGCCCTCCTCGCAGTCTTGAGCTTTCTTGTAGTCTCTGGATACGGTAATCATGCCGTTAGGACCCGGAATCTTGAGCTTGTTGTAGATGTAGCACGCCCTGGCGTAAAACTTGTGGTAGGTGGGCCTGCCGAAAATAACATGGTAGGAGCTTTTGAAGGGCACAACCTCAAACATGATCATCTCTTCGCGGAAATTGTTAACATCGCCGAAGGTCACGGGAAGTTTGATGCTACCCAGGGAGTTTGCCTTTTTACCCGGAACCACGCCATGGAACTCAGTGGTGCTGTGTTTGAGTTGTTCCTTGCTAAGGTTCATCTTCTCCAACGTCTCCAGGTACATGATGTTTAGGCTGGCTCCGCCATCCATAAGGCGTTTGGAGAAGTCATACCCGTTGATGCGGGGACTAACAACCAAAGCGTAGCACTCTTTAGGAATGACAGTCGGATGATCTGCCGTGTCGAAGGTGCACGGGTTTTCCGACCACTTGAAATATTGTGGCACAGCCGGAAGCGTGGCATTCAGGATCCGGAGGGCTGATTTCTTGGCCCGGACTGTAGGGGGTCCGAGGAAAGTGTGGTATGCTCCTGCACTATTTTTTACGAATGGGTTGGATTTGTTAGCTACGGTACCTTCTTTGGGATCCGGCGAAGCTTCACCCTCTTCCATCGCCTCCAAACTATCCTCGTCCTTCTCCTTGTTCTTGCCCTTGTCTCCTTTGCCACGTGGGCGGTGCTTCCGAGCACGCTTATATCCTCCTTCCGGGTCGGATTTGAGATCGTTGACCCACTTGCAGTTGCGATTGGTGTGAGAGGACTTGCCAGTAGCCGGATCAATATGGGCTAAACATGGCATATCCCTGTACACTTCATAAGTATGGGGAGCGCGGAACCCAGCAGCGGTGACCTCGTCGGCACGCTGCTGGCACCTACCGGCTCCGCCACCACGACCGTGGCCTCTTCCGCCTCCTTGACCACCGCGTTGGAACGTCATGGCGACCATGTTGGATCTGCCGCCCTTCTGGTCGTCGGGGGGGATCTTCCGCTTGTTACTGTTATTGCCATCGCGGTTCTTCTTTTGCTGATGCAAGGGTATGGCTGTGGCCGTGAGTTCTCCACCTGCATCGTCGGTGGCAGCGGTTGATACGTCCCAAACGTATCTATAATTTCTTATGTTCCATGCTACTTTTATGATGATACTCACATGTTTTATACACATTATATGTCATTATTATGCATTTTCTGGCACTAACCTATTGACGAGATGCCGAAGAAGCCTTGTTTTCTGTTGTTTTTGGTTTCAGAAATCCTAGTAAGGAAATATTCTCGAATTGGACGAAATCAACACCCAGGGGCCTATTTTTGCACGAAGCTTCCAGAAGTCCGAGGAGACAGTGGGGCCACGAGGCCGCCACACAGGCGGCGCGACCCAGTGCTGGCCGCGCGCCCCGGCGTGTGGGGCCCTCGTGTGGCCTCGACCTGCCCTTCCGCCTACTTAAAGCCTCGTCGCGAAACCCCCGTGCCGAGAGCCACGATACGGAAAACCTTCCAGAGACGCCGCCGCCGCCAATCCCATCTCGGGGATTCATGAGATCGCCTCCGGCACCTGGGAGAGGGGAATCATCTCCCGGAGGTCTCTTCATCGCCATGATCGCCTCCGGATCGATGTGTGAGTAGTTCACCCTGGACTATGGGTCCATAGCAGTAGCTAGATGGTCGTCTTCTCCTAATTGTGCTATCATGTTCGATCTTGTGAGCTGCCTATCATGATCAAGATCGTCTATTTGTTATCCTACATGTTGTGTTTGTTGGGATCCGATGGATATTGAATACTATGTCAAGTTGATTATCAATCTATCATATATGTTATTTATGTTCTTGCATGCTCTCCGTTGCTAGTAGAGGCTCTCAAGTTGATACTTGTGACTCAAGAGGGAGCTCGATAGTGGGATGGGATTAAATTACACTGGAAAGTTCTAAGGTTGTGGATGTCTTGTTGCCACTAGGGATAAAACATCGATGCTTTGTCTAAGGATATTTGTGTTAATTACATTACGCACCATACTTAATGCAAGTGTATGTTGTTTACAACTTAATACTGGAGGGGTTCGGATGATAACCTGAAGGTGGACTTTTTAGGCATAGATGCATGCTGGATGGCGGTCTATGTACTTTGTCGTAATGCCCTGATTAAATCTCATAGTACTCATCATGATATTTGTATGTGCATTGTTATGCCTTCTTTATTTGTCAATTGCCCAACTGTAATTTGTTCACCCAACATCTGCTATCTTATGGGAGAGACACCACTAGTGAACTATGGACCCCGGTCCTATTCTTTACATCTGAAATACAATCTACTGCAATACTTGTTCTTTCTGTTCTTCAAAAACATCTTCCACACAATACGGTTAATCCTTTGTTCACAGCAAGCGGTGAGATTGACAACCTCACATTACGTTGGGGCAAAGTACTTTGGTTGTGTTGTGCAGGTTCCACGTTGGGCCGGAATCCCTGGTGTTGCGCCGCACTACACTCCTCCGCCATCAACCTTCAACGTGCTTCTTGACTCCTACTGGTTCGATTAAACCTTGGTTTCTTCTGAGGGAAACTTGCTGTGCGCATCACACCTTCCTCTTGGGGTTCCCAACGGACGTGTCAACTACACGCATCAAGCAAATTTCTGGCACCGTTGCCGGGGAGATCAAGACACGCTGCAAGGGGAGTCTCCACTTCCAATCTCTTTACTTTGTTTTTGTCTTGCTTTACTTTATTTTATTTACTGCTTTATTTTCTCTTATATCAAAATACAAAAAAATTAGTTGCTAGCTTTACTTTATTTACTATCTTGTTTGCGTTCTCTATATCAAAAACACAAAAAAATTAGTTACTTGTTTTTACTTTACTTTATTCTGTTTGCTTAGTTTAATTTTATTATTGCTTAAATGAGTACTCCTGAGAACACTAAGTTGTGTGACTTCACAAGTTAGGCTTAATGGAAAACAACAAAAAAATAGAGATCTTTATAATATTTATCTTGAGTTAGGACATGAGGTGTTTGAAGAGAAAATTAAAAAAACCTATGGAGCTTTATATGCATGCTAATGGCAATGTTATTAGTATGAACTCTTTGAACACTATTATTGCTAAAGCTATGGAAGAATTTAAGCTTGGGGAAGCTGGTTGTTATATTTTTAGTCCCCAAGCATGGAGGAGAAAATTTACTTTGATGATACTTTACCTCCTATATATGATGTTTGCAATGATGAATATGATATTTTCAATCCACCTACTATTGAGGAGAAGATTAATTATGATTACAATATGCCTCCTATATATGATGATTATGGTGATGAGAATAATAATGATAGCTATTTTATTGAATTTGCTCCCACTACGACTAATAAAATTGATTATGCTTATGTGGAGAGTAATAATTTTATGCATGTAGCTCATGACAAGAATGTTTTATGTGATAGTTATATTGTTGAGTTTGTTCATGATGCTACTGAAAGTTATTATGAGAGAGGGAAACATGGTTGTATCTTAATAATATTAAGTTTCCCCTCTTTATGTTGAGAATCTTGAAGTTGCACTTGTGTTGCCTTTCTACGCTTGTTACTTTGTGCTTTCAGTACTTGTTACCTTACAAGATTCCTTTTCATAGGAAGTGGGTTAGGCTTAAATGTGTTTTGAATTTGCTTCTTGATGCTCTCTTTTGCTTCAACTCTTATTTCTTGCAAGAGTATCATTAAAATTACTGAGCCCATCTTAATGGCTATAAAGAAAGAACTTCTTGGGAGACAACCCATGATTTTACTACAGTACTTTGTTTTATATTTGAGTCTTGGAAGTTTTTACTACTGTAGCAACCTCTCCTTATCTTTATTTTATTGCATTGTTGTGCCAAGTAAAGTCTTTGATAGTAAAGTCAATACTAGATTTGGATTATGCGCAGAAACAGATTTCTTGTCACGAATCTGGGCAGAATTCTCTGTAGGTAACTCAGAAAAATCTGAAAATTTACGTGCGTGATCCTCAGATATGTACGCAACTTTCATTCAATTTGGGCATTTTCATCTGAGCAAGTCTGATGCCTTTTATTTCGCATTGCCTGTTTTGCTATGTTTGATGGATTTCTTTGTTCCATTAACTTTCAGTAGCTTTGTGCAATGTCCAGAAGTATTAAGAATGATTATGTCACCTATGAATATATGAATTATGCACTGACCCTCTAATGAGTTTGTTTCGAGTTTGGTGTGGAGGAAGTTTTCAAGGGTCAAGAGAGGAGGATGATACAATATGATCAAGAAGAGTGAAAAGTCAAAGCTTGGGGATGCCCCCGTGGTTCATCCCTGCATATTTTAAGAAGACCCAAGCTTCTAAGCTTGGGGATGCCCAAGGCATCCCCTTCTTCATCGACAACATTATCAGGTTCCTCTAGTGAAACTATATTTTTATTCCGTCACATCTTATGTGCTTTACTTGGAGCGTCTGTTTGTTTTTGTTTTGTTTGAATAAAATTGGACCCCACAATCCTTTATATTGGAGATATTACACTCCGTTGTTTCGTATGAACATATGTGTTCTTAGCTTTATTCTTAAATGTTCATTGCGAAAGTTGAACTACCTCATTCATTGATATATGGTTGGAAACGGAAAATGCCGCATGTGGTAAATGGTATAATGTCTTGAATAATGTGATACTTGGCAATTGTTGTGCTCATATAGATCTTGTTTAAGCTCTTGCATCATGTACCTTGTACCCATTAATGAATAACTACATAGAGCATGTTAAAATTTGGTTTGCATGATTGTTCTCTCTAAGTCTAGATATTTTCTGGTTGAGGTGTTTCAACAACAAGGAGACGATGTAAAGTCTTATAATGCTTACAATATGTTTATACGTGAGTCTTGCTGCACCATTTCATACTTGAGTTTGCTTCAAACAACCTTGCTATCCTAGCCTTGTATTGAGAGGATTCTTCTCGTGCATCCAAATTCTTGAGCCAATAACCATGCCATTTGTGTCCACCATACCTACCTACCACATGGTATTTCTCCGCCATTCCAAAGTACATTACTTGAGTGCTACCTTTAAAATTTCTATTCTTTACCTTTACAATATATAGCTCATGGGACAAAATAGCTTAAAAACTATCGTGGTGAAGAATATGTACTTATGTTTCTTATTTCTTAATAAGTTGCTTGTTGAGCGGTAGCCATGTTTTCTGGGGACACCATCAACTCTTTTACCTTTGTTGAATATCATGTGAGTTGCTATGCATGTTCGTCTTGTCTGAAGTAAGGGCGGTTTTCACAATCAAATGGTTTGAGTATGCATATTGTTAGAGAAGAACATTGGGCCGCTAACTAAAGCCATGAATCATGGTGGAAGTTTCAGTGTGGACAACAATCCTCAATCTCTTATGAGAATATTATCTGTTGTTAAATGCTTAAGCATTAAAAGAGGAGTCCATTATCTGTTGTCTATGTTGTCCCGGTATAGATGTCTAAGTTGAGAATAATCAAAAGCGAGAAATCCAATGCGAGCTTTCTCCTTAGACCTTTGTACAGGCGGCATAGAGGTACCCCTTTTGACACTTGGTTGAAACATATGCTATGCAATGATAATCCGTGTTAACCCAAGCTAATTAGGACAAGGTGCGAGCACTATTAGTATACTATGCATGAGGCTTGCAACTTATAAGATGTCTTATACATAACACATATGCTTTATTACTACCGTTGACAAAATTGTTTCTTGTTTTCAAAATGAAAAGCTCTAGCACAAATATAGTAATCAATGCTTCCCTCTGCGAAGGGCCTATCTTTTACTTTATTGTTGAGTCAGTTTACCTATTCTTTCTATCTTAGAAGCAAACACTTGCGTAAAATGTTTGCATTGATTCTTACATGTTTACTTATTACACTTGTTATATTGCTTTATGTTGACAATTATCCATGAGATAT
Organism: Lolium multiflorum; assembly: GCA_030979885.1. Taxonomy (NCBI): domain Eukaryota; kingdom Viridiplantae; phylum Streptophyta; class Magnoliopsida; order Poales; family Poaceae; genus Lolium; species Lolium multiflorum. The sequence continues at coordinate 5,384,037 of CM061753.1, forward strand.
ATATGTTGAAGTTGAAAGCAACCGCTGAAACTTATATCTTCCTTTGTGTTGTTTCAAAGCTTTCTACTAAGAACTTATTGCTTATGAGTTAACTCTTTATGCAAGTCTTATTGATGCTTGTCTTGAAAGTACTATTCATGAAAAGTCTTTGCTATATGATTCATTTGTTTACTCATTATCTTCATCATTGCTTCGAATCGCTGCATTCATCTCATGTGCTTTACAATAGTATGATCAAGATTATGATAGCATGTCACTTCAGAAATTATCTTTGTTATCGTTTACCTACTCGAGGGCGAGTAGGAACTAAGCTTGGGGATGCTTGATACGTCCCAAACGTATCTATAATTTCTTATGTTCCATGCTACTTTTATGATGATACTCACATGTTTTATACACATTATATGTCATTATTATGCATTTTCGGCACTATCCTATTGACGAGATGCCGAAGAGCCGGTTGCTGTTTTTTCTGCTGTTTTTGGTTTCAGAAATCCTAGTAAGGAAATATTCTCGGAATTGACGAAATCAACGCCCAGGGGCCTATTTTTGCACGAAGCTTCCGAAGTCCGAGGAGAGACGAAGTGGGGCCGAGGCGCCGCCACAACAGGGCGGCGTGGCCAGTGGGCGCGCGGCCCTGGCGTGTGGGGCCCTCGTGTGGCCTCCCGACCTGCCCTTCCGCCTACTTAAAGCCTCCGTCGCGAAACCCCCAGCAGCCACGATACGGAAAACCTTCCAGACGCCGCCGCCGCCAATCCCATCTCGGGGATTCAGGAGATCGCCTCCGGCACCCCCGGAGAGGGGAATCATCTCCCGGAGGTCTCTTCATCGCCATGATCGCCTCCGGATCGATGTGTGAGTAGTTCACCCATGGACTATGGGTCCATAGCGTAGCTAGATGGTCGTCTTCTCCTAATTGTGCTATCATGTTCGATCTTGTGAGCTGCCTATCATGATCAAGATCGTCTATTTGTAATCCTACATGTTGTGTTTGTTGGGATCCGATGGATATTGAATACTATGTCAAGTTGATTATCAATCTATCATATATGTTATTTATGTTCTTGCATGCTCTCCGTTGCTAGTAGAGGCTCTGGCCAAGTTGATACTTGCGACTCCAAGAGGGAGTATTTATGCTCGATAGTGGGTTCATGCCTCCATTAAATCTGGGACAGTGACAGAAAGTTCTAAGGTTGTGGATGTGCTTGTTGCCACTAGGGATAAAACATCGATGCTTTGTCTAAGGATATTTGTGTTGATTACATTACGCACCATACTTAATGCAATTGTCTATTATTTACAACTTAATACTGGAGGGGGTTCGGATGATAACCTGAAGGTGGACTTTTTAGGCATAGATGCATGCTGGATGGCGGTCTATGTACTTTGTCGTAATGCCCTGATTAAATCTCATAGTACTCATCATGATATTTGTATGTGCATTGTTATGCCTTCTTTATTTGTCAATTGCCCAACTGTAATTTGTTCACCCAACATCTGCTATCTTATGGGAGAGACACCACTAGTGAACTATGGACCCCGGTCCTATTCTTTACATCTGAAATACAATCTACTGCAATACTTGTTCTTTACTGTTCTTCAAAAAAACATCTTCCACACAATACGGTTAATCCTTTGTTCACAGCAAGCCGGTGAGATTGACAACCTCACTACGTTGGGGCAAAGTACTTTGGTTGTGTTGTGCAGTTCACGTTGGCGCCGGAATCCCTGGTGTTGCGCCGCACTACTCCTCCGCCATCAACCTTCAACGTGCTTCTTGACTCCTACTGGTTCGATTAAACCTTGGTTTCTTACTGAGGGAAACTTGCTACTGTACGCATCACACCTTCCTCTTGGGGTTCCCAACGGACGTGTCAACTACACGCATCAGCGGTGTGAGTGCTGGCGATGGAAATCATATCGTCCAAGGTCAGCTTTTGCTCATTGATGAGGCAAGTTAACTTGTGCCGGAGCAGCCCTCCCCTCTGCAAGCCACCTATGAAGGCTAGCATTGCTATGCGGTTATCCACGTTTTTGCACTTGTTTCTTGTTTCTAACTACCGAGTAAGGAAAGCTCGAGAGGTTTCGTTTTTCTTCTGGATGCAGGCCTGTAGATCACTTGTCATGGAGGGTCTTTTGTAGGTGCCCCTGAAGTGTCCCTCGAAGGCAATCTTCAGGTCAAACCAGCAAAAGATAGAATTCTCCTCGAGATCGCTGAGCCAAGTACGGGTTGGACCAACAAAGTACAACTGGAGCATGCGGCAGGCCATGTTGGGGGTCCCTCCAGCAGAGCTGAGTACATTGAAGTAGTCATCGATCCAGGTATCGGGCCTTTCACTGCCATCATAGTGCTTCAGATTTCCGGGTAGCTTGAGGTTCAAGCCTTTGGGCGTTGGCTCCTCTCGGATCCTTCTACCAAAGCACTTTGGGCCGATGTACCCAGTCCTGTATTCGTTGAGACGTTCCCTTGCGTCGTGTGAACCCTTGCGGGCGGAGGATTTTGAGCGGGAGCGAGATCTCCGACCTCCGCCTCCTCCTCCTCCACTGGGTGGTGGGGATGGAGATCTGCGAGGGGGCCGATGAGACTTTTTGCTTCCACCGTCAGATTCTCCGCGTCCTTCGTGATGCTGACTCTGGCTGCGGTGGCTACCTTCGCCATGATGGCAGCTGCCTCCCTCGTTCCGGCTTCTGCGGGGCTCAGGCTCGCGTTCTTCGTTCCGGATCCTATGGAGCTCAGGCGCGCGCTCCTTGTTCCGGCTCCTCTGAGGCTGTTATCACCAGAATTTGACCGAGTCAGAGGTGGGCCGCGATCAAGATGGATTTAAAGAATATACATGGAAGAATTACGTGAATCGGCCTGTTATGCAAAGTTTGGGCTAGTTTGCCCTTGTATCTGTAACATAGTAGATTACGTGTCGGTTAGTTAGAGTTTGCCTCGTGCACGGTTGGGATTATTCCCACGTTAGAAAGTCCCCTGGACTATAAATATGTATCTAGGGTTTATGAAATAAACAACAACCAACGTTCAACCACAAATCAATCTCGGCGCATCGCCAACTCCTTCGTCTCGAGGGTTTCTACCGGTAAGCATCATGCTGCCTAGATCGCATCTGATCTAGGCAGCACAAGCTTATTTACGTTGTTCATGCGTTGCTCGTCGAAGCCTTTTTGATGGCGAGCAACGTAGTTATCTTAGATATGTTAGGGTTAGCATTGTTCTTCGTATCATATGCTATCATAGTGCAACCCTTGCATATCTAGCCGCCCTTACACCTATCTTAGGTGTAGGGGCGGCACCCCGCTTGATCATTATTTAGTAGATCCGATCCGTTACGGTTGCTCCTTGTTCTTCAAGGATTAGTTTAATATCTGCAATAGTTAGGCCTTACAAAGGGTTGGAGGATCGGCACGTAGGGTGTCGTTTGCTAGTCCTAGACAGGATGTTCCGGGATCAACCTCGTGTTGGTTTTTAGGCCTTGTCTAGGATCGGCTTACGATCACCGTGCGTGGCGCGAGGCCCAATCGTGAGTAGGATGATCCGATTATGTGGTGAAAACCCTAAATCGTCGTAGATCGCTTTAGCTTTATCTTGATCAAGCAGGACCACCATATATTCGTGCACCTCGTACGAATCATGGGTGGATCGGCTCCTTGAGCCGATTCACAGATAACGAGAGCGATCGAGGCTCGTATTTAATGTTTACGTGTATGCCATGCAGAAACTAAGCGAGGCATCTCCATCACCTTCCGACCAGGTATAGGTCGCCTGCATCAGCATCGGACGTGTGTACAGGCTTTGCGGGCCGTCGCTCGGAGGACCAGGGCCAGCCGCAGTTTCCCGGCTCTCTGTGTTGCCCGTCGCTGCCCGCCGGTGGGTTTTGACCGCAACACATTCTGGCACGGCCGGTGGGACAAGCTTCGACATCAACCACATCGCCATCTACATCTGAGATGGCGGACGACATGCCAGTCACGTACGAGGATCTGCCCGACGAGCTCAAGAAGAAGTATGACGAGGTCAAAGCAATCCTCGAAGCCGACCTCATCGGCTCTTTTCACGAAACCCGTTCGCATGGCATCAGGTGGAAGGGGTTCTCGCCTAACGGTGCACTCGATGGGATAGACCTCTCTGCCCGTCAGAAGAACGCACCAGGTCCTGCGGTAGGAGATCAACTACATGGTGGCTCACTCGCTACACCGCCACTCCGAGAACCTGGTGAACACTTTGGAGCGTGTCGCTCTTCGGGTGATCCAGGAGATCATGAGGCACCAGTACTCGCCGTCAGGACCAGCTCTCGGGACACATCAAGGAGAGTTGCCACTCCAGTCCCGTCCACCGCTGCCATTTGCGTTGGCAACACCAGAAGTGCCGAATTTACCGGCATTCGTCGTCTACAAGATCGGTGGCGACCCTAGTGACTACCAGTTTTTGTACGAGGCGCCTAAGGAGATCCCTCACGGATACATGTGCACATACGTGCCGCTGCGTAGCGGGCGCTCACAAACCAGGCCGTAACAGCAGGGACTTGGGAAGCGGGAGGAACGTCGGCGACAGATCTTGAGAGCGGACGTGGCTAGCTAAATATGCCACCCGACGAACCTCCGCACGCTCCTGCAGTTGGCTCAGAGCTGGAAAAGCAAGCATGGCTGGCTAAGTACGCCACCCCGCGAATCTTGAGTTCGACTCCTGCAGCCCGCACCGCGGATCAGATTAGCACGATCCTCGGGGACCAGTTCGGCATGGTGCCGAAAAGGAGGACAATCGGCTATTCCAAGCCGTACCCCGATGAATACGAGTTGGTCCCGCTACCACCCAAGTATCGGCTCCCGACTTCTCCAAGTTCAGTGGTTCCAGCTCCATCGAGCATGTGAGCCGATATTTGGCACAGCTAGGAACGGCCTCAGCGTCGGATCCACTACGCGTGAGGTTCTTCGCGCAGTCCCTCACGGGATCGGCTTTCGGGTGGTACACTTCGTTGCCACCGGACTCGATCCGGACTTGGAAGCAATTGGAAGAACAGTTCCACATGCGGTTTCACTCGAAGCTTCCGAGTCGGCCTTGCCGATCTAGCGCAGATACGTCGAAGCGTGGAGAAACTGTGGCAGAATACATCCAGCGCTTCAGAAATCTAAGGAACCGATGTTATTCGGCTCGTGTGACTGAAAAAGAAGTCGAATTGGTAGTGGTGGGCCTTGCCTCACAAATCAAGGACATGGCCTCCCAAGCAGACTATCCTTCGCGCACATGGTTCGAAACTGTCAGCATATGAACAGCACCACCGGACTTGTACCAGGACAAATTCAAGCGTGCGGAGTCTGGTCGAGAGAGAAGAAGTTTCGGGAGATCAAGAGGTAGCGGTGGCTGAATGGACTCGGGGGCAACCCCGTGTCCTGCAAATGGGTTAAGCCACCAGGCCCGGGGTTTGATTTTGACGTGACCAAAACTGAGCAAATCTTCGACCTCCTGCTCAAGGAGAAGCAGTTGAAGATACCCGAAGGTCTCAAATTCCCCACGGTTCGGGAGCTGAATGGAAAGCCATACGCAAATGGCATAATTCGCTCTCCCATGCCACCAACGACTGCGGGTGTGGCGTCGGCAGATCCAAATGGCGATAGAACAAGGACGTCTGATTTTCAACCGTACGCCATGAAGGTCGATACCCACCCTTCCGCCGTTAACATGGTGGAGTGCACTTACCTGAAGGTTGCCAGCCAGGATCCTCGTTCGGTATCAACATGGTAGGACACGGGCACCACTCGGCAAGGATGGAGACGAGGGCTGCTCTCGTAGCAAGGACACAGAGGAGGCCGCTCCACGCGATCGGCTCGTCATGATGGCAAGCGCTACGTCACGGAGGGAGAAGTGAAGAACATAAGATATCAGCGACCCTCTCCACCTCCTCAACAAGTATGTGAGTCGGTATGACCAACGCCGACGATCCGGCGATGAAGACGAAAGAGATCGTCGGCTAAAAGCCGAAGACATCGTCGGCATGATCGCAAAGAGGAGGAGTACGAGCGCCGTGCCAAGGAAAAGTCAAGGGAGCGAGACGACGAGGATAGGCAGGGACTGTCCTTCTTCTCTGCTGGGATTCGGGAATGAGCCGATTGCCTACAATCGGCAATTGCCCGAATGCAACCAGAAGAAGGAGGCGGCCAACGTGTCCGTGTTCAAACGTCTAGGGCCTCTCCCAACACAAAGCGAACGCGCGGAGTCCCCTCGGTTGGAAGATCTCGAGGATTCGGAAGACGAGGGAGAAGAAGAAGAAGACAGGTACCACCGGCCAAGGTGGTGCCGATGGACTCAGCCATTCCCAAAGCGCAGGGTTCAGCGATGCGCGGCTTGGAGGAAGCCGAAAGGTTATACCTGCATACGCTAAGGAAGGCGCGACCTGATCGGCTGAAAGTTCAGCGGACCCTGGATGAAGAGGGTCGTCCACGGAAAATGGAGTAGCGCCCCAAGCAAGGAAAGCCGATGATGAAACATCGGCTGCACAAACATGGTGTTCATCCTCCTTCGGAGTTCAGTGCTCCAGGATTAGACGAGGCACTGTGGCACGACTTGACTGCCCACGGCCGGTTATCTTTGAGAAGCCACGAGAAGAAGCTACGGACATCTGAAGGCCCTGTACTTGCGAGGTTACATCGATGGGAGGCCTGTCAATAAGATGCTGGTGGACACCGGAGCGGCTGTCAACATTATGCCATACTCTATGCTACGTCGGTTGGGACGCTCTAGCTCGGATCTGATCAAGACCAACGTGACATTGAGCGATTTCAACGGCCAAGCATCGACGCACAAGGTGTCTGAACGTGGATCTGACCGTAGGAAGGAAAACTATCCCTACGACGTTCTTCATCGTCGATAGCAAGAGCACCTATGCTGTTGCTAGGAAGAGATTGGATCCACGCCAATTGCATTCCCTACACGATGCACCAATGCATAATACAATGGGATGGAGATGAGGTAGAGGTCGTCCGGGCCGATGACTCAGCGAAATTTCAACGGCTGCATGAACGCGTGGGAAGCAGCAGGCCAAGAGCCACTCTCAGGTATCAATTTGGACGACTGAGCGCATCGACGTGACGAAGGCGGGGTTAGGCTGGTCTTATCCACTGGCCTAACCGAGTAGCAAGAACAAATCAATGAGAAACGTGGCGAGGCCGATCCTTTGGATCGGCCCCAAGGATCTATGAAGGAACATTACAGAGCCTTCATTGAGTGCTTCAATCAGTATGGAGGCCGATTCCAGCAATCGGCCAAAATTATCCTCACCACATGTTCTGCTTGTGTTCGACATTGATCCTACTAGAGCCGACGTACAAATTACAGAGCCGGTATCTGCCGTTCCCTGACAGATTCGGCTCGGGGGCACTGAACACGATGAACATGTGAACATGCACAGGAGAAATATTGGGGCCGATAGGAAAAATCGGCCAGTAAAAAAAAATTTGGCAGAGAAGCTGAGAAGACAGGACATCATGATGAAGGATACTGCAACGGTTCTGCTCTGCCACGACATGACCCTTCGAAGAAAAACAGTGATTTTGGAATTATCAATTCCAAAACCAGGGGGCATGTGTTATCACCAGAATTTGACCAGTCGGAGGTGGGCGATCAAGATGGATTTAAAGAATATACATGGAAGAATTACGTGAATCGGCCTGTTATGCAAAGTTTGGGCTAGTTTGCCCTTGTATCTGTAGCATAGTAGATTACGTGTCGGTTAGTTAGAGTTTGCCTCGTGCACGGTTGGGATTATTCCCACGTTAGAAAGTCCCCTGGACTATAAATATGTATCTAGGGTTTATGAAATAAACAACAACCAACGTTCAACCACAAATCAATCTCGGCGCATCGCCAACTCCTTCGTCTCGAGGGTTTCTACCGGTAAGCATCATGCTGCCTAGATCGCATCGCGATCTAGGCAGCATAAGCTTTTACGTTGTTCATGCGTTGCTCGTACTGAAGCCTTTTTGATGACGAGCAACGTAGTTATCTTAGATATGTTAGGGTTAGCATTGTTCTTCGTATCATATGCTATCGTAGTGCAACCCTTGCATATCTAGCCGTCCCTACACCTATCTTAGGTGTAGGGGCGGCACCCCGCTTGATCATTATTTAGTAGATCCGATCCGTTACGGTTGCTCCTTGTTCTTCAAGGATTAGTTTAATATCTGCAATAGTTAGGCCTTACAAAGGGTTGGAGGATCCAGCGGCACGCAGGGTGTCATTTGCTAGTCCTAGACAGGATGTTCCGGGGATCAACCTCGTGTTGGTTTTTAGGCCTTGTCTAGGATCGGCTTACGATCACCGTGCGTGGCCGCGAGGCCCAATCGTGAGTAGGATGATCCGATTATGCGGTGAAAACCCTAAATCGTCGTAGATCGCTTTAGCTTTATCTTGATCAAGCAGGACCACCATATATTCGTGCACCTCGTACGAATCATGGGTGGATCGGCTCCTTGAGCCGATTCACATGATAACCTGAGAGCCGATCGAGGCTCGTATTTAATGTTTACGTGTATGCCATGCAGGAAACTAAGCGAGGCATCTCCATCACCTTCCGACCAGGTATAGGTCAGGTGGCACGCCCTTGCATCAGCATCGGACGTGTGTACCGGAGGCTTTGCGGGCCATCGCTCGGAGGGACCGGGGCCAGCCGCAGCCCTAAGTTGTTCCCGGCTCTACTGTGTTGCCCGTCGCTGCCCGCCGGTGGGTTTTGACTGCAACAGAGGCTCAATGTTGTCACGGATGTTAATTCCACCAGGCCCTGGGGTTTGGCGTTTCCGGCTGGACTTCATTGGTGAGGTGGCGGAGGAGGACATGGATTCCGAGGCAGAGGCGATGGGTTCCGGTACTTGTCCTTGCCAGTATACATCGGATCCTTTCCTTTGTTCTTCCCTGCCGGAGGAGTTTCCGAGGGTATGGGGATCGGATCTGGGTGTTCCCTGGGTTTTCTTCTGCACTCCGAAGATCCGGTGCGCGATTGCTCGTCACGACGTTCCCTTCCTGAGGCGTTTTTCTGCGCGGTGGATACGCATAGCTCCGGGTTGGATTCCATCCTGCACGAAGTATCCGCCTTACTCTGTTGCTTCATTGCTGAAGCAGCGAGTGTGCGGAGGTGATTGATGTCGATTTCTTCATCATTCTTAGCCAGGAGCTCCGCAGCCTTCTTCATGTTATCCTTTGGGGTTGCGAGCGGCCGATGATTAGTGCGGCTGTCAAAATTTATCTTCCGGGGGCGAATAGTCTCGTGGCGGATCTTTTCTGCCTCCCTGTTAGCATCACTGACTATCGTCGTCCACCGATCCTTGAGCTCTATGGCCATCTTCAGGTATTCTATGGTCCCGCGCTCTTGATCCCCGAACACTTCCATCAGCTCCTCGGCGTCTACCCTTTCCTCGAGCATTATTGATGCGGTCTTGGTGAGCTTTTCGGCTTCAGCTAGCAGTTCTTTTCTTTTGGCTTCTAAAACTTCCGGATCTGCGGCTTCTTCAGCTGTTATTGGCTTGGTTAGGATTTCCGGTTGCGCGATGCCATCTTGGCATGCTGTCTTGGCGAGCTCTTCTATTGACATTCCTTCCCCGAAGTCGAGGCCACATCCATGTCCAGGCTCCGGCGTGGTGCGAGAGCGAACCCGACGTGGAGCACCCGGATCTGACTAGCCCGGAATTCCGGCGTTGAGCGGAGTTGTTTCTGAGTCAGTGCCTTTATCCAAAACAGTTACGGCCGCAAGGACCTGCTTTGGTGGAGCGGATTCTGCCTCAGCTTTTTGGGCTCTTCTGAATCATACGGTTGTACTCTTCTGAATCCATGGAGGATGCATCGCCAGACAGCGGGCTCAGGTTCTTGAGGATCGAATCTTCGTTGTCTCTGGCATCTTCTTGCTGACCCGGAGCGTTATCGTCTCCGGCACCATCTTGCTGACCCGCGGCATTTCCTGCGGTATGTGAAAGGAAGTGCACGAAGTGGCACCTTTGCTTCTCTAACACCTGGGAAACCCAGGCGGATCTGCATTGGTTTTCCACCGGATTGGGTGGGCTTTGAAATTTTCAGATCTAAGGCGGAATCTTCCTTAGAAAGTTCCCGCGACTCAGATCGGATCTTCGCGACTGCGTCCTGCTCAGCGGCGGCCGCGTCAGCATTACTTACCAGAGCGTTTCCATCGGAATCGACGGTCTCGCCGATGAAGATGTGGATGCGGCCGATTGGGACGATGGAGATCTTGATGGGGTCGGTCTTGGCCGGAATCCAGCACTCATCCTGAGGGATGATCGGAAAGTTCCCGGCGTATAGAACACGCCCCACTACGATGGAATCGTTGAAGCTTCCCATGGCGGAACCTCCCGGTTCCGGCCTCCAGATGACGCTGGCCCCACGGTGGGCGCCAACTGTCGTTACCTATTCGACGGTACTTCAGAGGAGGGATCCTCATGGAGGGAAGAATAAGTAGGAGCCATCGGGCGGAGAGTCCTCAGGACGGTGGTACGCGATTTACCCAGCTTCGGAACACCTGCTCGAGGATAGGGCATACTGCTGCTTGTCTAGAATTATCTGGGCGCTTTCGCGTTGTTATAATAAGTTGTGGTTGTGCCTCTAGGGCTCCCGAGATCTGGCTTATAAATGCGCTAGGATCTATGGTTTACACGGAGAGTCCTAGCCGGAATACAAGATGCCTAACCACAGAATATACATTGCCGTGCACGTTAAGGATCCACCTAGATCTAATCTTGCCGTCATGGATCCGAATACTTCATGTGCCTCCATGGATCCGCCTACTCTGTAGGTCGGTTGGAATCCGGCTCCTGTCCCTAGGTTGGACTTCATCCATCTTCTATCAACAACAACTGCCATCCGACGGGCCATATGCCACCATCATCATCTGTGGGCCACCCAGGCTTGCCAGATCTAGACCATGTCGTTGACATACCTATAAAGTATACCCACAACAGTGGCAACCACAGCTTCAAAGGGAAGAGAGTGTGATTATCTATTGCCAGCTGTAACAACCTCAGCAATGGCTCCATTACGATAATGAATACCATGGGGCGACAGAGGGTTCTTCCCTGCCGGAATTTTGAGTATGAAGTGGACAATAGAGTGGATATGATATCACATTATTGTTGCCTAAAGCCTAAAGCCCATGGTAAGGACCTCCAATAAATATTCCCATTTGACTGAATCAAACACTTTTGCAATATCTAAGTTCAGAAATAGCAGGGGAGATTTATTGACATGCGCCTCTTTGATCATGAAAAGGTGCATCAAATTTGACGAGGGCCCATTTGATAGATTTAGTTTGCACCTTTTTTGTGTGTAGCCTTGGTTTTTCCCATTCAAAAAAACACATATTAATCTTGCTATGATGTAATAATTTATATTCCAATCGTTTCAGATTTTTAGCTTATACTAATAAGTATTTCATTTTAATTTTGTTTTATTTATTTTGTCCCTTGTTTGTCTTTCTTTGGTAAACATAAGTTCCATTTTTTTTTTATGAATTCTCGATTGCCAACAATTGCATCGATTTTTTTTTAATAATTGTTGACCTTAACAATATAATGTATAAGATGGAGTAAAAACCTAAATTTCTAGTTTCAAACGAATAATTTTTTTATTTCTTATTATGATAATTTTGAGTTGTCTTTTTTTTGTAGTGTCTTAGTGTAGCGGAGTTTTAATTGCAAGAATTAATAAACATAAGTTGCATATTTTAATTTTGTGCAACATCATCCATTTATTTTCCTTATAAGATAATAATAGTAATATTTAGATATTTTAGATTTCAATAATTCTAAATATCTGGTTTTAATAATATATTTTCTAATATTATATAAATAAGATTATTTTGAAAAAATTTAAAAAAATTCTTGTTTGTGTGTGTCTTGGTAAAGTCAACTTGATTTTTCATATGTTTTTACATGTAAGTTGCCCATATGGTTTATTGAGCAACTTGGGTCATGAAAATGTGCAACTTGACCAATCTCATTTTTTTCTATGAATAATAATAATATTATAATAATGTCTATGTCTAGTTAATTTTTTATAAAAAATTATATCCGCTTCTTAATTTTTTGTACCCTAGTTCTTTAGTTTAGAGCATCTCCAACAGGCGCTCTATCCCGCGATGTATCCAAAAAAAGCGGCTAGTTTAGCGCGTGGGCGCAAAATTAGCAAGTGCTCTATCCCGCGCTGTAAAATACAGCTTGGGGCAAAAGCGCTATGTCGTGCACTATATCTACAGCGCCGGAAAGAGCGCGATGTATCCGTCGAGCGCAGAAACAAGTACAGATTTTTACAGCTCCAAGGTTTAGAGCTTCTGTTGGAGGTGAATATGCCCTCACGCACAAAACATGGATAGAGCGCGCTCTAAAGTGATTTTTACAGCGCCAAATTTAGAGCGCCTGCTGGAGATGCTCTTAGTACGACTTGCACATATTTTGTTTGGTGTTTGTGCAACTTAGGTCATAAAAATATACAAGTTCACCAATTTCACTTTTCAAAAAGTAACAATTGTAATTTTTATTATACAAGTGTAAATGATTTTATATTTTGAATACTACCAACTTATTTGGCTAGCATCAGATTTTTTTCAAGCATTTCCCCAAAATAACATAATTATATCATATATCCTGGTAGTTTATGGTATTGTTCAATTTCATCGACACCATTTCCCCAAAATAACATAATTATATCATATTTACATACATAAGTTTGTTTTAGTGAAAATCTGATACAATAACTTGTTTTACCCGTGTATTTTTGTGGACGTTCTTTTTATCTGAAGTCAAATAGCACGTTCACAAAATCAAAAGGCTAAAAATAACACCACCACTAGTTGAACTGCTACCGGTGCAATTCTTCTCCCAATTTTATTGCAAATTAAATCAAATAAATTTGTTACCAATTCCAAAATGTGTTTCATGCATGAGACAGGCCTTGTAGATGCTGTAAGGACTGAATAAAAATGGACTGTATAAAATCATAAAAAGGCGTAATAACCCGGCTTATACAAACAATGAGATTGCTTTTTATTTTTTTATTTTTGAGCGAATTGTAAACAACGAGATGATGAGAGGGATATGTCTTCAGCTAATATATAAGGTCTAGAAGATCCAAAGCCCATGAGGCCCAAACATCTCCACCCATCAAGAAAAGGGCCCGTGTTCCCAATTTCCCTACAAATCTCGTCATCAACGGTATAGTTACAAGCCTCGGCCGTTGGTTTGCCGCAAAATCCCCCGCCCAAGAAACCAAGAAACAGAGTAGCAATGGTGCGCTGGTGCGCGTGAAGAGCTCTCCCCGGCGCCGGCAGAGGCGCTCGCCGCTGTTGGGACTCGCCCATGGATCAATCACATGAAAATAGATGAACACACGCGAACAGAAAATTTATCGCCAAGGGTACGTGTCGCACCCTTAAATTTCCTCTCTTTATTTCTTTTTCTGATTTTCTGACGTTACAACTCTAACTCTAATATGATTAAGGCAAGATTATTACTAACAGCCGCCACCAGGCCAGCCGCGGGTGGTCGAGACACCGCTGTTCAAGGCGGCGGTCAGGCAGGTCACCGAACAGCGCGCCCGCCGCGTGCGGACCCACTTCTTCAACGGCCCAAGATCGTTCGCGAGCGCCTTCCAGGCCGCGTTGGATCGTACCCGAGCGGATCGCGGCATTGGGTTCTCCGGCGGCCACCGTGAAGCCGAGCTCGGTGGCGGCTCAGCGCGGTCCCTGGAGGCCCCTCCTCGCCGAGGTGGGTGCTCGTGCTCTTCTGGTGCCCCGGCTCTCGAGGCCGGGAACGGCGGCGCGTCCCTCGACGACGGTGCCCTGAGCCGTGGTGACGGCGGCGGTTCCTTTGGTTCCCCGGGTCTCGAGGCCGGGAACGGCGGCCCTTCTGTCGACAAGGAAGAAGATCGTCTCCGACCTACTGCCCGTGGCGAGGGCGGCGGCTCCGCACGCTCGCCGCAGCTCGGGGCCGACTTGGACGAGATCAATCGGGTGAAGAACCAGGAGGCGGCGGAGACGTTCTTGGCAGAGTTAGGCGCAAGCCTGGGCCTGCGCCTGCCTCCTCCGCCCCTTCCCCTCTCGGAGCGTGAGGCTACTCCGCCGCCACCCACCTCGCCACCTCCTCCCCTGCAGGCGCTGCTGGAGCCCACGTCCCACTTGGAGACCGTCTGCACGCGGGAGGACGCCGACAAGGCAGTCGCCGCTGCGTTCGCCGGCGAGGAGGTGCGGGTACGCGTCTCGCCAGACATGCCGCTGAGAGAGGCTCAGGGAGTCAGGCAAGTTCTCGCGCAGGGCGGGCTTCTTCATCTCGTGGAAGACCCTGCCCTTCTTGAGGCTAAAGTCGGCCAGGCCAAATGGCTGGCCAACGAGATCAGCCATTGGCAGAGCGAGATGACGCGACTCGATAGTATGCTCTCGCTTCCCTGGCTGATTTAGTTCTCTGATAGTCTGATTCGAATACAGTATGATTCTGGTAGTCGATCATGCGATAGGATTTTTCTTTGCCTGAATTTTGACCGCTGGTGACTGGTAATGTGTGTCTCTCTGAGGATAGGATTCCTGTTTAGGAGATTGGCTTTTCAAATCCTTGAATGGAGAATTTAAACGTAGGACTCATTTCCTATTTCAGGAACTAGATGGGTATGTAGTTATGAAACATTGAATCTGAATTATTGTACAACAGATGGAATTGAACTAAAATGGCCATATGTACTATATGGGAACACGGTGAGATTTGGGAGCAAATCCCAGCCATTCCAGCAGGAATCCTGGTTTAGGAAGTCAAGTGGACCATAAGTTTTCAGTTAGGAGATGATCTGAGCCAAAAGAAACTAAACAGAGAGAATTCCTTAGAGGGTGTAACATGTACTTTTCCCTCAGAATATATGATTACATACACATAAGTACATTCTCTTCAACCAAAAAAAAAAAAAGAGAGGGGGATTGACTTGTTACAAGGATAAGTTGTGCACTCAGACATACTACTTACTACAGAATTATACATTCAAGTTGTTGCATATACAAGTGCCGCTAAACGTTTCGCAAGGTCGAGTCACCCTTCTGAGGTTAAATAATACGGAGCTCCGCATTTGGTGAAATGATTCCATGAAGATACACTCTCTCCAATTCTCGAAACTGAAAAGAGAACCTTCGTTTCCCTATGTGATCCAGATCACAACCGGTCAAGTCAGCACCTTCAATCGTCAGCATCTTCAGGAGCGGGGCATTTTCAACAACATGCACAAGAAACTCAAGTTGCCCTGTTGTTCCTGAAAATCATGTAATATGCAGGTTCTTCAGATAATTATGTGGACACCGTGGAAGGCTCTTGATAGGCTTCGAGACCTCATGCATGGAATCATAAACGCTAAACTGCAAAAGTTTGAGACAAGAAACATGATGAGAGGCATAATTCATAGTAAACTAATCAATCTTGTTCTAGCAGAAAGAAGCTAGTGGAATACTTACATGCATCTCTAACTTTTCAACGTAAGGAGCAGCCCTCAAAAAAGAAGCCAAAGAAAGAATGTTGCTAGCTTCTTCATGTCTTAGAATCAACCACAAATCTAAATATTTCAACTGGGAAAACTTGCACGGGGTTTCCATCAGCAAGGGCATCTGAATAGTAGATAATAAATGGTCATTAAGAGAGAGAGAGAACTGATAAAACAACTTAGATACTGATGCAAGTGTGAGACAACAAACCTTAAGTGGAAAAGTAGCACGCAATGTCAGATCTTGAACACTTGAAATAACTTTTGGAAGTACAGTCAAAGCATGCTCGAGCGTTACAGCTGAATAGAACTCAAGAAACGCGTGTTTCAGTTCTGGAGCACACCCAAGGTCAATAGGATACAGACGCCCATAGAACATGAAAGTTTTGAGTTTCACAGCATTAAGTACTATCTTGGTTATGTTGCAGTGCGCTACACTTAAGTAGAGTAGCTTTGATAATGGCCGAGCTACTGTCAGCTCATCATTCAAATGGCATCTAATCATACTGAGCCACTCAAGATTAACACAATTTGACAGCATATCTTCTAGATCCTTCCGAGTGACACGTAACATGTGCAAGTCAAGTGTTGTCAGATTCGGGAAACCACTGAATTGAGGGGGTAGTTCAAATGATGTAAAGCTTAGCCTAAGATGACGAAGCCGAAATATGCTTCCTTTGTCTAAAAGCTGGACAGGAAATTTGTACTGATCAATGCGGCCCATGAAGTTGGCTGGTGCGAAATCAAGAGCAAGACTCTTCGTCTGTGATGATACAGCAAAATCAACCCAAGTATTGACATGATACACTAGCCTGCTGTCGAATCCAAATT
Source organism: Lolium multiflorum (assembly GCA_030979885.1). Taxonomy (NCBI): domain Eukaryota; kingdom Viridiplantae; phylum Streptophyta; class Magnoliopsida; order Poales; family Poaceae; genus Lolium; species Lolium multiflorum. Next base: position 5,400,370 of record CM061753.1, read on the forward strand.
TGATCATCAGCTCGTCAACAACCATGCACCGATGCTGCTGCATGACTGCATTAACATTGTCGATGAATTTCTGAGTGTACTCTTGTCCCCCAAACACACCGCTGCGGCACACAGTGATACCATCAAATTTCAGTTTGGAGCAACCCGTCCACATGTGCCTCCATTTACTTGACAGAAGACCAGTTCTCACTGCGTCCTTTATCGGTAATTTTGATAGAACCACAGACAGAAGATCCTCAGAAAGGTCCGCAAGATGAACCTTTGCTCTGGTTTTCTTAATGACAGGTTCGTAATAGCAACACCTCGGCCTTTTACTTGTGCGCGTTATATGGCTGTCCATTTTGATTCTGCAGAAAAATGATGCCAGGTTAAGTGTAAATATATCGGGTGCATGAACCTGGAAGGCCGGAACACATGTAAATAAACTTCACAAGAGTGTTTCTATGTTCTACTATCACTCATGACCAGAGTCACCAGATAAGAAGAATCAGTCCATAAAGTCGTCATTTTTGTTCAATGCCGTTTCTGGGTTCTACTATCCCTCGTGACCAGATAATAAAAATCAGTCCATAAACTAGCTAAAGTTCTAGCAACGCCATGAAACAGAAGGCCACTTTTGTTACGTTTCAGTGCATTACTACCTACGAATTCGGAGATAAATCAGAAGATGAGTGGGGGTGTGTTTGTGAAGGCCAGATGGGGAGGGGGGTCGATCTAGATGGCGTGCCAGAGTGTGCACCGGCACACCCAAAATTTGTGGAATGCAGTGGGATTAATCCAATCAGTGGAAGGGAAAAAGCTTACCGATGGTCAAGACTGCCGACGGGGTTGAAGGGAACGGCGATGGGCGGCGACGCGCGTGAGGTGAAGCGATTAATTTGGGGGACTGGGGTCGCTGCTCTAGGTAACGGCTGGGGTTACTTGAGAGCCGCACTGGATCCGAGCTAGAGTGGAGGTCGGAGTCGGTCAGGGGCTCGGCAGACGAATCCTAAAGAGGCCGAGGGAGAGGAATGGGAGGGTTGGGGAGGAGATAGACCGCGGGCAGCGGCCGGCCGTGCATCCTGACAGTATTATACCGACCCCCTTGGTGGACTGCCGCTAACGGTAATACGGTATACGTGGAGGGGAGGGGTGGACTTTGGGAGTTTGACCTAGCCTATTTGCGCTTTTTTTTTTGTCTTTCACTTTTTTCCTTATTTTCTATTCTTTTTGGATAATATATTATTTTTCAAATCGGCGAAAATTTTCTTGAACTTGTGAATATTATTTCAAACTAGCGAGCAATACTTCTTTTGAACCCGCGAACGTTTTTTAGTAAAACTTATACGTAGTTTCAAAAGCCGATGCGAGAACTATTATTCAAAACAGGAACATTTACAGTATACACGAAAAAGTGTTTTGTTACAAGCTGAATATATTTTCAATGTAAAATTTTTTTGTCCTTACTTTTGCAATGATTTTCTTAATTAGTAACGTGATAGTGTAAAATTAGTTAAATATAAGTTTTGAGATAAAATAAAGTATTACTACCTCTACCCACTTAGTGTATGGATGCATCTAAATTTAGAAAAATCTAAGATATCTATTTACTAATAGAGGAAGTATAAAATGCAAAAGATATATGTTAGTAGATCGAACCAAAACCGACCAATAGAAGAGTGTGTGCTGGCTAATTATAAAGGTCGTGCGGCCGTAATCGACGTGCGTAGAAGAGTTGACTAGGGCGGCATGATCATCTACTCTATCTCTTAAACTACATGCACTAGTTGAATGCCCGTGCGTTGCTACGGCTATTCAAATTTCTTTCCTCATCGAGAAAAATTAAAGCTCTGCCTCTAATACACATCCCCTAATTGAACAAGAAAAACATTACATGTAACAAAAGATGATTCCATCTTTGCTTGGTCATGAAAAAAAGTTGCATCACTTTGTTGGCTAAAGGAATGGTAAGGAAGAAAACAAATTACAATCCTTCCCTTTGATAATAGGTTCATCTACTCATAGTAGTCACATCATTTTACTTTACAATGCCCTCCTCCTCACAAGAGTGATTCATCTCTCTTCCTCAGTAATTTCAATCCTACATAATTTTATCTACCAAAATTAGTGGATAGTTCTTGGAGTAGCCATTGGAGGCCTCAGTCTGATGCATTCAAAGTAGTTCAGAGCATAGGGATGAGAAAATGATCACAAGAAAATGCTTAAGTGACTTTTTATTCATGTTTTCTGATCAACCCAATATTGTGCATTGTTGGCATGTGATGATCAAACAACATATTATTACTAATCAGAACTGTTGTTTCATCAACACGACTGGACACAATTAGTTTCAATGTTACACAGTACAGTGCTGAAAGAAAACATGAATTATTAGCTCATCATATTTGATTTGGTATTACATGCATGATGGCATGTTGTATATCTATAGTAATTGCAGTTCCAAAGAACAATTATTATTAAATTAGTGCCATAAAGAACGACTTGAGGCAATAATTTGCTTAAAACCAAATCATGTATTTATGATCCTAAGCTTAAGGGCCTAAAAATGAATTAAGTGAAATTCATCAGAACCCCTGCCACTGCACCAAATCTTAATAATCTCATGATTTGTCCTTCCATATAACTAAGACATTCCCTACATATTTTGGTTTTTGGCTAAGATGACCTATCTGTTAAGTTTGTTGGAGTCACAGTAAAAAAAATTTTTGCTGAGAGTCAAATTACATATTCTTCCGCCTGGTAAGTGAAGCTTTGCCATTACAATATTGAACTCGCATGGTGTTACAATAGTTCCTCGAACCCCAGCAGCGGAATCATGAACTAACCTTGTTATTGTCGTTCCTTCAAATCATTACAGTGCAACAGTGCATTCTCTGTAAAGGTAGACAGCTTATGTTATGCTTATTTTGCATTAGTAATAATATCACCTCATTTTTAACTTCTAGATTAATAAAAGGAAGAAAATCAAGAAATAAAAATTTGTCTGATTTACTTCACTTAATTAACTATATGAAGTTCTAATGTGGATCATTCACTAAGAAAAAAGTACAAAGTGGCAATATCTTCTGCAGAAATAGCTATAAGTGATCATGTTGAACTTGGAGTAAAAATCAATTCAAAGAGACACTGATATCAATATGATATTGAAGAGGTATGGTTCAGAAAAGTGTCCCTGGTAGTCATGCAAACAGAGATTGATATAGAAAATTATATTAAGAGTGTATGTTTCAGAAAAGTGTCCGTAATAGCCACCTGCAGTAGTACGTAGTAAAAATAAAGATAAAGAGTAGAAAAAAAACTCTTAATGCCGCTTCTAACACAAAATCAAATTGAGGAAATGTAGAACCGCTCCATACATGCAGAATCCAGAGTACAGTGCTGGCGTACACTGACCATGATAGTCCGATTCACCATGAGCACGCTCCTCCGCAACGGCACGGCCATGGTAGCCTGACATGGAGGCATACACATTGTTGTAGTCGCCTGCCACCACTCCGTGCCATTTGCGCTCCTGGAACTTCTGGTAGCCCTCCTCGTCCTCCAAGTCCTTTAACTGCTTCCCCTGACACAAGCAAACACCTAAACAGATGAAACACCGCGATGTCACTTGCATTGAGACACAATTTTCAACAAATTTAAGAGAAACCGTGTGAAGCTCGCTCACCCCTGGCATGGCGACATCAGCGACGGCGTGTGCTTTGGGTTGCGAGCAGGGGACGGTTTGCTTGGAACTGCCACAAAGTACTTCGGATGGAGCTCGCTCACCCCTGGTAGAGACATGCTTTAAATGAAGTAAGTGAATAGACATCTGAGCACAGAGCTGTACAGATAACATGTATGCCATATGCATAATATTCCAGGTAGACAACAAGCATTCTTTACCTTTGATCTAATCATTCCCCATGATAAAAACCAACTAATTGAATAGATATATGAGTACAAATCTGTGTCTCATTTGTTGAAGTTACTTAATCAGACCTCTTTCGTTACTATTACATTAGAACGATTGTAATTATCATGCAAATATAAGTAGGCATCTTACTATGTGGAGAAAATTTCAGAAACAAAGGGCATAGGCCCTGTATCATTTCAAAGCTGATATTAATTAATTACATCAGCTTCAAGCAATGCAAAATAAATCTGTCTAGAGACAAATACTCTTCCTAAACCATGGGAGCAGCAAATAGTTTTGCTCACATTCAGTGACGATTGAGGCCCCATGAAGAAATGGCCAGCACACGGCAGCTCGCTAATCAACATTCATTATCGCTTTGAGCAATCTGCAGAAAAAAAAGAGCAAAATAGTAGTAATTGTTGTGACAGTAGATGAGAAATTGATGTGACCGTATGCATCTGCCAAGAACTTGGGAATCTTGAGACGTCCGTTGCAGCCATCCGGTGTTGGAATTGTTGACTCCAACCACCTTTGTCCGCCAGGACCTCCTGCCTCTGCCTCCAGACAAGTGACCATAATCTCTTCACATCTTTGATGAAGAAGTTCTGAGATCTTACAAATAAAGTGATCTTATTCAGTGCCAATGATATAGACTGCAGTGACGTTCTAAGAAAATGAAATGAAATCAAGCAAGAACATGTTGTCCATTCACATCACTGTTTTCTACAAGACTGTACTGAATATATGAGCATAGCATGTGAATATGCGATGGTATCAAAATAAGTGTAGAAATGTTAACTGCAAATCAAATCAATCTCAAAAATAGATTCTTGCTTGAAATGTTACCATAACACAAAGGGTAGCATTATACAGAGAGGAAGATGCATGCTTTTTCCAGTTCCAGTGTAAACTTTCCTTGTACTTACAAAATTGTTCTGGCTAATGAAATCATTTGTGGCCAGGACCTAGACATGGAAATATGCATTGCTTACGGGAGGGAAACTATCAATATTTATCACCATGGAAGCAGCAGGTTTGGAGTATCATCATTGTGTGCAAGATCGGAATTAGGAAGTGCTCATCTCTAATCTGTAAGCTAGTAGAATTGTAAAATTGTCATGCATGAGCAACATGGAATAGGACGGCTCACTCATGGAAATTCATCAAACTTGTCATGCATGAGCAGGTAAAGGGGATTAACGAGTGAAAGAAAAACCACAGGGAGGCAAACACAAACATACTTTTCAGATTTGATCAGCATGCGTTTCCATATGATGCAAATCTATCATGTAAAATACCGCATCATCGAGATAGGGGTCTTGGGGATTAAGTTAGACGAATACATAGTACTTTTTCGAGATTGTGGAATAAAAAGTATCGGACCTGAAAGGTTGAAAGCAAACAGTTGTTTTCCTAATGGAACACCATATCCATCCTGCCTAGTACCATCGAAGAGATGCTTCAGCTTGGGTGGTGGCTCATGATCTCCGGACCAGCCTCGGGAGGAGGGAGGAGGGTGGAGGGTGGACCTAGAGATGGAGGGGCGGCTGGGGTTGGGGCAAGATGGAGGAGCAGCTGGGGCGGGGTGGACCTCGAGATGGAGTGGCCGACGGCTGCGGTGGGGGTAGAGCGTCGTCTTGGAGGCCATCACCGCTCGCCGCCGCGAGGGAAGAATGGACTGCGTGAGGCTTTCCTGGGTGAGGGAGTTGAATGGGAGGCGGGGTAATCCCGTGATTGCTTTCCATATTTCAGGAGTGACATGCTCGTAAAAAAATCGTATTGATTGTGATTATAAGAAAAATATCGTAATGATTGTGGGATAATTAGGAAAGCAAAAGCGCAAAGTGAGCCAACCATCATCGACTGCAAAGACAATGGTTGAATGCAACGTTTCCTAAAAACAAATAATTTTTTAGGTAAGGAATTCTTAAGGAAACCAAGTAAGCAAATGCCCGTGATTTTGTTTCCTAATTATTTATACCGTGATTGATTGACAGCATGAGCGCTAAAGATGGCTATTAGATTGTTTCCTTATTATTTCATAGCGTGGTCTCTTGTTGCGGGATTGGATGTCAAACAGAGACCGTAGGATTAGATCGAACGGCCCAGATGCTCTGAATCTCCTTCACCAAACGCGTTGTATGACGTACGACCAACTGGAATATAATAGTAAAGAATTACATCAGCTTCAAGCAATGCAAAATAAATCTGTCTAGAGACAAATACTCTTCCTAAACCATGGCAGCAGCAAATAGTTTCTTTTTGCTCACATTCAGTGACGATTGAGGCCCCATGAAGAAATGGCCAGCACACGGCAGCTCGCTAATCAACATTCATTATCGCTTTGAGCATTCTGCAGAAAAAAAAAAGAGCAAAATAGTAGTAATTGTTGTGACAGTAGATGAGAAATTGATGTGACCATATGCATCTGCCAAGAACTTGGGAAGCTTGAGACGTCCGTTGCAGCCATCCGGTGTTTGAATTGTTCACTGGTGGAAAAACAGGCTTTGGTCGCGGTTGGCAACTGCCATTAGTCGCGGTGGCGCAACCGCGACCAAAGCAGCGCGACTAAAGGCCCCCCCCTTTAGTCGCGGTTCCTTACGAACCGCGACTAAAGGCCCGTCCACGTGGGCGGCAGGCGAGCGCGAGGGCGGAGGACCTTTAGTCGCGGTTCTTCTGGCCAACCGCGACTAAAGGCCTCCGCAGGGTTTAGGGTTTTAGCCCCCTCCCCCTAAATCTGGTTTCTTTTTAATTTGTATTGTTTTATTTCTTTGGGTTTTAATTTTGAAGGAGTTTCACATATTCTACGGTACTGTATACATACATGCATATGAATGTACAATTTCAAACAAATTTGAAATTAGAACCAAAAAGAATTCAAGAGGAATATACAATATATATTCAATATCGGATGACCATATACAATATATATTCAATATCGGATGACCATATACAATTTTGAACAAGTTAGTTACAAATTCTGGTGCATATAAAGTTCTACGTCATCGTAATAGTGTTCTCCTCTAGGATCGATGACTTCCCTCGCCAACCATCCAGCTAGTTCCTCTTGAAGTGGTCGGAAGCGAGCTTCTGGACTAAGCGTCTTCCGGAGGTTATTCCTCAGGATGTTGTTCTCACACGTCTGGTCCCGCTCATTGCAGTATCTCCGGATCCTCTCACAAACATAGTATCCACATAGATTGGTCCCCGGTGGCTGAATATCCCCAGTCGTCCGCCCTGCCATTTTAAAATGTAGCTCTTTTTTGAATTCACCGACCTTGGTATCTACGAACTGTCTCCAAACCCTACGAGGCAAAGAAAATTAAATAAACAAGAGAGTTATTAATTAGTTACTTGATATTAGGAAATGATGAACGAAATAGGCCGATCGATATAGAGCGCAAATGAATGAAAATAATTACTTTTGCATCATTTTTCTCATGTCGCCCCAAAGCGCCGGATCCATATTCAGAGAGTCGTGGACGAGAACTGAGGAGGTCTGAACTTTAATTACCATAAGAATCCAGTGGAACCTGCGGACACGATACATGCACAGTCATGCATAACTCATCGATTAGCCACATACCATGCATGGAGTAAACAAAAGAGAATGTGCTCAAGACAGAAACACTCACCCAAAATGGTAAGGAAATAGAATATCACTTTTCTGTTGCTGTTTTCTAATAAACCGCCACAGGTCATCCTCCACGTCGGCGGGGTGGTGTTCTAACACATGTGAATTAACGATGTGTGGGTCAATGAACCCAACATCATGGATGTTCCTTATTCGCATTTCCCTTCTTTTGCATAATAGCGTACACAACAAGATAGTTAGGACAGTGCAGGCAATGAACGAGATGGGGTAGAAACTAATAAATCACTTACAGAACGTAGCAACGATGATAGATTTGTCGAGGTCGCGCAGATTGAACAGCTGGAACAATTCACTCAGATGAATTTGTACCCAGTAATGTTTGAAGTGATGCTCATATCTAACTTCCGCATAGATATAGTCTTTGGCGTTTTTATGTTTTATGTAACCCTTGTACCAAATTAGCAGACCTTTCATTTGTCGAGGTAGATCCTCTTCCTGCGCAGGCTCGACGAGAGGGCCATTCTTCACATATGTAAATACTACGTCCTTCATTGGCGCCTCATCAAGGCCTAGCAGTGCACGAAGAGTGATACCTAACTCGGCCGCTTGTTCTCTGGCACTCGTTACAGTCAATCCCTGTGCTGCCGCAGCTGCTATGATATCGGGGTCATCCGGATCGGCGGCTTTCACTATGAGCGGGGCGATCGATTGTTTACTTTGTTCCCCGAGCTGGGCAACTTCTTTCCCCTTTTCTAATTTTGACTCGGCCTCCTCCTCCAAGGCTTTCTTCTCCGCCAACTCTTGGTTCCTCTTGAACGCGAGTGCTTGCCTACGAAGTTCACGTAAATAGTCGTCAGGCAGATTCTTCACGGCTTGGGACGGTGTGTTCAAAAATGACTTAGCCCACTCTTTTGCTTGTCAGAATATACGGCTTGGGCTCGCCCTCTCTTTTCTTCTTGCACTCCTCCTTCCATTTCTCATGCTGAGCAGCCACGGCCGCTGCATTTTCCTCGACACTAAGTTCCCAAGGCCTCGGGATGAGAGGCTTCAGTGATGGCTCTGGTATCTTTGTTTTCTTAGGTACATAAGGGTCCGGGTTAATAACCCAGACTGCTTCGCTTCTTCGCCGGAGGTGGATTGGGGGCGGTACCGTGTCGATCACCCGCCGGACAAGGAGGCGGCGTCGTCGGCCGACGTGAATGAGGTGTAGGTGGCACCACCGCCACCGTCACCGCTGCCGTCACCGCCACCGCCACCGTCACCGCCACCGCCACCGTCACCGCCACCGCCACCGCCACCGTCACCGCCACCGCCACCACCACCACCGTACGGGGGTGGACTTGTTGGCGCCTCGCCTGGAAACTTGATAAATTTCTTCTGCCATAGAATGAACTGGCGCTTGACATCTCCAAGTCTTTTCACCCCTTCAGGTGTAGCAATGTCAATGTCCAGGTCCTCAAACCCTTGGACTATCTCCTCCACCGTCACACGAGCATAGCCATCTTGAATGGGGTTGTTGTGGTGGAGTGCTCCAGGTGGTAAAGCACTGCCGATGGCTACCTTCATGGACATGTTCCCGATAGGATAATACAGATGACATGCTTTCATCTCCTTTATATCGTCCACGGGGTAGCGAGGCTCGGTGTAATCGACCACGAGGCTCCGGTGCAGTAATTTCTATCGTCGGTGCACCAGCCGGTGAGGCCTCCGTGGAAGCCACGCTGCTTCTTCTCCGCTGTTGGCTTCCGAGATCCATTGGATGATCTTCATGCTGCGCCCGAGCTGCATCTCTTTCGGCGACTAGTACACTCACGGTTTTCTTCATCACATCCATTTCCGTTACCAACTTCGCCACAACATCTGCATCCCGATCCATCTTTCTCTTACGGCTTCGTAACCGTACGGGTCATCGTTCTGGGAACCCTACTTTCCACGGAATGGGCCCCATGCCTCGTATACGTCCTCCGTGTTCGGGATTCCCGAGCTTTTGTCGGCGTCGTTCTCTCTGTGAACCCGATCCTCCCCTCTTGAGCCTCCCTCATTGCCTCAATAAGCTTTTTGGTGGGTGTAATTATTTTGCCCCGGTAAACACACTCCCCTGTCTCCGGGTTCAGCGATCCCCCATGCCCGTACCACCAGCCTTTTGGCCCTTGGGTCCCATCCCTCCGTACCTGGACGGATTCCTCGCGCCCTCGCTCGTTCTCCATCTTCTCCCACTTAGGCTGCCAAAAGCGATACCCTCCTGGCCCCATTTTATGATTGTACTCCTTCTTGGCCGCATTTTCCTTATTTTTTTCGATAGTTCAAGGAACTGCTCCGATTTCTTTTGCTTCACAAATTCTGGCCAATCATGTTGCAGTTTCTCATATTGTCCTTTGAAATCCGGAGTCTTGCCCTGGTTGACAAAGTCATGGGCTAGATTTTGCTTGTATTTTCGGAATGCGTTGGCCATCCTAGAAAGAGCGAACTGTTTGACTAGCTTGCGCCTCTCCTTGTTTTCCGCAATCTTGTTACCCTCCTCATCGTATTTGCGGTATTCCGGAGGTAGAACGAAATGTTCCATAAGCTTGTTGAAGCAATCTTTTTTGTTCTCTTATCGACAAAAGTGAAACCAACACGTGCCTTCTTTGGCTCATTCCACTCCTGGCGGGTGATCGAGACGTTGTCTCTAACAACGGCTCCGCATTGGCTGACAAACTTGGTGGCGTTCTTGCTGGGCTCCAGCCGGTTGCTTCGTCGACAACATCGATGGTGCATGTTTCTCCTGGTTTCATCGTCTTGGTTGCGCCACGCTTCGACGACGTACTCGATTTTTTCGACGATCCGGCCGAGGGCTAAAATAAGAAAGAGAGTCGCGCGCGTTAGTACACACACATTTATTCAAATCAGTTAGTTTGTATCACCAGACGCTAGCTCAATATGTATATATATATACCTCGGCGCCGGAGGTGGTTGCTACTTCCAATTGAAGATCGTCGTTTATCGTCGTTCCTTCGGCATCATCTGCTTGCTGACGGCGCCCTTCATCTTCACACTCAAGGTTCAGATAAGAAGAGATATCATCTTCTTCTTCTCCGGTCGGCACAAATGGAATATCGCCTTTTATGATGCCGAACATATGGTCTTCAGCGTCCGGATCATAGTTGTCCAGAATCGGGTCAGCTCTATCGTCCGCCATATGTCAGTCCTGAAAACATGTAGTCAAAACAAATTAATTGTGTATATGCCAGCATTATCATATCTCTTCTACATATAAAGAGAGAGGGCGACGAGGGAGGCGAGAGGGGGACGCAGTGATCGCGTGACCGAGAGAACGGTGGTGGTGGCGAAAGGGGGACGCAGTGACCGCGTGACCGAGAGACCGGTGGTGGCGGGACGAGAGACCGGTGTGGCGGTGACCGAGAGACCGGTGTTGTTCTACATTTTGGACGAAATTCACTACAGATGATGTGTGTAATTGTTGTGTATGAGATTAATTGTTGTGTATGCAAGATAACTGTGAGTAAATTAACAATGTTAACAATATAATGTAAAATCAATAAGTTTACAACATTAATTTGTTCTACATTTTGGAAAAAATACTACATATGATGTTGTTGTGTATGCAAGAGAACTACTGTAAGTAAAAATAACAATGTTAACAATGTAAAATTTATAAGTTTACAACATTAGTTTTTTTGTATTAATTAGCAACAAAAACAATTTTGTTAAGTTAAGTTAAATTTTTAGTTAAGTTAAAAAAACAAAATTAACAAAATTTAACAAAGTTTACGATTGTTAAATTTGTTAAATTTGTTAAATTTGAAAATTGTTAAATTTGTTAAATTTTGTTAACTTTGTTAAAGTTTACGATTGTTAACAATTGTTAAGTTAAGTTAAATTTTTAGTTAAGTTAAAAAAACAAAAAAAAAAAAAAAAAAAAAGAGAGGCAGGGGGCGCCGGCCGTCTCTCTCTCTCTCTCCCCGCGCCCTCGATCTCTCTCTCCGGCCGGCGCGGGCGTGGCGGGCAAGCGGGCAACAGCGGCGGCGCTGCGAGTGGGGCGGCGCGCGGTGGCGCGGCAACAGCTTCGCGAACCAGCGGGCGCGCGGCGGTTGTGGATCGGCGTGACGGGCCGGGGGACGGCGAGATCGACGACGTACGGCGGCGGCTCGGGGCGCGGCGGCGCGGCGTGACGCCGGCGCGGCGACGGCGACGCGGGGGGCTTGGCGGCGGAGAAGGAGGGCGACGCGGGGCTTCGGCGAGAGTTCGATCGTCATCGCGCGGAGAAGAAGATGGCGCGGCGGCGGTTCGCGACATTTATAGTCCCCCCTTTAGTCGCGGTTGGGGAGGCGACCGCGACTAAGTACTTTAGTCGCGGTTGGCGAGGCCAACCGCGACTAAAGGTATTTCGGCGGGTTTTTCCCGTTCCCGCGCGCAGAGACCTTTAGTCGCGGTTGGCGAGGCCAACCGCGACTAAAGGTCTTTTTTCAAATTGCTTTTCTTTTTCAAAATCATAAAATACAAATAATATATCAAAAAATTCAGAAAATAAAACTAATTCAATTCAAAATTTTAAAAATACAAATTATATATCAAAAAAATCAGAAAAATAAAACTAATTCATTTCAATATGTTAAAAATACAAATTATATATCAAAAAATTAAGAAAAATAAAACTAATTCAATTCAATATGTTAAAAATACAAATTATATATCAAAAAATCAGAAAAATAAAACTAATTCATTTCAATATGTTAAAAATACAAATTATATATCAAAAAATTAAGAAAAATAAAACTAATTCAATTCAATATGTTAAAAATACAAATTATATATCAAAAAATTCATAAAAATAAAACTAATTCAATTCAAAATGTTAAAAATACATATAATATATCAAAAAATTCATAAAAATAAAACTAATTCAATTCAAAATCTTAAAAATACAAATAATATATCAAAAAATTCATAAAAATAAAACTAATTCAATTCAAAATCTTAAAAATACAAATAATATATCAAAAAATTCATAAAAATAAAACTAATTCAATTCAAAAATTTAAAAATACAAATTATCAAAAATTCATAAAAATAAAACTAATTCAATTCAAAAGTTCGTTGGCCCCCTCTTCCCGCCTCTTTCCGCCGACCCCCTCTTCCCTCCTCGTCTTCCCGCCATTTCTTCCCCCTCTTCTTTTCTTCCCGCCAATTGTTTCCCGCCAATTTCTTCCGGCCTCTTTCTTCCCGCCAAATTTTTTTCCGCCAATTTCTTCCCGCCACTTTCTCCCCGCCTCTTTCTTCCCGCCTCTGTCTTCCCGCTCCCATTTTTCCCGCCATTTGTCACTACATATAGGTAGCCCGGCTTGCTTATCACATCTCTACAATCTCTCATCACTCTCTCATGGCTTCCACCGCACCCACTCTAACCTACCAGCGGGTGGAGGAGCTTTGCGCCTCGAACTACCCTTGCCCTCCGGCTACCGTCCCTGCCGGCTGGAGCCTAAGCGCGGCGGCGTGCCGGTCCCTCCCGTCCCTCGGGGTACCGCGCGGCCATCACGAACCACTACTACCTCGACCTCACGCCGGAGCAGCGGATGAATCCCCGCCGGCTTCCCGATAACCAGCATACTTGGGACGCCTTCTTCATCAATCGGCGTGAGGGCGCTCGCCAGGTATGAGGAGGACGGTCGCCTCCCGGAAACTTCCACGAGGCCGGCCGTCGGCTATGGTGGTACGGCCGGACTCCGGAGCGTCATGGACTACATCACGGCGGCGATATCCCCGCCCGCGCTACCCTCATTCGAGCCACGAGCGCCGCGACGACAGCGACGACAAGCGGCGACAGACGGCGGCAACTTAGAAGGCGACGACTACCAGTACAACGGCGGCGGCTATGAAGACTATGAGTATGCATATTATACGCCTAGGCAGGAGTATGACTAAATCACTCCAAATTTCATGTATGCAGGAGTATGACTTAGTCACTCCAAATTTCCTATATGCAGGAGTATGACTTAGTCACTCCAAATTTCATGTATGCAGGAGTATGACTTAGTCACTCCAAATTTCATGTATCATCAGTGCTATCTCGAGTCAATTGAATCATTCGAAAATGGACACCAAACACATCACGGGTAATATAATTCACATGATTCATTCAACAAAGTTTGGTACAATAAATTATTACACATCATTTCTTCCCTTGTGTCCCTGCTTGCTTACGATTGTGCCGTATCCATGGAGCATCCTCATCATTTAACTTAATGCTTGGGTCGGTGTTCACTTTGAAGGGCGGAATTTCAGCAAACATATTATAATCTTCTGACATGTCTGTCTTGTCCTCCACTCCCACGATGTTTCTTTTCCCTGAAAGAACAATGTGGCGCTTTGGATCATCGCATGATGTACTGATCGTTTTCTTATCTTTCCGTTTCCTCGGTTTGCTACTCATGTCCTTCACATAGAAAACCTGAGCGACATCTTTCGCTAGGACGAATGGTTCGTCAAGGTAACCAAGATTGTTGAAATCCACCATTGTCATTCCGTATTGCTGGTCCACCTTTACCCCACCTCCTGTTAGCTTGAACCATTTGCACCGGAACAAAGGGACCCTAAAGGAGGGTCCATAGTCAAGTTCCCATATCTCCTCTATGTAACCATAATATGTGACCTTTTGCCCATTCTCGGTTGCTGCATCAAAGCGGACACCACTGTTTTGGTTGGTGCTCTTTTTATCTTGGGCGATCGTGTAAAATGTATTCCCATTTATCTCGTACCCTTGGAAAGTCGTTATAGTCGAAGATGGTGTCTTGGCCAACATGTACAGCTGATCTACAACCTTATTGTCACTCATTAAATGTTTTCTCAACCAACTGCCGAAAGTCTCCATGTGGGCCTTCCTAATCCAGGATTCAGGCTTCCCAGGGTTGTCCGAGCGTAAAATATTCTTGTGTTTCTCAAAGTACGGAGCCACCAAGCTGGAATTGGTCGAAACTGTGTGGTGTGCTTCAGTCAGAGAATGGCCGTCCATACATATCATTGATTTCCTTCCGATCGTGCCTTTTCCACTTAGTCTCCCCTCGTGCCGCGATTGAGGAAGACCAATCGGCTTAAGGTCAGGAACAAAGTCAACACAAAACTCAATTACCTCCTCATTTCCATAGCCCTTGGCGATGCTTCCTTCCGGCCTAGCACGGTTACGAACATATTTCTTTAATATTCCCATGAACCTCTCGAAGGGGAACATATTGTGTAGAAATACAGGACCGAGAATGGAAATCTCATCGACTAGGTGAACCAGGAGGTGCGTCATAATATTGAAGAAGGATGGCGGGAACACCAACTCGAAACGACAAGACATTGGATCACATCATTCTGTAACCGTGGTAGAACTTCTGGATTGATTACCTTCGAGAGATTGCATTGAGGAATGCACATAGCTTCACAATGAGCAGTCGAACATTTTCCGGCAGGAGCCCCCTCAAAGCAATCGGAAGCAATTGCGTCATAATCACGTGGCAGTCGTGAGACTTCAGGTTTTGGAACTTTTCTCCGCCATGTTTATTATTCCCTTTATATTGGACGAGAATCCAGACGGGACCTTCATACTGCTCAGGCATTCAAAAAAGATGACCTTCTCTTCTTTGGTCGGAGCGTAGCTGGCACGACCTTGAAACCGTTCCGGATGCCGGTCATCGGGGTCTTTCAAACTTTGCTGGTCCTGCCGTGCTTCCTTTGTATCATTTGACTTCCCATACACGCCCAAGAAGCTTAGGATGTTCACGCAAATATTCTTCGTAACGTGCATCACGTCGATTGCAGAGCGGACTTCTAGGACTTTCCAATATTCTAGCTCCCGAATATAGATTTCTTCTTCCACATGGCTACGTGCCCGTCAGCTCCCTTAACTGATTGTCCGCCAGGACCCTTTCCAAAGATGACTTTCAAACCCTTGACCATATCAAATACCTCAGCACCAGTGTGTTCCGCAGGCTTCGGCCGGTGATCTGCCTTGCCGTTGTAATGCTTGCCTTTCTTTCTTACTGGATGACCTTTCGGAAGAAATCGACGATGCCCAAGGTACACGTTCTTCTTACAATTTGGCAAATGTACACTTTCAGTCTCATGTAAGCAGTGCGTGCATGCATTGTATCCCTTATTTGACCCCGAAAGGTTACTAAGAGCAGGCCAATCGTTGATGGTTACGAAAAGCAACGCTCGTAGGTCAAATTCCTCTTCTTTGTGCTCATCCCACACACGGACACCAGGTCTGCCCCACAGCTGTAAAAGTTCATCAACTAATGGCCTTAGGTACACATCGATGTCGTTGCCGGGTTGCTTCGGACCTTGGATGAGCACCGGCATCATAATGAACTTCCGCTTCATGCACAACCAAGGAGGAAGGTTGTAGATGCATAGAGTCACGGGCCAGGTGCTATGGCTGGAGCTCTGCTCGCCAAAAGGATTCATGCCATCCGTACTTAGACCAAATCTTATGTTCCTTGCGTCAGCTGCAAAATCTTTGAACTCTCTCGATCTTTCTCCATTGCGTTCCATCTGCGGGGTGTCTCAACTCCCCGTCCGACTTACGGTCCTCTTTGTGCCATCGCAACAACTTGGCATGCTCTTTGTTCCTGAACAGACGTTTCAACCGTGGTATTATAGGAGCATACCACATCACCTTGGCGGGAACCCTCTTCCTGGGTTTCTGGCCCTCAACATCGTCACCAGGGTCATCGCCTCGATCTTATAACGCAATGCAGTGCATACCGGGCATTCATTCAAATTCTCGTATTCACCGCGGTAGAGGATGCAACGTTGATGCATGCATGTATCTTCAGAACCTCTAAACCTAGAGGGCAGACAACCTTCTTTGCTTCGTACGTAGTGGCGGACAACTCGTTATTCTTTGGAAACATATTCTTCAACATTTTCAGCAAGTTTTCAAATGCCGAGTCAGCTACACCTGCCTGTGCCTTCCATCTCAGCAAATCCAGTGTGCAGCCCAGCTTTTTCAGACCATCATCGCATCCGGGGTACAGCGCCTTCCTGTGATCCTCTAACATGCGATCCAAATTCTCCCTCTCTTTTTCAGTTTCGCAGCGTCTCCGTGCATCAGCAATGGTCCGACCAAGATCATCAACGGGATCATCACGTGCCTCTTCTTCACCTTCCCCTTCACCTTCCCCTTCACCTTCAGCATCCTCCATGAAAGTATCACCGAAATGAGCAAGATAGCTTTCATCATTGAAATCATCCCCTTCTTCATCTTCTTCCATTATAACCCCTCTTTCTCCATGCTTGGTCCAACAATTATAGCTTGGCATGAAACCGTGCCGAAGCAGGTGCATGTGAACATCTCTTGAGGAAGAGTAACCATTCTGATTCTTACATTTAACACATGGACAGATAACAAAACCCCCGCTTGTTCGCATTGGCCACTACGAGGAAATCTTTCAAACCCGCACTGAACTCGCCGGAGAGTCGGTTACCGTACATCCATTGTCGATTCATCTGCATTATTATAATATAAAATATATAATTAACCAGCATGCATTTGTTAAACTAACTAGCTACAAACAATATAAATTAAACAATGAACTACACACACATGCACATTTTATCAACGACACATCAAAGGTTCAAGTTGCTAACCGCGATCGAGGAGGAAAAAATAAATGAGAAAGCTCAAGTGTGGCTCCAACACTTCATATCATGTTTGTTTCATGCTCTTGGGGCATTTCATCAAACACCTTATGTGCATAAGAGGAACCAAAAGCAAACCTAACACCCACTTGTGAAGCTTGTGAAGAGAATGGCACCAAATGGCTAAGTGTTGGCTGCTGGGTGGGTATATATAGGGGAGGGGCTTTAGTCCCGGTTGGCCTGGCCAACCGCGACTAAAGGCCTTGGACCTTTAGTCGCGGTTGGCCTGGCCAACCGCGACTAAAGACCCCCACGTGCACCGGCGCCCTGGGCCCAGGCCTTTGGTCGCGGTTCTCCTCCCGAACCGCGACTAAAGGTGCCATTAGTCGCGGCTCCTTTACCTTCGCGACTTATGGGGCTTCCCGGAAGCCTGTTTTTCCACCAGTGGTTGACTCCAACCACCTTTGTCCGCCAGGACCTCCTGCCTCTGCCTCCAGACAAGTGACCATAATCTCTTCACATCTTTGATGAAGAAGTTCTGAGATCTTACAAATAAAGTGATCTTATTCAGTGCCAATGATATAGACTGCAGTGACGTTCTAAGAAAATGAAATGAAATCAACCAAGAACATGTTGTCTATTCACATCACTGTTTTCTACAAGACTGTACTGAACATATGAGCATAGCATTTGAATATGTGATGGTATCAAAATAAGTGTAGAAATGTTAACTTCAAATCAAATCAATCTCAAAAATAGATTCTTGCTTGAAATGTTATCACAACACAAAGGGTAGCATTATACAGAGAGGAAGATGCATGCTTTTTCCAGTTCCAGTGTAAACTTTCCTTGTACTTACAAAATTGTTCTGGCTAATGAAATCATTTGTGGCCAGGACCTAGACATGGAAATATGCATTGCTTACGGGAGGGAAATTATCAATATTTATCACCATGGAAGCAGCAGGTTTGCAGTATCATCATTGTGTGCAAGATCGGAATTAGGAAGTGCTCATCTCCAATCTGTAAGCTAGTAGAATTGTAAAATTGCCATGCATGAGCAACAAGGAATAGGACGGCTCGCCCATGGAAATTCATCAAACTTGTCATGCATGAGCAGGTAAAGGGGATTAACGAGTGAAAGCAAAACCACAGGGAGGCAAACACAAACATACTTTTCAGATTTGACCAGCATGCGTTTCCATATGATGCAAATCTATCATGTAAAATACTGCATCATCGGGATAGGGGTCTTGGGGATTAAGTTAAACGAATACATAGTACTTTTTCGAGATTGTGGAATAAAAAGTATCGAACCTGAAAGTTTGAAAAGCAAACAATTGTTTTCCTAATGGAACACCATATCCATCCTGCCTAGTACCATCGAAGAGATGCTTCAGCTTGGGTGGTGGCTCATGATCTCCGGATCAGCCTCGGGAGGAGGGATGAGGGTGGACCTAGAGATGGAGGGACGGCTGGGGTTGGGGCAAGATGGAGGAGCGGCTGGGGCGGGGTGGACCTCGAGATGGAGTGGCCGACGGCTGGGGTGGGGGTAGAGCGTCGTCTTGGAGGCCATCACCGCTCGCCGCCGCGAGGGAAGAACGGACTGCGTGAGGCTTTCCTGGGTGAGGGAGTTGAATGGGAGGCGGGGTAATCCCATGATTGCTTTCCATATTTCAGGAGTGACATGCTCGTAAAAAAATCGTATTGATTGTGATTATAAGAAAAATATCGTAATGATTGTGGGATAATTAGGAAAGCAAAAGCGCAAAGTGAGCCAACCATCATCGACTGCAAAGACAATGGTTGAATGCAACGTTCCCTAAAAACAAATAATTTTTTAGGTAAGGAATTCTTAAGCAAACCAAGTAAGCAAATGCCCGTGATTTTGTTTCCTAATTATTTATACCGTGATTGATTGACAGCATGAGCACTAAAGATGGTTATTAGATTGTTTCCTTATTATTTCATAGCGTGGTCGGTTGTTGCGGGATTGGATGTCAAACAGAGACCGTAGGATTAGATCGAACGGCCCAGATGCTCTGAATCTTCTTCACCAAACGCGTTGTATGACGTACGATCAACTGGAATATAATAGTGAAGAAAGTGATCTTATTCAGTGCCAATGATATAGACTGCAGTGACGTTCTAAGAAAATGAAATGAAATCAAGCAAGAACATGTTGTCTATTCACATCACTGTTTTCTACAAGACTGTACTGAACATATGAGCATAGCATTTGAATATGTGATGGTATCAAAATAAGTGTAGAAATGTTAACTTCAAATCAAATCAATCTCAAAAATAGATTCTTGCTTGAAATGTTATCACAACACAAAGGGTAGCATTATACAGAGAGGAAGATGCATGCTTTTTCCAGTTCCAGTGTAAACTTTCCTTGTACTTACAAAATTGTTCTGGCTAATGAAATCATTTGTGGCCAGGACCTAGACATGGAAATATGCATTGCTTACGGGAGGGAAATTATCAATATTTATCACCATGGAAGCAGCAGGTGACATAGGCATCCCCAATGGGCCTGCCGAAGATAGTACCCGGGGTTTACTGAAGGCCCACCTATCGAAGAATAAGAAGATTCGGAAGCCCAAGATGTAGTTATGGAAAGTTAGAGTTGTAAAAGGAAGTGTAAATTGTAATCTTGCGGGACGGGTCAGAAACCCTCCCGGACTCTGTAAACTTGTGTATTACGAATCTCTCGGCTCCGCCTCCTATATAAGGGGGAGTCAAGGGACAAAGAGAGGATCGAATCATTGTTTTCCCGAACCCTAGCTTTTACATCGTCGAGTACTTTCCGGCTGAAACCTTCGAGATCTACTTGCCCTCTACATCCAACGAAACCCTAGTCTACTACTTGTAGGCATTGACAAGTCGATACCTTGTCAATTGGCGCCGTCTGTGGGATTTAGAGGCGACAAGGAGCTGATCTCGATGGCACGTTCAAGATCGTCGACTTCGTCGATAGCAAGCAACATCATGGACAGAGGTAAACGGATCGAAACTGGTCTCGTTGATTTTGTTCCTCACCCGCCCTCCCGTTTGGATGCATGTGCATATTTGGAGGAGCCCATGGAGATGACGTTCGGAAGGTTTCACTTCCGCGTCGAGAAAGAAGGAACGTACCATCTCGAAGTTCCGATCTCGTCGGGATTATCGGCGGTCGATCCCGATTTTTCAAGCTCATCATCATCCGTCGAGTCAGGCGATGAAGAAATTTCGTCGCCACGATTCATCAGCACCAGGGCAAGCGAAAAAATCGCCAAGATCTTCAACGACATATCCTTCGAGTCATCTGCGGACTCCTATATAGCGATGACTCGAGTAGCGTCGACAGCTTCGACTTCATCGACAAGTCCATTACTGTGGGAAAGGTCTTCACCAATCTCTATGATGGTGTCACCAAAACCAGCAAGGTGCAGAATCCAAAATATCATCAAATCTATGCCATCAGAGAAGCAAGTCGCCATCAGGAGGAAACGTCGGAGGCTTTCGACGATCTGGGAAATCCAAATGTCGATCCCTCTGACCTAAGGCGAGGTCTAGGAACCAAATACGTTGGGCCTACACCACGTGTTAGAATTCAACTACCACAATCAGCATGGGATAGAGCCGCAAGAGCTATGGATGGTTCAGATCCAATGGCGACAACTGCTACGACTGAAGAATTGCAAGCTTATCAATATAGGCTCGCTCGAGCTGCAAGAGAGTTGGAAAAACAGACAGCGGCTCTGAACAGGAGAAGGGAGGCAGCTTCAGCGTCAAGTAGGCGAAGAGCGGATTTGAGTCGACAATCCGGAACTTCGGGAGATAGTCACAGAGAAGCCCGGAGGAGAGCAAGATCCCGGCTGCAAAATATACCTGAAGCAGAAAGAGAAACTTTAGTTCAAAACCTCGACATGTCTTTTATGTCGATAGATACGAGAGGGAACATTATTCCCAAAACACCAGAAGCTGGGTATATGGCGACACAAGCCTTTATCCTCGCGTCTAGGCCACCTCCCGGAGATCCAAGAGAGGCATTGTACAACATGGCCATGGCAGGATGTGGAGCCATGGGAGCAGCATTCGCAGCCACACCTCCCGAAGAACCTGCAAGACAAGATAGCCCGAGACCTACTGCAGCAGTGCAAGATCCACCAGGAGCAAGTGGTGCCAGAGATACGGTGGCCCAGGCGAGGGTAGATAGAGCGCGACAAGAGAGAAGAGAACATCGGCGTTCACCAGAACTCGCCGAAGAAGATATGTGTGGACTCCCGTGTTTTACACGACGGGTCCGAAAAACTCGAGTCCCATCGGGATTCAAGTTACCCGACAACTTCAAAAAGTTCGACGGCCTTCAAGATCCAGAGGATTGGCTAATCGATTACCTTGAGACGGTGAAGCTGATAGGAGGAACCAGAGCAACAGCCATGCAAAGCATCCAAGTACACTTGAGTGGAGCTGCGAGGTCTTGGATAAAGAAACTTCCCCCAGGTTCCATCGACAGCTGGGACAGCTTTGAAGAAGTGTTTGTCAAGAACTTCCGATCAACTTGTAAAAAGCCTGCGACACTCGAGGAGTTGAGATCATGTCGACAGAAGCATGATGAATCAATGAGGAAATACATCCAAAGGTGGAACATCATCAAAAACTCGGCAGAAAATATATCTGACGAGAGAGCGATAGACGCATTTGTTGCAGGAGTTCGACGAGGAGATTTTGTGGAGGACTTGGGAAGAACTAACCCAAGGACAGTATCAACATTAATGGAAATAGCAAACAGATGGTCAGATGGCGAGGATGCTGTGCATAATAAACGACACAAGTCACCAGAGGAGGACCGCAGTCGAAATTTTCAAAATAGACGACGATTTTCTCGACAATTTTCGGGATATGATGCACCTGGCCAAATTTCTGCTGGGTTTCGAGCGAGCGCTAGAGCGAGCAATAGAGATGAGTATCAAAGGAGCAACGAGCAGCGAGGCGACAATAGAGATGATTCCCGAAACAATAGGCCAAACAATGGACCTAGGTTTCAGAGACCCTTTGTGTCCCCTGAGAATATGATGAACGGCCCATGCCAGATACATTTTTATGTCGACAATAACGGGAAGAGGCAGTCGGGGCATTTGCAGAAGGACTGCCGGAACTTTCAAGCAATGATGAGATTCGCCGGACAAGCCAACGCTCAGGCAGCGAAACCCTCAGGGACCTAGGAGTGAGATCCACTTACCACCTCCTCCCGCAATTACGGGACGAAAATCGACATCAGCTCAGAATTGCGGCAGCACCAGCACCACCACCTTACGTTGATCCCAACTCACATGGAGCGGTCTCGATGATTCAGAAAGGCAGGCCATCCAACAGAGCGCAGAAGGTAATCTCGCGATAGGTGTTCATGGCAGAGAAGATGCCTCCACCAACACGAGTACCTCAATTGGTCGGGACAAGATATTGGCTTCACAATTGCGGATCACCCGGCAAGTTCCTCGACCGGGCGTCAGCACTCATCTTACCATAATTGCAGGATTCGACGTATCCCGAGTATTTATTGATGGAGGTAGTAGTCTAAACCTTATGTACGCAGATACACTAAGGAAGATGAACATATCCTTGGCAAACTTAAAGCCAACGGACACACGTTTCCACGGTATCACGCCAGAAAAAACAAGCTACCCATTGGGGAAGATCAATCTCGATGTTCAGTTTGGCACTCGAGAGAATTAAAGGATAGAGAGGCTGGAGTTTGAAGTCGTGGATTTCCCATCACAATATCACGCTTTGTTGGGGCGCCCAGCATATGCCAGGTTTATGGCGGTACCACATTACACATACTTGTTGTGGAGGATGCCTGGACCCAAGGGGCCAATCACAGTAAAAGGGAGCTTCGCGTTAGCCGATAAATGTGACAAGGATTTTCATCGACTTTCGGAAACCTTCGGGATGCAAGCAGTACATGGCATCAAGGCTTACGACCGATTACGATGTGTTGCCAGATGTAGGGAGACCTAATAAGGAATCAACTTTTAATACTGCAAAGGATTCAAAGGAAGTACAGATCCACCCGACAGATCCGAAGAAAACGACGTCCATCACGACAAATATGGACCTCGCATAGGAAAGCGCGCTCATCGAGTTCCTCCGTGAGCACTGGAAAATCTTCGCATGGTGTCCAGCTGATATGCCAGGAGTACCCAGGGAACTCGCCGAGCACCACCTAAGTTTGGATCCAATAGCAAGACCAATCAAACAATCCTTGCGACGTTTTTCATAACCAAACCGCAAGGCTATGCTGTCAGAAATTGATAGACTCAGAGAAGCTGGTTTCATCAAGGAATTGCATACAGAAGCCACATGGGTAGCCAACCCAGTGATGGTGCCGAAGAAAAACACAAAAGTCATTCGCATGTGCGTCGACTTCACGTGTCTCAATAAACATTGTCCAAAGGATCACTTTCCCCTACCGAGGATCGATCAAATCATCGACTCCACGGCAGGATGTGAACGTCTTTCCTTCCTGGATGCTTACTCTGGCTATAACCAGATCAGATTGAAAGAAGAAGACGAGGTCAAAACAGCGTTCATCACACCCTACGGCGTGTTCTGCTATCGAACAATGCCCTTCGGTTTGAAAAACGCGGGAGCAACGTATCAGCGGATGATGCATAAGTGCTTAGCAACACAGATCGGGAAAAACGTACAAGTATACATCGATGACGTCATCATAACGTCAAAAAAGGGGGACACGTTGATCCAAGACTTGAAGGAAACTTTTGACAATCTCGATAAATACTGTCTCAAGTTGAACCCGACAAAGTGTTCTTTTGGCGTCCCTGCAGGAGAACTTCTCGGGTTCTTAGTTTCGGCAAGAGGGATTGAAGCAAATCCCGAAAAATTCAGGCCATCGTAACAATGAGAAAGCCAACAAAGTTGAAAGAAATACAGCATTAATCAGAGTCGTAGCTTTAAGCGGATTCATCGCCAGGTTGGGAGAAAAGGCGTTACCGTTTTACGCCTTGATCAAACAGGGAGAAGTTCCAGTGGAACGAAGAAGCGACAGAGCCTTTGAGGATCTCAAACGCAAAATCTCGACACCACCAATCCTGGTGGCGCCGAAAGAGAAGGAACCTTTGTTGCTATACATTGCGGCCACACCTCAGGTGGTAAGCACGGTACTTGTCGTTGAAAGAGAGGAAGAAGGAAAACTTCATGGAGTACAAAGGCCGGTATACTTCGTCAGCGAAGTTTTATCGCCGTCAAAATAGAGGTATCCTTAGTATCAAAAGCTAGCATATGGAGTGTTTACAACCGCAAGAAAATTGCGGCACTATTTTTCGGCACACCCGATAATAGTGGTCAATGAGGCGCCCTTGTCCAATATACTCAACAATCCAGAAGCTACGGGTCGTGTCTCCCTTTGGGGAATAGAACTTTCCCTCGGGACATCACGTATGAAAAAAGAAAAGCAATAAAGTCGCAGATTCTACCAGACTTCATCGCGGAGTGGATGGAGCTACAAAATACAGGACCTCCGGATTTATCGAGAACTTGGACTATGAACTTCGACGGATCCAAGAGATTAGAGGGAGCTGGAGCAGGCGTGATACTAATATCACCCGAGGGCGACAAGCTGAAGTATGTCTTGAGGATGACGTTCCCAAACGCATCCAACAATGAGGCAGAATATGAAGCTCTCATACATGGGATGAAGATGGCGAAAGCTTGTGGCGCAACTCGACTAAAAATCTTTGGCGACTCGCAATTGGTGGCTCAGCAAGTCATGAACCAATGTGATGCAATCAATGACAGTATGATAGCATACAAGGAAGTGTACAATGAGCTAGAGAAATTGTTTGATGGGTGCGAAGTAAACCACATCAGCAGGTTGAGCAATGATGAAGCCGACGTTCTCGCAAACATCGGGTCACAATGCCTCGCAATTCCACCAGGCGTATTCTGGGAAGAGATAGCAGAGAGATCTACGAAGTCCACAAAACCAAAAAAGAAGGAGAAAGACAAGAAACCCTCGGGGGCTACTAAGGAAGCACCAGAGGAAGAAGAAGAAGAGGAACAGGACTTGGTGATGATGGTGCAGATACCTTGGATGCAGGTCTATATATCATACATTTTAAAACAGGAGATACCCGACGATCCAGTGGAAGCAAGGCGAGTTATTAGACGATCAAAAGCCTTTACTGTGATTAAAGGGGAGTTATACAAACGAAGCATTTCGGGAGTACTACAAAGGTGTGTTACACCCGAAGAAGGAAGGATGATCCTAAAAGACGTGCACGAGGGAATCTGCGGCCACCACCAAGCAGTCGACATTGCCAAGGTTTTCGAGCCGGATTTTATTGGTTGACAGCAATAGAGGATGCAAAGGAGATAGTACGAACTTGCGACGCGTGCCAGAGATTTGCCGCCAAACCTCACTCTCCGGCGGCAGAACTGATGCCAATACCATTGTCTTGGCCCTTTGCTCAATGGGGCCTCGATATGGTAGGAAAGTTACATAAAGCTTCGCCAGGAGGATACGAGTATATGCTCGTCGCTGTCGACAAATTCACCAAGTGGATAGAGGCCAAGCCGATAAATTCACCAGATGGAGCGTCTGTCGTCAAATTCGTGAAAAGCATCGTCTTAAGGTTGGAGTGCCCAATAGCATCGTCACGGACAATGGTAGCAACTTTACATCCAAGGAATTCAAGGCGTATTGTGCAGAGGTAGGCATCAAACTACACTTTGCATCAGTTGCGCACCCGCAAACCAATGGGCAAGTCGAAAAAGCCAATGGCATTATTTGCACCACTGGAGAAAGCTCGACACACCTGGCCAGAGGAGCTACCGAGTGTATTGTGGAGTATTCGAACAACACCAAATACAGCGACACAGGAAACTCTGTTTTTTCTGGTCCATGGAGCTGAGGCAGTGTTACCAACTGAAATAGAGCATGACTCGCCAAGAGTCACAGAATACGACGAAGAAACTTCAAAAAGAGCACTGGAGGACGATGTCGACACACTCGACGAAGCTCGAGATGAAGTACTATCACGGGTTACCAAGTATCAGCAAGACTTGAAGAACTATCATAGTCGACGAGTGAGACCAAGATCCTTCCAAGTGGGAGATTTAGTCCTACGACTCAATCAAAAGAGTACCGAGAAACTCGAGTCACCATGGCTTGGTCCTTGCATTGTCACGGAAGTCATCGAAGGAGGAGCATACAGAATAAAGGATAAGAAGACAGGGGTTCCCGAGAAAAACCCCTGGAACGTGGCACAGCTAAGGCGTTTTTACGCTTAGTGTCGAAATATAGTCCTCCTTGTAAAAAATACAATGTACTGAAACACCCGCGAGTTTTCAGACGCACTCTTTTCCTTTTTCGGGGCACCGAGTGGGGCCGGGAAAGGTTTTTAACGAGGCGGGCTCGCGGGGCTGCAATATAATAAAGATAGTTGAGATACATATTTCTTCGACAGGCTCGGGAGCTTATGCTTCAGACTTGCAATATATATATTTCCGAAAAATATTTCGCCTTGGTGCACAAACACCTCGCAAAATAAACAAAGATACAAGATAGTGATCAACAACAAAGTCACGGGGGCTCGTACCCGCAAATATAGCATACCCAATACAACTTAGTTGCCTTGGTTCAAAACCTCGCACATACAATATAGAAATTCGCCACCACAACACCCGGAGGCGTGATTTATGGGCTTTACAATATAGAATATATTTACAACATACAAGAAACAATTCTTGAGAAAAATTCAAAGAAAAAGAAAAGTCAATGATGGCCTAGTATATTATCTATGGTCATCCGATTTGAAGTACGAGTACTATGTTCAGCATAGCTGCCTTTTACGAAGAACTCAGAATCCATCCGAAGAAGTTCATCCATCATATCTTCGGCTACAGGGGTTACATAATCGTCAATTTTGCTAACATCCCTTTTCTTCTTCGCCATCTTCGCCAAGCATTTGGTGAAAATTTGGCTCATGTCAAACTTAGGATGGCAGATTTTGATCATCATCATAGCAAACCTGGCACCAGCAGAGAGCTGCGCCCGAACAAAGCCATGGATTTTCGGAGCATCTCGAAATTTCTCCATTAATCCAAGAAGAGTATCGGGTGTTTCGTTCCGAGGAAACATCGTCTTGTAAACCAAAGATAATGTTCTAGTACAGAAATCCAAGAAATCGCGAACCTGACAGGCGCGGTCTTGAAATCTGACAATTTGTCGGGTCCGTTCTGGGGTGGCCCAGAACAGACAACCATGATCAAGGGAAAGATTGACGAGAAGGTTGGTCCTCATGTTTACCCTTTCATCTTCAGCCGCAGCATCAAGAAAGGAACCTATTTGATGAGATACAGTAGAAAGATAGAAGAAGCTTTGGTTTGAATAAAATACCGGATATATCAGCAGCGGCCTCATTCATCAATTCAAGCATGGAATTCTCTCGAGAAGTTGCTTTCTCAGCTTCAGAAACGGCGGCTTCTTTGGCAGCCATAGCCTCTTGAGCTTGTTGAAGAGCAATTTTTTCAGCTTCGGAGGCCTGGCGAGATTTTTCCATCATCACAAGTGTTTGCCTCTTTGCGTATTGAAGCTGCTGTCGAAGTTCTTCCAAATCTTGTGACAAACTCTCACTCGAGGAATTTTCACCAAGCTCAGTATTAATGAGAACTTTCTTCGAGTGGGAAGAAGTAGGCAAAACATCGGAAGGAGCATGAGTTGGAGTATAGTTATCAAATATCAACTGAAATTAAAAAGGGTCGACATCAATCATCAAGCAAAATAGAATTCCATTGATTTTCAGAATAATTACAAGACATTACAATGGATCTAGTGAGAAAGGTGTCGCCAAAAACTAGTTTGGCGACAGCATCAAAAGGAAGAAGAGAAGAGAAAAAAAAGGGGGGTAGGAAAGACAAGGCGGTCTACTGGACCTCCGGTTTGGATGAACTTGGAGCCGGAGTTGGCTTGCACCCAAGATAGGCGAGGACCTTCTTCGAATTTGGTTTTGCAGCCTTGATTAGCGACTGCCACTTTTTGGTCTCCATCTCTTGCGTGTAGCCAACCTTGGTCCAGTCGATGTCCTGTTGGCTATCGGCAACTAAAGCGATGGTACTCTCCACGCCAACCTTCAAACTTTCTTGGCGAAGCTTGAGCCAAAGGTTTTCGGCAGTAGTGAAGCACTTGGCGAGGGCAAGGAACGGCGTGGGTTGCTCCTTTTTCGGGAAGAAGTAGGGATAAAGCCGCGACAACCCCGCTTCAGCTTCGGCAAGACCGTCGTGTGCCTCGTCTCCATGAATCTCCAGAAGTGAAAGAGCATCAAGAAGAGGATCATTTTCGGGATTACTAAGCTCATATTCTTGACCCGTCTTTCCTGATAAGACAAAAGTTTATCGATAAGCAAGCAAGATAGGAGAAGTTCGAAGCAGACAAAATAGATTGGGTACTTACTGACGAAACGACGACTTTGCGACGCTAGGCGCTTGATAATCGCCTCCTCGCGAGCAGATTGATCAGAAATGTGCTCGCTTAGAGAGTTTTCCGCCTTATGAAGTCTCTTTCGAAGATCTTCGACGGTGGCGGCCTCTGCCTTAGCCTTTTTGGCATCTGCTTCAGCTTCCTTGCGAGCTTTTTCACTTTGCTCCAGTTTGAGAGCAAGTGTGTCAGCACGATTTTTAGCTTCCGCAAGATCGGCTGAAAAAGCAATCGACAATATTGAATATGGCGACAAGAGTTAAGAGGAATGAAAGGCAATTGAAAAAAGATAGCAAGATAATACCTTTCAGCTGGTTGGACAGATCACGGTACCCGACGAATTGGGTACCGAGGCGAAAGAACTCCTTCATCAAAGGCTACAGAAACCAAAAGAAAGAAAAGTCAAAATATAGTGCGGGAAAAAGTTCAGAGGTAACTGATACGTCTCAAACGTATCTATAATTTCTTATGTTCCATGCTACTTTTATGATGATACTCACATGTTTTATACACATTATATGTCATTATTATGCATTTTCCGGCACTAACCTATTAACGAGATGCCGAAGAGCCAGTTCTGTTTTTCTGCTGTTTTGGTTTCAGAAATCCTAGTAAGGAAATATTCTCGGAATTGGACGAAATCAACGCCCGGGGGCCTATTTTCACACGAAGCTTCCAGAGACCTAGGGAGACGGTGGGGCCACGGGCGCCGCCACAATTGGGCGGCGCGGCCCGGCGGCCCGCGTGTGGGGCCCCCGTGACTCCTCGACTCGCCCTTCCGCCTACTTAAAGTCTTCGTCGCGAAACCCCCAGCGAGAGCCACGATACGGAAAACCTTCCAGAGCGCGCCGCCAATCCCATCTCGGGGGATTCAGGAGATCGCCTCCGGCCCCTGCCGGAGAGGGGAATCATCTCCCGGAGGACTCTACACCGCCATGGTCGCCTCCGGATTGATGAGTGAGTAGTTCACCCTGGACTATGGGTCCATAGCGGTAGCTAGATGGTCGTCTTCTCCTCATTGTGCTTCATTGTCGGGTCTTGTGAGCTGCCTAACATGATCAAGATCATCTATCTGTAATGCTATATGTTGTGTTTGTTGGGATCCGATGGATAGAGAATACTATGTTATGTTGATTATCAATCTATTACCTATGTGTTGTTTATGATCTTGCATTCTCCGTTATTAGTAGAGGCTCTGGCCAAGTTTTTGCTCTTAACTCCAAGAGGGAGTATTTATGCTCGATAGTGGGTTCATGCCTCCATTAAATCTGGGACAGTGACAGAAAGTTCTAAGGTTGTGGATGTGCTTGTTGACTCCTACTGGTTCGATAAACCTTGGTTTCTTACTGAGGGAAAACTTGCTGCTGTACTCATCATACCTTCCTCTTGGGGTTCCCAACGGACGAGTGCTTTACCGTCACAAGGAAGCTTCTTTCTGGCGACGTTGATCCCACGTCAACTCCCATGTCAGCAGCTCTTTTTCTGGCGCCGTTGCTTGAGATCAAGACACGCTGCAGGGGAGTCTTCACAATCCAATCTCTTTACTTTGTTTTTGTCTTGCTTTACTTTATTTACTACTTTGTTTGCTGCACTAAATCAAAACACAAAAAAATTAGTTGCTAGTTTTATTTTATTTACTATCTTGTTTGCTATATCAAAAACACACAAAAAATTAGTTACTTGCATTTACTTTATCTAGTTTACTTTATTTACTATTGCTAAAATGAATACTCCTGAAAATACTAAGTTGTGTGACTTCACAACCACAAATAATAATGATTTCTTATGCACACCTATTGCTCCACCTACTACAGCAGAATTCTTTGAAATTAAACCACTGAAATCTTGTTATGCGAGAGCAATTTTCTGGTGTTAGTTCTGATGATGCTGCTGCCCATCTCAATAATTTTGTTGAACTTTGTGAAATGCAAAAGTATAAAGATGTAGATGGTGACATAATAAAATTAAAATTGTTCCCTTTCTCACTAAGAGGAAGACCTAAAGATTGGTTGCTATCTGCCTAAGAATAGTATTGATTCATGGACTAAATGCAAGGATACTTTTATTGGTAGATATTATCCCCCTACTAAAATTATATCTTTGAGGAGTAGCATAATGAATTTTAAACAATTGGATACTGAGCATGTTGCACAAGCATGGGAAAGAATGAAATCTTTGGTTAAAAATTACCCAACCCATGGACTGGCTACTTGGATGATTATCCAAACCTTTTATGCAGACTGAATTTTTCTTCGCGGAACCTATTGGATTCAGCTGCTGGAGGTACCTTTATGTCCATCACTCTTGGTGAAGCAACAAAGCTTCTTGATAATATGATGATTAATTACTCTGAATGGCACACGGAAAGAGCTCCACAAGGTAAGAAGGTAAATTCTGTCGAAGAAACCTCTTCCTTGAGTGATAAGATTGATGCTATTATGTCTATGCTTGTGAATGATAGGACAAATATTGATCCTAATAATGTTCCGTTAGCTTCATTGGTTGCACAAGAAGAACATGTTGATGTAAACTACATTAAAAATAATAATTTCAACAACAATGCTTACCGGAACAATTCTAGTAACAACTATAGGCCATATCCTTATAATAATGGCAACGGCTATGGTAATTCTTATGGGAATTCTTACAACAATAATAGGAATACACCCTCTGGATTTGAAGCTATGCTTAAAGAATTTATTAGTACACAAACTGCTTTTAACAAATCTGTTGAAGAAAAGCTTGGGAAAATTGATATACTTGCTTCTAAAGTCGATAGTCTTGCTGCTGATGTTTATCTTTTGAAATTGAAAGTTATGCCTAATAGGGATAATGAAAATAAAATTGTTACTACAGAAAATGCCATCCAAGTTAGAATTAATGAGAATATAAGATTAATGGCTGAACTGCATGCTAGGTGGGAAAGAGAAGAAAATGAAAAACTAGCTAAAGAGAATAATATAGCTAAAGTTTGGACTATTACTACCACTAGCAATGCTAATGCTACACATGTTGCTGCACCTCCTACTAATAATGTTAAAAGAATTGGTGTTGGCAATGTTTCCACTTCTAATGCAAAGCGCGAAAAACTGCCTGAAACTGCTAAAACTGCTGAAACTGCCTGTGATAAAACTGCTGAAATTTTTTCCAACATTGGGGATAATGATCCCATTGCTTTAGATTATAATGGTTTGGATTTTGATGATTGTCATATCTCTGAAGTTATAAAGTTCTTACAAAAACTTGCTAAGAGTCCTAATGCTAGTGCTATAAATTTGGCTTTCACGAAACATATTACAAATGCTCTCATAAAAGTTAGAGAAGAGAAACTAAATCGCGAAACTTCTATTCCTAGGAAGTTAGAAGATGGTTGGGAGCCCATCATTAAGATGAAGGTCAATGACTTTGATTGTAATGCTTTATGTGATCTTGGTGCAAGTATTTCTGTTATGCCTAAGAAAATTTATGATATGCTTGACTTGCCATCATTGAAAAATTGTTATTTGGATGTTAATCTTGCTGATAATTCTACGAAGAAACCTTTGGGGAGAGTTGATAATGTTCGCATTACCGTTAACAATAACCTTGTCCCCGTTGATTTTGTTATCTTGGATATTGAATGCAATGCATCTTGTCCCATTATATTGGGAAGACCTTTTCTTCGAACTGTTGGTGCTATCATTGATATGAAGGAAGGTAATGTTAAATATCAATTTCCTCTCAGGAAAGGTATGGAACACTTCCCTAGAAAGAATGAAGTTACCTTTTGATTCTATTATTAGAACAAATTATGATGTCAATGCTTCATCTCTTGATAATACTTGATACACACTTTCTGCGCCTAGCTGAAAGGCGTTAAAGAAAAGCGCTTATGGGAGACAACCCATGTTTTTACTACAATACTTTTGTTTTATATTTGAGTCTTGGAAGTTGTTTACTACTGTAGCAACCTCTCCTTATCATAGTTTTATTGCATTGTTGTGCCAAGTAAAGTCTCTAATAGAAGGATGATACTAGATTTGGATTACTGCGCAGAAACAGTTTTCTTTGCTGTCACGATTCTGGGTCTAATTCTCTGTAGGTAACTCAGAAAATTATGCCAATTTACGTGAGTGATCCTCAGATAAGTACGCAACTTTCATTAGTTTTAAGTTTTCTCATCTGAGCAAGTCTGGTGCCTGTTAAAAATACGTCTTTACGAACTGTTCTGTTTTGACAGATTCTGCCTTTTATTTTGCATTGCCTGTTTTGCCATGCTTGATGGATTTTTCGATTCCATTGACTTTCAGTAGCTTTGTGCAATGTCCAGAAGTATAAAGAATGATTGTGTCACCTCTGAATATGTGAATTTTGATTATGCACTAACCCTCTAATGAGTTTGTTTTGAGTTTGGTGTGGAGGAAGTTTTCAAGGATCAAGAGAGGAGGATGATATACACTATGATCAAGGAGAGTGAAAGCTCTAAGCTTGGGGATGCCCGGTGGTTCACCCCTGCATATATCAAGAAGACTCAAGCGTCTAAGCTTGGGGATGCCCAAGGCATCCCCTTCTTCATCGACAACATTATCAGGTTCCTCTAGTGAAACTATATTTTTATTCCATCACATCTTATGTACTTTGCTTGGAGCGTCTGTTGTTTTTGTTTTTGTTTTGTTTGAATAAAATGGATCCTAGCATTCATTGTGTGGGAGAGAGACACGCTCCGCTGTTGCATATGGACAAATATGTCCTTAGGCTTTACTCATAGTATTCATGGCGAAAGTTTCTTCTTCGTTAAATTGTTATATGGTTGGAATTGGAAAATGATATATGTGGTAATTGGTATAATATCTTGAATAATGTGATACTTGGCAATTGTTGTGCTCATATTTAAGCTCTTGCATCATATACTTTGCACTTATTAATGAAGAAATACATAGAGCATGCTAAAATCTGATTTGCATGTTTGGTCTCTCTAAGGTCTAGATAATTTCTAGTATTGAGTTTGAACAACAAGGAAGACGGTATAGAGTCTTATAATGTTTACAATATGTCTTTTATGTGAGTTTTGCTGCACCGCTTCATCCTTGTGTTTGTTTCAAATAACTTTTCTAGCCTAAACCTTGTATCGAGAGGAATACTTCTCATGCATCCAAAATCCTTGAGCCAACCACTATGCCATTTGTGTCCACCATACCTACCTACTACATGGTATTTCTCCGCCATTCCAATGTAAATTGCTTGAGTGCTACCTTTAAAATTTCCATTCTTTATCTTTGCAATATATAGCTCATGGGACAAATAGCTTAAAAACTATTGTGGTATTGAATATGTACTTATGCACTTTATCTCTTATTAAGTTGCTTGTTGTGCGATAACCATGTTTCTGGGGACGCCATCAACTACTCTTTTGTTGAATATCATGTGAGTTGCTATGCATGTCCGTCTTGTCTGAAGTAAGGGAGATTTACCACTCATTTAATGGTTAGAGCATGCATAATGTTAGAGAAGAACATTGGACCGCTAACTAAAGCCATGAATCATGGTGGAAGTTTCAGTTTTGGACATATATCCTCGATCTCATATGAGAACATTAATTGTTGCTACATGCTTATGCATTAAAGAGGAGTCCATTATCTGTTGTCTATGTTGTCCCGGTATGGATGTCTAAGTTGAGAATAATCAAAGCGAGAAATCCAATGCGAACTTTCTCCTTAGACCTTTGTACAGGCGGCATAGAGGTACCCCTTTGTGACACTTGGTTAAAACATGTGTATTGCGATGATAATCCCGGTAATCCAAGCTAATTAGGACAAGGTGCGGGCACTATTAGTATACTATGCATGAGGCTTGCAACTTGTAAGATATAATTTACATAACACATATGCTTTATTACTACCGTTGACAAAATTGTTTCTTGTTTTCAAAACTAAAGCTCTAGCACAAATATAGCAATCAATGCTTCCCTCTGCGAAGGGCCATTCTTTTACTTTTATGTTGAGTCAGTTCACCTATTTCTCTCCACCTCAAGAAGCAAACACTTGTGTGAACTGTGCATTGATTCCTACATACTTGCATATTGCACTTGTTATATTACTTTACATTGACAATATCCATGAGATATACATGTTACAAGTTGAAAGCAACCGCTGAAACTTCATCTTCCTTTGTGTTGCTTCAATACCTTTACTTTGAATTATTGCTTTATGAGTTAACTCTTATGCAAGACTTATTGATGCTTGTCTTGAAGTACTATTCATGAAAAGTCTTTGCTTTATGATTCAATTGTTTACTCATGTCATTTACCATTGTTTCAAATCGCTGCATTCATTACATGTGCTTACAATAGTATTGATCAAGATTATGTTGGTAGCATTGTCACTAAGAAATTATCTTTGTTATCGTTTACCTACTCGGGACGAGTAGCTAAGGGATGCTTGATACGTCTCAAACGTATCTATAATTTCTTATGTTCCATGCTACTTTTATGATGATACTCACATGTTTTATACACATTATATGTCATTATTATGCATTTCCCACTAACCTATTAACGAGATGTGAAGAGCCAGTTGCTATTTTGCTGTTTTTGGTTTGAAATCCTAGTAAGGAAATATTCTCGAATTGGACGAAATCAACGCCCAGGGGCCTATTTTCACAAGCTTCCAGAAGACCTAGGAGACGGAAGTGGGGCCACGGGCGCCGCCACAATAGGCGGCGGCCAGGGGGCCCGCGCGGCCCGGCGTGTGGGGCCCCGTGACTCCTCCGACTCTGCCCTTCCGCCTACTTAAAGTCTTCGTCGCGAAACCCCTAGTACCGAGAGCCACGATACGGAAAACCTTACTGAGACGCCGCCGCCGCCAATCCCATCTCGGGGATTCAGGAGATCGCCTCCGGCACCCTGCCGGAGAGGGGAATCATCTCCCGGAGGACTCTACACCGCCATGGTCGCCTCCGGATTGATGAGTGAGTAGTTCACCCCTGGACTATGGGTCCATAGCAGTAGCTAGATGGTCGTCTTCTCCTCATTGTGCTTCATTGTCGGGTCTTGTGAGCTGCCTAACATGATCAAGATCATCTATCTGTAATGCTATATGTTGTGTTTGTTGGGATCCGATGGATAGAGAATACTATGTTATGTTGATTATCAATCTATTACCTATGTGTTGTTTATGATCTTGCATGCTCTCCGTTATTAGTAGAGGCTCTGGCCAAGTTTTTGCTCTTAACTCCAAGAGGGAGTATTTATGCTCGATAGTGGGTTCATGCCTCCATTAAATCTGGGATAGTGACAGAAAGTTCTAAGGTTGTGGATGTGCTGTTGCCACTAGGGATAAAACATTGATGCTATGTCCGAGGATGTAGTTATTAATTACATTACGCACCATACTTAATGCAATTGTCTGTTGTTTGCAACTTAATACTGGAAGGGGTTCGGATGATAACCTGAAGGTGGACTTTTTAGGCATAGATGCATGCTGGATAGCGGTCTATGTACTTTGTCGTAATGCCCAATTGAATCTCACAATATTCATCATATCATGTATGTGCATTGTCATGCTCTCTTTATTTGTCAATTGCCCAACTGTAATTTGTTCACCCAACATGCTATTTATCTTATGGGAGAGACACCTCTAGTGAACTGTGGACCCCGGTCCATTCTTTTAATCGAATACAATCTACTGCAATACTTGTTTTACTGTTTTGTGCAAATAATCATCATCCACACTATACATCTAATCCTTTGCTACAGCAAGCCGGTGAGATTGACAACCTCACTGTTTCGTTGGGACAAAGTACTTTGGTTGTGTTGTGCAGGTTCCACGTTGGCGCGGAATCCCTGGTGTTGCGCCGCACTACACTCCGTCACCAACAACCTTCAACGTGCTTCTTGACTCCTACTGGTTCGATAAACCTTGGTTTCTTACTGAGGGAAAACTTGCTGCTGTACTCATCATACCTTCCTCTTGGGGTTCCCAACGGACGAGTGCTTTACCGTCACAAGGAAGCTACTTTGGCGACGTTGATCCCACATCAACTCCCACGTCAGCAGTAACATGAGAAAGAAGCAACAAACAAAAGAGTAATGAATCAAACTTACGTCATTCAGTGAAGAAGTCGTGAAACCACCACTTAATTGGGTGGGTTCTTCGACTTTTCTTGAGGAGGCGAAGTTTCTTCTACCTCAGGATGAGCATCCGACACAACTAAAGTACGTGACGTACTCGTCCGAGCAGCCACGTCAATAGGCGGATTTTCTTTCTCGTCGTCGCTACAATAAAACGTCGACAGTATAAGCAAAACGACGACAAGTATTGTGCAAGAAACAACAAAGGATAGTGACTTACGAACTGACGAGGGCATCCACAAAAGGGTCGAAAGCTTTCTTTCCTTATGTGGGAGCAACTTCTTCGGCAGCTTTGGAAGTGCCAGTGTCGACAACTTCAAGCCTTTTTCTTTTGTTTCGCGGGGAAGCAGCAGAAGGAAGGGATTGTGTTGACTCGCTGATGACCCACAAGTATAGGGGATCACGATAGTCTTCGAGGGTAGTATAACCTAAATTTATTGATTCGACACAAGGGGAGGTAAAGAATACTTATAAGCCTTAACAACTGAGTTGTCAATTCAGCTGCACCTGGAAAAGCACTAGCAACAGGGGTGATGTGAAAGTAGCAGTAATATGAGAGCAGTAGTAATAGTAACACAGCAGCAGTAATAGTAACACAGAGGTAATATGATGACATGTAGAACAAGTATTTGATGATGAAATATGGACCGGGGTTCCCAGCTACACTAGTGGTAACTCTCCAATAAGTGACAAGTGTTGGGTGAACAAATTACAGTTGGGCAATTGATAGGAATCAAAGCATTAAGATAGAACATCAGGCTTATTAATTATGTAGGCATGTTTTCCGTATATAGTCGTACGTGCTCGCAATGAGAAACTTGCACAACATCTTTTGTCCTACCAGCCGGTGGCAGCCGGGCCTCAAGGGAAACTACTGGATATTAAGGTACTCCTTTTAATAGAGTACCGGAGCAAAGCATTAACACACCGTGAAAACATGTGATCCTCACATCACTACCATCCCCTCCGGTTGTCCCGATTTCTGTCACTTCGGGGCCATTGGTTCCGGACAGTGACATGTGCATACAACTTGTAGATACAATCTAAGCAACAATATAGAGCTCAAATCTAAGATCATGCCACTCGGGCCCTAGTGACAAGCATTAAGCATAACAAGATTGCAGCAACAATAACTTCACAAACTTTATAGATAGACTAATCATAATGTATCATCCATCGGATCCCAACAAACACAACACCGATTACATCAGATGAATCTCAATCATGTAAGGCAGCTCATGAGACCATTGTATTGAAGTACATGGGGGAGATACCGACATAGCTACTGCTAGAACCCGTAGTCCATGGGGGAACTACTCACGGAGCATGATGGAGGCGGTGGCGTCGATGGAGATGGCTTCCGGGGCACTTCCCTCCGGGTGCCGGAACAGAGTTCTGTCCCCGAATTGGAGTTTCGATGGCGGCGGCGCCCGGAGTCTTTCGGAGTTTCGTCAATTGGTACGGTGTTTTTAGGTCGAAAAGGATTTTATAGGCGAAGAGGCGCGAGGGGGCTGGGGGCTCCACACCATAGGGTGGCGCGGGCCCAGGCCAGGCCGCGCCGCCCTATGGTCTGGTGGCCCTCTGGCCCTCTCCGACTCTTCTTCGGTGTTCTGGAGCCTTCCGGGAAAAATAGGAGGTTTGGCGTTGATTTCGTCCAATTCCGAGAATATTGCCCGAACAGCCTTTGGGAACCAAAAAGCAAAACAGGAACCGGCACTTGGCATCTTGTTAATAGGTTAGTTCCGGAAAACGCATGAAATCATCATAAAGTGCAAGCAAAACATGTAAGTATTGTCATAAAACAAGCATGGAACAACAGAAATTATGGATACGTCGGGGACGTATCAGCATCCCCAAGCTTAGTTCCTGCTCGTCCCGAGCAGGTAAACGATAAAAAGAATAATTTCTGTAGTGACATGCTACTTACATAACCTTGATCATACTATTACAAAGCATATGGAATGAATGAAGTGACTCAAGGCAATGATCTATAGTTGCTAACAAATAGATAACATATAGCAAAACTTTTCATGAAGAGTACTTTCAAGGCAAGTATCAAAATTCTTGCATAAGAGTTAACTCATAAAGCAATAGATTCAAAGTAAAGGCATCGAAGCAACACAAAGGAAGATATAAGTTTCAGCGGTTGCTTTCAACTTTCAATATGCATATCTCATGGATAATTGTCAACACAAAGTAATATGATGAATGCAAATATGCAAGTATGTAAGAATCAATGCACAGTTAACACAAGTGTTTGCTTCTAAGGTGGGAGGAAATGGGTAAACTGACTCAACATAAAGTAAAAGAATGGTCCTTCAAAGAGGAAAGCATCGATTGCTATATTTGTGCTAGAGCTTTGGTTTTGAAAACATATAGAGAGCATAAAAAGTAAAATTTTGAGAGGTGTTTGTTGTTGTCAACGAATGGTAATGGGTACACTAACTACCTCGCCAACCGGACTTTCAAGAGCGGCTCCCATTTTATTTAATTTTTGTGTGGCACTCCTTCCAACCTTTCTTTCACAAACCATGGCTAACCGAATCCTCGGGTGCCCCAACAATCTCATACCATGAAGGAGTGCCTTTTTATTTTAGTTTTATTATGATGATGACACTCCTCCCAACCTTTGCTTACACAAGCCATGGCTAACCGAATCCTTCGGGTGCCGTCCAACAATCACATACCATGGAGGAGTGTCTATTTAGTTTGATTAATTTGGGACTGGGAATCCCATTGCCAGCTCTTTTTGCAAAATTATTGGATAAGCGGATGTGCCACTAGTCCATATGAGAGTCCGTCAAAAGTAAATGACAAGGTTGAAAGCTAAACACCACATACTTCCTCATGAGCTATAAAACATTAACACAAATCAGAGGTAATAAATTTTGAATTGTTTAAAGGTAGCACTCAAGCAATTTACTTTGGAATGGCAGGAAATACCACATAGTAGGTAGGTATGGTGGACACAAATGGCATAGTGGTTGGCTCAAGGATTTTGGATGCATGAGAAGTATTCCCTCTCGATACAAGGCTTAGGCTAGCAAGGTTGTTTGAAGCAAACACAAGTATGAACCGGTACAGCAAAACTTACATAAGAACATATCGCAAGCATTATAATACTCTACACTGTCTTCCTTGTTGCTCAAACACTTTTACCAGAAAATATCTAGACCTTAAGAGAGATCAATTATGCAAACCAATTTTAACAAGCTTTACGGTAGTTCTCCACTAATAGGTTTAAACTACATGCAAAAACTTATGATCTACTTGAGAGCTCAAAACAATTGCCAAGTATCAAATTATCCAAGACATATGAGGCATTTCCTTTTCCCAACCAAATAAAGATAAATATTGTAGCTTCCAACTTTTATCATTGAACATTAAAAGTAAAACGAAGAACAAGTGTTCCTATGAAAAAGCGGAGCGTGTCTCTCTCCCAAACAAGGATAGCTAGGATCCGATCTTATTCAAACAAAACAAAACGAAAATAAACACACAGACGCTCCAAGTAAAGCACATATGATGTGACCGAATAAAAATATAGTTTCAGGGGAGGAACCTGATAAGTTGATGAAGAAGGGGATGCCTTGGGCATCCCCAAGCTTAGACGCTTGAGTCTTCTTGAAATATGCAGGGATGAACCACGGGGGCATCCCCAAGCTTAGACTTTTCACTCTTCTTGATCATATATCATCTTCCTCTCTTGACCCTTGAAAACTTCCTCCACACCAAACTCGAAACAACTCATTAGAGGGTTAGTGCACAATAAAAATTAACATATTCAGAGGTGACACAATCATTCTTAACACTTCTGGACATTGCATAATGCTACTGGACATTAGTGGATCAAAGAAATTCATCCAACATAGCAAAAGAGGCAATGCGAAATAAAAGGCAGAATCTGTCAAAACAGAACAGTTCGTATTGACGAATTTTAAAATGGCACCAGACTTGCTCAAATGAAAATGCTCAAATTGAATGAAAGTTGCGTACATATCTGAGGATCATGCACGTAAATTGGCTTAATTTTCTGAGCTACCTACAGGGAGGTGGACCCAGATTCGTGACAGCAAAGAAATCTGGAACTGCGCAGTAATCCAAATCTAGTACTTACTTTTCTATC
The DNA here is from genome assembly GCA_030979885.1 of Lolium multiflorum. Classification (NCBI taxonomy): domain Eukaryota; kingdom Viridiplantae; phylum Streptophyta; class Magnoliopsida; order Poales; family Poaceae; genus Lolium; species Lolium multiflorum. Next base: position 5,441,201 of record CM061753.1, read on the forward strand.
AAAGACTTTACTTGGCACAACAAAACACAAAACTAAGATAAGGAGAGGTTGCTACAGTAGTAAACAACTTCCAAGACACAAATATAAAACAAAGTACTGTAGCAAAATAACACATGGGTTATCTCCCAAGAAGTTCTTTCTTTATAGCCATTAAGATGGGCTCAGCAGTTTTAATGATGCACTCGCAAGAAATAGTATTTGAAGCAAAAGAGAGCATCAAGAGGCAAATCCAAAACACATTTAAGCCTAACATGCTTCCTATGAAAAGGAATCTTGTAAATAAACAAGTTCATGAAAAGCAAAGTAACAAGCATAGGAAGATAGAACAAGTGTAATTTCAACAATTTCAGCATATAGAGAGGTGTATTAGTACCATGAAAATTTCTACAACCATATTTTCCTCTCTCATAATAATTTTCAGTAGCTTCATGAACAAACTCAACAATATAGCTATCACATGCAGCATACTTTTCATGATCCACAAACATATAATTTTTATCAAGTTCAAGAATAGTGGATTTAATGCTTTCAAACTTACTTTTATTAATAATATAACAAGGTAGTTGATCATTCTCAAGAGATATGGGACTCATAGAATAAGTCAAGAACTCTCCAATCCCATTTTCATTAGTAGTACAATTAATAGTATCAAGTAACATAGGACCATCATCTAGAGATTTATCATAAACATTTGCCAAGCAAAATTCTTTAGTACCATGCATTTCGACATCAGGCACAAACAAAGCATTATCATAAGATTTATCAAAGTAGCATGGATTATCATAGATAACAGTAGCATAATTATTCTCACAAGTTTTACTCATAGGTACTATTTCAAGAGAATCCACAGGAACATAACATTCAACCTCTTCGGTAAGCATGGAGGACAATCAAATAGTGTAAGGGATAAAGAGTTACTCTCATTAGAAGGTTGGCATGGGTAGCTAATCCATTCTTCCTCCTTTTGTTCGTCGCTCTCCTCTTCTTTTTCATCCAATGAGCTTTCAGGTTCATCAATTTCCTCCTCTTTTTCATCCAATGAGCTTTCAGGTTCATCAATTTCTTCTTCCACCGGTTCCTGCAAATTGTGAGTGCATTCTTGTGCATTAATGTGTCTCTCTTTATAATCAATGATATAAGGATTATTACCGAAGCATTCTATGCAACAATTAAGGATAGAAGAGACATAATCTTTAAGGTCCTTACAAACAACACAAGTTTCATAATTCTCAACCATGAAGGATTCGATCTCAGAGGCTCCCATAAACACGACAAATTGTTCTACCTCTTCGAACCCATAATGAATATAGCAATTCCGATTATAGTTCTTAATTAAAATTCCTCACTAAAGCCACATTGAAATTTAAGATGTTTAGTATCCTGTTGAGAGCAACAGTTTATATCATGGCGTTTAAGCAAGATTTTAGCAATTGTATTCACTTTTTCTATCATAGCACTCATTACTTCACCAGCTCTTGATTTCCTATAATTATTATAACATTCTATGAGCTCCAAGTAGGTTGTTGGTTCTCCCATAACAGCAGTTTTTAATTTTTTGGTTTTTCAAATTTTTATGGATTTTTGGGTATATGAGACAAATAAAACAAGACTGAAATAAACTAGACAAAAGTAAACTAAGCAAAGTAATACTAGACAGAAATAAACTAAGCACAAATAAACTAGGCAAAAGTAAACTAAGCGAAACGAAATAAAAGAAAATAAAAACAGAGAGAGAGGTAGAGTGTACTCCCCAGTGAACTTATGAGTAGAGCTATGCCTCCCCGGCAACGGCGCCAGTCTTGATGACCCACAAGTATAGGGGATCGCGATAGTCTTCGAGGGTAGTATAACCCAAATTTATTGATTCGACACAAGGGAGGTAAAGAATACTTATAAGCCTTAACAACGAGTTGTCAATTCAGCTGCACCTGGAAAAGCACTAGCAGGGGTGATGTGAAAGTAGCATAATATGAGAGCAGTATAGTAATAGTAACACAGCAGCAGTAATAGTAAACAGAGGTAATATGATGACATGTAGAACAAGTATTTGATGATGAAATATGGACCGGGGTTCCCAGCGATCTACACTAGTGGTAACTCTCCAATAAGTGACAAGTGTTGGGTGAACAAATTACAGTTGGGCAATTGATAGGAATCAAAGCATTAAGATAGAACATCAGGCTTATTAATTATGTAGGCATGTTTTCCGTATATAGTCGTACGTGCTCGCAATGAGAAACTTGCACAACATCTTTTGTCCTACCAGCCGGTGGCAGCCGGGCCTCAAGGGAAACTCTGGATATCAAGGTACTCCTTTTAATAGAGTACCGAAGCATTAACACACCGTGAAAACATGTGATCCTCACATCACTACCATCCCCTCCGGTTGTCCCGATTTCTGTCACTTCGGGGCCATTGGTTCCGGACAGTGACATGTGCATACAACTTGTAGATACAATCTAAGCAATAATATAGAGCTCAAATCTAAGATCATGCCACTCGGGCCCTAGTGACAAGCATTAAGCATAACAAGATTGCAGCAACAATAACTTCACAAACTTTATAGATAGACTAATCATAATGTATCATCCATCGGATCCCAACAAACACAACACCGATTACATCGATGAATCTCAATCATGTAAGGCAGCTCATGAGACCATTGTATTGAAGTACATGGGGAGAGTATACCGACATAGCTACAGCTAGAACCCGTAGTCCATGGGGGAACTACTCACGGAGCATGATGGAGGCGGTGGCATCGATGGAGATGGCTTCCGGGGCACTTCCCCGTTCCGGCAGGTGCCGAACGAGTTCTGTCCCAATTGGAGTTTCACAATGGGCGCCCTGAGTCTTTCGGAGTTTCGTCAATTGGTACGGTGTTTTTAGGTCGAAAGGGATTTTATAGGCGAAGAGGCGCGGGGGGGGCACTGGGCTCCACACCATAGGGTGGCGCGGGCCCAGGCCAGGCCGCGCCTATGGTAGTGGCCCTCTGGCCCCTCTCCGACTCTTCTTCGGTGTTCGAGCCTTAGGGAAAAATAGGAGGTTTGGCGTTGATTTCGTCCAATTAAGAATATTGCCCGAACAATTTTGGAACCAAAAACAGAAAAGGACGGCACGTGGCATCTTGTTAATAGGTTAGTTCCGGAAACGCATGAAATCATCATAAAGTGCAAGCAAAACATGTAAGTATTGTCATAAAACAAGCATGGAACAACGAAATTATGGATACGTCGGGGACGTATCACTCGCCTTGATTCAACTTTTTAAGCGCAGATTATGAGAACCTGCGACTCCTCTCAGGGAGAGAAGTACCCTGGTTATCGTCAGTGACAACAGTCTGTTCTTCAAGTTCTCCATCTTCAGGAAGAGGAGGAAGAGAAGCTAAGACCGGATGGTTCTGCAGAAAAATAGCGACAAGGAAACATGCAAAGGTGTCAGTAAAAAGCAGTAGTCGATAAAGAATTCGGGAAAACAGAACATACAAGGAAAGTACCTTAGGAAGAGGATTGGCGGCGCTGTATGGTTCAACGCGGCAAGAGGATGGAATGAGATCTTTCTTGCTGAGCGACGAAATTCTTCGAATAAGCTTCTCCAAGTCTTTTACATCAAGATCCTTGGAGAGCCTATTAGCATCTCTATCGCCAGCATAAGTCCAAAGGGGATTTTTGCGAGCCTGCAGAGGATGCGCTCTAATCCTAAGGAAGTAGGCTGTGATTTGGATATCCGACAATTCCTTGCCTCGGGTATTCTGAAGCTCATAAATACGGGACATAAGGGCCTCTGTCGCCGTTTTCTCTTCTTCTGTAGCTTCAGCATCCCAAGAACGGCGGCGAAGAATCTTGGCGTTTCCATCAAAAGGGGGAATGTTGTGCTCGACAGAGTTGGCGCTTTCTTCGTGAACATAGAGCCATCTTTTGCGCCACCCTTGGACGGAGTCAGGGAATTTGACGTCAAAGTACTCGACGTCAGAGCGAACGCAGATAACAACGCCGCCTATGTTATAGGTGGCATTGTGAAACCATTACGGCGAAGGCGGAAGTGCGCTTCCACAGCCAGTTAGGAGGAACTCCGAGGAAGCATTCACGAGAGGGTAATAAAAATGGCGACATGGATGGAGTTGGGGGTCAGCTGGTGCAGATGAACCCCATAAACAAAGAGGAGGCCGCGGAGGAAATCATGGATTGGGGGGGGGGGGGGGAGAGACCACGGATGAGGTGGTCGACAAAACTAACCCCGTATTCGATTGGAGGAGAGGGGTAGCTTTCTTCACTAGGGAAGCGAATGGCGCCGTCCTTCTTCATCAGGCCCAGCTTCTTCATCAGATTGACATCTTGGTTGGAGATTTTTGATCTCTCCCACTCCAGATCTTCAGCGGCCATCTTGGATTCGGGTGTGCTGTGGCGAGTGAGCCGCGCGCGTGGTGGCATTAACGGTGGTGGTGGAGCAAATTTTTGCGCGTGAGCAAGCTCAGGAAGCACTGGGTGCAATGGAGGTTTTTGCAGAGAGAATCAGAGGTGCGGCGCGAGCGAAGGTATGAACGGAGGAAGAAGAAGGATTTATATAGGGATTTAGTGGAGCAAAGCACCATTGGATGGAGAAATCGTGCGGTGGACAATAAATTCATAACAAGGGGGTAAAACGGTAATTTTACTTCAATGGAACAGAACAGGCGCTACAGTACGTGCGCCAGGAAAAGCGGAGGACGTGTGTCCCCCACTTGCACGACGTGTCAACATGGTAGGAACTTTGGACCCACAAGGCAGGGACAGCAGTACTCGAGTTTTTCGGATACAAAGATCGTGGCTATCGTCAGCATTGAGGTCACTTTGACCAAGGGGAAAATCTCGACAAGTATGAAATAAGAAGATTGGCGGCAGGAAAATTTATCTATTACTTCGGGAGCCTTTGATCAAATACAAGTTTTCGCCCAAATGCCCGGCTACTTTGAGAAAAAGTAAAATTCGAGTATGACAACATAGAAATTGCGGGAGCCTATGATCAAACGCAAGCATTTGTTCATAGCCTCGGGGGCTACTCCCATCGGGAGCGCTGTTCGCGCACCCGATAGAGATAAAAGTTCGAGAAAGAATGACAATATAGCGACACGACGCATTAAGGTGTTGAGCCTACAACCAAGCACTAGTCCTTGGCTGTAGCCTCGGGGACTACTCCCATCGGGAACGCTGTTCGCGTGCCGATGAAATTATAAAAAGAGAAAGAAAAAGAAGAAAAAGGAGCATATTTAGTTATGTAAATAACTCTACATATACTCCCATCGGGGGAACAATATAAGTCATCCGTTGACTCAATAAAATGTGCTATTCCAGCAGCCGAATAAGCACTCGACAATATATTCTCGAAACGCCAAAGTTGCGAATAATTTCTGAATGCCGCAAAACTTTGCGAAGGTAAGACCTAGATCCGTTCGTGTGGCGTGGCGCCGTCTCTGACGTCGGTTTGCTACTTTTTCCGTATCAACAGATACGAAGAAAAATCCTAACGGACGCGTTAGGTACCCGATAAATATGACTAGGACTCGACAGAATGGTAAGACCTTAAGCGGCACCTGTCGAAGTTTACACCCGAGATCATGTCCAGGGACGTGATCTTGAAGTAGGTTTTGCGGATTGCCACTAGAGCTTAACTAGTACCGATCCGTCGGATGAACTAGCCCCAACTACCATTATCCCTGTAAAATATAGAAATTCGTATGCAAAGATATGTGGTAAAGTTCAAAGATATCGAATAAATATAAAAGTGGAGATTTTCCTTGACTCTACGACTCAAACAAAATCTCGGGGGCTACTGACATAGGCATCCCCAATGGGCCTGCCGAAGATAGTACCCGGGGTTTACTGAAGGCCCACGTATCGAAGAATAAGAAGATTCGGAAGCCCAAGATGTAGTTATGGAAAGTTAGAGTTGTAAAAGGAAGTGTAAATGTAATCTTGCGGGACGGGTGAAAACCCTCCCGGACTCGTAACTTGTGAGTCCCTCGGCTCCGCCTCCTATATAAGGGGAGTCGAGGGACAAAGAGAGGATCGAATCATTGTTTTCCCGACCCTAGCTTTTACATCGTACTCTTTTGAAACCTTCGAGATCTACTTGCCCTCTACATCCAACGAAACCCTAGTCTACTACTTGTAGGCATTGACAAGTCGATACCTTGTCAGCAGGTTTGCAGTATCATCATTGTGTGCAAGATCGGAATTAGGAAGTGCTCATCTCCAATCTGTAAGCTAGTAGAATTGTAAAATTGCCATGCATGAGCAACATGGAATAGGACGGCTCGCCCATGGAAATTCATCAAACTTATCATGCATGAGCAGGTAAAGGGGATTAACGAGTGAAAGAAAAACCAGAGGGAGGCAAACACAAACATACTTTTCAGATTTGACCAGCATGCGTTTCCATATGATGCAAATCTATCATGTAAAATACTGCATCATCGAGATAGGGGTCTTGGGGATTAAGTTAGACGAATACATAGTACTTTTTCGAGATTGTGGAATAAAAAGTATCGGACCTGAAAGTTTGAAAAGCAAACAATTGTTTTCCTAATGGAACACCATATCCATCCTGCCTAGTACCATCGAAGAGATGCTTCAGCTTGGGTGGTGGCTCATGATCTCCGGATCAGCCTCGGGAGGAGGGAGGAGGGTGGACCTAGAGATGGAGGGACGGCTGGGGTTGGGGCAAGATGGAGGAGCGGCTGGGGCGGGGTGGACCTCGAGATGGAGTGGCCGACGGCTGGGGTGGGGGTAGAGCGTCGTCTTGGAGGCCATCACCGCTCGCCGCCGCGAGGGAAGAACGGACTGCGTGAGGCTTTCCTGGGTGAGGGTGTTGAATGGGAGGCGGGGTAATCCCGTGATTGCTTTCCATATTTGAGGAGTGACATGCTCGTAAAAAAATCGTATTGATTGTGATTATAAGAAAAATATCGTAATGATTGTGGGATAATTAGGAAAGCAAAAGCGCAAAGTGAGCCAACCATCATCGACTGCAAAGACAATGGTTGAATGCAACGTTTCCTAAAAACAAATAATTTTTTAGGTAAGGAATTCTTAAGGAAACCAAGTAAGCAAATGCCCGTGATTTTGTTTCCTAATTATTTATACCATGATTGATTGATAGCATGAGCACTAAAGATGGTTATTAGATTGTTTCCTTATTATTTCATAGCGTGGTCGGTTGTTGCGGGATTGGATGTCAAACAGAGACCGTAGGATTAGATCGAACAGCCCAGATGCTCTGAATCTCCTTCACCAAACGTGTTGTATGACGTACGACCAACCGAAATATAACAGTAAAGATAACAAAGTAAATATGCAGATACATCAGATCGCTGACCGTCCAGTTTCATTTTCGGGTGCGAATCTTGTCGCGCTTCTGTGCTGCAACATCTGGTTGACGCGTTTGCTCGGTTTTTTCTTTTCAGTATGGTTTTTATTTCAATTCAGCTGATCCCGGTTTTCTTAGTGCCGTTCATTTTCCCCTCCACTGATTCGTTCTCACCGAGAGAGAGAGAGAGAGATGCAGGACGATGACCGATGAGGCGGAGGCTCGATCTCTCTCCACGGCGGCGAGCTTCGACCGGGTCCATCGAAGGGAGGAGAGGGGGGGGGTGTTGGGGGATGGAATAGGGGCAGTGGATCCTGTCCACCTCAAGTAGAAAGGCGGAAGAAGAGGTGGAGTGGCGGGCTATTCCATGATGAAGTTGCCACTGCAGAGATCACTGGATCGAGAAGGTAGGAGGAGTTCGTACCGGCAGCAGTTAGGTACGTTTCTGTTCATTCGTACCCATCTGTAGCCCGACCTGTAAGTGTCACGGTGTATTCAGAATTCAGATGGCTGAATGCTGGATTTTGCATTGTTATTCCCCGGATCCAGCTCACTATCTTCCTAAGTTCTCTTTACACGGGGATGAATGGTGGCGAAATTCATCGGTGCGGAAAGAATTTCTCCCGAACTTCATCGATACTACACGGGGATGAATGGTGGCGAAATTCATTGGTGCAGAGGAATCTCTCTCGAATTTCAGCGATAGTGTCATTCTGTCATGGATTCTCATTCAATTGGCATGCAAATCCGATTGGGGATAGTTTGATGAAATGCTCTGAAACTCACTCAAACGCCAAACATTATCATAGCTTTCATAAGATGAGAAGCTGCTTCCTTCTTTCTGCAACTCTTCAATGTGATCATCAGTTTCATTTTCATATAAAAGGTGAGTATTTCTTAGACCTGCAAGAGCTTGATGATTATAGTTTGTAGATTAATTTCTTTTTTCCATTGTTTCCTTGCCACGCCTGGAATTGCGCAGCTTTGTACAATAAGTAGTTCATATCCAGTTCACTTCACACGCCATGTATGAATAATTGCCCGGCCTGCATGTGTTTACCAGAGAGCATTTTATTAAAAACAGTGAGATCTATGTGCATAAAAATAACCACATTCCCTTCACGTTCGTCATTTCATATTTTATAGCATAGGTTAAAAAGTATATCAAAACATAGACCTTCATTCTGTCATTGTTGTATATATCTTGCTTGGTGTCACCTGCAACATGGAAACAAACCATAACAGGGATTTCAGTCTTCTACAAACTATAATTGTTGTGTTTGTTTCCATATAAGAAATTTCTTTCACTCTTCTTCCAAACTATTTTTCGTTGAGCTAAGAATTATCTCTTTTATCTCCTTTTAGTTCTCTTCCAAGCAACGTTTTCATTTTCTTCCATTGGTTTCTTCTTACGCAGAGGATTCCTAAGATGATTTATGAAGCTCTGAGCCTTCCAAAAGACTGAACTGCAGTTCTGTCAATGTAGGAAAATACCATGGAAGTTGAGTTCTACACAAGCCTTGACTGAATGGTTAGCTTTAGAAGTGGATGTAACCACTTTGCCCTGATGAATGCTTTGATGCAAGACTCGATGCACTGATGTTGTTCCATAAGATCAAAAGAACTTTCACAACCTCATTTATGGGATGTTGGCGTGAAGTTGGGGGTGGTGGGTGCATGCCCACTGATTCTCGGAATCTTGGTACTTCAAGAAGTTGCCCCATGTGTGTTCGCACATGAAATCGTATTGAAGACATTGTACTGAATTTTATGTTATATGTTTTGCACGTCGAGCTTGTTGAGCCTTTCTATGGAACTTGTAGTATTCTCAGTTTGGTCATTGCATTGTGAACTCACTTGACTAAGTTGAATGCAAGTTTGTTCAAAATTTTCTTTGTGAAATAACATTCTGGGTGGAAATCCCTGTTTAACATTCTGCTCATTCTACTTCATCTGCCATAGGACCCCTCCTTCTTCCCCCCAACTAGAACTAGAGTTCGAAGGCAGTTTGCATATTCTTTCTTTATCTCGTTTTATATTTCTCGTATCTCTTTCTCCGTTCTCCAATCTTCTTTTCTTATATTTATTTTTCATTAATTATTATTCTCTTCTTTAGTATTCATTTGTATTATTTTTAATCTCATTATCATTCTTAATTTAGCTGGGTCTCTTAGATTGTTCTTCAGTCTTATTTGTTACTTAATTTCTCAGTTCTAGTAGTTCATCATATTTATCTCATTTTCTCATTCTTTTATTCAGTCTTCATTCTTTAGTTCTCACACCTCATTCTACTTCTTCAGTTCTTATCTATGTTCGTTCCTTATTTTATCTCTGACCCTTTTTTCCTCTAATTTACTCATTCCAGATTCTTTTTAATTTAGCCCAGTTTCTCATTATTAGTATCTCAGTCGTATCATATTTAAAATCAGTCTATCATTCTTGTTCTTGTTTCTTCTTTAACTCTTTCGCCCATTTCTTATTATTTTTCGTCATTATCTTTTCTTTTTCTTCATTCTTATTTTCTTATCTCTCTTTTTCATCATTTATTATTCTTTTCTTCAGTCATCATTTGTAGGGAAATATTTTTGTTACCTAATTATCATTCTTCATTTAGCTGGTTCTCTTAGATTGTTCTCTAGTTTTATTTGTTAATTAATTTCTTAGTTCCAGTAGTTTCTCTTATTTTCTTATTTCTTCATTCTTTTGTTCAATCTTCTCTTTCCTCATTTTAATGAGGTTTTATATATTTTTCTCTCTTTTTTCAATCTTCTTTGTTCCTCAATTTAATAAGTCCATCCTATCATTTCATTTTTTTATTCCTTTGTCTAGTCCTCTTTGTTCCTTGGTTTAATAAGTTCATCTTCTTTTCTCATTCTCTTATTAAGTCTTCCATTTTAGTATCTTTGATTGTTCTTCCCTTTTATTAGTTTCTTGGTTCTCCAAGGAAGAAAATGTGTTCAGTAAGACCCATTTCATTCGATTTGGTTTAGAAATCCTTTTCCCTATTCATCATGCTTGGACTTACGTACTCCGCGTCCACCGTCCTGTGCAGCAGTAAGTCCCTCTTCATCTGCTACTTTCTAAATTAAGGATGGATCTGAAGTTTAATTCTGCTCTATAGAGGAAACATGCAGGTACATCTTTATATGTTTAGTTGAAGCATGGTTTTTATTGAGTTTAATTTGAGAAGATCCCCACGGGCCAAAACATCCTTTTGAGTTCATCCTTGCTGATCCTTGCTCTAAGATCTAACAACAAATATAGTATAATTTTTTACAGCATCCTAGATGCATTATTTCTGACCCTTCCTTATTATTTTCATCAACATACATGGTGGTTGGTTTGTGGATTGCTGGATGGTCCTTGTTAAGAGCCAAGGAGGTAGGGTAGCTCTTCTATGCCTACATGCAGGATGATTTTCATGAATCAGTGGTAAACATAATTCAGTTGAACTATTCCTTTTTGCACCGATAATTGGTTCGGTTGAACTATTCCTTTTTGCCCCGATAATTGTTTCTTGCTTCACCTGGTTCAGTTTTTATTTTTTATTTTTTCAATGAGCATGCTTTGACCTGCTGCATATTTTAAAACTGGACGGTGGTCCAATTTAATCGGCCAGCTAGTTAGTTTAGAGATTGCTTTTGACGATACACACATGAATATGTGTAGCTCGTCAGTCAACCTTATTCTTTGTCTCGGACTGTTTTAGTAGGAACTATTTTTTTGTCAAATGTTGAGTTAAAACCATAATTTTCTGCAAAGAGAAACTCTTTTCATAAATTGAGGCATTGGAAGCCTTTTACTTTCTTATATTCTATTGAAATGAAAGCTTATCTAGTTCTAATACCTTGTTGTTCATTTTTTTAGGTTGACGATTGGAGTACCACTACAGGAATGACGCGATACAACGAGGGGGGCCGTCGGCGTATGGCCCGGCCAAACCAGCCTGCCAAAAATACCCTCGGCGTAGTGTGAGGATGGGTGACGGACTGGGAAGTTTAACCATGATTGTAATTTGACCTAAGTTTAAGTGTACTTAGAGTTAAAAAGAGTTAAAAGTGAAAGATAAACAAGAAAAAAAGAAAAAAATGGTGTAAAACAAATTAAAATTTAAAAAAACTTAAAACTCTATGCCGAGGGTTTTGCCGTTGGCATAGCAAAAAAAAGATTTTTTTTGAATTTTTTTTTTGCCGTTGGCATAGCAAAAAAAAGGTTTTTTTTGAATTTTTTTTTTGAAAAAGGAAATTTGAATTTTTAAAATTAGTATGCCGAGGGTTTTGCCGTCGGCGTAGCGTGCTACGCCGAGGGCCGGGCTACGCCGATGGCAATAGTGGTTCCGCCGAGGGAGATCTTCGCCGAGAGCTATGCCGAGGGCTGCCCTCGGCGTAGCCTATGCCGACGGCCAAAACCGGCTACACCGAGGGTACCCGGCCGTCGGTATATCAGCCCATTCATGTAGTGTATTTTATTGCGCCTGTCGATCATTGATAGATGTTCATGATTCGTATTCTTCCGGATGTAACATCCAACGGCGACAGTCCAATTTGCCTTCTGCTGAACCTATAGGAACGGGAAATGCTTTGTCGGGCTGAAACCATCCAAACTGTGGTATTAGTATTTTTGCATAGCCATTTTTTCCGTGGCTTTTGCAGACGCAAGATATCAGTCTAGAGTAATTTGTTGATGTTCTTCACAGACCTTCAGTATCGTTATCCCTTTGGTTTTGAGCTTCCAGGTTCGATGGTTTAGAGCTGCAAGTATTTGCATCTCAAATATGGTCATATATGTGTTAGTTCCTACTGATTCACATGCTCATTACCTCACTGAACTTTTTTCAATGAATGAATGAGTTCCGTTTCCGTACCATAGCTTCGTACTACAACTAGTAGGTTCCATTCACTAGTCTTATTGTGTCCTTTTTTGCTTTTATCTGTTTCCCTGTGGTTGTTGTCACTTGTAAGGCCCAAAAAGAAGTGGGGTGTAGACATGGGGTGTAGACATAGGTTTGTCATTTATTATTCTTTTCTTCAGTCATCATTTGTAGGGAAATACTTTTGTTACCTAATTATCATTCTTCATTTAGCTGGTTCTCTTAGATTGTTCTCTAGTTTTATTTGTTAATTAATTTCTTAGTTCCAGTAGTTTCTCTTATTTTATTATTTCCTCATTCTTTTGTTCAATCTTCTCTTTCCTCATTTTAATGTGTTTTTATATATTTTTCTCTCTTTTTTCAATCTTCTTTGTTCCTCAATTTAATAAGTCCATCCTATCATTTCATTTTCTTATTCTTTGTCTAGTCCTCTTTGTTCCTTGGTTTAATAAGTTCATCTTTTTTTCTCATTCTCTTATTAAGTCATCCATTTTAGTATCTTTGATTGTTCTTTCCTTTTATTAGTTTCTTGGTTCTCCAAGGAAGAAAATGTGTTCAGTAAGACCCATTTCATTCGATTTGGTTTAGATATCCTTTTCCATATTTAGGTGCTTTTTTGGCTTTTGGATTTTGGAAATCAAAAGAGTAGGATCTTTGTTTTTGGCTTCCAAAATCCAAAAGCCAAAAAAGCACCTGGCTTTTGCCAAAGCCAAAAGGTCAAAAAAAAGCCACAACAAAAGGGCCCTAAGTCCCTCTTCATCTACTACTTTCTAAATTAAGGATTGATCTGAAGTTTAATTCAGCTCTATAGAGGAAACATGCAGGTACATCTTTATATGTTTAGTTGAAGCATGGTTTTTATTGAGTTTAATTTGAGAAGATCCCCACGGGCCAAAACATCCTTTTGAGTTCATCCTTGCTGATCCTTGCTCTAAGATCTAACAACAAATATATAATTTTTTACAGCATCCAAGATGCATTATTTCTGACCCTTCCTTATTATTTTCATCAACATACGTGGTGTTTGGTTTGTGGATTGCTGGATGGTCCTTGTTAAGAGCCAAGGAGGTAGGGTAGCTGTTCTATGCCTACATGCAGGATGATTTTCATGAATCAGTGGTAAATATAATTCAGTTGAACTATTCCTTTTTGCACCGATAATTGGTTCGGTTGAACTATTCCTTTTTGCCCCGATAATTGTTTCTTGCTTCACCTGGTTCAGTTTTTATTTTTTATTTTTTCAATGAGCATGTTTTGACCTGCTGCATATTTTAAAACTGGACGGTGGTCCAATTTAATCGGCCAGCTAGTTAGTTTAGAGATTGCTTTTGACGATACACACATGAATATGTGTAGCTCATCAGTCAACCTTATTCTTTGTCTCGGACTGTTTTAGTAGGAACTATTTTTTTTTGTCAAATGTTGAGTTAAAACCATAATTTTCTGCAAAGAGAAACTCTTTTCATAAATACCCTCGGCGTAGTGTGAGGATGGGTGACCGACTGGGAAGTTTAACCATGATTGTAATTTGACCTAAGTTTAAGTGTACTTAGAGTTAAAAGAGAGTTAAAAGTGAAAGATAAACAAGAAAAAAAAGAAAAAAATGGTGTAAAACAAATTAAAATTTAAAAAAACTTAAAACTCTATGCCGAGGGTTTTGCCGTCGGCATAGCAAAAAAAGATTTTTTTTGAATTTTTTTTTGAAAAAGGAAATTTGAATTTTTAAAATTAGTATGCCGAGGGTTTTGCCGTCGGCGTAGCGTGCTACGCGTAGCCTATGCCGACGGCCAAAACCAGCTACACCGAGGGTACCCGGCCGTCGGTATATCAGCCCATTCATGTAGTGTATTTTATTGCGCCCGGCGATCATTGATAGATGTTCATGATTCGTATTCTTCCGAATGTAACATCCAACGACGACAGTCTAATTTGCCTTCTGCTGAACCTATAGGAACGGGAAATGCTTTGTCAGGCTGAAACCATCCAAACTGTGGTATTAGTATTTTTGCATAGCCATTTTGTCCGTGGCTTTTGCAGACGCAAGATATCAGTCTAGAGTAATTTGTTGATGTTCTTCACAGACCTTCAGTATCGCTATCCCTTTGGTTTAGAGCTTCCAGGTTCGATGGTTTAGAGCTGCAAGTATTTGCATCTCAAATATGGTCATATATGTGTTGGAAAACGCTTTACATCCACCGACCGATGGCGCGCATAAATCGGTCGTGCTGCCCCTCGCGCGCGACTGCCTTTTCCCGCCTAGCTACTTTCCTCCGCGCGGAGCGAATCTTACCGTGAGCTGACCCTACAGCTTTTGCTCTGCTCTTGCATGCATGAAGCAGCACTGCAGTAGTTGGGCCGGACCATGCATGGAATAGCAGGACTGCAGGACAATGCATGCAAGAATAACTCTAGGCTAGCGAACCTTTTCTTTGCTACTCGTTCATGCACGATCATTTGCTATGTTCACAAACAACTATAATTTTAAGTTGTTTGTATTTTTAATTTTTTGTTCAATTTGTTTGTGATTTTTGTTGTAAATGAATCTTTAGCAAAAATAATTGTTGTTTAACCACTTTTTCATTTGTTGGAAACACATGGTTTTTGTTGTAACCATTTTGTCGTTTTTGTTGTAATAGATGATAATTTTTGTTGTAATTAATCTACAGCAAAAAAGTTGTAGCTACAAAAGTGTGTCTGAAATGTTGTAAACCTTTTCCATTAGTTTTAGATTCACAAAAAAATTTGTTGCTAATGATGTTGTGTAAGAAAACTATTAATTTGAACTAATATTACTCATCCTGCATTTAGAATGACAAGTGGTACATTTCTACGTGTACGTAACCGTGTGCACATAACAAAGAGAAGTCTATTTGGTGGGGTCCACCATGTGAGGAATGAAGCGTCCAGCTCCATCCATGCAGCGATCTACACGGGACATGCATTAGCGGTGGGCTCCATCACGATAGGGACTTGACTCTGCATGCAACAGCGGTGGGCCCAATAGGTAAAAAGGAGTTTGATTGTTAGCCCTCAGATGCGCATCGGACGGCGTCGGCACGACCGATCCGGCGCGCGGAATCGGTCGGCCGACGGCCAGCGCGCGCCTACTGATTCACATGCTCATTACCTCACTGAACTTTTTTCAATGAATGAATGAGTTCGGTTTCCGTACCATAGCTTCGTACTACAACTAGTAGGTTCCATTCACTAGTCTTATTGTGTCCTTTTTTGCTTTTATCTGTTTCCTGTGGTTGTTGTCACTTGTAAGGCCCAACAAGAAGTGGGGTGTAGACATAGGTTTGTGTATGCCATGTTTTGATTTCCTTTCCTGGGGGCGGAGGAACTAAATTAAAGTTTTTGCCAGGATGTCTTTTTTTTTAAAGGTACGGGAGATAAACCTGGACTGAATGGTTTGGATGCTTATTTAACTGATCGGAATGAAGAATGATAGAAGCCAGCGAATGAGTAATTTACGAATTGTAGTATACAAAAAATCTGATTTATGGCGAATTGCAAAATCAGCTAGATGATGGTTAGACAGTCTCGCGTGGCCTCCTCGAGCAGCCCGATGTAATTTGCTGCGACAAAAAACAAGATACTTCGGCGTTGCTCAGGCGAGGAGACGAAACTTGGTTCGTATGGTTCTTGGACTCGCATCCCTGCATATAGAGGATTCTTCACCTTGGGTCCAAGGTATTGCAGATCACAGACGAATTAGCAAAACAAAATTTAGGCATTGCAGGCACACGTGGTGATCACTGAGCGCTGCTGATCGGGGTGAGAGCCCGCCGGCATCCACGGTTCATCGGATCGCGAGATCGGTGGTGTCCTTGCAGCAGAAGCCATATGGCACGCGAGCTGGGCGGCGCGTGCGGCTGGCGTCCCTGCAGCGGAAACTCATCATCGCGCGCGGCGAGCCCTGAATCTCCGACGGGGGGAGGACGACCGTTTGCGTCCCGAAATCGTTTAGGTCCTTCTCAAGCGGGGCGATGGTAACGTGTCTCAGCGTTTCGCGGCGATGCAAATTTGACTAAATATGTGTCAGATTTACGTCTCCGTGCACGCTGCGTAGTCACAGGAAATGACTGCGTTGGTTCCTCTAGGCCTGGTAGGCAGTGATTAGATAACCAAAATATTTCTTCTTTACTATTGATTGGTCAAAATGACCATCTTTATAGAGATGGTTAGTCGAGTTAACCTAAAACTACAACGGCCTACTCGTCATCGCGCGTCCTACCACGGCCGGGGTTACTTGCAGTCGTGCTGCCTACTACTGGTCGTCGGAGAGGTCGGCGTTGTCGTTGAAGCGCGAGCGCTTCGCGCACTCTGCGCGCCGCGCACGTCGCACAGGGGACACGTCGCCCTGCCGCATGCGGCGTTCGAGGGCCTCAGCCAGAGAAGAGTCCCACAGGACTCTCCTGGCCAGAGAGGAGGCCGCCTCCGCCGCCTGCAACGCCGCCATCTGGCCGTGGTAGTGGGCCCTGTCCCTATCCGCCTCCGCCATCGCTTCGTCCCTGGCGGCGATGGCGTCCGCCAGCTCCCGATTTTCCTGCTCGACCCGCACGGGAGAAGGGCCCCTCCGTTGGAGCGAATCCAGGTCGGAGCACATGTCCCCCGAGCCATAGCGACCGCATAGCGGTGGGCTTCCTCCTCCGCTGCCCAAGTCTGATGGCGCATGCGTCCCCAGCTAGGGTCTCGAAGGACGCGAGCAGAACCTGTTGGTCATCGGCGCACTCAAAGCGGCTAGGTACGACGTCCTCGTCGGCGGCGATGTCGTGGATGACGACGGCCGCGGGAGAGGCCGCCATCGCCACCCGCGCCTCCGCGAGCCGCCCTGGCCTCGGCGAGCTCGGCCCTGGCGTTGGCGATTTCCGCCCTGGCCGCCACGAGGCGACCACGCCCTTGCGCGTGATCTGCCGCCTCCGCAACCTCCGCATGCGCCTGCGCCGACTCTAGGTCCAGCTGCTCGGCCTGAGACGCATAGGCGACTAGCTTCTTGTCCTCCTCCGGGCTTGGCGGCACATCTGAACAACCTGATCCCAACTAAGATTGTGCTTGGCCATGGATGTATGCTAGGGTTTAGCTTGAGGTGTTCCCGTCACCCCCCGCCGGTGTCCATCATATATAGCCACGGCGGGGTAGGAAACAGTGTTGCCGCGCAGGTCGTTTCCCGCGCGCACGATGTAACATCCCAAGTTTTCAATAAAAGGAACAAGAGAGAGATTTCAAGATTTCAAAAATCAGAGCCAACAAAAACTTTTTCTCATCATATAGGACCATGCATATAGCTCACCTTATTAACAAATTGAGTGTGCTTTTGCCATGGTGCTTGTTTATGTGTTCTCTCTTACTCTAAAACCCTAGCAATGATCACTTGATCATCCAAAGTCAAATAAAAAGAAAATAGAAAAGAAATTATAAAAACCAATTTCACACACACATATGGCCTATGCCATTTTTATAAATCTTTGATCTAGACCAATTTGGTTTGCACCATTAGTTGTAAATGGATACTAAACACTTATTAACACTTTTGGAAACAATCAAACTCAATTCTAATCAAATTTGAATCAAATTTGTGATCACATGTGATTATGGTCATGTGAGACTTTTTCAGCAAGATACCCACTTTGAGCCCCTGGTTTTCAAATTTCTCTTTCTACACTTGGCCAACTCTTTGCACCTCTTCCAAGATCTCATCAAGGACTACAACTTTGCTCAAGACACTCACCTCAAACTCTGCCTAGATTTCAAATCACAAGCAAGCCAAGATGAGACATTGAAACAAAACCAAGATCATGTGCATTTTGAGATTTTGCAAACCAACTCCAAATTGAACCAAACCAACACCATTCTACTCCATTTAATATATGATTACAACCCACCAAAAAGAATTGCAAAATTCAAAAATTATTTTCTTGCGGCCATTTGCACAAACACCTTGCAGGCAGGGATTAAACAAGTGCCCATACTGAAAATTTGGAGAGGACTTGGTCCAACCCTACCTTCTCTGCAGCCCTGGGGACTCCTTTCACCCCTCAGCACCAGTGCCCGACTTGCCAGCCCTCCACTTGCTGACCTTGACCATGGCATGGCCATGCCGTGGCATGGCATGACCACACCATGCCATCTCTCTCCCCTCTCACTTCAGCTCTGCACCACCGTGTCCATTAGCTCACCCTCACTCTGCTGATCACGCCAGACCCAAGCCTCGACGAAAAATCGCATCACAATGTGCAGGACGAGTCGCACCCAGACGTGCCAGTGACGCGCACGCGCACGCCAGAGCGCGCACGGCGAACGCCACGGGCACGCCAGGACTGACGTCGCCCCGACGCTCCACGCCTCCACTTGCCTGCTCCGCTCGCCAGTCATCGCGCCAAACCACCAGGAGACTCGCAGACATGCCCGTTGGACCGCAGGAGAGCTGTGGCCGTCGTCACCGTCGACGCGACCCGCCACGGACCTGCAAGCTCCCATCAAGCTCACCGTCGCATCTGTGCCCCGTTTTCCCCGCAATCACGTGCTACAGCACCGCCAGGACATCGCCTGCAAGCGAGCGTCATCGCCAGTACTCCTGCGCCACCCTACCGCCGACGCCATGGCTGACCTCACCTCAGACCCGCGGCACTGCCTCGCCGCTATAAAAGGAGCCCCTCCCGTCTCAAATCCACCACACCAGCACTCTTCCCTCTCACCACTGACCCTCCCCAGCCACTCTCTTCGCCACATTAGCCACTTCATCGCCGGAATTTGAAGCTCGCTGCCCGCGGAGGTGCTGAGAAGGCCGCCGCCACTGCAGTGCACCTCAGGCGTCGCCACTGCTTCCATCTGCTTCACCGTCATCGACAATCTCTCCGCAACCCCTCTCCGACTATCGCCACGCCGCCGGTGAGTCCCCGACCCCCCACCGTCGCCGCGCCCGTGGCCATCTCTCGCCGGAGACGACAACCCTTGTCGTCCGTCCGATCCTCGCCTAATCCTACGGCACAGAACGACGCGTACCGTTTCGGCGTGTGAGTCACGCTGACGCGTGGACCCCATGCTGTTAGCTGGCCCGCTGTGTTGCTGGGCTGGCCCAACTCCCTTCCTCTCTGCGTAGCCCGTTAGGTTTCCCGCCAGCCCAAATGCTTTTGAATTTAAATTCTAGTTGGGATTAATTTGCAATCTGATGCCAAGTTCAAAATTAAACAGAGACAAATCTACTTGGCCAAATTTTACAAATTTTATATTTCTGGAAACCTTAAGAAATTATCTACAGAATGAAACTGGTTTGAACCCTAGATATTTTATAGAATTTAAGTGAGAAAATAAACAAGGCAGGGACTTTTCTGCCTTAGAATAATTCTTAAAAATCAACCATAAATGATTTTCAGTTAATTCCAACTCCTATAATTCACATTTCACTTATACTAATTGTTTCTACAAAAATATGCCATGCTTACTTTGAATGATCATGGCCTAATGGAATTAAAGGACTTTATGGCTATTTCTAGTCAAAGATATTGTCCAAAACTATTAAGAAATCTTATGGGGGTATTTCTCTCATTTAAATCTTGTCACCACCAATTCCAAATGAGGTAGAGACTCTGGTCAATTAGGTCTCATAGGAGTTGTTGGTGATATTAAATCTTTACCATGCTAAAATTAAGTGGTATGAGGTGCTCACCTCATTTAAATCATTTTCTTAAATGATAAGTGTGAAGAGGCTGACTTGGGTCAACCTAGGTCACATATTATGCATAAGAGAAATTAAATCTTAATAAGATAATGAGAGGAAATTATTTCTCTGAATAATTAAAAGTAACATTCAAATTAGTATGAGAGGAAATTATTTTTCTTAAATAATAAGAAGAACACATCCACCAACTTAATAGTAATGTGTGATGCTAGTTTAAAGTGTGTAAAATCATGAGTGTGCCTAGTTTAGTAAATTAGTTTGGTATGATGATTGTGTACTCCGTATTCGTATTTTAGACGCTAGTACCGAGGAGTACCAAGAGGAGGAGGTCTACTTCCAAGGAGAAGAAGACCACTTTGACCAATTCCCCAACCAAGGCAAGATAATACTCTTGCAAAGTGCAAAGCTCACCATGAGCAAAGCATTACCCCATATTACTTTATGCTTATGACTCTACTTCCCAGTTTTTACTTTCCAAGCTTTATTTACCTTTGTTTTATCAAAGTACCTTTTTGATTTATGATTTACTTGGTTAGTATTGGATTAGTACAAGAGTATCAAAGTTAGCTTAGAAGCAAAGAAAGGTACTTAGCACCCCTCACACCTAGATGCTAGTGCTAAATTAAAAATGACTACTCTAGGTGGGAACATGTGTTTGAAAAATGATGATGTTGAAAACCTTGGAATTGAGGAGTCATTTCCATTGAAAGATTTTTGAAGGTGAATATGACCTGAAGTTGACTTGGTGAATTGGCTAAAAACTGATGATTGAGTTGGATGCGATACCTTTCCAAATTTTGAGTACCCCACAATACCTGATTATGGGTAAGGCTTAGGAAAATTTATGTGTCTTAGTATGGGTTCCCTCTAAACAAGCGTCATAGAGGTTATGCCGAGGCTGCCTCCGTTGAAAGTGAAATGACGTGAATTGAGGTGAATGGTACGGCCAAGCCCTGTGCAGTTCCTGGGTTAACAGTTGGTTCTCACCGGGAGGCCAAGCTCATGGGGAGAGGTGCCTATACTAGGATATATAAGTGAAAGGTTATGGTTGATGATCCGCGTACTGAGTTACGATGATTCGGAGTTATCTCCGACGGATGTAATCAAATGTTGTGGCACAAGTGTGCAACCTCTGCAGAGTGTAAAACTATTCGAATAGCCGCGTCCGCGGATATGGACAATTGGAAAGGCCATACTGTTTCCGTCATCAGAATTTATATCTATGTGACGGGTGAATTTGGAACTTGAATTTGAACGGTGACTTTGAAATGGAATCACAACAGAGTTGTGGGAATGACACTAATGTTCCCATCTGAGTTAGTTAGCACTTGAGGAGTTTATTTACTAAAATGTTTCTCAACTAAAATTGGCTTTACGCAAATAACCTTAGAGCCTAGAACACTCTCTTTAGTAATGTTAGTACTTACATTAGTATTAGTTTGCGAGTACTTGAAAGTACTCACGGCTTTGTCCCTGGCTATTCAAATGGCCAGAATATGAAGCCGAGTAGCAGTACGAGGATGACGACCAGCAGGACGTCTACCACAACTAGGAGCTTCTAAGGTCAAGCGTTGGCCTGTGGACTAGAGAGTCCTTGTATCTTACGCTTCCGCTATGAACTTATGTTTGTTCGTTGATCATTAGATCAACTATTCGTGTAATATGGATCATGTGATTCCAAGTTGTAAGACATTATGGTTTGTAATGAATGATGGCTATGATACTTAACTATTATGCCTCGCAACAACAATTTCCTGGGATTGCGATGTATGACATAAAAAATCCGGACTTAAAAATCCGGGTGTTGACAAGTTGGTACCAGAGCCATTGTTTGACCTTAGGAGACCCTAGTTAGAAATGGACGTTCTGAAAATTTAGTTTCAAAAACAAATGAAGAGAGTATTTCTGAAAAATTTAGTCTTTGTCTTCTCTTTGAGTTCTTTGGGAAAATAAGAAGTCATGCTCTTCCTTAGAAATGTATCTAAAATTTTGCCACACTTGTTCACTTCTCTAACTTAATCCTTCACTTCACTTTCAGATGGAGACCATGAACAAGAAGTTTTACCAGCTTGGGAATGGGGGAAGCTTGATCTTCGAGCATGACCTCAACGCCTTGTCTGACCACCTTGGCCGCCCTCACCCGGAGATCCACGGAGCCCAGATCGCTGACCAGCCAAGAGGAGAGCTGCAGTGGATCATCACCGCTGACTTGAGGGGCAAGATGGAGTCTCCCACCTCGGAGAGAATCCTCTTCTCCTTCATGGAAAGCAACTAGCTGGACGGA
The DNA here is from genome assembly GCA_030979885.1 of Lolium multiflorum. Lineage (NCBI taxonomy): Eukaryota > Viridiplantae > Streptophyta > Magnoliopsida > Poales > Poaceae > Lolium > Lolium multiflorum. The sequence goes on from CM061753.1 coordinate 5,463,380, forward strand.
CTTGCCCGCGCCCTTCAGGAGGGACTCGCACGCTTGTGCGGGATGAGCGGGGAGGCACTCAAGGACCCTCGCTTTTCTCACCTCGCGAGGCGTAACTCTGCTGGAGAGCCCATGGACATGTCGCCCCACCCGGAGCTGAAGCACCATGTGGAGCATCTCGACTTCATCCTGTACCACACCCAGCAGGATCTGGACAACGCCCGCGCATACACCAACCAGACTCACGCCCGCATCATTGATGGCGTGTAACTCACACGCTCGTTGGGAACCCCAAGAGGAAGGTATGATGCGCACAGCAGCAAGTTTTCCCTCAGAAAGAAACCAAGGTTTATCGAACCAGGAGGAGCCAAGAAGCACGTTGAAGGTTGATGGCGGCGGGATGTAGTGCGGCGCAACAGGGATTCCGGCGCCAACGTGGAACCTGCACAACACAACCAAAGTACTTTGCCCCAACGAAGAGTGAGGTTGTCAATCTCACCGGCTTGCTGTAACAAAGGATTAACCGTATTGTGTGGAAGATGATTGTTTGCGAAAAGAGAACAAGTATTGCGTAGATTGTATTTCAAGAAAGAGAATTGGACCGGGTCCACAGTTCACTAGAGGTGTTTCTCCCATAAGACAAACAACATGTTGGGTGAACAAATTACAGTTGGGCAATTGACAAATAAAGAGGGCATGACCATGCACATACATATCATGATGAGTATAGTGAGATTTAATTGGGCATTACGACAAAGTACATAGACCGCCATCCAACCGCATCTATGCCTAAAAAGTCCACCTTCAGGTTATCATCCGAACCCCTCCGTATTAAGTTGCAAAGCAACAGACAATTGCATTAAGTATGGTGCGTAATGTAATCAACAACTACATCCTTAGACATAGCATCAATGTTTTATCCCTAGTGGCAACAAGACAACACAACCTTAGAACTTTCTGTCACTGTCCCGTGTCAATGCATGAACCCACTATCGAGCATAAGTACTCCCTCTTGGAGTTACAAGCATCTACTTGGCCAGAGCATCTACTAGTAACGGAAAGCATGCAAGATCATAAACAACACGTAGATATAACTTTGATAATCAACATAACAAGTATTCTCTATTCATCGGATCCCAACAAATGCAACATATAGAATTACAGATAGATGATCTTGATCATGTTAGGCAGCTCACAAGATCCGACAATGATAGCACAATGGGAGAAGACAACCATCTAGCTACAGCTATGGACCCATAGTCCAGGGGTAGACTACTCACACATCACTCCGGAGGCGACCATGGCGGTGTAGAGTCCTCAGAGATGAATCCCCTCTCCGGCAGGGTGCCGGAGGCGATCTCCTGGATCCCCCGAGATGGGATCGGCGGTGGCGTCTCTCAAGGTTTTCCGTATCGTGGCTCTCGGTGGGGTTTTCGTCACGGAGGCTTTAAGTAGGCGGAAGGGCAAGTCAAGAGGCGGCACGGGGGGGACCATAGGCCGGCGCCAGGGTGGGGCCGCGCCGCCTAGGGTTTGGCCACCCCGTGGCCCTCTTCGTTTCGTCTTCGGACTTCTGGAAGCTTCGTGGAAAAATAGGCCCCCGGCGTTGATTTCGTCCAATTCCGAGAATATTTCGTTACTAGGATTTCTGAAACCAAAACAAGAAGAAAAGCAACTGCACTTCGGCATCTTGTTAATAGGTTAGTTCCAAAATGCACGAATATGACATAAAGTGTGCATAAAACATGTAGATAACATCAATAATGTGGCATGGAACATAAGAAATTATCGATACGTTGGAGACGTATCAGCATCCCCAAGCTTAGTTCTGCTCGTCCCGAGCAGGTAAAACGATAACAAAGATAATTTCTGAGTGACATGCCATCATAATCTTGATCATACTATTTGTAAAGCATATGTAGTGAATGCAGCGATCAAAACAATGTATATGACATGAGTAAACAAGTGAATCATAAAGCAAAGACTTTTCATGAATAGCACTTCAAGACAAGCATCAATAAGTCTTGCATAAGAGTTAACTCATAAAGGAATAATTCAAAGTAAAGGCATTGAAGCAACACAAAGAAGATTAAGTTTCAGCGGTTGCTTTCAACTTGTAACATGTATATCTCATGGATATTGTCAACATAGAGTAATATAATAAGTGCAATAAGCAAATATGTAGGAATCAATGCACAGTTCACACAAGTGTTTGCTTCTTGAGGTGGAGAGAAATAGGTGAACTGACTCAACATTGAAAGTAAAAGAATGGTCCTCCATAGAGGAAAAGCATCGATTGCTATATTTGTGCTAGAGCTTTGATTTTGAAAACATGAAACAATTTTGTCAACGGTAGTAATAAAGCATATGCATCATGTAAATTATATCTTATAAGTTGCAAGCCTCATGCATAGTGTACTAATAGTGCCCGCACCTTGTCCTAATTAGCTTGGACTACCGGATCATCACAATGCACTGTTTTAACCAAGTGTCACAAAGGGGTACCTCTATGCCGCCTGTACAAAGGTCTAAGGAGAAAGCTCGCATTGGATTTCTCGCTATTGATTATTCTTCAACTTAGACATCCATACCGGGACAACATAGACAACAGATAATGGACTCCTCTTTTATGCATAAGCATGTAACAACAATTAATAATTTTCTCATTTGAGATTTGAGGATATATGTCCAAAACTGAAACTTCCACCATGGATCATGGCTTTAGTTAGCGGCCCAATGTTCTTCTCTAACAATATGCATGCTTAACCATAAGGTGGTAGATCTCTCTTACTTCAGACAAGACGGACATGCATAGCAACTCACATGAAATTCAACAATGAATAGTTGATGGCGTCCCCAGTGAACATGGTTATCGCACAACAAGCAACTTAATAAGAGATAAAGTGCATAATTACATATTCAATACCACAATAGTTTTTAAGCTATTTGTCCCATGAGCTATATATTGCAAAGGTGAATGATGGAATTTTAAAGGTAGCACTCAAGCAATTTACTTTGGAATGGCGGAAAATACCATGTAGTAGGTAGGTATGGTGGACACAAATGGCATAGTGGTTGGCTCAAGTATTTTGGATGCATGAGAAGTATTCCCTCTCGATACAAGGTTTAGGCTAGCAAGGCTTATTTGAAACAAACACAAGGATGAACCGGTGCAGCAAAACTCACATAAAAGACATATTGAAAACATTATAAGACTCTACACCGTCTTCCTTGTTGTTCAAACTCAATACTAGAAATTATCTAGACCTTTGAGAAACCAAATATGCAAACCAAATTTTAGCATGCTCTATGTATTTCTTCATTAATGAGTGCAAAGCATATGATGCAAGAGCTTAATCATGAGCACAACAATTGCCAAGTATCACATTACCCAAGACATTTGTAGCAATTACTACATGTATCATTTTCCAATTCCAACCATATAACAATTTAACGAAGGAGAAACTTCGCCATGAATACTATGAGTAGAAACCAAGGACATACTTGTCCATATGCTACAGCGGAGCGTGTCTCTCTCCCATAAAGTGAATGCTAGGATCCATTTTATTCAAACAAAACAAAAAACAAAAACAAACCGACGCTCCAAGCAAAGCACATAAGATGTGATGGAATAAAAATATAGTTTCAGGGGAGGAACCTGATAATGTTGTCGATGAAGAAGGGGATGCCTTGGGCATCCCCAAGCTTAGACGCTTGAGTCTTCTTGATATATGCAGGGGTGAACCACCGGGGCATCCCCAAGCTTAGAGCTTTCACTCTCCTTGATCATGTTGCATCATACTCCTCTCTTGATCCTTGAAAACTTCCTCCACACCAAAATCGAAACAACTCATTAGAGGGTTAGTGCACAATATAAATTGACATATCCAGAGGTGACACAATCATTCTTAACACTTCTGGGCATTGCATAATGCTACTGGACATTAGTGGATCAAAGAAATTCATCCAACATAGCAAAAGAGGCAATGCGAAATAAAATGCAGAATCTGTCAAAACAGAACAGTTCGTATTGAAGAATTTTAAAATGGCACCAGACTTGCTCAAATGAAAATTCTAAAATTGAATGAAAGTTGCGTACATATCTGAGGATCATGCACGTAAATTGGCTTAATTTTCTGAGCTACCTACAGGGAGGTCGACCCAGATTCGTGACAGCAAAGAAATCTGGAACTGCGCAGTAATCCAAATCTAGTACTTACTTTTCTATCAAAGACTTTACTTGGCACAATAAAACACTAAACTAAAATAAGGAGAGGTTGCTACAGTAGTAAACAACTTCCAAGACACAAAATAAAAACAAAGTACTGTAGCAAAATAACACATGGGTTATCTCCCAAGAAGTTCTTTCTTTATAGCCATTAAGATGGGCTCAGCAGTTTTAATGATGCACTCGCAACAAATAGTATTTGAAGCAAAAGAGAGCATCAAGAGGCAAATTCAAAACACATTTAAGTCTAACATGCTTCCTATGCATAGGAATCTTGTAAATAAACAAGTTCATGAAGAGCAAAGTGACAAGCATAGGAAGATAAAACAAGTGTAGCTTCAAAAATTTCAGCATATAGAGAGGCATTTTAGTAACATGAAAATTTCTACAACCATATTTTCCTCTCTCATAATAACTTTCAGTAGTATCATGAGCAAACTCAACAATATAACTATCACATAAAGTATTCTTATCATGAGTCTCATGCATAAAATTATTACTCTCCACATAAGCATAATCAATTTTATTAGTTGTAGTGGGAGCAAATTCAACAAAGTGGCTATCATCATATATAGGAGGCATATTGTAATCATAAAAGAAAATTTTCTCCTCAATGCTTGGGGGACTAAAAAGATCATGCTCATCAGAGCCAGCTTCCCCAAGCTTAGAATTTTCCATAGCATTAGCAACAATGGTGTTCAAAGCATTCATAGTAATAACATTCCCATTAGCATGCATATAAAGTTCCATGGGTTTTTTAATTCTATCTTCAAACACATCATGTCCTAATTCAAGATAAAGTTCATAAAGGTCTCTCATATTTTTGTTGTTTTCCATTATGCTTAACTAGTGAAATAAAAACATGCATGATATTAAGTAAAGTAAATGCAAGTAACTAATTTTTTTGTGTTTTTGATATAGAGTGCAAACAAGATAGTAAATAAAACTAAGCAAGACAAAAACAAAGTAAAGAGATTGAGAAGTGGAGACTCCCCTTGCAGCTTGTCTTGATCCGCAACGGCGCCAGAAAATATGCTTGATGGCGTGTAACTCACACGCTCGTTGGGAACCCCAAGAGGAAGGTATGATGCGCACAGCAGCAAGTTTTCCCTCAGAAAGAAACCAAGGTTTATCGAACCAGGAGGAGCCAAGAAGCACGTTGAAGGTTGATGGCGGCGGGATGTAGTGCGGCGCAACACCAGGGATTCCGGCGCCAACGTGAAACCTGCACAACACAACCAAAGTACTTTACCCCAACGAAACAGTGAGGTTGTCAATCTCACCGGCTTGCTGTAACAAAGGATTAACCGTATTGTGTGGAAGATGATTGTTTGCAGAAAAAGTAGAACAAGTATTGCAGTAGATTGTATTTCAGTAAAGAGAATTGGACCGGGGTCCACAGTTCACTAGAGGTGTCTCTCCCATAAGACAAATAGCATGTTGGGTGAACAAATTACAGTTGGGCAATTGACAAATAAAAGGGCATGACCATGCACATACATATCATGATGAGTATAGTGAGATTTAATTGGGCATTACGACAAAGTACATAGACCGCCATCCAATCTGCATCTATGCCTAAAAGTCCACCTTCGAGTTATCATCCGAACCCTCCGTATTAAGTTGCAAAGCAACAGACAATTGCATTAAGTATGGTGCGTAATGTAATCAACAACTACATCCTTAGACATAGCATCAATGTTTTATCCCTAGTGGCAACAGCACAACACAACCTTAGAACTTTCACTGTCCCAGGTGTCAATGCAGGCATGAACCCACTATCGAGCATAAGTACTCCCTCTTGGAGTTACAAGCATCTACTTGGCCAGAGCATCTACTAGTAACGGAAAGCATGCAAGATCATAAACAACACGTAGATATAACTTTGATAATCAACATAACAAGTATTCTCTATTCATCGGATCCCAACAAACGCAACATATAGAATTACAGATAGATGATCTTGATCATGTTAGGCAGCTCACAAGATCCGACAATGATAGCACAATGGGGAGAAGACAACCATCTAGCTACAGCTATGGACCCATAGTCCAGGGGACTACTCACACATCACTCCGGAGGCGACCATGGCGGTGTAGAGTCCTCCGGGAGATGAATCCCTCTCCGGCAGGGTGCCGGAGGCGATCTCCGGATCCCCGAGATGGGATCGGCGGTGGTGGCGTCTCAGTAAGGTTTTCCGTATCGTGGCTCTCGGTCGGGGGTTTCGTCACGGAGGCTTTAAGTAGGCGGAAGGGCAAGTCAAGAGGCGGCACGAGGGGCCTGACCACTGGCCGCGCGGCCAGGGGTGGGGCCGCGCCGCCTAGGGTTTGGCCACCCCGTGGCCCCTCTTCGTTCGTCTTCGGACTTCTGGAAGCTTCGTGGAAAAATAGGCCCCCGGGCGTTGATTTCGTCCAATTCCGAGAATATTTCGTTACTAGGATTTCTGAAACCAAAAACAGCAGAAAACAGCAACTGGCACTTCGGCATCTTGTTAATAGGTTAGTTCCAGAAAATGCACGAATATGACATAAAGTGTGCATAAAACATGTAGATAACATCAATAATGTGGCATGGAACATAAGAAATTATCGATACGTTGGAGACGTATCAATCATCCAGCAGGGCGATGCCATCAAGATGCTCGCCAAGGACCGTAGGACCCTCCGCCAGCAGCTTACCAAGAAGGACGCCACCATCACTCGCCTCCGCGAGAAGATAGCAGCCTTGGAGGCCACTGTCAAGGCCCAAGAGGAACAGATGAAGAAGATGGAGGAAGATGGAGAAGACCTTCAGGGAGGAGGAGCCTTCCTGAGTGACGACGACGACTTCGAGGAGGATGAGTTCACCGAGGAGGAGGACTACGCCTTCCTGGACTCAGGAGAGGATGACCACGTTCCCATAGATGTAGATGAGGAGTAGTTTCACTTGTGCACTATCGTAGGTGTGAGTTGTATCCCGCCCCATGTATCGTAGCTTGGAGAAGAAGGGTTCTTAAAACCCTTAGTGTGTTAGCTTGTAATGTGTGTTGTTTGTCATGAATGAATGTATGTTTGTGTTATCATGAAAAGACTTCAAGTTTTAAACTTTTAACTTAAACACAAAACAAGCCATAGAGAATTTCCCTCTTATCTCATGATCTATCTCAATGCTCAGATGGCCCCTCCGACTCGCAACGCGACTCAAGACGCAATGATGCAGATGTTGCAAGCTATGCTGGAAGGTAGAGAAGCAGAAAGAGCTGAAAAGCAAGCCAACATTGCAGCACTTCAACAGCTTGCCAACAACAATCAAGGCCATCATGATTACCCAGGATCGAAGCTCAAGAACTTCCAGAATACCAACCCGCCAGTTTTCAGCAAGACTGAGGAACCCCTTGATGTAGATGATTGGCTCCAAACTATGGAGAACAATCTAGAAGTAGCGGGAGTTGAGGAGAATGAGAAAGTGTTGTTCGCCACTCACTACCTAGCCGGACCAGCAAGAGCTTGGTGGACAAGCACCCGTGCCATGAACGCAGGACAGTTTATGACTTGGACTGATTTCAAGCTCAAGTTCAGCAAGTACCATGTGCCCCCGGGTCTGATAAAGAAGATGAGAGATGAATTCCGTGAACTGAAGCAAGGCCGGATGTCCGTGGTGGAATACCGCGACAAGTTTCTCACACTGTCGAGGTACGCCCCGGATGAGACTGATACTACTGAGAAGAGGAAGGAAAGGTTCCTGAACGGACTGCATGATAAGATGCAGACTGTGTTGGTGAATATCCCCTTCGTCGACCTCGAAGCCCTTGTTGACTCCGCCATCCAAATGGAGGGCAAACTGCATCAAGCCAATGAGAACCGCAAGCACCGCATGATGAATCAAAGTGGGCCTAGCAATGCCCCAAGGTATCGCCCCAACTCAAGCGGAGGCTTCTCAGAACAAGCCCAATGCACAGATATCACGTCCGGGTTATCAGAACCGGAGTGGAGGAAACCCGAGCCCAGGAGGCCACAACTACAACAACAACATCAACTACAACAACAACAACTACTATAACCGCGCTCCGCCGAGAGCCCCCAACAACAACAATAGCAACAACAACACCAACACCGCACCAAGGACTGGAAGCAACGCCATCCCCGTTGCGACCAAGGACAAGGCCACCATCACTTGCTATGAGTGGGGTTAGAGCATCTCCACTCGTCCCCCGAACAGGCCCCCGGCGAGCGTTTTTCCATCCGGACGGCGTAATTCGGCCCAGTCGCGCCCCCGGTTCCTCGTTTTCGTCCGGATTTGGGCCTAAATTCATCCGGCGATCCCACGACATCCCCGGCCCCCCGGGGAGCGCTCGGGGACTCCGGACGAAACGAAAGCGCGCGAAACGGCGAGGAAACTTCCCGCGCGTCTGGTGGCCCCAACTTGTTGGCGAGAGAAACCGATCGTCGTCCTCATCGCATCGTCTTCCGCGCGCTGTAAAAGCCTGCCGCCGGTCTGCATTCGCCGGCCACGCGGCGAGTTAATGTCGTCGTCTTCCGCGCACGCATCGTCTTCCGCGCGCACTAAAGGCTGCCGCCGGTCAGCTCGCCGCGGACGCGTCGCAATCCACGCGGCATTTAATCCCCGCGCCAGCCACGCCTATATACGCCGGTCCACTCGCCGCGAAGCGTACCCCGTGCTCCACTCTCCCTCCACTCTCCCTCTACTCTCAAGATGGCGTTCTACGACGACGACGGCGCAGCCAACAACGGCTTCCCCCGCCGGTCGCTCCACGCGTGGGAGGGGCACCTCCTCCACCAGGCGGGGTACCCCTGCCCGCCGGACACGAGGCCTCCCGGAGGCGGCTGGCGGCTAAGTGCGGCGGCGTTCCAATCCCGCCGCCGCCGCGGGCCATGCCCTCGACGTCGCCATCGAGGAGGCGAGGATGACGATGACCGACGAGGAGCGCGCCGACCCGCGCCACCACCCCGAGAACTACACGCGGTGGAACTCCTACTTCCTCCAGCGGTGGGAGCGGGAGCTGGCGGCCTACGACGGCCCGCCGCCTCCGCCTGCGCGCAACAACGCCGCGGGCCGCCGACGGTGGTGGAGCGCGCCGGAAAGGACGTTGGCGAACGTCATCGCGCACATCGAGGGCGGCAACTTCCCGGTGCTCACGATGCCCCCTCTATCGGCATCGAGGGCATCGGCGAGCCGCCGTCGGGGAAGCGTCTGGCAGCCACGGCGCATGGCTGCCAGCTCGTCGTCTTCCGGATCGGCGCCGAGGTCATCCTTGGCGCCGGTGAAGAGGGAGGAGGCGACGTCGCCTTCGACGCCGGTGCGCGTCAAGAAGGAGCCGGCGTCTCCGCCGGCGACCAGAGGGCGCAGCAGCGGCGCCCTCGTCATCCGAGAACAGCCTTCCGCGCCGCAGAGCGGCCGGAAGAAGACGAAGAAAGAGGCCGCCGCAAGCCAGCTCGCCGAGGAGGAGGCGAAGCGCGCGGAGGACGCCGCGATGGCGGAGGCGATCGCCAGGTCGCTGCACGACATGGAGGAGGAGAAGCGCGCGGACGACGCCGCACTGGACTGGGCCAGGCGCGACTGGGAGCGCCAGGAGGCGGAGCAGCAGCGGCGGCTGCTGGACCTGGCCGCCGCACGCCAACTCGCCGCCCGCGCCGCTCCAACCGCCAACGACGATGTCGCGCGGTACCGCCGTCCTGCGACACCTCCATCCGGCGTCGCTGTCCCCGTCGTCGACCTCGAGTCCTCCGACGACGACTGGTACAAGCCATCCCCGGGGTGGGGAGACGCCGGCCAGGGCAGCAGCAGCCAGGCCGCGCAGCCGAAGGCCAACGACGACGGCTCCGACGACGACGGCGGCGACTACACGGTGTTCTACCGCCATTTCGGCATGTAGAGCGCCGTGTTTTAAAATTAGCGTTTGAATTCCCCTAGCCGAATTCGAAATATAGTCGAATTCGGCCTCTATGTATGAACTCCTCCCGTAATGTAATAAATATCATTAAATTTAGTCTATATTCACCCGTTTTTAGCCGTAGTTTGTCAAGTTTCCGTTTTTTAAATTCGCATCGTCGACTTCGCCTGGGCACGCGGCTGGGAAACTACTACTCCCCACGCCAAATCTTCCTCCAATCCGGACGAAAATTTCGCCGGATTTCGGCGTGGGGAGCGCCAACGAGTGGGGATGCTCTTACTCCAATGAGTGTCCCAAGAGGCTCGCCAAGCTCGCAGGCAACCCGGCACCACCAGCTCAGCAGCAACGCCGTGTCTCTGATGTCTACGTTCCCCCTCCTTTCCTGTAGACAGTGTTGGGCCTCCAAGAGCAGAGGTTTGTAGAACAGCAGCAAGTTTTCCCTTAAGTGGATCACCCAAGGTTTATCGAACTCAGGAGGAAGAGGTCAAAGATATCCCTCTCATGCAACCCTGCAACCACAAAGCAAGAAGTCTCTTGTGTCCCCAACACACCTAATAGGTGCACTAGTTCGGCGAAGAGATAGTGAAATACAGGTGGTATAAATAAGTATGAGCAGTAGCAACGGTGCAGAAAATACTTGATGCTGTCCAGGACTGGCGCGTGGTTGAAGTGGTATATTGTGTAACACAAACAAGCAAGCGTAGTAGCGGTATTTAGGAACAAGGCCTAGGGATTAGACTTTCACTAGTGGACACTCTCAACATTGATCACATAATAATAGATAAATGCATACTCTACACTTTTGTTGGATGATGAACACATTGCGTAGGATTACACGAACCCTCAATGCCGGAGTTAACAAGCTCCACAATAATGCTCATATTTTAGTAACCTTTAGTGTAAGATAGATCAAAAGACTAAACCAAGTACTAGCATAGCATGCACAGGGTTTTCGCGACGGAGGCTTTAAATAGGCGAAGAGGCGGCGCAGGAGGGCTAAAGGGGTGGCCACACCATATGGCGGCGCGGCCAGGGCCTGGCCGCGCCTATGGTCTGGGGCCTAGCCCCCTCCTGGTCCTTCTCGTGTGTCGGATGCTTCCGGTGAAAATAGGAACCCGGGCGTTGATTTCGTCCGATTCCGAGAATATTTCGTTACTAGGATTTCTGAAACCAAAACAGCAGAAAACAGAACTGGCACTTCGGCATCTTGTTAATAGGTTAGTTCCAGAAAATGCACGAATATGACATAAAGTGTGCATAAAACATGTAGATAACATCAATAATGTGGCATGGAACATAAGAAATTATCGATACGTTGGAGACGTATCAGCATCCCCAAGCTTAGTTCTGCTCGTCCCGAGCAGGTAAAACGATAACATAATTTCTGGAGTGACATGCCATCATAACCTTGATCATACTATTTGTAAAGCATATGTAGCGAATGCAGCGATCAAAACAATGGTAATGGCATGAGTAAACAAATGAATCATAAAGCAAAGACTTTTCATGAATAGCACTTCAAGACAAGCATCAATAAGTCTTGCATAAGAGTTAACTCATAAAGCAATAATTCAAAGTAAAGGCATTGAAGAAACACAAAGGAAGATTAGTTTCAGCGGTTGCTTTCAACTTGTAACATGTATATCTCATGGATATTGTCAACATAGAGTAATATAATAAGTGCAATATGCAAGTATGTAGGAATCAATGCACAGTTCACACAAGTGTTTGCTTCTTGAGGTGGAGAGAAATAGGTGAACTGACTCAACATAAAGTAAAAGAAAGGCCCTTCGCAGAGGGAAGCAGGGATAAATCATGTGCTAGAGCTTTTCAAGTTTTAAAATCATATAGAGAGCATAAAAGTAAAATTTTGAGAGGTGTTTGTTGTTGTCAACGAATGGTAATGGGTACTCTAACTACCTTGCCAACCGGACTTTCAAGAGCGGCTCCCATGAAGGACGTTATCTCTACCAGCAAGGTAGATCATCCCTCTTCTCTTTTGTTTACACATGTATTTTAGTTTTTATTTATTTATGGGTGACACTCCTCCCAACCTTTGCTTACACAAGCCATGGCTAACCGAATCCTCGGGTGCCTACCATCAATCTCATACCATGGAGGAGTGTCTATTTGCAAAATTAAGTTGCTTACTGATGAATCAGAGCAAAACATGTGAAGAGAATTATTAATGCAAGTTGTAATTAATTGGGGCTGGGAACCCCATTGCCAGCTCTTTTTGCAAAATTATTGGATAAGCGGATGTAGCCACTAGTCCATTGTGAAAGTCTGTCAAGAGTAAATGACAAGGTTGAAAGATAAACACCACATACTTCCTCATGAGCTATAGAACATTAACACAAATTGAGAAGCATTTTGAAGGTTTAAAGGTAGCACATGAAGTATTTACTTGGAATGGCAGAAAATACCATGTAGTAGGTAGGTATGGTGGACACAAATGGCATAGTGGTTGGCTCAAGGATTTTGGATGCATGAGAAGTATTCCCTCTCGATACAAGGTTTAGGCTAGCAAGGTTATTTGAAACAAACACAAGGATGAACTAGTACAGCAAAACTCACATAAAAGACATATTGAAAACATTATAAGACTCTACACCGTCTTCCTTGTTGTTCAAACTCAATACTAGAAATTATCTAGACCTTAGAGAGACCAATTATGCAAACCAAATTTTAGCATGCTCTATGTATTTCTTCATTAATGGGTGCAAAGTATATGATGCAAGAGCTTAAACATGAGCACAACAATTGCCAAGTATCACATTACCCAAGACATTTATAGCAATTACTACATGTATCATTTTCCAATTCCAACCATATAACAATTTAACGAAGAAGAAACTTCGCCATGAATACTATGAGCTAAGAACACATGTGTTCATACGAACCAGCGGAGCGTGTCTCTCTCCCACACAAGCATGATGTAATCCAATTTATTCAAACACAAACAAAAACAAAAACAAACAGACGCTCCAAGTAAAGTACATAAGATGTGACCGAATAAAAATATAGTTTCAAGGGAGGAACCTGATAAATTTGTCGATGAAGAAGGGGATGCCTTGGGCATCCCCAAGCTTATATGCTTGAGTCTTCTTGAAATATGCAGGGATGAACCACCGGGGCATCCCCAAGCTTAGAGCTTTCACTCTCCTTGATCATGGTATATCATCCTCCTCTCTTGACCCTTGAAAACTTCCTTCACACCAAACTCGAAACAAACTCATTAGAGGGTTAGTGCATAATCAAAAACTCACATGTTCAGAGGTGACACAAACATTCTTAACACTTCTGGACATTGCCCAAAGCTACTGGAAGGTAATGGAACAAAGAAATCCACCCAACACAGCGAAAGAAGCAATGCGAAATAAAAGGCAGAATCTGTCAAAACAGAACAGTCCGTAAAAACGAATTTTAAAATGGCACCAGACTTGCTCAGATAAAAATGCTAAAATTGAATGAAAGTTGCGTACATATCTGAGGATCACTCACGTAAATTGGAATAATTTTCTGAGTTACCTACAGAGAATTAGGCCCAGATTCGTGACAGCAAGAAAACAGTTTCTGCAGTAATCCAAATCTAGTATTGACTTTACTATCAAAGACTTTACTTGGCACAACAAAACACAAAACTAAGATAAGGAGAGGTTGCTACAGTAGTAAACAACTTCCAAGACACAAAATAAAAACAAAGTACTGTAGCAAAATAACACATGGGTTATCTCCCAAGAAGTTCTTTCTTTATAGCCATTAAGATGGGCTCAGCAGTTTTAATGATGCACTCGCAAGAAATAGTATTTGAAGCAAAAGAGAGCATCAAGAGGCAAATTCAAAACACATTTAAGTCTAACATGCTTCCTATGCATAGGAATCTTGTAAATAAACAAGTTCATGAAGAGCAAAGTAACAAGCATAGGAAGATAAAACAAGTATAGCTTCAAAAATTTCAGCACATAGAGAGGTGTTTTAGTAACATGAAAATTTCTACAACCATATTTTCCTCTCTCATAATAACTTTCAGTAGTAACATGAGCAAACTCAACAATATAACTATCACATAAAGCATTCTTATCATGAGTCTCATGCATAAAGTTATTACTACTCCCAACATAAGCATAGTTATTCTTATTAATTGTAGTAGGAGCAAATTCAACAAAGTAGCTATCATTATTATTCTCATCAAGTGTAGGAGGCATAGTATTATCATCATAAAAATTACTCTCCATAGTAGGCGGCACTAAAAGACCAATATCATTATAATCATCATAAATAGGAGGCAAAGTATCATCAAAGAAAATTTTCTCCTCAATGCTTGGGGGACTAAAAAGATCATGCTCATCAAAACCAGCTTCCCCAAGCTTAGAATTTTCCATATCATTAGCAACAATGGTGTTCAAAGCGTTCATACTAATATCATTGCTACTAGCATGCAAATAAGATTCCATGGGTTTTTTAATTTTTGCATTAAACCATTCATGTCTTGACTCAGGAAATAGAATAAAAAGCTCACAGATGTTGTCCATTATGCCTTACTAGTGTAAACAAGAAACAAAAAGATGCAATTGCAGGATCTAAAGGAAATAGCTTCGAGTACTTACAACGCCGGAAAATAGCTTAGTAGCCGAGATCCGGAGTGTGAGTACCTTTTACCTTTCCTCCCCCAAGGCCAAAAGTGCTTGATGTCTACGTTCCCCTCCTTTCCTGTAGAGTGTTGGGCCTCCAAGAGCAGAGGTTTGTAGAACAGCAGCAAGTTTTCCCTTAAGTGGATCACCCAAGGTTTATCGAACTCAGGGAGGAAGAGGTCAAAGATATCCCTCTCATGCAACCCTGCAACCACAAAGCAAGAAGTCTCTTGTGTCCCCAACACACCTAATAGGTGCACTAGTTCGGCGAAGAGATAGTGAAATACAAGGTGGTATAAATAAGTATGAGCAGTAGCAACAGTGCCAGAAAATACTTGATGCTGTCCAGGACTGGCGCGTGGTTGACGGTGGTAGTATTGCAGCAGTAGTAACACAAGAAACAAGAAAAGCAGTAACGCAACAGTATTTAGGAACAAGGCCTAGGGATTAGACTTTCACTAGTGGACACTCTCAACATTGATCACATAACGAATAGATAAATGCATACTCTACACTTTTGTTGGATGATGAACACATTGCGTAGGATTACACGAACCCTCAATGCCGGAGTTAACAAGCTCCACAATAATGCTCATATTTTAGTAACCTTTAGTGTAAGATAGATCAAAAGACTAAACCAAGTACTAGCATAGCATGCACACTGTCACCTTCATGCATATGTAGGAGGAATAGATCACATCAATATTATCATAGCAATAGTTAACTTCGCAATCTACAAGAGATCATGATCATAGCATAAACCAAGTACTAACACGGTGCACACACTGTCACCTTTACACACGTGCAGGAGGAATAAAACTACTTTAATAACATCACTAGAGTAGCACATAGATGAATTGTGATACAAAACTCATATGAATCTCAATCATGTAAAGCAGCTCATGAGATCATTGTATTGAAGTACATAGAAGAGAGATTAACCACATAGCTACCGGTACAGCCCCGAGCCTCGATGGAGAACTACTCCCTCCTCATGGGAGCAGCATGATGAAGATGGCGGTGGAGATGGCAGCGGTGTCGATGGAGAAGCCTTCCGGGGGCACTTCCCTGTCCCGGCAGCGTGCCGGAACAGAGACTCCTGTCCCCCGATCTTGGCTTCGCGATGGCGGCGGCTCTGGAAGGTTTCTGTGGGTTTCGTCGAACGCCTCAGGGTTTTCGCGACGGAGGCTTTAAATAGGCGAAGAGGCGGCGCAGGAGGGCTAAAGGGGTGGCCACACCATATGGCGGCGCCCGGGCCTCGCCGCGCCGTCTATGGTCTGGGGCCCGTGCCCCCCTCGGTCCTTCTCGTGTTCTGGATGCTTCCGGTGAAAATAGGAACCTGGGCGTTGATTTCGTCCGATTCCGAGAATATTTCGTTACTAGGATTTCTGAAACCAAAAACAGCAGAAAACAGGAACGGCACTTCGGCATCTTGTTAATAGGTTAGTTCCAGAAAATGCACGAATATGACATAAAGTGTGCATAAAACATGTAGATAACATCAATAATGTGGCATGGAACATAAGAAATTATCGATACGTCGGAGACGTATCAGTCTCCACCGGCAAGAAGTTCGCCCCCAACAAGCCAAACAACCGTGGAGGTCGCCTCTACCACATGAACGGCGAGGAAGCCCAGGAAGCACCTGACGTGGTGCTGGGTATGTTCTCTGTTAACTCAATACCAGCAAGAGTGTTGTTTGATTCTGGAGCATCACATTCATTTGTTACAAGATTTTGTGGCACTAGTAAGATTCAACCCATCAGCTTGAAACATGTCATGATAGTTCAAATACCTGGATCAACAACTAAAGCTAGAAAATTTTGCAAAGATGTACCCATCAGAATTCATGAAATAGACTTTTATGCAAACTTGATTGTTCTGGGAACAAAAGGATTGGAAGTAGTCCTGGGTATGGATTGGATGGCGAAACATCATGGATTGATAGACTGCGCCAAGAAGGCCATCACCATGACTAGTAGCACCGGAATAATAATCGAACATATGTCTGAAAAACTACCCAGAAATTTCACCTGCAACCAAAGTGTAGCCAAGCCAACTCTGGATCAAATCAGGGTCGTTTGTCGATACCCTGATGTGTTTCCGGATGATTTACCCGGTATGCCCCCGGATCGGGATATCGAGTTCATCATCGAGTTAATCCCTGGAACCTATAGCCCAGAGAGCCTATAGCATGAACCCCGCAGAGCTAGTGGAACTGAAGAAGCAACTGGATGATATGCTGTACAAAGGTCTGATTCGACCAAGTGCGTCACCTTGGAGATCACCAGTTTTGTTTGTGGATAAAAAGGACGGTGTCACTTGTTTGGTTACGAATTATCATAATCTTAACGATGTCACCATCAAGAACAAATATCCCTTACCAAAGATAGAAGACCTGTTCGACCAGCTGACCGGTGCCCGAGTATTCTCGAAGATTGATCTGAGGACAGGTTACCATCAACTGAAGATCCGAGCAACAGATATTCCAAAGACTGCCTTTACCACCAGATATGGACTATATGAGTACAATGTTATGTCCTTTGGATTGACCAATGCCCCCGCTTACTTCATGAACCTCATGAATAAGATCTTTATGGAATTCCTGGATAAGTTTGTCGTTGTCTTCATCGACGACATTCTTATCTACTCCAAATCAGAAGAGGAACATGAGCAACATTTGGAGGTGGTCCTAGAAACCTTGAGGCAGCATCAGTTGTACGCCAAGTTTAGCAAGTGCGAGTTTTGGTTGAAAGAAGTAGGATTCCTGGGACACATCTTGTCTGCAGGAGGAATTGCCGTAGATCCCGCTAAAATCAAAACCGTTGAGGAATGGAAAGCCCCAACCACCCAGACTGAAGTCCGGGCATTTCTGGGATTAGCGGGATATTACCGCAGATTTGTAGAAGGATTTTCCAGCATCGCAAGTGAAGGAGATATGCCCTAGAGGCAATAATAAAATGGTTATTATTTATATCTTTATGTTTATGATAAATGTTTATATATCATGCTATAATTGTATTAACCGAAACATTAGTACATGTGTGATATGTAGACAACAATGAAGTCCCTAGTATGCCTCTTAAACTAGCTTGTTGATTAATGGATGATTAGTTTCATAATCATGAACATTGGATGTTATTAATAACAAGGTTATATATCATTATATGAATGATGTAATGGACACACCCAATTAAGCGTAGCATAAGATCTCGTCATTAAGTTATTTGCTATAAGCTTTCGATACATAGTTACCTAGTCCTTATGACCATGAGATCATGTAAATCACTTATACCGGAAAGGTACTTTGATTACATCAAACGCCACTGCGTAAATGGGTGGTTATAAAGGTGGGATTAAGTATCCGGAAAGTATGAGTTGAGGCATATGGATCAACAGTGGGATTTGTCCATCCCGATGACGGATAGATATACTCTGGGCCCTCTCGGTGGAATGTCATCTAATGTCTTGCAAGCATATGAATAAGTTCATAAGAGACCACATACCACGGTACGAGTAAAGAGTACTTGTCAGAGACGAGGTTGAACAAGGTATAAAGTGATACCGAAGATCAAACCTCGGACAAGTAAAATATCGCGTGACAAAGGGAATTGGTATTGTATGTGAATGGTTCATTCGATCACTAAAGTCATCGTTGAATATGTGGGAGCCATTATGGATCTCCAGATCCCGCTATTGGTTATTGGTCGGAGTGAGTACTCAACCATGTCCGCATAGTTCACGAACCGTAGGGTGACACACTTAAAGTTGGATGTTGAAATGGTAGAACTTGAATATGGAATGGATTTCGAATATTTGTTCGGAGTCCCGGATGAGATCCCGGACATCACGAGGAGTTCCGGAATGGTCCGGATAATAAGATTCATATATAGGATGTCATTTTATGTGAATTAAAATGACGCGGAAGGTTCTATGGAAGGTTCTAGAAGGTTCTAGAAAAGTCCGGAAGAAACCACCAAGGAAGGTGGAGTCCACATGGGACTCCACCTCCATGGCCGGCCAACCCTAGTGGGGGTGGAGTCCCAAGTGGACTCCCCCCGGCCACCCCCCATATGGGAGGTGGAACTCCCACCTCTAGTGGAGTCCTAACTTGGGTAGGTTTTCCCACCATATGGAAGGTTTTTGGTTCGGGTCTTATTCGAAGACTTGGAGACCAACACTTGGGGTTCCACCTATATATAGAGGGGCCAAGGGGAGGGGGCCGGCCACCCCAAGACCACAAGCTGGCCGCCCCATTGAAGTGGCCGGCCACCCCCTCCCAAACCCTAGCCGACCCCCTTCTCCTCCATATCTTCCGCGTAGCTTTAGCGAAGCTCCACCGGATTTCTCCACCACCACCGACACCACGCCGTCGTGCTGTCGGATTCAAGAGGAGCTACTACTTCCGCTGCCCGCTGGAACGGGGAGGTGGACGTCGTCTTCATCAACAACCGAACGTGTGACCGAGTACGGAGGTGCTGCCCGTTCGTGGCGCCGGAACCGATCGTGATCAAGATCTTCTACGCGCTTTTGCAAGCGGCAAGTGAACGTCTACCGCAGCAACAAGAGCCTCATCTTGTAGGCTTTGGAATCTCTTCAAGGGTGAGACTCGATAATCCCCTCGTTGCTACCGTCTTCTAGATTGCATCTTGGCTTGGATTTCGTGTTCGCGGTAGGAAAATTTTTGTTTTCTATGCAACGTTATCCTACAGTGGTATCAGAGTCGTGTCTATGCATAGATGGTTGCACGAGTAGAACACAATGGTTTGTGGGCGTTGATGCTTTTGTTATCTTTAGTTGAGTACTTTGCATCTTTATGGCATAGTGGGATGAAGCGGCTCGGGCTAACTTTACATGACCGCGTTCATGAGATTTGCTCCACGCTCGACATGCAACTTGTATTGCATAAGTGGCTTTGCGGGTGTCTGTCTCTCCTACTATAGTAAAGATTCAATTTACTCTTCTATTGACAACACTAGTATCACCGTTGTGGTTCATGTTCGTAGGTAGATTGGATCTTACTCGAAAACCCTAAACCACGTAAAATATGCAAACCAAATTAGAGAACGTCTAACTTGTTTTTGCAGGGTTTGGTGATGTGATATGGCCATAATGTGATGATGACTATGTATGAGATGATCATTATTGTATTGTGGCAACCGGCAGGAGCCTTATGGTTGTCTTTAAATTTCATGTTGAGTAGTTTTTCAAAGTAGTTGTAATAGTTGCTACATGGAGGACAATCATGAAGACGGCGCCATTGACCTTGGTGCTTCGCCGACGATGATGGAGATCATGCCCGTTGATGATGGAGATCATGTTCGTGCTTTGGAGATAAAGATCAAAGGCGCAAAGACAAAAGGGCCATATCATATCACATATGAACTGCATGTGATGTTAATCCTTTTATGCATCTTATTTTGCTTAGATCGCGACGGTAGCATTATAAGATGATCCCTCTCACTAAAATCTCAAGATAATAAAGTGTTCATCCTTAGTAGCACCGTTGCCAAGACTTGTCGTTTCAAAGCATCTCGTGATGATCGGGTGTGATAGAATCAACAAGTGCATACAACGGGTGCAAGACAGTTTTGCACATGCGGATACTAAGGTGGCCTTGACGAGCCTAGCATGTACAGACATGGTCTCGGAACACGTGATACCGAAAGGTAGAGCATGAATCATATGATTGATATGATGAACACTTTGAATGTTCGCCATTGAAATCACACCTTGTTTCGTGATGATCGGACTTAGGTGCGGTGGATTTGGTTCGTGTGATCACTAAGACAATGCGAGGGATATTGTTTTGAGTGGGAGTTCACCTGTTTTTTAATTATATTGAATTATAATTTGAACTCAATTTGTCATAAACATTAGTCTAAACTATTGCAAATATGTTGTAGATATGGCGTCCCCAATCAATTTTAACCAGTTCCTAGAGAAAGAAAAGCTTAAGAGCAACGGTAGCAACTTCACCGACTGGTTCCGTCATGTGAGGATTTTCCTCAATGGCGGAAATCTGCAATATGTGCTTGATGCACCGCTAGGTGACCCTCCTGCAGAAACTGAAACCGATGAAGTAAAAGCTGTTTACGCAACTCGGAAAACTCGGTACTCTCAAGTTCAGTGTGCCATCTTATGCAGTCTGGAAGCCGATCTTCAAAAACGTTTTGAGCACCACGATCCACATGAGTTAATCAATGAGTTGAAGACTATATTTGAGACTCATGCGGCCGTGGAATGCTATGAAGCATCGAAACACTTCTTCAGCTGCATGATGGAAGAAGGCAGCTCCGTTAGTGAGCACATGCTCGCCATGACCGGGCATGCGAAGAAACTCAGTGATTTGGGAATAGTGATTCCTAATAGACTGGGGATTAATCGTGTCCTTCAATCACTGCCACCTAGTTACAAGAACTTTGTGATGAACTACAATATGCAGAACATGAACAAAGAGTTACCTGAACTCTTCTCCATGCTGAAATCTGCTGAGATTGAGATCAAGAAAGAGCACCAAGTGTTGATGGTCAACAAGACCACCAGTTTCAAGAAACAGGGCAAGTCTAAAGGCAAGAACAAGAAGAGTGGCAAGAAAGCTGCCACGCCTCCTGTGAAACCTAAGACTGGCCCTAAGCCTGATGCTGAGTGCTATTACTGCAAGGAGAAGGGACACTGGAAGCGTAATTGCTCCAAGTATTTGGCGGATCTGAAGAGCGGCCTTGTCAAGAAGAAGAAAGAAGGTATATCTGATATACATGTTATAGATGTTTATCTTACTGGTTCTCGTACTAGTACCTGGGTATTTGATACTGGTTCGGTTGCTCATATTTGTAACTCGAAATAGGAACTAAAGAATAAACGAAGACTACTAAAGGATGAAGTGACCATGCGCGTTGGAAATGGATCCAAAGTCGATGTGATCGCTGTCGGCACACTTCCTCTACATCTACCTTCGGGATTAGTTTTAAGCCTCAATAATTGTTATTTTGTACCCGCGTTGAGCATGAACATTATATCTGGATCTTGTTTAATGCAAGACGGTTATTCATTCAAGTCTGAGAATAATGGTTGTTCTATTTTTATGAATAATATCTTTTATGGTCGAGCACCACAAAAGAATGGCTTATTTCTGTTAGATCTCGATAGTAGTGATACACATATACATAACATTGATGCTAAGCGAATTAAATTGAATGATAATTCTACTTATATGTGGCACTGTCGTCTTGGTCATATTGGAGTGAAACGCATGAAGAAACTCCATACCGATGGATTACTTGAATCACTTGACTTTGAGTCACTTGATAGATGCGAAGCATGTCTAATGGGAAAAATGACTAAGACTCCATTCTCTGGTATTATGGAGCGAGCTACTGACTTATTGGAAATCATACATACCGATGTGTGCGGACCAATGAGTGTAGCATCGCGCGGTGGTTATCGTTATGTTCTAACCTTCACAGATGATCTGAGTAGATATGGGTATATCTATTTCATGAAACATAAATCCGAGACTTTTGAGAAGTTTAAGGAATTTCAAAGTGAAGTAGAAAATCAACGTAACAAGAAGATTAAATTTCTACGATCTGATCGCGGAGGTGAATATCTGAGTTATGAGTTTGGCATGCATTTAAAGAAATGCGGAATACTTTCACAATTGACACCGCCGGGAACACCTCAACGAAACGGTGTGTCCGAACGTCGTAATCGAACTCTCTTAGATATGGTTCGTTCTATGATGTCTCTTACTGATTTGCCGTTATCATTTTGGAGTTATGCATTAGAGACAGCCGCATTCACTTTAAATAGAGCACCATCAAAATCCGTTGAAACGACGCCGTATGAATTATGGTTTAATAAGAAACCTAAGCTGTCGTTCCTAAAAGTTTGGGGTTGCGAAGCCTATGTAAAAAAGTTACAACCGGACAAGCTAGAACCCAAAGCGGAGAAATGCGTCTTCATAGGATACCCTAAGGAAACTATAGGGTACACCTTCTATCACAGATCCGAAGGCAAGATTTTTGTTGCTAAGAACGGAACCTTTCTTGAGAAAGAATTTCTCACTAAAGAAGTGACTGGAAGAAAAGTAGAACTCGATGAGATTGAAGAATCTCTGCTCGTTGATCAGAGTAGCGCACCGGAAGATGTTCCTGTACCGCCTACATCGGCAACAGAGGAAGCTAATGATAATGATCATGAAACTTCAAACGAGATAGCTACTGAACCTCGCAGATCGACAAGGGAACGTGCCACTCCATTGGTATGATCCTTGTCTAAATGTCATGATTGTGGACAACAATGATGAAGACCCTGCGACATATGAAGAAGCGATGATGAGCCCAGATTCCAACAAATGGCAAGAAGCCATGAAATCCGAAATGGGATCCATGTATGATAACAAAGTATGGACTTTGGTAGACTTACCTGATAGCCGCAAGGCTGTCGAGAATAAATGGATCTTCAAGAGAAAAACAGATGCTGATGGTAATATTACTGTCTATAAAGCTCGACTTGTCGCAAAGGGTTTCCGACAAATTCAAGGTGTTGACTACGATGAGACTTTCTCACCTGTAGCGAAGCTAAAATCTGTAAGGATTTTGTTAGCAATAGCTGCATTTTTCGATTATGAGATTTGGCAGATGGATGTCAAAACGGCGTTCCTTAATGGAGACATTGAGGAAGAGTTGTATATGGTACAACCCAAAGGTTTTGTCGATCCTAAAAATGCTGACAAAGTATGCAAACTTCAGCGTTCAATTTATGGACTGAAGCAAGCATCGAGAAGTTGGAACCGACGCTTTGATAAGGTGATCAAAGACTTCGGGTTTATACAGTGTCATGGAGAGGCCTGTATTTACAAGAAAGTGAGTGGGAGCTCTGTAGCATTCCTGATATTATATGCAGATGACATATTATTGATTGGGAATGATATAGAACTATTAAGCAGTGTAAAGGGTTATTTGAATAATAGTTTTTCAATGAAAGACCTTGGTGAAGCATCGTATATATTAGGCATCAAGATTTATAGAGATAGATCAAGACGTCTAATAGGGCTATCACAGAGTACATACCTGGACAAGATTCTAAAGAAGTTTAGAATGGACGAAAGTAAGAAAGGATTCTTACCTATGTTACCAGGCAAGGTCTTGAGTAAGACTCAAGGTCCGGCTACGGCAGAAGAAAGAGAAAGGATGAGTCAGATCCCCTATGCCTCGGCAGTAGGCTCTATCATGTATGCCATGCTATGTACAAGACCGGATATAGCACATGCTGTTAGTTTGACTAGCAGATATCAAAGTGATCCAGGAATGGAACACTGGACAGCGGTCAAGAATATCCTGAAGTACTTGAAAAGAACTAAGGATATGTTTCTTTGTTATGGAGGTGACCAAGAGCTCGTTGTAACAAGTTACACCGATGCAAGTTGGAACACTGATCCTGATGACTCTAAGTCACAACTGGGTACGTGTTTATATTGAATGGTGCTGCAGTAAGCTGGGCAAGCTCGAAGCAGCACGGTGGCGAAATCCTCAACGAATCGGAGTACATAGCGGCTCAGAGGCTTCATCAGAAGCGGTATGGATGAAGAGGTTCATTATAGAGCTCGGTGTGGTTCCTAGTGCATTGGACCCACTAGTCATCTATTGTGACAACATGGGTGCCATCGCCAATGCACAAGAACCAAGGTCACACAAGAGGCTGAAGCATATCAAGCTGCGTTACCACTCGATTCGCGAGTACATCGAAGATGGAGAAGTAAAGATTTGCAAAGTACACACTGATCTGAATGTAGCAGATCCGTTGACTAAAGCTCTCCCTAGGGCAAAGCATGACCAACACCAGAATGCCATGGGTGTTAGGTATATTACAATGTAATCTAGATTATTGACTCTAGTGCAAGTGGGAGACTGAAGGAGATATGCCCTAGAGGCAATAATAAAATGGTTATTATTTATATCTTTATGTTTATGATAAATGTTTATATATCATGCTATAATTGTATTAACCGAAACATTAGTACATGTGTGATATGTAGACAACAATGAAGTCCCTAGTATGCCTCTTAAACTAGCTTGTTGATTAATGGATGATTAGTTTCATAATCATGAACATTGGATGTTATTAATAACAAGGTTATATATCATTATATGAATGATGTAATGGACACACCCAATTAAGCGTAGCATAAGATCTCGTCATTAAGTTATTTGCTATAAGCTTTCGATACATAGTTACCTAGTCCTTATGACCATGAGATCATGTAAATCACTTATACCGGAAAGGTACTTTGATTACATCAAACGCCACTGCGTAAATGGGTGGTTATAAAGGTGGGATTAAGTATCCGGAAAGTATGAGTTGAGGCATATGGATCAACAGTGGGATTTGTCCATCCCGATGACGGATAGATATACTCTGGGCCCTCTCGGTGGAATGTCGTCTAATGTCTTGCAAGCATATGAATAAGTTCATAAGAGACCACATACCACGGTACGAGTAAAGAGTACTTGTC
The DNA here is from genome assembly GCA_030979885.1 of Lolium multiflorum. NCBI lineage: Eukaryota > Viridiplantae > Streptophyta > Magnoliopsida > Poales > Poaceae > Lolium > Lolium multiflorum. The sequence continues at coordinate 5,488,624 of CM061753.1, forward strand.
GGAGACGAGGTTGAACAAGGTATAGAGTGATACCGAAGATCAAACCTCGACAAGTAAAATATCGCGTGACAAAGGGAATTGGTATTGTATGTGAATGGTTCATTCGATCACTAAAGTCATCGTTGAATATGTGGGAGCCATTATGGATCTCCGATCCCGCTATTGGTTATTGGTCGGATGAGTACTCAACCATGTCCGCATAGTTCACGAACCGTAGGGTGACACACTTAAAGTTGGATGTTGAAATGGTAGAACTTGAATATGGAATGGAGTTCGAATATTTGTTCGGAGTCCCGGATGAGATCCCGGACATCACGAGGAGTTCCGAAATGGTCCGGATAATAAGATTCATATATAGGATGTCATTTTATGTGAATTAAAATGACGCGGAAGGTTCTATGGAAGGTTCTAGAAGGTTCTAGAAAAGTCCGGAAGAAACCACCAAGGAAGGTGGAGTCCACATGGGACTCCACCTCCATGGCCGGCCAACCCTAGTGGGGGTGGAGTCCCAAGTGGACTCCCCCTTAGGGGGCCGGCCACCCCCCCATATGGGAGGTGGAACTCCCACCTCTAGTGGAGTCCTAACTTGGGTAGGTTCTCCCACCATATGGAAGGTTTTTGGTTCGGGTCTTATTCGAAGACTTGGAGACCAACACTTGGGGTTCCACCTATATATAGAGGAGCCAAGGAGGGGGCCGCCACCCCAAGACCACAACTCCGCCCCATTGAAGTGGCCGCCACCCTCCCAAACCCTAGCCGACCCCTTCTCCTCCATATCTTCCGCGTAGCTTTAGCGAAGCTCCGCCGGATTTCTCCACCACCACCGACACCACGCCGTCGTGCTGTCGGATTCAAGAGGAGCTACTACTTCCGCTGCCCGCTGGAACGGGGAGGTGGACGTCGTCTTCATCAACAACCGAACGTGTGACCGAGTACGGAGGTGCTGCCCGTTCGTGGCGCCGGAACCGATCGTGATCAAGATCTTCTACGCGCTTTTGAACGTCTACCGCAGCAACAAGAGCCTCATCTTGTAGGCTTTGGAATCTCTTCAAGGGTGAGACTCGATAATCCCCTCGTTGCTACCGTCTTCTAGATTGCATCTTGGCTTGGATTTCGTGTTCGCGGTAGGAAATTTTTTGTTTTCTATGCAACGTTATCCTACAGCAAGACCAATGACTCAACTGCTAAAGAAGGACAAGAAGTTTGACTGGAACGACAAATGTGAAGAAAGCTTTCAGCAGCTCAAGCTTAGATTAACCACAGCCCCAATACTGATCATGCCCGATGTCACCAAGCCATTCGACGTCTATTGTGATGCATCCAAGATTGGTCTTGGATGTGTGTTGATGCAAGAAGGCAAGGTGATATCATACCTATCAAGGCAACTGAAGCAACATGAACAGAACTATCCAACTCATGACCTGGAGTTAGCAGCCGCAGTTTTAGCCCTGAAGGTTTGGCGTCATTACCTCATGGGTAATCGATGCGAGATATTTTCCGATCACAAGAGCCTGAAATACATTTTCACCCAGAAGGAGCTGAACATGAGACAGCGCAGATGGATAGAATTAATCAAAGATTACGACATGGAAATTCACTACCACCCCGGCAAGGCCAATGTGGTAGCGGATGCTTTGAGCAGACTGCCGTGTCAGTTGAACTCCATGATCGCAATAGAGCAACCCAGCCTGTATCAAGAGTTTGAACAGTTCAGACTAGAGCTAGTGAGCGAAGGATTCTTAGCCAGCATTGAGCTCCAACCCACCTTAATGAGCCAGATAAAAGAAGCCCAGAAAGAAATGCCAGCATTGACGGAATCAAGAGTCAGATTGCTGCAGAAAGGCACCAGGATTCACCATAGATGAAGAAGGAGTTCTTTGGTACAACGGACGCCTGTGTGTACCGTCAGATTCATAGTTGAAGCAAGTCATTCTGAAGGAAGCTCATGATACCCTGTATTCCATTCACCCCAGAGGAACCAAGATGTACCAAGACCTAAAGGAACAATTCTGGTGGCACGGAATGAAGCGAGAGATAGGAAGCTACATCGCCAAGTGTGATATCTGCCAAAGAGTCAAAGCAGAACATCAACGACCCGTCGGACTGTTGCAACCCTTACAGATTCCTGAATGGAAATGGGATTCTATCGGTATGGACTTTATCACAGGATTGCCCAAATCTAGCAGAGGAAATGACTCCATTTGGGTAGTCATCGATAGGTTGACCAAAGTTGCACATTTCATCCCCGTCAAGACCACATACCAAGGCCCAAAGCTAGCAGAGTTATACATCTCCAGAATAGTCAGCCTGCACGGAACCCCCAAGTCAATTGTGTCAGATAGAGGATCGCAATTCACCTCAAGATTCTGGCAGAAAGTGCATGAAGGACTAGGAACCCGTCTGAATTTCAGCACAGCTTATCACCTGCAGACTGACGAATAGACCGAGAGAGTCAACCAAATCCTGGAAGATATGTTGAGAGCCTGTGTACTAGAGTATGGATCCAAATGGGAAGACTGCCTACCGTACGCAGAATTCTCCTACAACAACAGTTATCAAGCCAGCTTACAGATGGCCCCTTTGAAGCCCTGTACGGAAGGAAATGCCGTACCCTCTGAACTGGTCAGAAGTCGGAGATAGTCAAGTCTTCGGCCCCGATATTCTTCGCGAAGCCGAAGAGAAGGTGCACAAGATCCGCGAGTACCTCAAGACCGCCCAGTCAAGACAGAAGAGCTACGTCGACAAGAGACGCCGAGAGATGACATTCGATATCGGAGATTTTGTGTATCTCAAAGTCTCACCCCTCAAAGGAATGCAGAGATTCCAACTCAGAGGAAAGCTCGCCAATAGATATGTCGGACCTTTCAAAGTTCTAAGTCGCCGAGGAGAAGTTTCTTATCAGCTTGAACTACCGGAAGAAATGTCCGCCGTGCACAATGTGTTTCACATCTCACTACTTCGGAAGTGCCTAGAAGTGCCGGAGAAGACCGAAGTGTTCAAGAACATCGACCACAGAGCCATTGATATCAACAAGGATCTAACCTACCGCGAAGTGCCTATTCGCATCCTTGAAGAAGCATTCAGGACCACCCGCACCAGAAGTATCAAGTTCCTGAAGATACAATGGAGTAATCACACCGAAGAAGAAGCAACTTGGGAACGCGAGGAAGATATGAAGAAGGAATACCCAGATCTCTTTAGTACCTAGTTTTCTTTAGATCTCGGGACGAGATCTTTTGTAAGGGGGAAGGGTTTGTAACATCCCAAGTTTTCAATAAAAGGAACAAGAGAGAGATTTCAAGATTTCAAAAATCAGAGCCAACAAAAACTTTTTCTCATCATATAGGACTATGCATATAGCTCACCTTATTAACAAATTGAGTGTGCTTTTGCCATGATGCTTGTTTATGTGTTCTCTCTTACTCTAAAACCCTGGCAATGATCACTTGATCATCCAAAGTCAAATAAAAAGAAAATAGAAAAGAAATTATAAAAACCAATTTCACACACACATATGGCCTATGCCATTTTTATAAATCTTTGATCTAGACCAATTTGGTTTGCACCATTAGTTGTAAATGGACACTAAACACTTATTAACACTTTTGGAAACAATCAAACTCAATTCTAATCAAATTTGAATCAAATTTGTGATCACATGTGATTATGGTCATGTGAGACTTTTTCAGCAAGATACCCACTTTGAGCCCCTGGTTTTCAAATTTCTCTTTCTACACTTGGCCAACTCTTTGCACCTCTTCCAAGATCTCATCAAGGACTACAACTTTGCTCAAGACACTCACCTCAAACTCTGCCTAGATTTCAAATCACAAGCAAGCCAAGATGAGACATTGAAACAAAACCAAGATCATGTGCATTTTGAGATTTTGCAAACCAACTCCAAATTGAACCAAACCAACACCATTCTACTCCATTTAATATATGATTACAACCCACTAAAAAGAATTGCAAAATTCAAAAATTATTTTCTTGCGGCCATTTGCACAAACACCTTGCAGGCAGGGATTAAACAAGTGCCCATACTGAAAATTTGGAGAGGACTTGGTCCAACCCTGCCTTCTCTGCAGCCCTGGGGACTCCTTTCACCCCTCAGCACCAGTGCCCAGACTTGCCAGCCCTCCACTTGCTGACCTTGACCATGGCATGGCCATGCCGTGGCATGGCATGACCACACCATGCCATCTCTCTCCCCTCTCACTTCAGCTCTGCACCACCGTGTCCATTAGCTCACCCTCACTCTGCTGATCACGCCAGACCCAAGCCTCGACGAAAAATCGCATCACAACGTGCAGACGAGTGACGCCCACCGTGCGACGCGCACGCGCACGACGAGCGCCACGACGCCAGGACTGACGTCGCCCCGACGCTCCACGCCTCCACTTGCCGCTCCGCTCGCCAGTCGTCGCGCCAGACCACCAGGAGACTCGCAGACATGCCCGTTGGACCGCAGGAGAGTTGTGGCCGTCGTCACCGTCGACGCGACCCGCCACGGACCTGCAAGCTCCCATCAAGCTCACCGTCGCATCCGTGCCCCGCTTTCCCCGCAATCACGCGCTACAGCACCGCCAGGACATCGCCTGCAAGCGAGCGTCATCACCAGTACTCCTGCGCCACCCTACCGCCGACGCCATGGCTGACCTCACCTCAGACCCGCGGCACTGCCTCGCCGCTATAAAAGGAGCCCCTCCCGTCTCAAATCCACCACACCAGCACTCTTCCCTCTCACCACTGACCCTCCCCAGCCACTCTCTTCGCCACATTAGCCACTGCCTCGCCGGAATTTGAAGCTCGCTGCCCGCGGAGGTGCTGAGAAGGCCGCCGCCGCTGCAGTGCACCTCAGGCGTCGCCACTGCTTCCATCTGCTTCACCGTCATCGACAATCTCTCCGCAACCCCTCTCCGACCATCGCCACGCCGCCGGTGAGTCCCCGACCCCCCACCGTCGCCGCGCCTGTGGCCATCTCTCGCCGGAGACGACAACCCTTGTCATCCGTCCGATCCTCGCCTAATCCTACGGCACAGAACGGCGCGTACCATTTCGGCGTGTGAGTCACGCTGACGCGTGGACCCCATGCTATCAGCTGGCCCACTGTGTTGCTGGGCCGGCCCAACTCCCTTCCTCTCTGCATAGCCCGTTAGGTTTCCCGCCAGCCCAAATGCTTTTGAATTTAAATTCTAGTTGGGATTAATTTGCAATCTGATGCCAAGTTCAAAATTAAATAGAGACAAATCTACTTGGCCAAATTTTACAAATTTTATATTTCTGGAAACCTTAAGAAATTATCTACACAATGCAACAGGTTTGAACCCTAGATCTTTTATAGAATTTAAGTGAGAAAATAAACAAGGAAGGGACTTTTCTGCCTTAGAATAATTCTTAAAAATCAACCATAAATGCTTTTCAGTTAATTCCAACTCCTATAATTCTCATTTCACTTATACTAATTGTTTGTACAAAAATATGCCATGATTACTTTGAATGATCATGGCCTAATGGAATTAAAGGACTTTATTGCTATTTCTAGTCAAAGATATTGTCCAAAACTATTAAGAAATCTTATGGGAGTATTTCTCTCATTTAAATCTTGTCACCACCAATTCCAAATGAGGTAGAGACTCTGGTCAATTAGGTCTCATAGGAGTTGTTGGTGATATTAAATCTTTACCATGCTAAAATTAAGTGGTATGAGGTGCTCACCTCATTTAAATCATTTTCTTAAATGATAAGTGTGAAGAGGCTGACTTGGGTCAACCTAGGTCACATATTATGCATAAGAGAAATTAAATCTTAATAAGATAATGAGAGGAAATTATTTCTCTGAATAATTAAAAGTAACATTCAAATTAGTATGAGAGGAAATTATTTTTCTTAAATAATAAGAAGAACACATCCACCAACTTAATAGTAATGTGTGATGCTAGTTTAAAGTGTGTAAAATCATGAGTGTGCCTAGTTTAGTAAATTAGTTTGGTATGATGATTGTGTACTCCATATTCGTATTTTAGACGCTAGTACCGAGGAGTACCAAGAGGAGGAGGAGGTCTACTTCCAAGGAGAAGAAGACCACTTTGACCAATTCCCCAACCAAGACAAGATAATACTCTTGCAAAGTGCAAAGCTTACCATGAGCAAAGCATTACCCCAATTTACTTTATGCTTATGACTCCACTTCCCAGTTTTACTTTCCAAGCTTTATTTACCTTTGTTTTATCAAAATACCTTTTTGATTTATGATTTACTTGGTTAGTATTGGATTAGTACAAGAGTATCAAAGTTAGCCTAGAAGCAAAGCAAGGTACTTAGCACCCCTCACACCTAGATGCTAGTGCTAAATTAAAAATGACTACTCTAGGTGGGAACATGTGTTTGAAAAATGATGATGTTGAAAACCTTGGAATTGAGGAGTCATTTCCATTGAAAGATTTTTGAAGGTGAATATGACCTGAAGTTGACTAGGTGAATTGGCTAAAAACTGATGATTGAGTTGGATGCGATACCTTTCCAAATTTTGAGTACCCCCACAATACCTGATTATGGGTAAGGCTTAGCTGGAAATTTATGTGTCTTAGTATGGGTTCCCTCTGAACAAGCGTCATAGAGGTTATGCTGAGGCTGCCTCCGTTGAAACTGAAATGACGTGAATTGAGGCGAATGGTACGGCCAAGCCCTGTGCAGTTCCCGGGTTAACAGTTGGTTCTCACCGGGAGGCCAAGCTCATGGGGAGAGGTGCCTATACTAGGATATATAAGTGAAAGGTTATGGTTGATGATCCGCGTACTGAGTTACGATGATTCGGAGTTATCTCCGACGGATGTAATCAAATGTTGTGGCACAAGTGTGCAACCTCTGCAGAGTGTAAAACTATTCGAATAGCCGCGTCCGCGGATAGGGACAATTGGAAAGGCCATACTGTTTCCGTCATCAGAATTTATATCTATGTGACGGGTGAATTTGGAACTTGAATTTGAACGGTGACTTTGAAATGGAATCACAACAGAGTTGTGGGAATGACACTAATGTTCCCATCTGAGTTAGTTAGCACTTGAGGAGTTTGTTTACTAAAATGTTTCTCAACTAAAATTGGCTTTACGCAAATAACCTTAGAGCCTAGAACACTCTCTTTAGTAATATTAGTACTTATATTAGTATTAGTTTGCGAGTACTTGAAAGTACTCACGGCTTTGTCCCTGGCTATTCAAATGGCCAGAATATGAAGCCGAGCAGCAGTACGAGGATGACGACCAGCAGGACGTCTACCACAACTAGGAGCTTCTAACGTCAAGCGTTGGCCTGTGGACTAGAGAGTCCTTGTATCTTACGCTCCGCTATGAACTTATGTTTGTTCGTTGATCATTAGATCAACTATTCGTGTAATATGGATCATGTGATTCCAAGTTGTAAGACATTATGGTTTGTAATGAATGATGGCTGTGATACTTAACTATTATACCTCGCAACAACAATTTCCTGGGATTGCGATGTATGACATAATAAGCATTCGGACTTAAAAATCCGGGTGTTGACACACGAAACGTCGGCGAAACATGCCAATGTGTTGGGAAAGCGCGGGAAGACCGTCGTCGCGCGGGAACCGGTAATCGCCGGCGGCAGGCCTCAACGGGACGTTAAACCGCCATTAATAACCTTGACGATGTCTCCGCTAAAAGAACTGCGTCCGCACCACGGGGGATACCCCCAATGCAAACGGTCGCGCTGGGCCGACACAAACGGACACAACCAGACAGTTTAGACGTTTAAAATGTGTCGGCCCGTTGGAGATGCCCTAACACGATCGTCCGGACTCCCGACTTTACTTATAATATGTCAGTATGGATATGCACGTTTCCGATCTAATTTAAAGTTGGATTTGGAGACGCAAAAGGGCTACTCTTTGTTCGTAACAGAACAGTCGCCGCCTTCTAAACCTACCGCGGCATTTACCTCCTTCTCCATAGATTGGTTTCCCTTTCGTCGGCTCGTTGGCGTCGAGAGGAATGGGGAGCCCAATTCATGTATAAAGTTTTTACTAAAAGTAGTATTTTTTTAAAGATTAGGTAGTCATTTTCTATTTGGTACCTATCTTAACGAACATCTTAACGAACATGACATCGTCTACAATAAGTGATCTCCACCTCTTCGCTCGATAGCATGATCTCCTTCTCCAGGCTAATGATGGAGTTGAAAGATTACAGATGGTTGTTGGGATGATGATTGTCCTCACAATTTTTGTTCCGGCTTCTACATCTTTGACAATGGTGATTCATAGTCTCACATCCCCAATATGCCCTGGCATACGATGTTGATACTCTTATTGACGTTCATTGATTACTCTAATGGTTGCAAAGAAGTGAGCCTAACACCTCGATACAAGTACCCAGAGACACAGACTTGGATTCTTAATTATTTCAAAAAAATCACTGTAGGGCTTTCCCCACGTATTTATTTTTAAAAAATAATCTAATGGTTGCACGTGTGCACGTAGCTTTTGCATTGCGGCTTAAATTAAAATTATGCGAGAACATTCATTGGTATTTGTAGGTTTGTGGTTTGGTATTCTTTCAACCGCTTTCAGAAATGTATAAGATTTATGTCATGGAAGAAGAAAAAATTTGAAGACATCAATGATTTTTTTATAGACTTTATTTTGTACTCGAGACAACTGCTCATATATCTCTACCATGTACAACTTGCTATTTTAAATGTATGTGGTATCAATTGTCATTAAAAAAAAGAGTTGGATTAGGATTGGAATTTGGGACAGTCCGTTTAGATTTTGTTTTGGAGACGTGCTTTTGTTTTTGTTTTTATATTTGTTTCGGGTGGAGTTGCTTTCCGGCTCGGGATGCTGTCTCTTGTAAAAAAAAATACATGTGGTGGAAAAATAATTACTAGGTACTTGCTGGACACAATTGCTCATGTATCTCTATAATGTATTATTTGTTATGTTTTTATTTTTGTTTTTTTCTTTCAGGTGGAGTTGCTTTTTGTCCCGGGCTCCGGCTCGGGTTGTCGGGTTCCATGTAGAACTTGGATTCCAGGGAGATGCTTAAGCGTGAGCCATCAATCATAGTCGTGGACATACAATGTAGGAAATGAATCAAAATGGAAACAATTATGTATGTTCTTTTTGAAATTATGGGTCATGTAGGTGGGTATTTTCTATCAACTTCGGCGGTAATTTAGATGAAAGGCGAAACAAAACAAATGGAAACAATCCTCTCTGACTTATGGGTGGCATAGGTGGGTAACTACTATCAACTTCAGTTGCAGTTTAGATAGCGGACGAAACCAAGAGATGAAAACAATTATCTCTTTATTATTAGTATATTATTATAATGTATATATAGATCTGAATTTGATATTATGATTAATATTTTTTGTATTTTAATTAAATTTGATAGAATTTAATTTTAGCTAAACGCCCAATGCAAATTAAATAAGGGAAAAAGCATCATACATGCATGTGTGAACTTGGAGAGGAGTGTCGTGTACGCCATGCACCTCGGGTTCAAGGGACTAGGAAGTGATGATCACCGAGGAGATGGACGTCTCGCGCGAATCACCTTCAATATTTCTTTACAGAATAAGTTAATCAGTTTTGGTTCTCACATTTTAAACAATGAAGTAGATAAGTACTCTCTCCGCTTTTATTTACCCTACGTTTTGGCATTAGTTAAAGTTGAAATTTCAAATGTTTAACTAAAAAATTAATAAAAAAAAGCAACATCCATAGCTTAAATTTATATAATATAAAAATACATTTCAAGATGATTCTAATAGTACTAATTTTATACCTTGCAAAACGCAACTGATAGGGTTGTAAGAAATGTGTGTTGTATGACGAAGAAGAGACAATAAAACACCTTTTTTTTATTATTGGGTTGCTAGATCTATATGATCAATCATCCAGATAGGATCTACCCTATATCCACCCCGTAGTATTGCTAACATTTTCTGCAATTGGCTAAGTGGGGTGAATTTCAGGTATAAAATTATTATCCGAGTGGGAGCGATTGCGTTTTGGCTGTGTAGAAATGACAAGGGTTTTAATGACAAAATATATTCTATTATGCAGGTTATTTCCAGGTATACCGCTATGCTCCGTTCATGGTCGCCGCTTCAACGCTTAAAGGATCAAGATCTATTTATGGAGGTGTCTACATGGTTGAAGAATACGGTCAAAGAGTTTATTTCCCAACATGGGTTGCTGCATAACATGGGTGACTTTATTTTTTTACTTTTGATCTTTTTGTACTCCTTTTTAGTCGGATTCTAGATTCTTAACTAAACAGTTATGCGCATCTTAGCTATGCAGAGGCTGGGTGTAATGCTTAAAACTTCAAGTAATAAAGCACCTTTTATCAAAAAAGATATCAATATTTTTTATATTTTTAGTCAAATTTTATAAACTTTGGTTTAACTGAACCTAGAATGCACGGTAACTGTGAACGGAGGGAGTACGATGATCTGATCCAACCATTGCTTAGACTACTCATAGTGGGAGTAACTTCACTAGTAACTAAGTGTCCAACTCAGCAAATTTGCTTATGTGGCAGTGAGTTAATGAGGAGAGAGGAGGATGAAGTAACATAGCTAGTTAATGTAACATCACACTTCTCAAGATACAATGAGTCTACAAGCTAATTAATGAAGACATATATGATACTACTTTGATGTTACTAACCACTATGAAGGTAGTAACATAGAGTAGTAACATGTGCATGTTACTACTCTATGTTACTTCCCACTATGAGGCTGGTCATAGTGGGGAGTAACTTAGACTAGTAACATATGCCATGTTACTACTCTAGATTACCACCTTCATAGTGGGTAGTAACTTATATGTGGTGTCATGCATTGTGTTATTTATTATGTTGTAGACTCATTTTGCCTTGGGGTGTGTAACATAGCTAGTTACCACCTCACTCTTTTTCTTCATTTATTGGCATGCCATGTCACCAAAATGCCTTGAGATGTGTGATGTTACTAGCTATGTTAGACTAGCCACAATGAGAGTATCATAAGTAGTATCATGCATGCCATGTTGGCAAAAATCTGATGTGGCAAACCAATTAATGAGGTGAGAGATGAGAGTGGTATCATAATATGATACCGTATCATAACACATAAAACTAGAAACTCAATAGCAAACACATCATGTACGCCAATTTGCATTGAGATTCTACAAAACATTAAATATGATGATACTATGATACTATCTTAGAGCAATTCCAATAGTATAGCCAACTGCTGACTATAACAAGATGTCATATCATTTGTAGTCGTCATATAGCTAACATGTATAATAGTTGGCTATAAGAATGTAGTACTTTACTAATATATGGCCCACCTTTCACTCTCACAAAGTACCTAGGAGCACGTGCAAGAGCTAGCTATTGCATAGTAGCCCACCTCCATTCTCTCTCCTCTTCTCTCTCCTCCAACTCATCTAAAATATATTATTTAATGTCTTATAGTCAGCTGACTGGACTCTATTGTACTTGCTCTTAGAGCAAGTACAATAAGTCCTAGTCAGCTGGCTATAAGGATTAAAATAATATATTGTTGCCTAGTTGGAGGGGAGAGAGGAGGAGAGAGAAGAGGAGTGGGCTCTTATGCAAGAGCTCCTAGCACGTGCTCCTAGGCACTATGTGAGAGTGAATGGTGGGTCATGTACTAGTAAAGTAGTACAATTTTATAGCTCACTATTATACATGTTGGCTCTAAGATGACTATAGATGACATGACACTTATCTTATAGCCAACAGTTGGCTCTACTATTGAACTTGCTCTTACGATACTATGCATTGTGGGGTAGTATCATAAACTAGTATCATGTGCATGATACCAGTGTATGATACTTCCCATTGTGACTAGTCTTACTCCCACTATGAGCAGTCTGACTAGTTTTAGTTAGCTCATTATCAGAGCATTGCTTAATCAGTTTTTTACTACGGAGTACTCTCATTTGGGCCTCTCACCACCATCAATGAAGTCAACTTCACAAAATGGCATGCATATGCAGGCGCAGAATCCTAAGCTGATCTACCGTTAATGAAGTCCATTTTCAGAAAATAAACCTATGAGGTTGTCTTTCTAGTCGCGGGGGGGGAGTCCAAAGCTGATCTACCATTAATACAGTCAACTTCACAAAAGTACTACTACTACTACTCCTAGCGTGGACATCTCATAGCGTCATAGCGTGTGGAGGCTGCGCTCATTCATGCCCACACGTACTGTGACACTACACAATCAATGAAGCCCAGCACCACACTGAGCATGGAGATGGATGCCGCTAATGGCAAGCACTCTGTTGGCGGAGGCAGCGGCGTCGGAAGCTTGCTCCGGCCACCGCGGATATTCTGCATCACGCTGCTCTCGATCGTCTTCTGGGCCGTGATAATCTACTTCGTCTCCACCATGCAAGGCAATATGGCGTCCCTACTCTTCAAGCCCTCGGCCTTCTCCCTTCCGTCCTTCCGCTTCGGCCGGGACCGGTGCGTCGGCCGGTACATCTACATGTACGACCTGCCGCCACGGTTCAACGCCGACCTCGTCCGCCGCTGCCGCCAGTTCTCGGTCACCGACGACATCTGCAAGCTCATGGTGAACGACGGGTTCGGCGCGGAGCTCCCGCCCGGTGACTCCCTGCCGGAGAAGGGAGCCTACGACACCGACCAGTACATGCTGGAGCTCATCTACCACGCGCGGATGAAGAGGTACGAGTGCCTCACCGCCGACCCCTCAACGGCCGCCGCCGTGTATGTACCCTTCTACGCCGGGTTTGATGCGTCACTGAACCTGTGGAAGAGCAACCTCACGGACCGTGACGCCCTGTCGCGGGACATGGCGGACTGGCTTGTGCGGCGGCCCGAGTGGCCCTCCATGTGGGGCCACGACCACTTCCTGGTCGCCGGACGGGCTACATGGGATTTCATCCGGAGCAAAGACGGCGGCTGGGGCAATCCCTTGATGACATACCCGGCCATCCGCAACATGACGGTTCTCACCATCGAGGCCAGCCCGTGGCAGGGCAACGACTTCGCAGTGCCATTCGCGTCGCACTTCCACCCTTCCTCCGACGCCGACGTGCTCCGCTGGCAGGACCGCATGCGCCAGCAGGAGCGCAGGTCGCTCTGGGGCTTCGCCGGCGGGCCACGCCCCGGCAATACGACGGTGCGCGCCCAGATTATAGAGCAGTGCGGCAAGTCGAGCAGTTGCGCAATGTTCGGCGCCAAGTCGTACCACAGCTCGCCGGATCAGATCATGGGGCTGCTGGAGAGCGCCGAGTTCTGCGTCGAGCCATGCGGCGACTCCTTCACCCGCAAGTCCACCTTCGACGCCATCCTTGCTGGCTGCATCCCGGTCTTCTTCCACCCGATCTCCGCCTACACCCAGTACACCTGGCACCTGCCCAGGGACTACAGGAGCTACTCGGTGTTCATCCCCCAGATCGATGTGGCCAAGCGGAACGTCAGCATCGAGGAGGAGCTGAGGAAGATACCGCCGACGAAGGTGGCGCAGATGCGAGAGGAGGTGATCCGGCTCATACCGAGGGTGATGTACAGGGAACCCATGGCCAAGGGCCTGGTGTTCAAGGACGCGTTCGACGTCGCTGTGGCTGCGGTCATCGACAGAGTGGCCAAGCGCCGCCGTGCCACGGCTGAGGGACGCGAGTACAACGACAGCTTCGACGGATATTTTAGTTGGAAGTACGACTTGCTAGAGCCTGGGCAGAAGGATATAGGCCCGCACGAGTTTGATCCATATATGTGATGTAAGAAGGCTTATATGAATTGCTTTAGACGTACATGTATTTCGCTAGTTTAGGTGTTTTTTTTCCTACCAAATTTGCTATGTCTCGGTTCACTATATACATTCTTTTTAAGCCTCAATCACCTAAAGAAAAGTACTATAGTTGTACTTTTCTGCTCAAGAACTCCTATAGTGTTGTGTTTGGAATTTGGATGCGTAGAAACTGGGCATGGAATTGGAATTTGGGTCAATTTCGTAAATTTTGCCGTTTGGTTTGCGCATGAAATTGACCTGTGGAAACCGAACCAAATTCCAAGCCCACCCGACTTCCCATCCACGATTCAGAGGTCGGGGCCTTGGAATCCCGTGGAAACGTGCCCCCCACCGACCCCGCGTACCTGTTCGCCGGAGCGAAATAGAGGAGGTCGAGCGAGCCCTCCTTCCCCAACCTCCGACTTCTCGTTCCCAGATCCCTCCTTCCCTGACCTCCCGACCTTTCCCTCCCCTCCCATGGCTGCCCTCGTCCAGGGCCATAACATCCCGGCCCCTATTCCCCCTGGCCGCCCCTCTACCCGCCCGACCAAACCCTAAATCGTGGGCAGGCGGCGACGGGAGGATGAGCAGCGGCCGCGGGAGGGTTAGCAACAGCGGCGGACGTGGGGGGAGGGTGAGCAGCAGCGGCGGTGGAGGCGGCGGGAGAGTGAGCAACAGCGGTGTCGTTCCGGGCTTGCCGGCGACGGGAGGCTGAGTAGCAGTGGCGCCAGTCCGAACTTGCCGGCGGTGGGAAGGTGAGAAGCTGCGGTTCGGACTTGCCGGCGGCAGGGAGGGTGAGCAGCCAATTCATTTCCATAGTTTGTTCATCCAAACAAGATTTGGAATTGGTTACAAATTTTGATTCCAAAAACAATTTCCGAAGATATCCAAACAACAGAATCGAATTAGAGGCCAATTCATTACCATATTGGATCTGGAATTTTAGTCCAATTCAATTCCATGCTCAGTTTCTACGCATCCAAAAGAGATCTCAATTAACTTAGGGCGCCTTTGGTAGCCTGCATGCATTTCTTGCACCACTGCGCTAGCGAGATGGGCCTCCCTGCGCGTCGCGAATGGGGGCATGGGCCATCAAATGCGTGTCGTTTGGTAGCCTGGGCGGCCTTTTCTCCGCTGGAGAGGGAAGCCAAACCCCATTGTTTGGTTGCCTGTTTCCACTACTTTCTTCCCTACTCGTGCAGCCCAAGGTCTGTTTGGTTGCAGATAGCAACGTGTTGTGGTAACCCCAGTATTGCTAACTGAATAACAACACACAATAGATTTATTTCATCACAAAAGATGCTGGTAATACACAACAACTATTTAGTGGGTGACGCATCACGAGCGAAGCAACTAATACTTCGTGATGCATCACAGTTTCATCACACGAGAGGTTAGTATATACCACATTGAACAAGTTCATCATTACAGACCGGGGATCAGGTTGTACCAAGTCCTAGCTAATGGAGGGATACGATATCACCTCCCAAAATCAGCAGATCAAGACAAAGGAAGCAGAAGCACTAAGCAGGAAACTGGTTGCGGAGCCAGGTCCGAAGCAATGTCCTTCTCTGTGGTGGCTGCAGCTTACGGTACTTGGCATACTCTGCTTTGTTGTCCGCAATGAAGTCGATAGCCCTGACTAGCAAGTTAGGCTGGAACAGCTGCGCTTTGCACACAAACCGGGCGTGAAGATCGTCTTCATCTGAGCGTAGTTCGTGATGGGGGTGCCGACATACTGATGGTGTCTCGGGTAGCGGTGCAATCCACAAGAAAAAACTGCAAGTGCGGATGACATTCACATACTTTCAGATCTATGAAGGAACTCAATGAGGCTTCGTACATGAATGTACTCGTCCACCATCTCTTCATCACCGCCATAGAAACAACGGCCATATTCACTCCAGTCTAGAATGCGATCGGATTTTATCTTCATAATCACGCTCCACTTCGTCCTCCAGTTTCTGATGGGGTTGTAGAGCTGAAGAGTGGTAACATGTACGACAACGAATGCAAGAACATCCGCGGCTACCTTCTTCATCTGCTGCTCCTTGAATCCCATGTTGAACCAGACGCCACTACGGACGAGATGAACCAACCGGTTCAACACAAACTGTGATAGCTCATGTTTCTAAACTATGGCTGGTTTGCTTGCAATCAGACATGGCTGAGCATTAACAGTAGGCACAGACAGATCAGGGAAGCCCAATGGTATGATCGCCTACATGACAAACAATAGCAGATCAATGAACTACCACTACCACATCCACATCCTTAAGGAGTAGCAGATCAATGAACTACCACCACCACTACTAGTACCACATCCACAACCACATCCTTAAGCAGTACCACATCAATCAAGAGCGAGATAAGTAAGAGCAGCCTTACAGTCAAAGGAGCCACACGCAGCACCGAGGTCGGGGAAGTAGGGGACCCTAACGAAGATGCAGGCAACACCACTGTCCCAGTGGAAGAGTCAACGGCGACAACGGTCCCCGTGGTAGAGTCAGATGCAACCTGGACAACCTCCACAACCTCGACCGGTGATGAAGGAATGTCCTACAATGGATTCCTTCAGACCCCCACTTGTGTACCCAAAAGATCAGATCTAAGGCTAGGTTTTGCATAAGCTTACCACAACCGAAGTCATCGACGCAGAGGAAGAAGACGACCATGCGGGGCTAGTAGCCGCCACCACAGCCGCCGTTGGCCGCCGCAAGCCTCGTCAACCGTGCGGGTGAGGAAGAGCCGGCCATGTCGCTAGATCGGGAAGGGTGGACGAGCTCGAAATGGGGGGAAATGGGGGTTTTGGATTTGCCGGTGAGAGAGCCGCCCCTATATACAATGGCGAAAATTCAAGCGTGGTGATTGAAATCATCCCGCCGAGATTTCGACATCCCGCGCAAGCTCCCGCCATCTCCCGCGGTGGCTCTGCAAGGATGCGGCATTCTCCAGTTGTGCGGAAATAGGGTTGGCTCGCTAGAAACGGCCGAACTAGGCGTTCCTTCAGGGACTGGCCAGAGGGTACTTTGAGAACCGGTTCATGCAAGAACGCGGACGAGACCAGGTAACCAAACGGACCGAAAATAGCTAGCCCGATGCGAGACAAGGACCATGCAGAGCTACCAAATGCGCCCTTAGACACGGACACCAAACCCTTTTTCTTCATGCTCTTCTTCTTCTTCTTTAACTGAAGGCATAAAGCCTTACTTTAAATTAATAAAGCCGTGCGACCGATAGATACAAGTATGCTGAAACAGCTTACAACACAACACATAACTCAAACAACAAAGATAAACTTGAAACACAGCTTGAGCCGGCGGTGTCCTCCTCGCAAGAGGGCCAAGACAAAAGCAGTAGCAACACCAGGTAAACATTGGAATTGAGGGAAGCATACATTAATCACCAACGATGTCAACGGAGGAACATCTTCCTCCTCCATCGCCAAAGAGAGTCCCAACCCTCTCGCCCTGGATCGTGGGGCGCCTAAACCGTCGGTGGGTCAAGATGTTCACCCTAGAACAAGGAGAGATACATTCCAGGAAACCAACCGGGCAGACCACACGGACCACCTCGCCGCGATAGGCACACCGGTGCGAGGATATCCAGGAGACGGGAAAGCTTAGGAACAGACATAGAACTTGAAGACGCAGCGGAGCGGAGCATCATCCATGCTGCCAACAGAACCACACCAACCATAGCATCGCTCGCCGCTACACCACCGGTCCCCAGACCACGCCTCCAAGGAGGGAACGACGCCCATGCGCCGCCCCATCCAATCCAACAGATTTTGGGCTTTCACCCGGGACATGGATAGGAGGTGATGGGATGGGACCTCAGTGGTGCCTCACCAGGTCACGACACCTAAAAGGCGTTGCCGCCACTATGGTCAAAGACCGAGGATTTCTCCCGGCCCTAGCACGCCACACCCGCTCCACAACCATCAAACACCGGCATCCCATATCTACGGGGAGGGAGAGAGGCCAGAGGGAAAGTGAAGATCTAACCTTCGGGCTCCGACGCGAGCAGACGAAGCCGCCCACCCTTGAGTTGCACCCGTCATCGCCCTACCGCCCGCACGAACCAGGGCGCCAATCACCAGCATTTAGGAACGCAGCCGGCTGAGCAAACAACGTTGTCTCACCAACTGAGGCTGCCGCCTTGATTCCGGAGCCCCCACCATGGAAGCCGCCAGACAGATCACCGTCGCCTAAGGCCCAGCTAGGGGCCGGCCATCGGAGGAAGGGGAGCCCGTCGAGCAGCCGCCATGCCCAACGACGTCTCTGGTGGCGATGAGGAGGGGAGGGGGAGGGAAGGCGATGGCGGCGCGGCTAGGGTTTCGCCCCCTCGGTCGCTTGGAGGGGGCAGCCCGAGGAGAGCGAAGCAAAGCGCTAAGCATGTAGTATTATGTTTTTCTTTGATGCTCTTCTTCCTTCTACGGGCGCCCAGTAGGAAAAGAGTGGCTTGACTTTTTATTGAGCGTGCGTGTAGAAGGGTTTTGGGGGAAGCCTCACACGTATAATGACGTGGGGTTCCGGTATTTATATAACAGGCCAGAGGCCTAGGGTTAGGTTACAATTACAATACAGTCCTACTGTAAATACAATATGTGCAATCTAACACCGGACGTTGAGACTGGACCGAAAGTCGAGGAAGAGCTGACTCGGTAATCCCTTCGTCATGACATCCGCGAACTGGTGGGAGGACGGAACATGCAGAACACGGACCTCTCCCAAGGACACCTTCTCGCGGACGAAGTGGATGTCTATCTCGATGTGCTTGGTACGTTTATGTTGCACCGGATTCGAGGACATGTAGATGGCGGAGACGTTGTCACAGTAGACAACCGTGGCAGAGCTCAGGGGGCGATGAAGTTCCTGGAGCAGCTGGCGGAGCCAACAGCACTCGGCGACGGCGTGGGCGACGGCGCGGTACTCAGCCTCTGCAGAGGAACGGGACACGGTGGTCTGTCGCTTGGAGGACCAAGAGATGAGACTATCACCGAAGTAGACGCAGTAACCGGAGGTGGAGCGACGCGAGTCCGGACAACCTGCCCAGTCGGCGTCGGAGTAGGCCACAAGGGCGGTCGACGAGGAGGCGTGGAGCTGGAGGACAAACTCCAGTGTACCCCGAACATACCGCAGAACATGTTTCACGAGAGCCAAGTGAGACGTGCGCGGAGCATGCATGTGAAGGCAGGCCTGCTGAACAGCGTAGGAGAGATCGGGGCGCGTCAGTGTGAGATACTGAAGGCCGCCCACGATGCTCCTGTAGTCGGTGGCGTCGGGAAGAAGCTCGCCGTCGGAAGCAGAGAGCTTCGAGGACGTGTCGACCGGTGTAGGTGAGGGGTGGCAGTCAGACATGCCAGCCCGCTGTAGAATGTCCAGAGCATACTGTCGCTGTGACAGAAAGAGACCAGCCGAGGACCGGCTGACCTTCATACCCAGGAAGTAGTGGAGATCCCCGAGATCAGTCATGGCGAACTCGCTATGGAGACGCGCAAGGAGCCCCTCAAGAAGACGCGTCGACGAGGCGGTGACGATGATGTCGTCCACATAGAGCAGTAAGTATGCCGTGTCTGCCGCAGAGTGGAGGACAAACAGAGACGTGTCCGTGGCGGAAGCAACAAATCCCATAGTGGCGATGTAGGAGGCGAACCGGTGGTACCAGGCGCGAGGGGCCTGCTTCAAGCCGTACAGGGACTTGTGGAGGCGACAGACGTGGTCAGGGCGAGAGGCATCAACAAACCCAGGGGGCTGCTGACAGTAGACCACCTCATCCAGGGAGCCATGTAGGAACGCATTCTTCACATCAAGCTGCCGTATGGGCCAGGAGCTGGAGACAGCAATGTGAAGAACAAGACGGATCGTAGCAGGCTTGACAACAGGGCTGAATGTCTCCTCATAGTCGATGCCGGGGCGCTGAGAGTACCCACGAACAACCCAGCGGGCCTTGTTGCGCGCAAGGGTGCCATCCGAGTGGAACTTCAGACGGAAGATCCACTTGCCAGTGACGATGTTGGCCCGCGGAGGGCGAGGAACGAGGGACCAAGTGGCGTTGTTGACGAGAGCCTGGTACTCATCAGACATGGCAGCACGCCACTGAGGATCCTGCATTGCCTGGCGAAAGGTGGTGGGGACGACGTCAGGGACGGAGTCCACGGCGGAGAGGTTGAGCCTGTCCACGGGACGCACTTGGCGGCCGGAGCGCGTGCGGCGAGGGTTGGAGGCCCCACTCGAGGAGGCCGCCGGGGCAGCATCGGCAGTCGGGGCAGGGTCCGGTTGGACCGGCTGGTGCACCGGCGTGACCGGCACAGGGCCCGGCCTGGCCGGCGTGGGGACCGGCTGCTCGGCGCGGTGAGGCGGCGGGTCCGGTTGGACCGGCAGGAGCGCCGGCATGACCGGCACAGGGCCCGGTCTGTCCGGCCGGGCAACCGGCTGCGCGGCTCGTCGAGGCGGCAGCGAGGCAGGGGTGCTCGCGGTCGGGGCGGGCGCACTCGGGGCGGGCGCAGGGGCGCGCGGTAGTGGCACGGTCAGTGTGCCGAAGAGGTCGTCGAGTCCGCGCGGCGCAGGAGGCGCAGGCGCGGATGACGAAGCTGCATGCTGAAAAGGAAACACCGTCTCATCGAAGACAACATGTCGTGAGACGATAATTCTCCCAGTGACAGGGTTAAGGCAGCGGTAACCACGATGGTTGGAGGGATACCCAAGAAAGACACATGCCATGGAACGTGCACTGAGCTTGTGTGGGGCGGTGGAAGCGATGTTAGGATAACAAAGACAACCGAAGACGCGAAGATCAGTGTATGAGGGAGGACGACCATGGAGGCGTGTGTAGGGAACTTGGGATTTTATGGCTGTACTAGGACGGCGATTAAGCAAGTATGTGGCAGTAGCCAGAGCCTCGGCCCAGAAAGGGGCTGGGATGTGAGCCTGGAACATAAGGGTGCGCATAGTATCATTAATGGTACGAATGGCACGCTCGGCTTTACCGTTCTGCTGGGAGGTGTATGGGCATGACAGCCGTAAGGCGGTGCCGTGGGTGGTGAGGAGAGTATCAACAGTCTTGTTGAGGAACTCGGTACCGTTATCTGTCTGGAGAGAGCGAATAGTAACACCAAACTGCGTGCGCGCATAAGCGAAAAAGGTTTCGAGAGTGCGGGCAGTACAAGACTTGTTGCGAAGTGGAAAAGACCAATAAAAGTGAGAGTAGTCGTCGATAATGACAAGGTAATATCGAAAACCAGAGGTGCTTATAATTGGAGATGTCCACAAATCACAATGTATCAAATCGAAGATGGCACTAGATGCGGTAGTAGACTGACGAAACGGTAAACGGACGTGCTTGCCAAGTTGACATGCATGACACACCCGAGTACGACTAAATTTATTACACTTGATAAAATCTAGACGCTGAAGAGCCGACATGGCATCATGCCCAGGATGGCCAAGACGCTGGTGCCATAGCTCGGCGGTGGCGGTGACGACCAAAGCGGTGGAGGAGGAACGGCGAAAACTGCTCCTCCCGGGAAAGGTGTAGAGATCTCCGTCACTATTGCCACGAAGAATCACGCGACGGGTCTTCAGGTCCTTCACAGAGAAACCAAAGGCGTCAAACTCAATGGAACACATATTATCGCGGGTAAACTTGCGAACCGAAAGCAAATTGCGAATAATGTGCGGTACTAGGAGTACATGGTTGAGTCGAAAGACGTGACCAGAAGGTGTGCGAAAGGAGGTGAAACCAGAAGAGGTAATGGGGATGGTGGTGCCATCCCCGACGGTGACGAAGTGAGGAGTGCGAAGGTGGGAGGAACGAGTGAGGTTACCATCGTCGTTGGTCATGTGTGAGGACGCGCCTGAGTCCATGACCCAACCACCTTGCTGAAGCGCGAGGTTGTTGAGGGCGGCGATGAGAGCCGAGCTGTCCCATGTGGTCGCTGAGGTCGACGGCGCGGTGGCGGTGTAGGCCTGGGGCCGAGGGCCCAGGATGCCCTGTCCAGAGGAGGGGGCGCGCCACTGGCCAGCACCCGGGGAGAAGCAGACCCACGGGCCGGTCGGGGCCGGCGCGCGGGCGGGCTGGGTGCCCTGGGTGGCGCCTCCACCCTGGCGTCCGCCGGTGCGGCCCTTCTGCTTGGCCGGCTGCTTGCCTTTCCCGGCGCCCGCACCAGGGGCGGGACCGTCACCGCGGCAGCCGGGGCCGGGGCATGAAGAGGCGGGGCCGCGGGCCTGGGCGACGAGGGCGGTGTTGGTGGAGGTGGCCACCGCGTTGGCCTGCTGCATCTCCTCCATCAGGAGCATGGCCCTGGTGCGGAGGAAGGTGGGCAGCGGGTCGGTCATGGAGATGACCGTGGCGGCGGAGGCGAAGCGAGGGCCGAGGCCGCGCAGGGTGTTGAGGACGAGGGCGCGGTCGCTCACGGGAGAGTCGTTGTCGAAGAGCGCATCGGCGAGGTGCTTCTGGCGGCGACAATACTCGTGGATGGAGAGAGATCCCTGCACAAGCTGGCGAAAGTCATTGTCAAGGTAGATGGCTTTGTTCGCCTTGTTCGCGGTGAAGAGGTCGCGTGCCGCGAGCCACAGCTGACGCGCGGTCTGATTCACCGCAAGGATCATGTCCGCGACGTCTTCGTCGATGGCGGCGTGGAGGTGGTTGAGGACGGTGTAGTCGGCGGTGGCCCACGCAGCGTCGGTGGGGGCGGCGGCGACGGTGCCGTCGACATGGCCGAGGTAGCCGGAGCGGCCCAGGGAAGCGCGCATGTAGATGCACCACTTGGAGTAGTTCCCGGCGGCGAAGGAGAGCAGCACGGGGCCGGCGTGACGCGGAGCGCCGGCGGGGACGATCGCGGCGGCCGAAGCGGCCGCAGGGGTGGAGGAGGTCCCGTCGGTAAGGGCGGTGAGCTCCATGGCAGCGGAAGGTGGGGTGGCGGCGCCCGACCTAGGGCGGCGGCGGCCGAAGAGGCGGCGGCGGCTAGGGTTGGGAGGAGGCGGCGGCTAGGGTAGGACCGAGATTACTCTGATACCATGTAGAAGGGTTTTGGGGGAAGCCTCACACGTATAATGACGTGGGGTTCCGGTATTTATATAACAGGCCAGAGGCCTAGGGTTAGATTACAATTACAATACAGTCCTACTGTAAATACAATATGTGCAATCTAACAGTGCGCCGCCGGCTACAACTGCGTACCGATGCACCGCCAGGGGTACATACATGGCTGCGAGGAAAAAATCCTGCTAACGATATCTCCCACTCTCTCGGTCATGGGTCCACTTCGCCATCGACAACCAAGCCCGTTGATGATCTGATCGCTCAAAAATGCAGGTTGGTGGTCTCTACTGTGCCAGCAGAGATAACAGGCAGATCATATGTCGTCGATGTCAGTGTGTCTTGGTGTTCTCCACTAACATCCGCTTTCAAGTTTGTAAATTTTATACCGATCGATGGGAGCTCTGTTTTCGTTAGTTTTGAGGCGGCCTTGTTGGCTGTTAAAAAACACTTTTGTTGTTTATCACTCGGTTGTTTTCTAATTCGCCATCACTCGAATTTTGTAGCGTGTAAATTTTCACCCGGCAAAGTCATGTTTGTTGGCTCACCCATGGTTGACCGGTGCGTGTACGGTTTTTTCTTTTCCCTGGTTTTTTTTGTTTCCACCGGTTTTTTTCCTTCGGGGGGCCACGCACAATCTTCAACGGGCTTTTCCTCATTTCGACCCAAATCCCCCGCTGAGTGTCTGAGAAGCGGCGGGGAAGGAGAGAGAGCGGCGCGGAAGGGGGAGAAATCTCCGCCGTTGTCGGAGACGAGGCCGTCCGCCGCGGTCGAGCCCGTCTGCCCGTGCGCCCTTCCGCAGCCTACGGGGGTGGGAGTGGGGGCTGGGGGGCGTCGTGCCTGGGGCGGCATCTCCATTGTTCTTCGTCGAGCTCGTCCCCAAGGTAAGCGACGACCCAAATCCCTCGCTGTTGCTGGTCGTCAACGACGACTTCCGTGAGTGGTAGGTGACCTGCGTGTAGGATTTCTAGTCGTCTTTTGTGTTTGGTGATGTGGGTGGCGAGGTTTCAGCGGCGGATTTTTCCGTGGATCTCTTGATTTTGTTTCATGACGAGGCCACCTGTTGATCTGTTGATTTTTTCAGAAATAGTGTGGACTGCAAGCGTGTCCCTCGCTCCCTGCGTGCGTGCGTGTTTGTGAGTATGTGTGTGTGTGTGGACTGCAAGCGCCGCGAGGAACTGGTGACGGGAGAGTCAGATTCGGCACTGAATACTGCAGCTCTCTATTTTTTTCGAATTCTGAAGTTTATCGGTGTGAGTGTCGCTGGGATTCGGTCTTGCGTTCGTCTGTAGAGAGAGACGTCCAGTTTGATTTCGCTAAGCCTCCGGTTAGTTCGTCAAATTAGGTTCTACAATATATGCTGCAATTCAGTCTTTTGCCGTGTGAGTGTCATGGTAGTTAGTTCTTCTGTGAGTGTTGCTGGGATCCAGTCTTTTTGTTTTCACGTGGATGCTTCATGTCCTCTTGATCTGTAGATTTTGCTCTGTAGCTTTGGGTGTTCATATATGTTCCCGTAGATGCTTCCCGTGGATGCTTCTGTGTAAGTGATGTTTTAGGGAGTAATTTAGTAGCATGAAGCAGTCCCATAATGGTGGATGCATAATACCTTGGCTTCTGGCTTTTTTTGATGATTGATGATGAAGAAGATAGTACTTGTAGTTTTGTGATCTGCTTGATTATCATGCGTGAATGAATGTATACTTTGTGTTGCACTGTGTTTATTGTTCATCTCTAAAGCATATAGCAGAGGGGTGCACAAGTTCTTACTGTCGCTTTTTCTGAACGAAGTAAACCAGTAAATGATGAGTAAAGCTGTTCTTAATTTGTTTGTATATGTATAGAGGTATATGGTATATACACATTGCTTTGTTGGGAAGTATTCTATTGGGGGGGGGGGGGGGAATTTGGCTATCTGTAGATACATACTTTTTGCAAGCATGATTTTACTGTATTTTCTACAATATGAAGAGATGCAAATTTCCCAATATCCAGGGGGTATGCAGATGTATATGTTTTGTGTGTCGCCTTTCTTGCTTCCTGTTGTGTTTGTACCTTAGCGGGGTGGAGGTGGGGTGTCGTCTTTTTTTGATGTTGTTGTTTATACAGGGGCGCGACGTTGGCCCACCGACTGGCATAATAATGATCAAAACCAATGGTAGTGCATTATAGCTTTTTCTTGCAAGTTCCCTGATGTTACCATATCACTGGTTGTTCTTTTTTTTTTAGTTGACCTATGTCTCTGCCGTGTGTGGTGAGAACCGAAAGTTTGCGTCCATTTCTCCCCTGGAAAATAGAGTTCTCTTTTTTGTGTGCTTTAGACCATGTGGTGTTTAGTCTGATAGTTTTGAGTAGAGGCTATTTTCAAGGTGCCAAGATGCTCGCATGGAAAACTGAAATTTCTGTACTTATGAAATTTTATTTCAAGACTTGATAACACTATGAGTCTCTTATCTTTAGTTTGAGTGCTGCATTGAGCACTACTGATTTAACGATGAGCTTGCAGTGATATTTACATTTTTGCGGTGTTTTCAGTTTGCTAATAATTTCCCGATAGTCCCACATCATTGATTGCTAACAGTTTATGAAAGTCTTCTTACATTTTATGCTCCATTTTTTTAGGAACCAGTTTGTCCATTTTCCATCTTAACAATTTTTAATAGCGGGGTGGCTGGTTGGCACATGGAGAAATAAATACAATTTGTAGATGCACTGTATATATGAGAAAGTCCAATGTATACACAATGTAGGTTGTGTGGATTTTCCTCTCTGTTAGTATGTAAATGCAGTGGTATATGTAGTAAATAGAGTTTATATACAATCGTAGATGCACTGTATGTATCAGTAAGCAATGCAGGGGCATCAAGCATCCAGGGAGCGTGTTTTGTTATTAATTTTGTATATACTGTCTGTTTTTTATATGTAAACGCACTGTATGCAAGTGTATATCTCGTAGATGCATTTGTATATCTCCAGCTTATTGGTACGGGCGTCGTATATGTATATGTACTGTATATGCATTGTATATGCATTTTTCTCATCTTATATTTGTATGCTTTCGGTGTCGCTGCTCGCTGCTGTTGGTGTTGTTCCTGTTTGATCTTATGTATATGCAGTGTATATGTATTGTATATGCAGTGTATATGCATTGTATGTGCATTTTCTCATCTTGATTTTCTTAGTATCATTTCTATCAGTTTCTCTGGCTAGGGATAGAAATTGTTTTCATCCTTTTTCTCTCAATTCTTATGATGACCTGGTCGAGAGAGTAACCAAGTGCTTGTATGTAGGATGCATATACAGTGTATATGCATTTGTATATGCAGTGTATATGCAGTGCATATGCAAACGTTAGCACATAGTGAGATTTTGTAGAAGCTACCGACAAATTTTGGCCGTACTCTAAATGATGAATTTTTGGCATACTTGTTACGGCTCCAACCGAACTTGAATTTGTATGCACGCACTATCCAGATTTTATTCTTGTCGTTTTCTAGGTCATATGTGCATCGCATATGCAGTGTATTTCCAGTGCATATGCATTGTGGCAATGCAGTATATGCACTGTATATGCATTGTATATGCATTTTTCTCATCTTCAGTTTCTAAGTATCATTTTATGAGATATACACTACTAGGAAAAGGGCTATAGCTGCACGCAAGTGGTGCCGGCGCACCACCATAGGCATGCGCCGGTGGAACATGTTGCCGGCGCACCAAATAAGCGCCGCGCCGGCGATGGACCTATACTGCCGGCGCACAAAAAAAATTAGTGCGCCGGGATAAAATTCGAAGAGATGGAACAGAAAATTTGGGCACCTTCCCCGGCGCACCTCTATGGTGGTGCGCCGGTGGTAGACAATTTACCACCAGCGCACCACCATAGAGGTGCGCCGGGGTAAGGTGCCCAAATTTTTCTCTCCACCCCCCCCCCGGGAATCGCCTTTTCAGTTTTCGAAAAAATAATAGAAAATGATAGAAAATTCAAAAAATAAAATCCTTTGAAATGCCCATGTAATATGTGATCTAGTTTTAGTAAAAATTTGAATTTCGATGTATTATGCAAAATGGCGTCATCTTTCGGTAAAACGGGATTTCTGGTTGCATACGACCTCCGATGAAAAACTTTTTTATATCAAAATCGATCTACTCGAAATTTCCTATTCGAATTCAATGGCCTACGGCCGTTTGGAGAAAAAATGGATTCGTCAAATTCAAAACAGAAACAGGACTTTTTCAGATTTAAGATTTGGGTGAAAAAAAGAAAAAAATTACCCCCGGCGCACCACCCTACTTGGTGCGCCGGCAGTAACCTAGGCTATATATGCCAAACCAGCCCGGTGCACCTTCTCTCTCTTCCATTTCCCCCATCTTCTCTTTCACTTCTCCTCCTCCTCCTCTCTTCCTCCCTCCGGCCACCTTCTCTTCTCCTCCATTTTTCCCCTCTTCTACCTTCTTACCCCTCTAATCCCTCCCTCCGGCGAGCACCTCCTTAAGCTACTCACCGGAGCACCTCCTCAAGCTACTCCCCGCAGCACCTCCTCAAGCTACTCCCCGCAGCACCTCATCAAGCTATCTGACCGGAGCACCTCCTCAAGCTACTCACCGGCGAGCACCTCCTCAAGCATCTCGCCGGCGAGCATCACCTCCTCTCACCCCTGGTCCAGCCACCTCCTCTCACCCCGACGATCACCGACGACCACACCGGCAACCACTTCCTCTTTGCAAGCAGATGACCACGGTGGCGGCGGTACATCTCCAAGGCACGACCTAGAACTTGACCTACGATCTAGAACACGACCGACCTAGATCTAGATCTAGATCTAGATCTAGATCTGCTTTTTTTGAATCCTGGAAAACATACCGCCGGCGCACTAGGCTGGTGCGCCGGTGATAAATCGAGTTACCGCCGGCGAACAAGATGGTGCGCCGGCAATAAGCCTTTACCACCGGCCCGTTCGCACCGGCGGGCGCTGGTGCGCCGGCAGTAGCGCTTTTTGGTGCGCCGGCAATAAGCCTTTTCCTAGTAGTGATATATGCAGTGCATATAGGATCTATAAAGATTTGTAAATGCATTGTGTGATATATATGCTTTTCCTGTTTTGTGATTGTAGAGAAATGGGTAAAGTTCACACAAACCGTGCTGGTACAAACAATGTTGACTCTGAATGGACTGATCGTCAGGAAGCATTGAAGAATTCTGTACTGAGGTACTATTACACTGCCTTTTTTGTTCTGGTGACTTCAACATTAGTTTGACACTACCTTTTGCTTTTGCTAAGATGCTTCTGTTTGTTGTGTGATAATCAGAATACAGTCATCAATGGTAACAACTTTGATAAGGCGCTCATAGAGTTTTACATGAAAAATGTAAGTTCTATTTTGACTTGGTTCCCGGATTGTTAGATATTTGATTTTCGTTTTGTTCTTGATTTTTTTAAAGTGCCTTCAAAAACATGTGAGAAGGAACTATGAGAATTGATCAATAACTTCTTATTTTATTTGCAGAAAGCTAAGAGGCTAAAACGTAAAATCATGGCATCAAAATTACGTGATCCATCTACTCCCTATCACCAGGTTTGTATATTCTACAACTTTGAAAGATTCATTTGGGAAGGCTAATATTATTTTCATTTTCATTGAAAGGTTTACAACTTTCTGTCATTTCTTTGTTTTTTTAAATTAGTGTTCAAGATTATTTTCATTGCAAGCAGTAGTTCATTTTCCATTATGTCACTCTCAATGTAGCAACTTCCCTAATATTATATATTTTTAAAATTTGCAGCCTAAGAAGGCTAGGATAGAAAATGCAGAGACCACGGTTTCAACAAGGTATTCTGGCAAATTATTTTCATCAGTAATCGAAGGATTGACTCCTAAGCAGATATCTGTGATAGAAGAGTATGGGATGGATTGAATGTTAAAGTTTGTAAAACAAATGTTCCACTTAGATTTGTAAAAGGGATAGCAAGTGTTTTTGATACAAATACCTCAGAAATCCAGTTGTATTTTCACTGTCCTGATGTACTCAAACTGAAACACTTATGGGATAGGTGCTTCTTAGTACTATTATGCCCATATTTTACTATCTTGATAAGCACATGATAAACTTTGTACTGTAATATGTTTGGTAGCAAGAGTGTAGGCATACTCTTTTTACTGTATATGTACATGAACTTAGTTCCTTTTTGCTGTTAATATATGCTCCGTATGTATATACTCCGTATATGAGATGCATATGCTCCGTATATGACATGTATATGCAGTGTATATGGGGATGTAAATGCAGTATATATGCTTCGTTTTATAGATGTATATGCACTGTATATGAGTGTAAATGCAGTGCATGCTCCTTATATGCTGATTGTTTCCACTTATTTTTTAAATAGGTTATTGAAGATATTGTTCATGTTGTACTCACAAATAACATTGGGAAACCTAAGGATTTCGAATTGTGGTCACAATGTTTAGTTTGTGATGTGCTCAACTGTTTGCACAA
Organism: Lolium multiflorum; assembly: GCA_030979885.1. Taxonomy (NCBI): domain Eukaryota; kingdom Viridiplantae; phylum Streptophyta; class Magnoliopsida; order Poales; family Poaceae; genus Lolium; species Lolium multiflorum. Next base: position 5,517,971 of record CM061753.1, read on the forward strand.
TCCCCAACATGTGAATGAGCGAACAATCAGCAACAACTCAATAGGTTTTATCTGACTAAACCTTCTAAATCATTTTAGCAATATAATGTTCATGTTTCTATGTAAATTTATGCTTTTTCCACTAATTTTATGCAGGGAATCTCTTCCAGTTTAAATTTCCTCAAGGATTTCAGAAAAGTCCTACAATCACAGGTAACAACAATGGAGAAGAGTTGCCTGTCCCTAATGAACGTGTCAATGAGAATAGTCCCGGTATGATTCTACCTTAGTTTTCTGTTTTTATATCTATAAATTTCCCACATAAATAAATATTTACTATTCACTATAGGAGTTGTTTCAGGTTTTAACAAAAACAAAATCTTATCTTTTTCTTTGTCAGATGGAAACTAACTTGAGCATAGTTCCATGGTTTCTGTTTGGACATTACAAGCTGTGGTGCCATTCTCTGTCATCTCAGCACAACTTTGGAGCATTCCAGGTATGTAAATTAGTGTCACATACCCGCATCTCCTTTTTGTGATGATCAGTGGGTGTTGGCAATACATGTTATAGTCATGTGTGCTATGCAAAGACCACTTTCTTATTTATTTGTTGTCTATATGCAGTTAATATTTTTCGAAAATGTTGTGAAAATGTTAAATCCTGCAAGCAAAGGTTTCTTATAAGCTTTTTTGTGTAAATTTTCCCCATTACGAACGTGTACAGTAGCTATCTTACTGGGTATAAAACCTACTTGATTCATTTTTGGAAGAAACAACGAAGGTGGTTGTTCGGTAATGGGGTTATTAAAATAATTAGCTAGCAAATATGTAAAGAAACAAACGAATTGTTAATTGCCACCAAGTTGGCGAAATCACCGGAACAAAGCAACTCAGGGGAAAGTCAGTGCATACCAAAAGAGAACAGATGACTATAACATGGAAGTATGCTAGTTACTTATTTTCCTGTCATTCTTTTCTATGTCTCAGTTGTATGAGAATATTTAAGCTAGTAGTAAGTTCAGCAAGTTCTAAAGGTAGTGTATTTTCTTTTTTTTGATGGTGTGATAACAGAGAGTGCAAAATATAGTTCATGTCTATTTTCTAGCAGAATAATATCAGTTAGGCATTTTGTCAGTCAAGTTGATGTCTACTGTTGGTTTCTTTCACAATCAAGTTTGGCATTTTTTTAGAAAGAGAAACTATAATTATTTTGTTTGGAAATAAACCATGGTACTGGATTCCTCCTAATGTTCATGGAAAATATAGTAACACAGGATTTTGGAGATTTTGGAGGAAGAAGCAACACAGGACAGAGAGCAGAATAGGTACCTGGCTTAGTTGGTTGTTGTCCAACACACATATTGGATCAGCAGGTCTGTTTTCTGGAAGAGATGCGTTCTGCTGCCTTTTCTTGCCAACCAAGAAGCTGGTCACGCGATGCAACGAGCGGGAGTTGTTGGTTTTTTTTGGTCAAAAGCTGTCAGCGAACAAACCGGTACAAGCCAAACACGCCCACTTTTCTGGAACTTTTGGCACAGGGACCACGAACAGCTGGCAGTTGCTTATTGGTGCAGGAAATTCGAGTGATGTCTAAAAAGAAAACACTCGAATGCCAAATAGATAGTCCCAAACTTAAAAAAACTGCAACTGACTCCAATCCGTTTTGCTTATGCCTCAAAAGGGGGTTTGTTGGCCGTGTGTTGTTTGTTTTCGTTACAACTGACTGCAATCTGTTTTGCTTACGCCTCTCCTGTATGTCCAGGAGCAATTCTGCAAAGAGGCAGCACTGCGGCGGCAGACGGATGAATCATAGGACGTCTACATAACGGAAGTTCAGAGCAGAACCACATATGCATTCCCAGCCAGCCATGGCGCAAGATGTCCAGTCCAGCTACTACCTCCTCCTCGCCACCATCCTCGTGCTCCCGCTCCTCCTCCTCAAGCTCAGGCCGCACAGGCACGGCGTCGAGACTAACCTTCCCCCGGGGCCATGGCGGTTACCGGTCATCGGCAGCATGCACCACTTTGTAGGTGCACTCCCGCACCGCGCCATGCGGGACCTCGCCCGCCGGCTCGGCGCTCCGCTCATGCTGCTCCGCCTCGGCGAGCTCAGCGTCGTCGTGGCCTCGTCGGCGTCCGCGGCGAGGGAGGTCATGAGGACCCACGACGGCGCGCTCGCCACCCGGCCGCTGACCGCCGCCCTCCGCGCGCTCCACAAGGACGGTTTCGGCTTGGTGTTCGCGCCCAAGGGCGAGCATTGGCGGCAGCTCCGCAAGCTCTGCGTCACCGAGCTGCTCAGCACGCGGCGGGTCCGGTCCCTCCGTGGCTGCCGCCAGGCAGCGGCCGCCACCCTCGTCGCGTCCGTCACGGCGCAGTCGTCGTCGACGTCCGAGCCGGTGAACGTCAGCTCCCTCCTCTCCACCTACGTCACCGACGCGGCGGTGCGCGCCGTGGTGGGCGACCGGATGGGGGATCGCGACGCCTTTCTGGCGTGCATGGACGAGGGTGCCAAGGTGGCCACCGGGTCCAGCCTCGTCGACCTTTTCCCGTCCTCGCGCCTCGCGCGCGCACTCAGCGGGACTGCGCGACGCGCGGAGCTGTACAGTGCCAAGATGAGCCGGCTCATGGACGTTGTCCTCGAGGAGCACCGCGCGACGAGGTCGGCCACCCGCGCCGGCGACGAGGAAGAAGACCTCGTGGACGTCCTGCTGAGGCTCCAGACGGATGGCGGGCTTCACATTCCTCTCGAGATAGGAACCTTCCGCGCCTTGATCACAGTAAGACCTAGTACATCTCCATCGGTAGCAAACATCTAAAGAAAACATTGTTCTAGCAAAACCACACGTGTACGCTCGACGAAATTCGTTCTTCGCAGGATCTGTTATGCGGTGCGAACGAGACCTCGGCGACGACGCTGCAGTGGGCTACCCGAAGAAGCTCCGCAGGGCGCAGGACGAGGTGCGCGGAGCCTTCGCCGGGGAGAGCCGCGTTCGGGAGGAGGCCCTGCCGGATCTGCGTTACCTGCAGCTTGTGATCAAGGAGACACTCCGGCTGCACCCGGCGGTTCCGCTGCTCATCCCGCGGGAGTGCCAGGAGCCCTGCCGCGTGCTCGGCTACGACGTGCCCGTGGGCGCCATGGTGCTCGTCAACGCGTGGGCGATCGGCAGAGACGTCGAGAGCTGGGGTGCGGACGCCGAGGAGTTCAGGCCGGAGAGGTTCGATGAGGGCGGCAGGTGCGCGGTGGACTTTAAGGGGACGCACTTCGAGCTCGTGCCATTCGGCGCGGGACGGAGGATGTGCCCCGGCATAGCGCTGAACGTGGCTGTCATGAAGCTCGCGCTGGCGAGCCTCCTCTTCCATTTCGACTGGGAGATCCCTGGCGGCGCAGCCCCGCATGATCTGGATATGACGGAATCATTCGGGACCACGACGCGGATGAAGAACGACTTGTGGATGCAGGCCACTGTTCGCGTGCCTCTTCCTAGTCTCTAGGTACAATCGTAAGAAATGAAGTTATTCTATGCCCGAGACTACGGGGAAAATACTGGAACCCACAAGTGTAGCTCGAGCTACACCTAGGTCATTTTTTGAAAAATTAGAAAACAATATTTTAAAATGTCAAAAAAATCTGAAATTAAATTTACATGAAGATAATACTGTGATCTACAAACGTGGAAACTTTCGACTGGACATACCTTTTATTCGGGGCTGTGCAAAAATGACAAATTAGTGAACAGTTTCAGATTTTATAATCTCAAAATCTGTCAGATTTTGTCATTTTTCTGCAGCCCAGAATATGAGGTATCCCGAGTTCAATTTTTTTACAGATTGATAGATCTCATCATTGTATATATATTTTTTTTGTCAGATTTTTTTTGAAACTTTAAAATTCCATTTTTAAATTAAAAGAAAAGAGCTACATGTAGCTCGGGCTACAAAATCACCCTCGGGAATATCCCTTTTACCGTGTTTTGGCAAATTTACCGTGCTTCAAAAGCGCGGAATTTCCAATGTTTCGAACAATTAGACACATGGTAAAGAAAAAGAACATGAAAACAGAAAAAGACAAAGCAAAGGGTATGAACATGGCAAAATTCCGAAAAACATACGACAAAGAATAAGACACAGAGCTGCAACGGCGGCATGGCTTTGCCTTGTGTGCTCTAACGGACACACGGCAAAAATTAGGGCCACATCGCTGCCCCTTTCCCACTCGCCCCATTTCTTCCCGACTAAAGTTTCCCGCGCAGGGAAAATTTTCCTACTGTTTCTTTCCCCGTGCGAGGAAAAAAACACATGGCAAACCCTTTGCTATGTGTTTTTTCCTCGCAGTATCCCAACCTTTTTTCCCTTCATTTTATCCACGCCAATTTCTTCCCGCCTTTTCCCCCATCATTGTTTCGCCCTCACACCATTATATATAGCTATGTATTGGACGCATAGTTCATCACTTAGTTCTTCCCTTTGAAAATCAGACTTGAGATACGACCGTTCCTCTGAAAATGTATTCACAAAATGATGTCCACTAACGGAGTTATATGGCTTCTAGGAAAAAAAGGCTAGGTGTTTCACTCCGGACATACATAGTTTGTCGGAACGAGCCCATATTGGAAACGTGCATGTGTCTTGTCACAGGAAGCAATGACGTATAGAGTGTTTCTCTTTCCGTGCCATGAAAAACCCAGTTTCCATTTTGAAGTGCCGAAATGTTTTTTTTAAGCAGCTACAGGATGCGCGTTCAACAATTCAGCGGGACCTCTGCACATCGGTATAGTACAACATATACACTACGGTTCACATACCTGCTGCACGCGCTAGGTTTCTGGGTAGACCTACCGCTCCCTGCGGTCTCCTGCCGCTTTCTCTATGTCCCGGATTTGAACTAAGCGTCCACTTTCGCTCGACCTAGATTTTTTGGGAAAATAATTTTAAGGACAACGACGTGTCATTTTTGGGAAAATCACTGGATTCATCGGAATCAAGCTCATCCTCCAGGCCATCCTGGCCTTCCTCATCTATCATGTTCTGCATCTGTTCTTCTTCATCGTCGCCATCAACCTCGCCACTACCATGATGTCCATCTCTTGCATGACAATCCTGTCCTGATTCGAAACTCTTCCTCTAGCATAAGAAGTTTGACTGCTCTGGCCTGGATGGAACTCACCCCCGCCTTCGTGGGAAGTGATCTCCTTCGCCACCGGAAGCATTAAGGTGATGGGGTGAGTTCCTCTGCACTCGCACCCTTCTAACCAGTGCACCCACTGAGAGGTCCATTCTATCGGCTTCAAATGCCTTAATTTTTTTATACTAGAGCTACTCCAGAAAGCATGCACACTCATACCGTATGTTTAGGGATTAATCCCGAAATTTACGGTCAACCAGCTGTCCTTCAATTGACAAATGTGCCGTGTTTTTGGGGCGAACAAATTGAAATCTTGGTACTTCAACTCGCTCAAATCAGCTCTAATCGGAGTTGGTCAGATAGTACCATGACCATAGTAAACAAAAAAATCCACTAAATCAGACATCTTTCATCATCTATACAAAATTCAGACTCGTCTAATAACCGAGCACTGACATCCTGAATAAATAAAACTATGAATGACGACCAACTAAATAAATATTTATTACCGGGCCAACTAAATAAATACTCATTCCATTCTGATTTAGTCTACATACCAGAAAAAACCAGACAAGCTAGTACTACATTTATTATTAGTACTACTTCAACCAATCCATCAAACAATGAAAGTAGTGACATCCAATAGAAAAAGCAGGGGTCCTTTGTTTTCTGTGTCGTTCTTAATTACAAAGCTAAAATGTAGACTATTAGAACAGATTTAGACGTAAACTGTAGAGTATTTCAGAATAGATGGAGTATTTTCCATCGGCAAAATAAATCAATATCTAATCCAACGAGACAATATACACAATATACACAGCTGCATGACTATATATACCAACTACTATGCATAAACACAAGCCTACTAACATACAATTAGAGAGGATTAGGGTTTACCCAGAGGTCAATAAGAAGAAGCGTTAAGAGCAGTTAAAGAGCAAGCAGCTGCTCAGAATTCACTTGACACCACTATTGAAGACGATGATAGGGCCGGACCTCAATGGTCCTTTATGTCTGAAGCGGATATGGGCGTGGTCAACCGAAACTAAGCCGTGTGCAATGCGAGGCGTCGTAACACTAATCAAAGCACATAGAGTGGGCGGTGACAGAGCTGTCATCGCGCGTGTGTGTATCTTTCCCTAAATCTTGGATTTGGAAGTTGGTAAATATTCACCCCTTGTTTAAGAGTGGTACGCCACAAAAAGTGCGAACAAACTTATAAAAACCCGATGTGTGAAACAACTTTGTTAGCAGTGAAGCTTCAGGTTCTGCACCAGCTCCACCACGCAGCAACAGAAGCAACAACACCACCACCACCACTACCTCCACCAAAACGCTTCCAAGAGCTAACCCATCTATAGATCGGGTGTTTCTACTGCATTTGGTTGTGAAATAACAAACAAACGGATAGCAAATTGATGACCCACAAGTATAGGGGATCGCAGCAGTCTTCGAGGGTAGTATAACCCAAATTTATTGATTCGACACAAGGGGAGGTAAAGAATACTTATAAGGCTTAACAACTGAGTTGTCAATTCAGCTGCACTGAAAAGCACTAGTAACAGGTGATGTGAAAGTAGCAGTAATATGAGAGCAGTAGTAACAGTAACACAGCAGCAGTAATAGCAATATGAGAGCAATGGCACCAGAAGATAGTTGATACTACTTCCAATGACATATAGAACAAGTATATTATGATGAAAGATGGACCGGGGTTCGCAGCGATCTACACTAGTGGTAACTCTCCAATAAGTGACAAGTGTTGGGTGAACAAATTACAGTTGGGCAATTGATAGGAATCAAAGCATTAAGATAGAACATCAGGCTTATTAATTATGTAGGCATGTTTTCCGTATATAGTCGTACGTGCTCGTAATGAGAAACTTGCACAACATCTTTTGTCCTACCAGCCGGTGGCAGCCGGGCCTCAAGGGAATCTACTGGATATTAAGGTACTCCTTTAATAGAGCACCGGAGTAAAGCATTAACACTCCGTGAAAACATGTGTCCCTCACATCACCGCCATCCCCTCCGGTTGTCCCGATTCTTGTCACTTCGGGGCCTTTGGTTCCGGACAGCGACATGTGCATACAACTTGTAGATACAATCTAAACAATAATATAGAGCTTAAATCTAAGATCATGCCACTCGGGCCCTAGTGACAAGCATTAAGCATAACAAGATTGCAGCAACAATAACTTCACAAACTTTATAGATAGACTAATCATAATGTATCATCCATCGGATCCCAACAAACACAACACCGATTACATCAGATGAATCTCAATCATGTAAGGCAGCTCATGAGACCATTGTATTGAAGTACATGGGGGAGAGTATACCGACATAGCTACTGCTAGAACCCGTAGTCCATGGGGGAACTACTCACGGAGCATGATGGAGGCCATGGCGTCGATGGAGATGGCTTCCGGGCACTTCCCCGTCCCGGCAGGTGCCGGACGAGACTGTCCCCCGAATGGAGTTTCGCGATGCGGCGCCCCTGGAATCTTTCTCGAGTTTCGTCAATTGGTACTGCGTTTTTAGGTCGAAAGGGATTTTATAGGCGAAGAGGCGGCGCAGGGGGGCACCGTCACCCTAGGCGGCGCGGGCCCAGCTTGGCCGCGCCGCCTTAGTGTGTGGTGGCCCTCGGCCCCTCTCCGACTCTTCTTCAGTGTTCTGGATGCTTCCGGAAAAAATAGGAGGTTTGGCGTTGATTTCGTCCAATTCCGAGAATATTGCCCGAACAGCCTTTCTCGAACCAAAAACAGCAGAAAACAGGAACTGGCACTGTGGCATCTTGTTAATAGGTTAGTTCCGGAAAATGCATGAAATCATCATAAAGTGCAAGCAAAACATGTAAGTATTGTCATAAAACAAGCATGGAACGACAGAAATTATGGATACGTCGGGGACGTATCAGCATCCCCAAGCTTAGTTCCTGCTCGTCCCGAGCAGGTAATGTAGGATAACGTTGCATGTAAAACAAAAAATTTCCTATCGCGAACACGCAATCCAAGCCAAGATGCAATCTAGAAGACGGTAGCAACGAGGGGATGATCAAGACTAACCCTTGAAGAGATTCCAAAGCCTATAAGAGTAGGCTCTTATTGCTGCGGTAGACGATCACTTGCCGCTTGCAAAAGCGCGTAGAAGATCTTGATCACGATCGCTTCCGGTGCCACGAACGGGCAGCACCTCCGTACTCGGTCACACGTTCGGTGTTGATGAAGACGACGTCCACCTCCCCTTCCAGCGGGCAGCGGAAGTAGTAGCTCCTCTTGAATCCGACAGCACGACGGCGTGGTGTCGGTGGTGGTGGAGAAATCCGGCGGAGCTTCGCTTAAGCGTGCGGGATGTGGTGGAGGAGAGAGACCGCTAGGGTTTGGGGAGAGAGGGGGGTTGGGTGCCGGCCCTCTAAGGGGTGCGGCCAAGGCTGAGGCTTCAAGTGGTCAGCCCCCTCTATGCCCCTCATTATATAGGTGGAAGCCCCAAGAGTTCTAGTCCAAGTCTTCGAATAAGACCCCAACACTAAAACCTCCCATATGTGGGAAACCTACTCAAGGAGGGAGTCCCACCCAAGGTGGGATTCCCACCTTTCCTTGAGGTGGGTTGGCCGGCCACCCTAGGGGAGTCCACCTTGGACTCCTCCCCTTTAGGGTTGGCTGGTCATGCAAGTGGAGTCTCTTCGGGACTCCACTTTCCAAAGTGCCATTCTTCCGGACTTTTCTAGAACCTTCTAGAACCTGCCATAAATGCACCGGATCATTTCCAAACTTGGAATATGACTTCCTATATATGAATCTTATTCTCCGGACCATTCCGAACTCCTCGTGATGTCCGGGATCTCATCCGGGACTCCGAACAAATATTCGAACTCCATTCCATATTCAAGTTCTACCATTTCAACATCCAACTTTAAGTGTGTCACCCTACGGTTCGTGAACTATGCGGACATGGTTGAGTACTCACTCCGACCAATAACCAATAGCGGGATCTGGAGATCCATAATGGCTCCCACATATTCAACGATGACTTTAGTGATCGAATGAACCATTCACATACGATACCAATTCCCTTTGTCACACGATATTTTACTTGTCCGAGGTTTGATCTTCGGTATCACTCTATACCTTGTTCAACCTCGTCTCCTGACAAGTACTCTTTACTCGTACCGTGGTATGTGGTCTCTTATGAACTCATTCATATGCTTGCAAGACATTAGACGACATTCCACCGAGAGGGCCCAGAGTATATCTATCCGTCATCGGGATGGACAAATCCCCGTTGATCCATATGCCTCAACTCATACTTTCCAGATACTTAATCCCACCTTTATAGCCACCCATTTACGCAGTGGTGTTTGGTGTAATCAAAGTACCTTTCCGGTATAAGTGATTTATATGATCTCATGGTCATAAGGACTAGGTAACTATGTATCGAAAGCTTATAGCAAATAACTTAATGACGAGATCTTATGCTACGCTTAATTGGGTGTGTCCATTACATCATTCATATAATGATATAACCTTGTTATTAATAACATCCAATGTTCATGATTATGAAACTAATCATCCATTAATCAACAAGCTAGTTAAGAGGCATACTAGGGACTTCTTTGTTTGTCTACATATCACACATGTACTAATGTTTCGGTTAATACAATTATAGCATGATATATAAACATTAATCATAAACATAAAGATATAAATAATAACCACTTTATTATTGCCTCTAGGGCATATCTCCTTCAGTCTCCCACTTGCACTAGAGTCAATAATCTAGTTTACATTTGTAAAGATATAACACCTTGGCCTTATGGTGCTTTATCATGTATTGCTCACGGGAGAGGTTTTAGTCAACGGATCTGACACGCTCAGAAACGTATGTATTTTGTAATTCATTTGCGTCTCAACGCATCACTCATTTCCAAATGAGTCGGCATTAAATATGTTTGGTCTTCTGGTGGAACCTTAATTCCGCGGTCTGAAATATGTCACTAATATTGTCACACACAATATAGCTTCAAAGTTCTGACTTTGTCGGAACTACACCAAGCTCTCAAAGAACCTCTTGACTTAACATCCTTTGTCATTGTCAAAACAATGACATACTATGCCTTCTTTTGTAGAATCCGTCACGATATTTAGAACTCTTCTAAATCTAGCATAGACAACTTCTAGCTCATTGTGCTACCTTTTAAAACAACACTTAGTCTAATTTGAGATTTGAAATTTTATTTTCATATGTGACAAAACTAATATCGGTGCAACACCTTACAGCGATTTGTTTTGTCATTTCTCCATATAAAACTATATATATATCCTTGGTTCTTCTCAAGTACTCAAGAATATTCTTACTGTTTTTCAATGATCATCACATGAATCATTCTGGTACATGCTCATAACATTTTTAAGAGCACATGACATCTAATTGTGTACATATTATTTGTGATCTATAATCACTCATGTGTTTTTACTCATTGAGTGTCAGATACACTCAAGTCTTGTTAAACCTTTACATGACAAGAACATTTTCTTAATATTTCTATATTGAACTACTTCAATATCCATTCTATGTACTTTGACTTAAACTTATTATGTGTTTCAATCTATCTTCATAGATTTTGACACTAAATATGTTTCAGTCCATATCCTTTCATTGAAGTTTAATTTTCAATGAAACCTTTTAATCAAGTATATAATTACATCATTTATAACCAACTATATGTCATCTACATAAGTATTATAAATATGTCTCAGCGCTCCCACTTAATTTCTTGCAAATGCAAGCCTCTTCATCGTCTCTGATGAAATCAAAAACTCTTTGACTATTTCATCTTGGTGAAGATTCCAACTCCGCGATACTCACTTCATCCAATTGAAGTTCGTATACCTATCTAGTATTCTACGGACTAGCAAAACAATTGGTTGTATCTTGTATACACCTTTAATACATACTTCTGTTAAGTAGTGTATTTTGCCATCCTATTAGTATATCTCATATGTAGTGATTACTAGAATAATCCACATAGACTATAAGCATTGCTACGAGAGATCTAATCTTATCGTAGTCAACTCTTTGAACTTTGTCGTAAACAACTTTTCGACAAGTTGAACTTCTTCAAGGATATTTCATCCAAGTCCATCAATTTTATAGATCCTTTTACTTTCAAAAAGTATTCATCTATCTTGGATTTCATGGCGTATAGCCATTTTAACGGAGTCAGGGCCCATCATAACTTCTTTGTTTGTAGTTGGTTTATCATTGTTCAAAATCAATCCTTTGTTCACAAATCATTTATTTGATCACAAAGTAAACCATACCTACAAGGTTCAATATGTACTTCGATCTCCATGGCTAAAACACTTTGTAGTCATGGGAGCTATGATCGTTGTGGCCGCTTCCGAAACCAATTCCGATGCTGCGCTACTCTGATCATTATGCTCAGGTTCATAAACCTTATCTAATTATATTGTCCTCCCACTCAAAAACTTTACTAGAAACAATTTCTTGGAAATTAGAAACATTGACAAACACTTTTGTCTTTGTCTCGTGGGAAGAATTCCCAATTAAAACTCTGGGATAACCAACAAAGACATTCATCCGATTTTGGTTGAAAACTCTTAGACCAAAATTTAAAGAAAGGACTATTACGGTTTATACCCATGCCATAACTCATATGGTGTCATTTCAACGGATCATGATGATGCTCTATTCAGTGTAAAAGCGGTAGTCACTAAAGCATAATCCACAAAAATATAATGGCGTCATAATATTTTATCTCATCATTAATCCAACAAGGTTTGGATACATATCTCGGATACTATATCATCATTATGATACTCCAAGAAATGTGAGTTGTAGAACAATTTCATAACTCTCTTAGATGTTCGCTAAAACTCGTAATTCAAATATTTCCATGATCCAATCATAGATATTTGACTTTTCTATTACGATGATTTCCACTTCATGCTGAAATTTATTTGAATCCATTCAAATGTTTCAAACTTCTTCCTTATTGAATATATCCACATATATATACTCAATTCATTGTTGAAAGTTTTCATGAAGTAGAAGAATCTCCCGCACACAACTATGCCCAGTGAACCACATACATCATCATGTATTTTTCCACTAAGTTAGTTGCCCGTTCAATTTTTGGCCTATGAACGGTATTTTAATCATTCTCTTTAGAAAAGATTTGCAAGCGTCAAATGATTCAAAAATCAAGTGACTCCAAAAATCCATTTGCATGGAGTTCCTTCATGCGTTTTTCTAACATGACCTAAATGGCGGTTCCACAAATAAGTGGAATTCAAATCATTTGCCTTATGGCATTTTAGCGTCAGTTTTATGTATGTGTGTTTCACCATTAAGATTTATAATAACTTATCCATCGTACATGGAGTAATGTCATAATTTGAACAACTCATTGTTTTCATTTGACCAGAGCAAAATAACAATTATTAAGTTCTTTATTATAAATTCTAAGGGCTAGATAGAATGTCAACGACAAACATAATAACACTTTATTTTGTTCCAGACGTGCAATTCTATCATATTCCTTGTCAGTCACTTAGGCCATTGTATTCTTGTATTGCATTGTTTTGTATGACACTTCATACCAACCAATATGGTACTAATACCCAAGAATTTCATTGTGTGACTTAACTAGGAATACAACCATAACATGTATATCATTTATATACACCTGAGCTAGACTTTCTAGTCTTTTCTTTTCTTTTTGCCAAAATATCTTTTGCAGTTTCTCTTTTAGCTTTCCTCATTATTCAGAAAAACACTTCAACATCATTAACTTCTAGGTTTGTTGGTCAAATACCAATAACCTTGAGGTTCTTACTTTGAAGTTGATCATCATATGACAAGTGTTCCAGATTTCACTATTAGTAACTTTGTAATATGATGAACAATTTCACTCATAATTTTATCCATCATATCATGACGACTTTCCGAGACCATGTCTGTACATGCTAGGCTCGTAAAGTTTTAACCTTGGTATTTGCATGTGCAAATCTAGCTTGCACCCGTTTTATGCACACGTAGAATCTATCACACCCGATCATCACGTGATGCTTCGAAACGACGAGTCTTAGTAACGGTGCATATTTAAGGATGGTCACTTCATGGATATGCGAATATCGTTAGTGCCCCAATAGTTGGAGGATTGTGACGCCTTGCGTCTTCAACCTTCGTACATTCCCATAAAACTTATGAGTTTGTGTAGTCTCACCAAACTTTATTCTATCATCTTGCAATAAGGTCTTAGATATCACATATATCTCATACCTTGATTATTTCTGAAAACTAAATTTTCAGCTCCTTACTTTTCAAACAGATTTGAATTTCAGGTTTCACGAAGACAAGATAACTTTAGGTACTAATTGAAACCATAGCTCTTTGAATCAACAATGTGAGGTTTACTAAAAGTTTGCAATAGGACTTAATCAATTCTTGATTCTTTAACAATACGGTACCAATCCGTAAAGTTTCTTGTCAGATTTTAACAGTATTTCTATCTCAATTATAAGACTAGCGCATAGTAGTAAACGGATGCCAATACTACAAAATTAATTCAAAATACTACTCAGACTATGTTTATGATAATTAGTTCATGTTTTAATCTAATTACTAATGAACTCCCACTTAATACAACATCCCTCATAGTTGTTAAGTGGTACACGATCCAAATTCACTACACCAAAACCGATCATCACGTGAGATGATGTAGCTTTAATGGTGAACATCAACATGTTGATCATATCATCCATATGACTCGTGTTCAACCTTTCGGTTTCCGTTGTCCCGAGGCCATGTCTGTACATGCTAGGCTCGTCAAGCAAACCCACGCGTGTGCAACATGGCTTACACCCGTTGTATGTGAATCGTTGAATCTATCACATCCGATCATCACGAGATGCTTTGAAACGACGAACTGTTACAACGGTGCATACGAGGGGAGAACACTTTATTATCTTGATATTAATGTGAGGGATCATATTATAATGCTACCGTCGCGATCTAAGCAAAATAAGATGCATAAAAGGATTAACATCACATGCAATTCATATGTGATATGATATGGCCCTTTTGTCTTTGCGCCTTCGATCTACATCTCCAAAGCACGGACATGATCTCCATCATCAACAGGCATGATCTCCATCATCATCGGCGTAGCGTCAAGGTTCATGGCGCCGTCTTCATGGTTGTTCACCTTATGTAGCAACTATTACAACTACTTTGAAAAACTACTCAACATGAAAATTAAAGACAACCATAAGGCTCCTGCCGGTTGCCACAATACAATAATGATCATCTCATACATATTCATCATCATATCATGGCCATATCATATCACCAAACCCTGCAAAAACAAGTTAGACGTCTCTAATTTGGTTTGCATATTTTACGTGGTTTAGGGTTTAGAGAGATCTAATCTACCTACGAACATGAACCACAACGGTGATACTAATGTTGTCAATAGAAGAGTAAATTGAATCTTCACTATAGTAGGAGAGACAGACACCCGCAAAGCCTCTTATGCAATACAAGTTGCATGTCGAACGAGGAACAAGTCTCATGAACGCGGTCATGTAAAGTTAGTCCGAGCCGCTTCATCCCACTATGCCACAAAGATGCAAAGTACTCAAACTAAAGATAACAAGAGCATCAACGCCCACAAAACCATTGTGTTCTACTCGTGCAACCATCTATGCATAGACACGGCTCTGATACCACTGTAGGATAACGTTGCATAGAAAACAAAAAATTTCCTATCGCGAACACGCAATCCAAGCCAAGATGCAATCTAGAAGACGGTAGCAACGAGGGGATGATCAAGACTAACCCTTGAAGAGATTCCAAAGCCTATAAGAGTAGGCTCTTATTGCTGCGGTAGACGATCACTTGCCGCTTGCAAAAGCGCGTAGAAGATCTTGATCACGATCGCTTCCGGCCACGAACGGGCAGCACCTCCGTACTCGGTCACACGTTCGGTTGTTGATGAAGACGACGTCCACCTCCCCGTTCCAGCGGGCAGCGGAAGTAGTAGCTCCTCTTGAATCCGACAGCACGACGGCGTGGTGTCGGTGGTGGTGGAGAAATCCGGCGGAGCTTCGCTAAGCGTGCGGGATGTGGTGGAGGAGAGAGACCGCTAGGGTTTGGGGAGAGGGGGGTTGGGTGCCGGCCCTCTAAGGGGTGCGGCCAAGGCTGAGGCTTCAAGTGGTCAGCCCCCTCTCTATGCCCCTCATTATATAGGTGGAAGCCCCAAGAGTTCTAGTCCAAGTCTTCGAATAAGACCCCAACACTAAAACCTCCCATATGTGGGAAACCTACTCAAGGAGGGAGTCCCACCCAAGGTGGGATTCCCACCTTTCCTTGAGGTGGGTTGGCCGGCCACCCTAGGGAGTCCACCTTGGACTCCTCCCCTTTAGGGTTGGCTGGTCATGCAAGTGGAGTCTCTTCGGGACTCCACTTTCCAAAGTGCCATTCTTCCGGACTTTTCTAGAACCTTCTAGAACCTGCCATAAATGCACCGGATCATTTCCAAACTTGGAATATGACTTCCTATATATGAATCTTATTCTCCGGACCATTCCGGAACTCCTCGTGATGTCCGGGATCTCATCCGGGACTCCGAACAAATATTCGAACTCCATTCCATATTCAAGTTCTACCATTTCAACATCCAACTTTAAGTGTGTCACCCTACGGTTCGTGAACTATGCGGACATGGTTGAGTACTCACTCCGACCAATAACCAATAGCGGGATCTGGAGATCCATAATGGCTCCCACATATTCAACGATGACTTTAGTGATCGAATGAACCATTCACATACGATACCAATTCCCTTTGTCACACGATATTTTACTTGTCCGAGGTTTGATCTTCGGTATCACTCTATACCTTGTTCAACCTCGTCTCCTGACAAGTACTCTTTACTCGTACCGTGGTATGTGGTCTCTTATGAACTCATTCATATGCTTGCAAGACATTAGACGACATTCCACCGAGAGGGCCCAGAGTATATCTATCCGTCATCGGGATGGACAAATCCCACTGTTGATCCATATGCCTCAACTCATACTTTCCGATACTTAATCCCACCTTTATAGCCACCCATTTACGCAGTGGTGTTTGGTGTAATCAAAGTACCTTTCCGGTATAAGTGATTTATATGATCTCATGGTCATAAGGACTAGGTAACTATGTATCAAAAGCTTATAGCAAATAACTTAATGACGAGATCTTTTGCTACGCTTAATTGGGTGTGTCCATTACATCATTCATATAATGATATAACCTTGTTATTAATAACATCCAATGTTCATGATTATGAAACTAATCATCCATTAATCAACAAGCTAGTTAAGAGGCATACTAGGGACTTCTTTGTTTGTCTACATATCACACATGTACTAATGTTTCGGTTAATACAATTATAGCATGATATATAAACATTAATCATAAACATAAAGATATAAATAATAACCACTTTATTATTGCCTCTAGGGCATATCTCCTTCAGGTAAACGATAAAAAGAATAATTTCTGTAGTGACATGCTACTTACATAACCTTGATCATACTATTACAAAGCATATGAAATGAATGAAGTGACTCAAGGCAATGATCTATAGTTGCTAACAAATACATAACATGTAGCAAAACTTTTCATGGAGAGTACTTTCAAGACAAGCATCAAAAATCTCGCACAAGAGTTAACTCATAAAGCAATAAATTCAAAGTAAAAGCATCGAAGCAACACAAAGGAAGATATAAGTTTTAGCGATTGCTTTCAACTTTCAACATGCATATCTCATGGATAATTGTCAACACAAAGTAATATGATGAATGCAAATATGCAAGTATGTAAGAATCAATGCACAGTTAACACAAGTGTTTGCTTCTAAGATGGAAGGAAGTAGGTAAACTGACTCAACATAAAGTAAAAGAAAGGCCCTTCGCAGAGGGAAGCAGGATTAAATCATGTGCTAGAGCTTTTTAAGTTTTTGAAATCATATAGAGAGCATAAAAGTAAAGTTTTGAGAGGTGTTTGTTGTTGTCAACGAATGGTAGTGGGTACTCTAACTACCTTGCTAAACAGGCTTTCAAAGAGCGGCTCCCATGAAGGACGTTATCTCTACCAGCAAGGTAGATCATCCCTCTTCTCTTTTGTTTACACATGTACTTTAGTTTTATTTATGGTTGACACTCCTCCCAACCTTTGCTTACACAAGCCATGGCTAACCGAATCCTCGGGTGCCTTCCAACAATCTCATACCATGGAGGAGTGTCTATTTGCAAAATTAAGTTGCTTAATGAATCAGAGCAAAACATGTGAAGAGAATAATTAATGAAGTTAATTAATTGGGGCTGGGAACCCCGCGCCAGCTCTTTTTGCAAAATTATTGGATAAGCGGATGAAGCCACTAGTCCATTGGTGAAAGCTGCCCAACAAGATTGAAAGATAAAACACCACATACTTCCTCATGAGCTATAAAACATTGACACAAATAAGAGATAGTAAATTTTGAATTGTTTAAAGGTAGCACATGAAGTATTTACTTGGAATGGCAGGAAATACCACATAGTAGGTAGGTATGGTGGACACAAATGGCATAGTGGTTGGCTCAAGGATTTTGGATGCATGAGAAGTATTCTCTCTCGATACAAGGCTTAGGCTAGCAAGGCTATTTGAAGCAAACACAAGTATGAACCGGTACAGCAAAACTTACATAGAACATATTGCAAGCATTATAATACTCTACACTGTCTTCCTTGTTGCTCAAACACTTTTACCAGAAAATATCTAGACCTTAAGAGAGACCAATCATGCGAACCAATTTCAACAAGCTCTACGGTAGTTCTCCACTAATAGGTTTAAACTACATAAAAAAACTTAATCATGATCTACTTGAGAGCTCAAAACAATTGCCAAGTGTCAAATTATTCAAGACATTATGAGGCATTTTCTGTTTCCAACCAAATAAAAATAATTATTGTAGCTTCCAACTTTTATAATTGAACATTAAAAGTAAAACGAAGAACAAGCGTTCATATGAAAAAGCGGAGCGTGTCTCTCTCCCACACAAGGATTGCTAGGATCCGAATTTATTCAAACAAAAACAAAAATAAAAGCACACAGACGCTCCAAGTAAAACACATAAGATGTGACCGAATAAAAATATAGTTTCAATAGAAGAAACCTGATAAGTTGATGAAGAAGGGGATGCCTTGGGCATCCCCAAGCTTAGACGCTTGAGTCTTCTTGAAATATGCAGGGATGAACCACGGGGGCATCCCCAAGCTTAGACTTTTCACTCTTCTTGATCATATATCATCCTCCTCTCTTGACCCTTGAAAACTTCCTTTACACCAAACTTCTCATAAACTTCATTAGAGGGGTTAGTACTCAAAAAACTTGAATCCACCTTGGTCCTGTAGTGACACATTACAAGAACTTAATAAAACATTAGCTACAGCTCTCCACGTGTAGAAAGCCTTGCTTAAAGTTCACAAGAGACAATGCAAAAAACAGAGACAGAATCTGCCAAAACAGAACAGCCAGTAAAGACGAATTTTTAATAAATACTTCCGTTGCTCAAATCAGAAAACTCAAAACTAATGAAAGTTGCGTACATATCTGAGGAACACGCACGTAAATTGGCATATTTTTCTGAGTTACCTACAGAGAAAACAGCCCAGATTCGTGACAGATAGAAATCTGTTTCTGCGCAGAAATCCAAATCTAGTATCAACCTTCGATTAGAGGCTTCACTTGGCACAATAAAACACAAAACTAAGATAAGGAGAGGTTGCTACAGTAGTAAACAACTTCCAAGACACAAATATAAAACAAAGTACTGTAGCAAAATAACACATGGGTTATCTCCCAAGAAGTTCTTTCTTTATAGCCATTAAGATGGGCTCAGCAGTTTTAATGATGCACTCGCAAGAAATAGTATTTGAAACAAAAGAGAGCATCAAGAGGCAAATCCATAACACATTTAAGTCTAACCCACTTCCTATGCATAGGAATCTTGTACACAAATAAATTCATGAAGAACGAAGTAGCAAGCATAAGAAGATAAAACAAGAGTAACTTCAAATTTTTAAGCATATAGAGAGGTGTTTTAGTACCATGCAAATTTCTACAACCATATTTTCCTCTCTCATAATAATTTTCAGTAGCTTCATGAATAAACTCAACAATATAACTATCACATGCAGCATACTTTTCATGATTTCCAAACACATAATTTTTATCAAGCTCAAATATAGTAGGATCAAAACTTCCAAACTCACTTTTATCAATAATATAACAAGGTGATCGATCAATCTCAAGAGATATGGGACTCTTAAATAAAGTCAATACTTTTCCAATCCCATTTTCATTAGTAGTATAATTAATATTATCAAGTAACATAGGACCATCATCTAGAGTTTTATCATAAACATTTGCCAAGCAAAATTCTTTAGTACCATGCATTTCGACATCAGGCACAAACAAAGCATTATCATAAGATTTATCAAAGTAGCATGGATTATCATATATAACAGTAGCATAATTATTCTCACAAGTTTTACTCATAGGTAATATTTCAAGAGAATCCACAGGAACATAACATTTAACCTCTTTCGGTAAGCATGGAGGACAATCAAATAGTGTAAGAGATAAAGAGTTACTCTCATTAGAAGGTTGGCATGGGTAGCTAATCCATTCTTCCTCCTTTTGTTCGTCGCTCTCCTCTTCTTTTTCATCCAATGAGCTTTTAGGTTCATCAATTTCCTCCTCTTTTTCATCCAATGAGCTTTCAGGTTCATCAATTTCTTCTTCCACAGGTTCCTGCAAATTGTGAGTGCATTCTTGTGCATTAATGAGTCTCTCTTTATAATCAATGATATAAGGATTATCACTGTAGCATTCTATGCAACAATTAAGGATAGAAGAGACATAATCTTTAAGGTCCTTACAAACAGCACAAGTTTCATAATTCTCAACCATGAAGGATTCTATCTCAGAGGCTCCCATAAATACGACAAATTGTTCTACCTCTTCGAACCCATAATGAATATAGCAATTCCGATTATAGTTCTTAATTAAAAATTCATCACTAAAGCCACATTGAAATTTAAGATGTTTAGTATCCTGTTGAGAGCAACAGTTTATATCATGGCGTTTAAGCAAGATTTTAGCAATTGTTTTCAATTTTTCTATCATAGCACTCATTACTTAACCCGCTCTTGATTTCCTATAATTATTAAAACATTCTATGAGCTCCAAGTAGGTTGTTGGTTCTCCCATAATAGCAGTTTTTAATTTTTTTGTTTTTTCAAATTTTTATGGATTTTTGGGTATATGAGGAAAATAAAACAAGACAAAAATAAACTAAGCAAAAGTAAACTAAGCAAAGTAATACTAGACAGAAATAATCTAAGCACAAGTAAACTAGGCAGAAATAAGCTAAGCACAAATAAACTAGACAAAATTAAACTAAGCAAAACAAAATAAAACAAAATAAAAACAGAGAGAAAGGTAGAGTGTACTCCCCAGGTGAACTTATGAGTAGAGCTATGCCTCCCCGCAACGGCGCCGCACTTGATGACCCACAAGTATAGGGGATCGCAGCGTCTTCGAGGGTAGTATAACCCAAATTTATTGATTCGACACAAGGGGAGGTAAAGAATACTTATAAGTCGTAACAACCGAGTTGTCAATTCAGCTGCACCTGGAAAAGCACTAGTAACGTGGGTGATGTGAAAGTAGCAGTAATATGAGAGCAGTAGTAACAGTAACACAGCAGCAGTAATAGCAATATGAGAGCAATGGCACCAGAAGATAGTTGATACTACTTCCAATGACATATAGAACAAGTATATTATGATGATGTTATCACCAGAATTTGACCGGATCAGAGGTGGGCCGCGATTGGAGATGGGCTTGAAGAATATACATGGAAGGAATACGTGAATCGGCCTTTATATGCAAAGTTTGGGCTAGTTGGCCCGTGTATCTGTAACATAGTAGGATACGTGTCGGTTAGTTAGAGTTTGCCTTGTGCACGGTTGGGATTATTCCCACGTTAGAAAGTCTACGGACTATAAATATGTATCTAGGGTTTATGGAATAAACAACAACCAACGTTCAACCAACCAAATCAATCTCGGCGCATCGCCAACTCCTTCATCTCGAGGGTTTCTACCAGCAACATGCTGCCTAGATCGCATCTTGCGATCTAGGCAGCCAAGCTCCACGTTGTTCATGCGTTGCTCGTACTGAAGCCTTGTTGATGGCGAGCAACGTAGTTATCATAGATGTGTTAGGGTTAGCATAGTTCTTCGCGTAACATGCTATTGTAGTGCAACCCTTGCATATCTAGCCGCCCTCACACCTATCTCAGGTGTGGGGCGGCACCCCGCTTGATCTTTATTTAGTAGATCCGATCCGTTACGATCGCTCCTCGTTCATCGAGGATTAGTTTAATATCTGCAATAGTTAGGCCTTACAAAGGGTTGGAGGATCCAGCGGCACGTAGGGTGTCGTTTGCTAGTCCTAGACAGGATGTTCCGGGGATCAACCTCGTGTTGGTTTTTAGGCCCTATCTAGGATCGGCTTACGATCACCGTGCGTGGCCGCGAGGCCCAATCGTGAGTAGGATGATCCGATTATGCGGTGAAAACCCTATCGTCGTAGATCTCATTAGCTTTATCTTGATCAAGCAGGACCACCATATATTCGTGCACCTCGTACGAATCATGGGTGGATCGGCTCCTTGAGCCGATTCACAGGATAACCCGAGAGCCGATCGAGGCTCGTATTTAATGTTTACGTGTATGCCATGCAGGAAACTAAGCGAGGCATCTCCATCACCTTCCCGACCAGGTATAGGTGGCACGCCCTTGCATCAAGATCGGACGTGTGTACTGAAGGCTTTACGGGCCGTCGCTCGGAGGGACCTCGGCCAGCCGCAGCCCTAGGTTGTTCCCGCTCGTGTTGCCCGTCGCTGCCCGCCGGTGGGTTTGGCAGCAACACATTCTGGCACGCCCGGTGGGACCACATCGGCTTGAGAGCTCGAGGAAATCGGCATTGGTCATGTCTGCGGAGCCGATGTTCAGGTATAGTTCTGTGGATAACTGCAGCCGATATCCGCAGAACTGACGATCGGCTCGGGGGGCACATAATCAGAGAGATGCTATGAACATGTGCGATACATGTGCAGTGAAATATTGGGGGCCGATAGAAAAATCGGCCAGTAGAAAAAAAAATAAAAAATAAAAAGAGAATTCTCATGGATCTACCCGCTGCGTGTTCAAGACGCGGATTTTCACCAAGTCGGTCTTCAGTGCAGCTTCTGTATACCGCCATGGTAAAGACAAAGAAGAGAGCAGTCACTCTGGTGGCAAGGACAAAGAGGAGGCCGGTTCAAGCGATCGGCTTCGATATGATGATAAAAGGTACAATAATGAAGACGGTATAGAGTCTTATAATGCTTTCAATATGTCTTTTATGTGAGTTTTGCTGTACCGGTTCATACTTGTGTTTGCTTTAAACAACCTTGCTGGCCTAAACCTTGTATCGAGAGGGAATACTTCTCATGCATCCAAAATCCTTGAGCCAAATACTATGCCACTTGTGTCCACCATACCTACCTACTACATAGTATTTCTCCGCCATTCCAAAGTAAATTGCTTGAGTGCTACCTTTAAAATTCCATTCTTCACATTTGCAATATATAGCTCATGGGACAAATAGCTTAAAAACTATTGTGGTATTGAATATGTACTTATGCACTTTATCTCTTATTAAGTTGCTTGTTGTGCGATAACCATGTTTCTGGGGATCAACTATTCTTTGTTGAATATCATGTGAGTTGCTATGCATGTCCGTCTTGTTTGAAGTAAGAGCGATCTACCACCTTATGGTTAAGCATGCATATTGTTAGAGAAGAACATTGGGCCGCTAACTAAAGCCATGATCCATGGTGGAAGTTTCAGTTTTGGACAAATATCCTCAATCTCATATGAGAAAATTACTAATTGTTGTCACATGCTTATGCATAAAAGAGGAGTCCATTATCTGTTGTCTATGTTGTCCCGGTATGGATGTCTAAGTTGAGAATAATCAAAAGCGAGAAATCCAAAATGCGAGCTTTCTCCTTAGACCTTTGTACAGCATAGAGGTACCCCTTTGTGACACTTGGTTGAAACATGTGCATTGCGATGATCCGGTAGTCCAAGCTAATTAGGACAAGGTGCGGGCACTATTAGTATACTATGCATGAGGCTTGCAACTTGTAAGATATAATTTACATGATACATATGCTTTATTACTACCGTTGACAAAATTGTTTCATGTTTTCAAAATCAAAGCTCTAGCACAAATATAGCAATCCATGCTTCCTCTGCGAAGGGCCTTTCTTCTACTTTTATTGTTGAGTCATTTTACCCATTTCCTTCTATCTAAAAAAGCAAACATTTGTGTTAACTGTGCATTGATTCCTACATACTTGCATATTGCATTTGTTATATTACTTTATGTTGATAATATCCAGAAGATGCCACCTTTTGCCCTTTCAGTCCAAATGTCATTTGGTTTTGCAATGTTCTTCCATAGATGATTTTTCATGACATACAGCCGATGCACAACCATCGACTCTAGTACAATTACGCAAGATCTACCGGTTGAAGTGCAAGACACGGATTTCTTGAGGCCCTCTGCTTCCTCGAGGGGGCAAACGATGAGAGCTTCCTCAGCTGCAATGAGCCGATTACAACAGTGCTGTCAGAAGTCAGTTTTGGCGTACAACATCGGCTTTCAACGGGGGAAGAGGCAATCGATGGGGTCAAGAGCGGCTGAATCGGCAGGGTGGCTGTCTCAGAATTATCTGAGTTCCAAGCCTTTGGTCTGATCTGTGCATCTTCACCAGTATTCTCGCCTTGGCTAAGGCTCGGGGGGCAGCTGGCCTGGTAGATGCTCTGTTTTAAAAGCCGATTGGGGTGTCATCGGCTGGTCCTTCGTCGAAACCTTCTTCAAAAATGGGAGTTCACGCAGAAGTGGAAGAGGCAAGGCATCATAATGGAGGATACTGCGACGGTTCTGCTCTGCCACGACATGACCCGACGAAGGAAAAGCAAAATGATTTTGGAATTGTCATTTCCAAAACCAGGGGGGCATGTGTTATCACCAGAATTTGACCGGATCAGAGGTGGGCCGCGATTGGAGATGGGCTTGAAGAATATACATGGAAGGAATACGTGAATCGGCCTTTATATGCAAAGTTTGGGCTAGTTGGCCCGTGTATCTGTAACATAGTAGGATACGTGTCGGTTAGTTAGAGTTTGCCTTGTGCACGGTTGGGATTATTCCCACGTTAGAAAGTCTACGAACTATAAATATGTATCTAGGGTTTATGGAATAAACAACAAT
Source organism: Lolium multiflorum (assembly GCA_030979885.1). Classification (NCBI taxonomy): domain Eukaryota; kingdom Viridiplantae; phylum Streptophyta; class Magnoliopsida; order Poales; family Poaceae; genus Lolium; species Lolium multiflorum. The sequence goes on from CM061753.1 coordinate 5,542,523, forward strand.
CAACGTTCAACCAACCAAATCAATCTCGGCGCATCGCCAACTCCTTCATCTCGAGGGTTTCTACCGGTAAGCTGCTTAGATCGCATCTTGCGATCTAGGCAGCACAAGCTCCACGTTGTTCATGCGTTGCTCGTACTGAAGCCTTGTTGATGGCGAGCAACGTAGTTATCATAGATGTGTTAGGGTTAGCATAGTTCTTCGCGTAACATGCTATTGTAGTGCAACCCTTGCATATCTAGCCGTCCTCACACCTATCTCAGGTGTGGGGGCGGCACCCCGCTTGATCTTTATTTAGTAGATCCGATCCGTTACGATCGCTCCTCGTTCATCGAGGATTAGTTTAATATCTGCAATAGTTAGGCCTTACAAAGGGTTGGAGGATCCAGCGGCACGTAGGGTGTCGTTTGCTAGTCCTAGACAGGATGTTCCGGGGATCAACCTCGTGTTGGTTTTTAGGCCCTATCTAGGATCGGCTTACGATCACCGTGCGTGGCCGCGAGGCCCAATCGTGAGTAGGATGATCCGATTATGCGGTGAAAACCCCAGATCGTCGTAGATCTCATTAGCTTTATCTTGATCAAGCAGGACCACCATATATTCGTGCACCTCGTACGAATCATGGGTGGATCGGCTCCTTGAGCCGATTCACAGGATAACCTGAGAGCCGATCGAGGCTCGTATTTAATGTTTACGTGTATGCCATGCAGAAACTAAGCGAGGCATCTCCATCACCTTCCTGACCAGGTATAGGTCAGGTGGCACGCCCTTGCATCAGCATCGGACGTGTGTACCAGAAGGCTTTGCGGGCCGTCGCTCGGAGGGACCTCGGCCAGCCGCAGCCCTAGGTTGTTCCCGGCTCTATCGTGTTGCCTGCCGCTGCCCGCCGGTGGGTTTTGGCAGCAACAGATGAAAGATGGACCGGGGTTCCCAGCGATCTACACTAGTGGTAACTCTCCAATAAGTGACAAGTGTTGGGTGAACAAATTACAGTTGGGCAATTGATAGGAATCAAAGCATTAAGATAGAACATCAGGCTTATTAATTATGTAGGCATGTTTTCTGTATATAGTCGTACGTGCTCGTAATGAGAAACTTGCACAACATCTTTTGTCCTACCAGCCGGTGGCAGCCGGCCTCAAGGGAATCTACTGGATATTAAGGTACTCCTTTTAATAGAGCACCGGAGCAAAGCATTAACACTCCGTGAAAACATGTGTCCCTCACATCACCGCCATCCCCTCCGGTTGTCCCGATTCTTGTCACTTTGGGGCCTTTGGTTCCGGACAGCGACATGTGCATACAACTTGTAGATACAATCTAAACAATAATATAGAGCTTAAATCTAAGATCATGCCACTCGGGCCCTAGTGACAAGCATTAAGCATAACAAGATTGCAGCAACAATAACTTCACAAACTTTATAGATAGACTAATCATAATGTATCATCCATCGGATCCCAACAAACACAACACCGATTACATCAGATGAATCTCAATCATGTAAGGCAGCTCATGAGACCATTGTATTGAAGTACATGGGGGAGAGTATACCGACATAGCTACTGCTAGAACCCGTAGTCCATGGGGGAACTACTCACGGAGCATGATGGAGGCGATGGCGTCGATGGAGATGGCTTCCGGGGCACTTCCCCGTCCCGGCAGGTGCCGACGAGACTTCTGTCCCCGAATTGGAGTTTCGCGATGCGGCGCCCCTAGAGTCTTTCTGGAGTTTCGTCAATTGGTACTGCGTTTTTAGGTCGAAAGGGATTTTATAGACGAAGAGGCGGCGCAGGGGCACTGGGGGCGCCTCACCCTAGGCCGGCGCGGCCCAGGCTTGGCCGCGCCGCCTTAGGGTGTGGTGGCCCTCTGGCCCTCTCCGACTCTTCTTCGGTGTTCTGGATGCTTCCGGGAAAATAGGAGGTTTGGCGTTGATTTCGTCCAATTCCGAGAATATTGCCCGAACAGCCTTTCTCGGAACCAAAAGCAGGAACTGGCACTGTGGCATCTTGTTAATAGGTTAGTTCCGGAAAATGCATGAAATCATCATAAAGTGCAAACAAAACATGTAAGTATTGTCATAAAACAAGCATGGAACGACAGAAATTATGGATACGTCGGGGACGTATCACAAATCCCTGTTAAATGGGAGAAAATGGCAGCATAGTTGCAAGGAAAATGAGAGAGAACTGAGAGGAAATGAGGAGGAAGAAGAAGGAAGCGAGGGCATTGGCAGGGCGTCGGCCCAATTTAAATCCGGTGAGCCATTAATTAGGAAGAGTTTCCCGATATGTTGCATCCGCACGCCTTTTCGGGGTGGCGATTCCCGACGGCCGATACCGACCACTCGGGGAACAGGAGCCCGACATCTGCGAAGAAGTCCTCGGAATCACGGCCTATCGGGTATCGTTGCCCCAATTTCTTCTTCTCGGGAAATGGCACCCAAACGGTGTATTATTTGTGGAATTTGTAAAAAAGAAGCATTATTTCTTAAAATAAGTAAAACATATATTATTAATTTTTTTGCATGCATACAATATGAAAATAAATTTCAAGACAATTGTAATAATATTTTGATGATATTATAGATATAGATTTTTTTTCATACACGTTATTAAAGTTTATAAAGTTTGATTTTGGAAAAAACTAGTAGCCAAGCTAATATAGAAAGGAGGAACTAACGGATAGTCAAGCATGCATGTATGATCTCAGAGAAGAGCGTTGTATACACGCGCCGGATCCAATGCTGCAGATCTACCATTAATGCAGTCAACTTGAAAAAATAATCAAAATATTTTTTAAGCGCGCAAGTGGAGAAGTACTCGTATATGGAAATCTCACAGCGTGGTTGGTGCGCTCAAGCCCACACTGTCACACTTGACAACCGATGAAGTCATGTAGCGCGATGAGCATGGAGAGTGGTGCCCCTAAAGACAGGCACTCTGTTGGCCAAGGCAGCGGCGGCGTAAGCTTGCTCCGGCCACCGCGGATATTCTGCCTCACGATGCTCTCGATCGTATTCTGGGCTCTGATATTCTACTTTATCTCCACCATGCAAGGCGACATGGCGTCTCTTCTCCCCAAGCCCTCAGCCTTCTCCCTTCCGCCCTTCCGCTTTGGCCGGGACCGGTGCGTCGGCCGGTACATCTACATGTACGACCTGCCGCCACGGTTCAACGCCGACATCGCCCGCGAATGCAGCAAGTTCGCGGCAGGCGTCGACATGTGCAAGTACACGGCGAACGAAGGGTTCGGCCCCCCGCTCCCGCCCGGCGACTGCCTGCCAGAGAAGGGAGCCTACCACACCGACCAGTACGTGCTAGAGTTGATCTACCACTCTCGGATGAGGCGGTACGAGTGCCTCACCACCGACCCCTCCATCGCCGCCGCAGTGTACGTGCCCTTCTACGCCGGGTTCGACGCGGCACTGAACCTGTGGAGGAGCAACCTCTCGGCCCGTGACGCCCTGCCGCGGGACATGGTGGAGTGGCTCGTGCGGCGGCCGGAGTGGCGCGCCATGGGGGGCCACGACCACTTCCTGGTCGCCGGACGGGGCACATGGGATTTCGTCCGCGGCGAAGGCGGCGGCTGGGGCAGCGCCTTCATGACGTACCCGGCCGTCCGCAACATGACGGTGCTCACCATCGAGGCTAGCCCCTGGCTCGGCAACGACTTCGGCGTGCCGTTCCCGTCACACTTCCACCCTTCTTCCGACGACGACGTGCTTCGCTGGCAGGACCGCATGCGCCGGCAGGAGCGCAGGTGGCTCTGGGGTTTCGCCGGCGGGTCGCGCCCCGACAGCAAGAGAACGGTGCGCGCCCAGATCATAGAGCAGTGCGGCTATTCCAGCAGCTGCAAGATGTTCGCCAGCACGACGGGCGTCCACAACTCGCCGAACGGGATCATGGGGCTGCTGGAGAGCGCCGAGTTCTGCATCGAGCCGTGCGGCGACTCCTACACCCGCAAGTCCACCTTCGATGCCATCCTCGCCGGCTGCATCCCGGTCTTCTTCCACCCGATCTCCGCGTACACCCAGTACACGTGGTACCTGCCCAGGGACTACAGGAGCTACTCGGTGTTCATCCCCCAGGACGATGTGGCCAAACGGAACGCCAGCATCGAGGAGACGCTGAGGAAAATACCGCCGGCGAAGGTGGCGCGGATGCGAGAGGAGGTGATCCGGCTCATACCGAGGGTGATGTACAGGGACCCGGCGGCGATGGGCGTGACATTCAAGGACGCATTCGATGTCGCTGTGGACGCCGTCATCGACAGGGTGGCGAAGCGCCGGCGCGCCGCGGCCGAGGGACACGAGTACCAGGACAGCGTCGACGGACAGCATAGTTGGAAGTACGATTTGTTCGAGCCTGGTCACAAGGATATAGGCCCGCACGAGTTTGATCCATATATATGATACTGTACTAGCACAATACCCGTGCGTTGCTACGAAAAATACAAATATCAGAGATCCGACTTCAACACGTATCATCGTTAAGACTCCCTCCGTGTTTCTCTCTTGTTGTGAGCCTACGCTAGTAAGATGGATCGATGGTATCTGTTAGAGATATATTTGGTATAGGTATATTAGGTAGTCTAGGATTTGTAATCTCTGCCTACCATATCTCTAGGAGAGCTATCTTAGCCTCCAAGTCTGTACCACTATATATACTCGCCGAGGCTCAATACAACATTCAACATATTCCGCATATCTCTCTCCTCTCTATCCTTCTACATGGTATCGTAGCGGCACGCTCCTTGACCTAGCCGCCTGCTTCCGCGCGCGCCCCGGGGAGGTCGATCTCCATGATCTACTCCGGGGGCCGCGCAATCCGTATGAGGGTTCGTTCGCCGATCCGTTGATCCGCTGCCCTCGAGTCTTTTTTTTTTTCCTTTTAGATTGGTTTTTGCGTCGCCGGTCGCTCGACCGGCGTTTTTTTTTTGGTTTACGATCATAGATCGGATTGAGTCGCCCATCGCCGTCGTCCACTTGCGCCTCTACTCCGACAACGGCATCGACATGCACCGGCCATCAACCGCATGGCACAGCCGGACGTGCCGCACACGGGGCGCCCCTACGTGCGACGCAGCAGGCTGTTTCGCCTGCACGGTCTCCATCGCCGGTTCGTCTTCCTCGTCATCGCCAAGGACATCACCGACAACGTCGCCAACGACTCCGATCTGCGGCGCGTCGTCCACGCCATGGCACGTGTAGCGCCACCGTCGGTCTGATCAACCGACCCCGCACACGTCTACGCCAAGCACGTCCCCGAGCACGCGCCTACCACCGATCGAGCATCGGGTTGCCGCTGCGTCGCCCTTCGGGTCGCAGCGCCGCCTTTGGTCCAGGCTGCTAGCCAACGACGCGCCTTCTGAGGCGCGTACGTCGCTGGTGGCGTCCCGCCGCTGCACCGACTTGCGCCCTGCACGCAGGCCGTGGCGTCGCCGCACGCGGTCACCTTCGCCGTCCCCGCGCATCGACGCCGAGGCCACCACAGCCGCCCCTTCGGCGCGGGTCGCCTCCGTCCGCGCATGGTCTTCGTCACGCCGCTGGGTCTTCCTCGCCTACTTCGTGTACCGCCGCCGCGCCCCACCCCAGGTCGCCGCTGGGCTCGCCAACCACTTCAGGTCGCGCTGGGCTCGCCGACCACCGCAACGCCCATCTAGGCGTCCAGCATGACCACCCCTGGTCACCGCTGGGTTAGCCGCCTTCTACGTCTCCAACCGTCTCGACTTCGTCGCCCGTGCCATTGCCTCGTCCCCGTCTACACCACCTGCTACTCTACTCGAGAACCGCGGGCAGCGTCGGCATCTCTCCGTCGATCTGCGACCGCGACGCTTCCGGAGGCCTCCTCTGCTAGTCCCTCTGACATGGCGACAAGTTCATGATGGTCCCTGCCCCTCGCATGCCCGGTACTGGCAACACCGGAAGTGCCTTCGTCCCCGACACGTTCCCGAGTCTGGCAAACTCGCGCCGGACGTCTCGTCTTCATCGGCTTCGACAACGTCTTCTTCGGCATCGCCTCTACGACTGCCTCGACCGCGTCACCGACTTCTTCTATGTGTACTCGGTTCTGGCAAAACCGTATGCCTTCGTCCCCGACGTGCGCCGGTTCTGGCAAAACTAGGGCAGCACCTCGTCCTCGACGGCTCAGACTGCATCGACTTCGACCATCTCCACGACTGCCTCGGCGCGTCTCCGTCACTCTCCTCGCACAGCACCTCGCATGCGGCTACATCGACACCGGCACCCGGCCACGACATCGACCACGGCATCCCCTCGCGCGGCTACCCCGACCAAGGTTGCAGCACCCACGCTCTCGGCTACCTCGACATCGGCACAAGGGCTACCACCTCGCACGAGCACCTCGGCTTCTTCTACAGTCCAAGCATCCGCGACGCGACATCGTCCACGACGCTCACGCTACGACTGCGGGGGAGTGTCAGCCCGTTGGTTCCTACCTTCGGCTTCTCTCCAGTCTGACCGTCCGCGACGCTACCGTTGTTCACGTCACTACCGCTACGACTGCGGGGGAGTGTTAGAGATATATTTGGTATAGGTATATTAGGTAGTCTAGGATTTGTAATCTCTACCTACCATATCTCTAGGAGAGCTATCTTAGCCTCCAAGTCTGTACCACTATATATACTCGCCCGAGAGGCTCAATACAACATCCATCATATTCCGCATATCTCTCTCCCTCTCTATCCTTCTACAGTATCGATGCCAAGTCGGTGGCACCACCATCTGGCTAAGGATATAGATTTGCTTCTTCTTGCCTAGCACACATGCTCGTGCTTTGCTAGGGGCTGACTTTTAGTATACATTTGTAGACTATGAAGTTTTTTTTTGCTTGGATTTTCGTTTTCAGAAAAAAGCGTTCTCCACGGACATATACACATAGTTACCGTTTACGCATTTGCTAGCTTCAACTTAGCAAGGTCATTTATATGCATAGTTGAAAACTTTGTCACGGCACCGTCATGCCGAAGGAATCTCTAAATCTCGGTCCATATATTTCATAATTTATCGTCCATTAATTCCGTGCAACTACCAAATTAATATAACACAATTGTCCACATACACAAATAATAATAATTAAGATGAACAAAAAAAATACACGTATTAAGATCACTATTTTGTTCTACTATTAGTCTCAGTTTTCTTTTGATATACTCTTTTATACTCAATATCAAATGTGTTACTTATTTCATATAACTATTTAGACTATGTTTTAAAAATAGATTTTTAATCTACCTATCTACCTACTTCTCGCTCTCTGTATCCCATCCATGTATATTAAATGTCTTAGATTTATCTATATAATGTAAGACATATATTTATGGATGGAGTGAGTATACTATTTTTGAATAATTATGAAAGCATCTCTTTGAATCATAAATATTTGATACTACATGACAGTTGATAACGAAAAAATAAATTTATAAGCAATAGCAAAAAAAAGCAGCACCTAAGGCTCGTGTGCCTGTTAGCAAGCAGCAGCAATAGCAAATAGCAGAAATTTCAGCAGTAGCGAAGCATACAAAGCAAGCACACGGGCTCATTCTGAGATCGAAAAAGAAGAAGAAGCACACACATGGCTAAAAATTAGCAGCCAAACATGCGTGCTCTAGCAATCAGCGCCAGTCAGCAAACACACAAGCCACATCTATCTCTCTATTCTCATCTCTCTTTTCAATATCAGACTCTGCCCACGCAGCAGACCACGCCATGCTCTCTGATCGGCCCTCAATCTCCTCCCTCCCTGCATCCAAAGATCTGAAACAATTTCAGTATGTGGAGCACCACCGCCGAAGAAAACAGCAGCAATACAAAGAGGAAAGGGCTGGAAAAAAGCAGTCGCCGAGCTCGAGCAATCGAGCCAGAAACACTGCTGTCGTGCTCGCATTGATCTGGTCAGCTCCCGGACGCCGCTACCGCGCTTTGCTCCCTCAGTTAGCGCGATTATCCCCCACCAGACCTCCTCTCCTCCACCGCAACTCCCCCACCTTGTCTCTCCCCCACCGGCGCAGGAGAGTAGGCACGCGACGGGCCTGACGACGTGGTAGGGGATCAGGCTTGAGGAGGACGGCGCCGAGCTCGGTTCGCGGGAGGAGATCATCTGGTGGGAGGTCGGCCCGACTTTAGGAGTCCGGTGCTCGAGAGGAGGTCGCCCGGCGGTGCTGTCCTCGCTCCGGTTCAGCCGTGCTGTCGCCCGGCTTTTCGTCGTCGATCTCCTTGCGAAACGCTGCTATGGTTAAGTTGTTTTTAGCCGAGACATAAGACATACGACCCATTGGCGACTGGGCCGGGCGGACTGGGCTCGATTGTGCATATTGGGTTGTTCGGTGATTTCAGCCAGGTCGATCGATCAAGCGGGCAGCAGGAGCGACGTACGACGTACGGTACGAACCAACGGATTGGAATATAATAGTAAAGATAAGGTTTATCGGAAGGATTGGGCTTTGGGCCTTTCGTATTTTTTGCTGTCGGACATTAAAGCTTTTCCCATAAATTCGGCCTTGCTCCGCGGGGCAGATGCCCGAAGAAGTTTTTTTTTTGAATAAGGAAGGTCCCGAAGGACCTGGAGCATGCATTTATATCGTCGGTGGGAGTACAATTACATGGAGGACCCCAAGGAAAAGTAAAATTAAAACCAAGTACCTATTTTTTCCATCTAGCACCCCACAAAGATGCGCAAAAACGCGATCTAGTCCAAAGCTGTCGTCGACGGTTGTTGACTTGCCGGCACGACCACCGCTTCCTCCACCGGGGACAAGACCACTTGGGGAAGAAGCGCCGATAACCGTCGTGTCGGAGTCAGAGAAGATCCTCCATCGAAGGAGGAGGGAGCTCGAACCAAAGTAGAGGTCGATCGCAGCAGGACCAACCCTATGGCCAAAGATAGAGGCGGCCAGTAGCCGGCGCTTGGAGGCTGCTGCCGATGTCGCACGCTCCAGGAACCTCGAGCACCACCTCTGCAGGGGCGTCGTAGCTGCACGAATCCATTCCTCTCCCTCGCCGCCGAGGCCGACCAAGAGGAGTAGGAGGCGAACCGAGCCACCGAAGCAGTGATGGCGATGACGCTTATTGAAACAGGGCTCGTCGCGGAGGCAGGCCTCACCGTCTCCCACCTCGGAAGCACAGCGGAGCCACTCAGCGGCGATAGCTTGACACGAAGTCGACACGCCAGGCTAGGAGAAGACCCCCGCCTACCTCTAGCCTCGTAGGTGCTGGTGCTATCTTTCCTCTTCCCCTCGCCTCCATGGCCGACCAGAGGAGGAAGAGATAGCAGCCCAGCATCCAGAAGCTAGGGGAACAGACACGGATCTTATACCTGGAGATCCCTGGGGTGGCGAATCTCGCCGTCTTCGACCACCGGAGCTCGAGAAGAAATCTCCACGAGCACATGATGCTCAAGATCCAATCCAGACGATCTTGAGCCCTACTCCAAACTACCGGCATATAGCCAAAACCTAAAAAACTAAACCTACCATCTACTCCGGCACCCCTCCTTCGCCATCTCCGACCGGCAAAGCCGCCGGAGAAGGATCGGAAGTGGCCCAGCCTCTCTCTAGAGACTCTCAAGGAGGAGGGGAGGAGAGAGAAGGGAACGGGGGAAATGAGCTCTCAAGAAGTCTATTTTTGAACGCATCAATTTGTTTACTAGGGTATATTATCCTTCGAAAAAAAAGAACTGCGGCGGAGGGGCTGGTAGTGGTGAATTAATTGGGAGAGACATCTCAAGAGGAGGACAGAGATGGGGATTAGAGGAGCGAACCCACCGCTGTCGAAACAATAATTGTCACGGGCATTCGTCGCACTCGATCGGACGGACGAGAATCGAGGGCTCAGATGAGCAAACAAGCCCCGTGCACTTAGCACTTGTGAATGTTAGTGAATACGAGTTTTTCTTAGGGGTAAATGCTCCTTTTTTTTATTCAATCACCATGGGTACAATAAGAGTATCAGGGAAATCAATGAGTCACAGGCGTCGAGCCAGATTTTTTTTTGAAACAAGGGAAAAAGCTTTGCCCATTTCATTGATTAAGATAGAAGTTTACAAGAAATAAAAAGGGGGTTACAATAACCATACAAAAAACAACTACTCTCGCGGCATCAAAAGACCCAACTTCTTCGCACCGGCTAAAACCCAAAGGCGCGCCTCCTTTTTGATCCTATCAAAGACGATCTGCGTTGGGGCTTGCTTGCTCTTAAAAACCCTATCATTTCTTTCATTCCACACTTCCCAAATGATGAGCATGGAGAGTGTGGCCAACCCTTTGCGGCTATGCCCCGTAGTCATGAGGTTCCACCACTCCAGGAAGGAGAGGTCCGCCCAATTGTCGGTTTGGATAGAAGGAAGACCCAACCACTCCTTAGCCTTAACCCAAAGCCTTGAGGTGAAGCGGCAATGCACCAAAAGATGATCAACGGACTCGGTGCAACGCTTACAAAGAGGACAAAGACCACAATTTGGCCATCCACGCTTAGCTAACCGGTCGGCCGTCCAAATCCTATTTTGATTTGCAAGCCATGCGAAGAACTTAATTTTGGGAGGAGCCCAAACCTTCCAAACCGACTTGTGTAGCGTTGAGAAAGTAGTCCCTAAGAATTGCACCTCATATGCGGACTTTGTGGAGTATTGCCCATTCTCCGTTAGCCTCCAAGAGATATCATCCTCGATGTTGGCTTGAAGTTGGAAATTGTCAATGAGGCTTGAAATCTCAATAAATTGTGATAGGTGCAAGAAGGAGAAGTCTTTATCAAAATCAATCTTTTGAATCCACGCGTTTTGGTGCAAAGCTTGCGCCACCTTCCACTTTTTCCGCTTGGATGAGGCAAAAATCAAAGGCGCAATATCAATTGGCCTCTTCCCCTCGAGCCAAGGGGCATGCCAAAAGGGGGTCTTCTTTCCATTTCCAACCGTAATGATGGTGGCGGTGTAGAATAGCTCCATGTCTTGCTCCGTGCAAGGGTTCCCGGATCCCGCCCAAATCTTAGTAGGGTCCTTCCATTCGAGCCAAGGCCACCGAAGACGAAGAGCCGTTGCGAACTTGTCCATGTGCAAGATGCCAAGGCCCCCATGCTTTTTTGGCCTACACACTAGTTCCCAATTCACTTTGCATTTCGCCCCCGTAGTGTGGTCTTTTGCGGACCAAAGGAAAGCACGTTCAATCTTGTTGATGAATGCAATTGTGCTCGCCGGGATAGATAGTGGTGTTAAGTAGTAGATCGCTTGAGAGGCAATGACGGACTTGAGAAGGGCGTCACGGTCCGCCGTGGTGATGTATTTCCCATTCCAATTTGGTAGCTTCCCGGCAGATTTGTCCTCAAGGTGTTGAATGTCTCCCCTCTTGAGGCATCGAACCGTAAGAGGTAGCCCAAGATAACGAAGTGGGAAAGTTCCTCTCTTTGCCGGGAATCACCAAGGTGAATGCCCTGTGGATGACTTTGATGAAAAATGGTGAATCTGATGGTTAAATACACCATAGGTGCTAGGCGATCTTGTTGGCTACTGTTCTAGGGTTTCAGTGACATGGATAGCTAGCACTTAAGCATATCCAGTGACTAGATCCAATAGATCTTGGTCTGGCGTGATGAGATACCCAGTGGAGTAATCTGCTCAACATCAAGTGTGTATGAGCATGCTTATGATGGATTGGATCATAAGATTCATCCAGGTATGATGTATACCTTGCTCCAGCTCCAAGTGTGAAATTTTGTGTTGTTGCAGTGCTTCTGGACAGTTGCTATGATCACAGCCCTTCACCTCCTAGCTCCTGGTTGATCTATGCCTTAGGTCACCATGGTATTTGGGTGCTGGGTTGGTTTTGGTGGTGGATTTTCTCTGGATAACTATGGGATATTACCTTGCTGGATGTTCTTGCTATTCTTCCTTGATGAATTGATGGTTCATCTCTATCTGAATGTACTGTGCTATTTATAGCACCTTCAGCTGCAGTCCTAGGTCGGCAACTCAAGTGTGTGAATTGGTATGCTGTCTTGTGCACCTCTTCAAGCTCCTGTTGGTGCCTGCAGCTTGGTTCCCCCTTGTCCTGGTTGGAACTTGCTCCCAAACCTGAAGCTTATCCTCCTAATTCCGTTTATTTTCATTGCCAAGTGTCAATGACACTTGGATCTGGACAGAAACCTCTGTTTGTGTTTGTTTTGCAGATGTTCAAGATCAAACAAGAATTGGAGAATGTCTACTGGAAGATTTGATGAAGCTTCAGTTTAGGATCAAATCCATTTTGTAACTTTTATTTTCTGTCTTTATTACCCATCAATTCTTGTAATAAGAATATTGTAATGACTTTGTAACTATGTGTGCATATTAATAAAGCTCAAGTTTTGTCTTATGAGCTATTTATGACGTTTATGAATACTCTTTTATAATATATTGCATGAATTTGATATTCATTTGAATAATATAATATATATGAATTATGTGCATGGATTATGAATTCATAATTCATTTGTATAATGTTTTATCTTGCAATTCATTTGCGTTATGAATTAAATTTTGAAACTCTAATCAAATCATCTCCCACACTCTAGTTTCAAAAGAAGTCATGTCGAAATTCATCACACTCTCCTTGCCTAACTCTAGTAGCAACGAGAGAGAAACATCGATCCTCCTTAGGTTTTGTTTAATGAAGCGCGAAAATTTCCCCCGTTTTATGATGAAATGCACATCCCATTCCTAAATCTACCCTTCGTTGTTCCTATATTCTGGGTTATTACAGCCTCTCCCCCTTAACAGAAACTTCGTCCCGAAGTTAAGATTGGTACCTGAATATCTCGGGGTAAGAATTCCTGAGCTCTGCTTCTGTCTCCAATGTTGCTTCTCGTTCAGGGTGATGTTGCCATTGAATCTTGCAGTATTTGATTGCCCTATTTCTTAACTTCTTCCACTGTACCTCCAAGATCTTTTCAGGCTTCTCCACATAGGTTAGGTCTGATTGCAACTCTATTTCTTCATGTGTGACGGGATCATATGGTGCCTTCAAACACTTTCTGAGTTGTGATACATGAAATACATTGTGAATCAGACTTAGTTGCTTGGGTAACTCCAATTAAAAAGTTGTTCCTCGATTCTGACTGAGTATTTTGAATGGTCCTATGTATCGAGGACTTAATTTTCCTTTTACTCCGAACCTCTTGAGTCCTTTCATTGGGCTAACCTTCAGATATACCATGTCTCCCACTTTTGGTTCCCAAACTCTTCTCCTTTGGTCGGCATAACTCTTTTGTCGACTCTGAGCTATCTTGAGTCTATCCCGGATCACCTCGATGACTCCTTGCCTCTCCTTGATGTAGTCCGGTGTAAACTCCTTGTTCTCTCCTGTTTCAAACCAACAGATTGGGGATCTACACTTCCTCCCGTACAATGCTTCATACGGTGCCATCTGTATGCTACTCTGATAGCTATTGTTGTATGAGAATTCTGCTAATGGTAGATGGTCTTCCCATGAGCCTCCGAAATCTAAAGCACAAGCTCTAAGCATATCTTCTAATATTTGATTGGTTCTTTCGGTTTGTCCTCCGGTTTGCGGGTGATATGCCGTGCTGAAATCCAACTTAGATCCCAAAGCTTCTTGGAGTTGTTTCCAAAATGCTGATGTGAAAATCGAACCTCGATCTGAGACTATCTTCTTTGGTACTCCATGTTTACTAACTATTTCCTTGACATATATATCCACAAGCTTTTCCGCAGTATCCTTCTGGTTTACGGCTATGAAATGAGCACTCTTGGTAAGTCTATCCACTATTACCCATATCATATCCTTTCTTTTACTAGTCATTGGTAGACCAGTAACAAAATCTATTCCGATTTCATCCCATTTCCACTCTGGTATCTCTAGTGGTTTAAGTAAGCCAACATGACTCTGATGTTCTGCTTTCACTCGCTGACATGTATGGCATTCTGAAACATATTGAGCTATCTCTCTTTTCATGTTGTTCCACCAGAACATTTCCTTCAAATCCATATACATCTTAGTACTTCCCGGATGTATTGAATAAGGGGTTTCATGTGCTTCCTTTCATATGATTGACTTCACTTCTGGATCATCCGGTACACACATTCTCTTCTGAAAGTATAGAGAATCAAACTCTCCGAGATTGAATTCTGATGGTTTACCTTCTCCAATCCTTTTGATTTCTTCTTGGATAAATTGATTATCCACTTGATTTCTAATGATCTCATATTTCAAGTCCGAATACATCTCATCCATAATCCTCAAGGTTGCTGTATTTCCCACTGTATCACCTTGAATAAATAAAATCTTAGCTTCTTCTAGCTCTTTCCGAAGTTCTTTTGGAATTTCCCATTCCGTAGGTTTATTCTCGGTACTCTTTCTGCTTAAAGCATCTGCTACTACATTAGCTTTGCCTGGTGTATAGTTGATTGTCAGTTCATAGTCCTTAATCAACTCTAACCATCTCTTCTGTCTCATGTTTAATTCCTTTTGGGTGAAGAAATACTTCAAACTCTTATGATCTGTATATAACTCACATTTGGATCCATAGAGAAATTGCCTCCAACTCTTCAAAGCATACACAACTGCCACCAACTCTAAGTCATGTACTGGGTAATTATGTTCATGTGGCTTTAGTTGTCTTGATCCATAAGCTATAACTTTACGATCTTGCATTAGAACACATCCAAGTCCATTCTTGGAAGCATCAGAATACACCGTATAATCCTTTCCGGGTTCAGGAACTTCTAACACCGGTGATGTGGTTAACTTATCCTTGAGTGTTTGAAAACTTGCTTCACACTCATCAGTCCACACAAATGGGGTATTTTTCTTGAGTAATTAGGTCATTGGTCCTACAATCTTCGAAAATCCCTCAATGAATCTTCGATAATAACCTGCCATATGAAGAAATCCTCTCGGATGCACACCCCTCTCGGATTTTTGCCGAGACGTGTATCGGGAGAGCAGCGGGGAGGTGCTGCCATAATTCTGTCTCGGATCGGGGTAGAGCTGGGAGAACATACTCAATCTACGGATCCGGCGGCTGCTAGGAGCCCACCTAGTAGAGTTTCAGGTTGATGCACGCGTAAAAAAATAAAGATATGATGCATTTATTTCCTATTTGATATATAAATGCTATGTTTGTCTCTTTTGGTGTGATTAGAGGATGGAAAATCGTGGCTGGATGTACGATGGCAGAATCAGTCAGTGGAACTATACTGATGAATGGGGAGAAAAGACCGAGCAGTTTGTGGATAGGGCGTTTGCCATCCCTAGCAGACCTATAAGAGTTTGGTGCCCTTGTAGTAAGTGCGCTAACCAAAAGGCACAGGACAAGGAAACTATGAGTATGCACCTGATCAAGTTTGGGTTCACACCGTCCTACAAGATTTGGACTTACCACGGAGAAAAGGCAAAGAAACGTGCTAGGAAGGAGGTGCGGCAGATTCAACCTAGGGGGAATATGACACTGGTTTTGATAGGTGCTTAGAAAACTTGGCTAATGGTAATGTGCCTGAAAGCCCTCATGTAGAGGCGGAGACACCTCAGGATGCGGAGACAAGTGAGGACCCGGAGGAAAACACAAAGGAGTATTATGAGGCTCTGTTTGCTTCGCAGAAACCCCTACATGAAAATACAGAGGTTACCCAACTAGATGCCATCGCTCGCCTTATGGCCTTGAAGTGCCATAGGAACTTGTGCAGAGATGGGTTCGATGAACTTCTGGTCGTCGTAGGCAGCATTCTGCCGAAAGGGCACCTCTTGCCGCAAAACTTCTACTATTCGACCAAATTGCTCAGTGACCTTAAGATGTCATCTCAGCAGATACACGCTTGTCCAAAGGGATGCATGCTATTCAGAGAGGAGCACGCTGACACAAATTATTGCATCAGATGCAATTCCTCTAGGTACTTTGAGGTAGACCGCAATGGTGATGGTCAGAAGAGGCAGACCACGATTGCCAAGAATATCCTCCGCTATCTTCTAGTCCTACCGAGGATCCAGCGGCTCTTCATGACCGAGGATACTGCCCAGCAGATGAGGTGGGCCGTGGAAGGAAATAGATACACCGACAAGATGATACATCCGTCGGATGGTAGTGCATGGAAGAACTTTGTCAAGAAATTTCCACTGAAAGCAGGTGACCCGAGGAGCGTAGCAGTTGCGATATCAACCGATGGGTTCAATCCATATGGTATGTCGGCTGCAGTATACAGTTGTTGGCCAGTGTTTGTTATTCCCATGAACCTCCCCCCTGGCGTCTGCATGAGATGAGAGAACATGTTTGTGTCATTGATAATCCTAGGGCCCAAATACCCGGGTAAGAACATGAATGTGTACCTGGAACCGCTGGTGGATGACTTGGTTCGTGGTTGGGAAGGTCGCGGGATCCGAACATATGACGCATCAAAGAAGGAGTACTTCGATATGTATGTGTGGTACCACACGTCCCTGCATGACCTGCCAGCACGTGCTTTGTTCTGCGGGTGGTGTACACATGGGAAGTGGCATTGCCCACAGTGCAGGTAGGCCGTGAATTTCTTCTGGCTAAACAAGGGAAGCAAGTATTCATGCTTTGATGAAGCTCGACAGTTCCTTGAGCGGAGGCATGGATACATGAGTGATGTAAAGAGTTTCAAGAAAGGCCGTGTTGTCCGTGGCCCGAAGCCAATTCTGAAGACCGGAACGGAAATCAAGGCCGAGTTAGATGCTCTTCAGCCTAGCCCTGATGGGAATGGTTTCTTGGGATATGGGGAGACACACCAATGGACTCACAAGCCGTGCTTATGGAAGCTCCCTTACTTTGAGTTTCTCGAGCTCCCGCATAACATTGATGTAATGCACACCGAGAAGAATATTAGTGAAGCCATTTGGAGCACGATTATGGACACTAAGAAGACGAAGGATAACATAAAGGCTCGAATTGATCAAGAAAGGTGGTGTGATAGGCCGGAGTTGAACATGCAGCCACCTCATGGTGCCAAAAAAACATGGACTAAGCCACACGCTCCGTTCTGCCTCACAAAGGCCCACAAAAGGGAGGTCTTCCAATGGATGAAGGACTCCTTGTTTTTCCCTGATGGGTTCGCAGCCAACTGGATGAGGAGTGTGAACTTGGAAACATTGCGAGTACAAGGACTCAAGAGTCATGACTACCACATATGGCTTGAGCGGATAATGCCGGTGATGATTCGAGGCTTGAGCTTTTTCTTCCGCCAGATTTGTGCTAGGGAGTTAGACACTAAAGTGATTGAGAAGCTAGATAAAGAGGCACCCGTGTTGCTTTGCGATCTAGAGAGGATCTTTCCTCCAGGGTTCTTTAATCCGATGCAACATATGATCTTGCACCTCGCGGACGAATGCTTAAAGGGGGGCTGAATTGGGGCCGTTGGCAGTTTCCGCCCGAGAGAGAAACACAGAAGCTTCGTCAAATGACAGGCAATAAATGCAAGATCGAAGCATCCATAGCCGAGGCAGTCCTTAACCTGGAGGTGGCAAACTTCACCACGAAGCACTATGATACCAACATTCCCACAAAGCACAACCCGGTCCTCCGTTACAATGCCGCCAACAATGAAGAATTACCCAAGCTTAGCATCTTCGTGGGGCTTGATACGTCCAAAACGTATCTACTTTCCCGAACACTTTTGCTATTGTTTTGCCTCTAATTTGTGTATTTTGGATACAACTAACACGGACTAACGCTGTTTTCAGCAGAATTGCCCTGGTGTCTTATTTTTGTGCAGAAAATCAACTTTCAGGAAAATCCCCGGAAATAATTGCGAAGGGCCTATTTTTACAGAAGACACACGGAGCCAGAAGGGCAGGCCAGGGGGAGGCCCACGGCCTCCACACCATAGGCCGGCGCGGCCAAGGAGGGGGCGCGCCGCCATATGGTGGGGCCGCCTCGGCCAGCCCCCGACGCTCCCCTCTGGACTACTTAAAGCCCTCGACCTAAAAACGCGAGGGGGTTCGACCACTTTTCCAGAAGACATCCAGAACTCCGCCGCCATCGCGAAACTCAATCTCGGGATCAGAAACTCCGTTACGGCACCTGCCGGACCGGGGGAATTGAATGAGATCATCGCCATCATCACCACCGACGCCTCTCCATCGACCATCCATGCTTCCCCCATCCATGTGTGAGTAATTCCCCCGCTGTAGGCTGAAGGGGATGGTAGGGATTGGATGAGATTGTTCATGAATAGACAAAAGATTGTTAGGGCATAGTGCCTAGTATCCGTTGTTGGTACTTTTATGATATTGTTGCAACTTGTTATGCTTAATGCTTGTCACTAGGGCCCGAGTGCCATGATTTCAGATCTGAACATGTTATTGATTCATGATGATACTCATTGTTTTATGATCTTACCTACAAGTTGTATACACATATTGCTGTCCGGAACCCGAGGCCCCAAAGTGACAATTGGGACAACCGGAGGGGGAGGCTGTGATATGAGGATCACATGTGTTCACGAGTGTTAATGCTTTGCTCCGGTACTCTATTAAAAGGAGTACCTTAATTACCAGTAGTTTCCCCGGCTGCCACCGGCTGGTAGGACAAAAGATGTTGTGCAAGTTTCTCATTGCGAGCACGTACGACTATATACGGAACACATGCCTATGGTTAATTAGTACTTGGATACTGTTTTATTATTATCTGCAAATGCCTTGTCTTGATTATTACATGAGTTATCTTATCCATGCAGCGTCCGTTCATCCATCCCTATGCCTACAGTATTTTAATCCTGTTGTTTACTATAATCACTACTGCTGTCTTTATTACACTGCTGCTTATATTTCACTACTGCTACTGCTATAAACTGTGGCTACTGATAAACTCTTGTGAGCAAGTCTGTTTCCAGGTGCAGCTGAATTGACAACTCCGCTGTTAAGGCTTACAAATATTCTTTGGCTCCCCTTGTGCCGAATCAATAAATTGGGTTTTACTTCCCTCGAAGACTGTTGCGATCCCCTATACTTGTGGGTCATCAAGACTATTTTCGCCGTTGCCGGGGAGCATAGCTTTATTTGCAAGTTCACCTGAATTGATATTGTTCGCTGCAAATTCTCCATCACGGGTAAACCTCGTGATACTAAAGTCGCCATATTACCATCCACTACAAGAAAAGGTACAACTCTGAGTACCTCTGCTTCTTGATTCACCATCTGTGATAAGTCAACTTGTTTCACCACCACAAGCTTCACGTGTTGGTACTTCTGCTGAATCTGAAAATTCCTCTGATAATTTTGATGATGCTTCTATTGTGCTTGATGATAATGGTTCATTAGGTCCTTTTCTAGATGCTACAATTGCTAGGTCTAGACAAATTGAAAATACTGAAATTCCTAATGAAAATACTGTTACACCTGTTAATTCACCTGAGTCTGTTGAACACTCTAGTGATGATCTTGATGAAGATTATGTGGAACTTGATGATTATTTTATTGATAAATGTAATGCTACTAATGATGCAAGTAACATTAAAAAGTTTCTTGCACAACGTGCTGTTAGATATAAACTGTCTCCTGATCCTAAATTTGCCACATCTCCTATAAACATTAAGGATAAGGATTATGATTTTCTCTTGATTTATCTCATATATCTATTGTTGAGAAAATACCTTTTTGTGGTACTGAGAAAGAAAGTGTTGTAGAGCACATGAATGAGCTTTCTACTTTGAGTAGCTTGTTTTCTGATGATATTAAGATGCGTACTTATTTTGTTGCTAAAATTTTTCCTTTCTCATTAAAGGATGATGCTAAAACTTGGTATAATAGTTTGCCTCCTGATTCTATTGATAGTCCAAGTTGTTTTCTTGATGTCTTCTTTCAAAAATATTTTCCTGCTAGTACTCAACATATTGCTTTGCAGAAAATTTATAGTTTTGACCAGGAAGATGGAGAGAAATTGCCTGAAGCTTGGGCAAGGTTTTGCTCTCTTATTAGAGCTCGGCCTAGACATGATTTGGAAAAGCATGACTTACTTGATATATTTTATAGTGGACTAACCATTGAGTCTAGGGCATACCTGGATAGTTGTGCTGGTTGTGTTTTCAGGAAAAGAACTCCAGACGAAGCTGAAGAATTATTGGCTAGAATTAGCCAAAATCATGATGATTGGACTACACCTGAACCAACCCCAACACCAGTATTGAAGAAGAGGGGTATGATTAAATTAAATGATGAAGATATGAGGGAAGCTAAGAAATCTCTTAAAGAGAAAGGTATTAAATCTGAAGATGTGAAGAACTTACCTCCCATAGAAGATTTATGTAAGATAACTCCCCCTTCATCCACGATTGAGGTACATTCTCTTCAACGCTTTGATAAAGGAGACATTCCTTATTCAAAACCTCCTGATCAATGTTTAGATGAGTTTGATAATTATATTGTTAAGCAAGATAACTTTAATATGAGAGTAGAGAATCATTTAATGGAAAATTCTCAAGCTATTAGTAAATTGCATGATATTGTGGAGAGAACCTCCAATGATGTTAAGATGCTTGTTAAACATTTTCATATGGTTCAAACTCAAATTGATCAACTCACTAAAGTGCAAAATGACTTGTTAAAAAATACTCATAAAGAAAAACATGCTTATGAAGTAACAACTAGAGGTGGTGTTTCTACTCAGGATCCTCTATATCCTGAAGGGCATCCCAAAAGAGTTGAACAAGATTCTCAACGAACTAAAGAAACTAGTGGTCCTTCTAAGAAAAAGAAGAAGAAACATAAAACTGTTGTAGAATCTTCTGAACCTATTAATGATCCTAATAGTATTTCTATTTCTGATGCTGAAACTGAAAGTGGTAATGAACATGATAAAGATAATGATAAGAATGATGTTTCTGATAAAGAAGAGATTGAAAATGAACCTGAAAAGCATGCTAAAAATAAAAAATACACTAAAGAAGATTTTATTGCTAAGAAACATGGTAATGAAAGAGAACCTTGGGTTCAAAAGCAAATGCCTTTTCCTGCTAAGAAACTAAAATCAAAGGAGGAAGAACACTATAATAAATTTTGTGATTGGATGAAACCTTTGTTTTTGCAAATCCCTTTGACTGATGCTATTAAAATGCCTCCTTATTCAAAGTATATGAAAGATATTGTCTCTAACAAAAGGAAAATTCCTAATGAGGAGATTTCCACTATGCTTGCTAATTATTCTTTCAATGGCAAGGTTCCAAAGAAGCTGGAGACCCAGGTATACCAACTATCCCTTGTTCCATCAAGAATAATTATGTTAGAACTGCTCTATGTGATTTGGGAGCAGGAGTTAGTGTTATGCCTTTTTCTCTTCACAAGAGACTTGATCTAGATAAGTTGATACCAACCGATATGTCTTTGCAAGTGGCTGATAAATCTACTGCTGTTCCTGTTGGTATATGTGAGGATGTTCCTGTTCAAGTTGCTCATAATTGCTTAATATTAACTGATTTTGTTGTGTTGGAAATGCCTGAAGATGATAATATGTCTATTATTCTTGGAAGACCTTTTCTTAACACTGCAGGGGCTGTTATTGATTGCAATAAAGGAAAAGTCACTTTCAATGTTGATGACAAGGAACATACTGTTTATTTTCCCAAGAGGATTGATAAAGTATATGGAGTTAATATAATTTGTAATTTGAGATCTATCAAAGTGGGAGTTATTGATTATCCTATATATGAGCCTAAAGAAGGATATCAAACTATTGTGATTGGATCCATATCAATACAATATAAGGTAACATGATTGATTTGAGGTTTATTTCTTCTTATGACATGTAAAATTTATTTGGTGGCAAGACTTAATCAACCTTGTTAACAAGTATATTTTAAATGCATGGAAGAGCTAAACAACATTTCTTTCTTTCTCCACTTGTTTTACTTGCTGTAGTACTACTTGTTTTGCAAGATGCTTTAGTTGTTTAGAAGTTTGAAAATCTTTTTATGTCCTAAAATAGTTATTTTAACACCCAGAAATGTGCATTTTTCAAAGTTTTCAAAAATTTACAAAAAATATATCACTGGTCCTATTTTTCAAAATGCAACCTGGGAGTGCCTGGGACTGACCAGTGGGGCACCCCAGGGCTGCACCCCATGAGCCGACGCGGCCAAGGAGGGGGCGCGCCACCCTGTGGTGAGGGCCCCACCTGGCCCTACACTCAATCATCCACCTACCAATCCACTCTCTTTCACGGGAAAACACACCACCATTGCTCAAACCCGAGTTTCTTGCTGTTCTTGCTCGAAATTTTCGATCTCCTTGCTCAGCCCATCTTTGCTGCTGAGATTTGGAGCATTTGCTCTCCGGTATGTGACTCCTCCGATTATCCAAATAGAATTTTGTATGGTTGAGTATATCTTGAGTAATTTGCTGCTGTAGGTGACATGTTAAGTGAGTTTGCAGGCTTGATTCAAGTTGTAAAAATTAGTTTTGATGCATGTTTAGTACTCTATCAAATTCCTATAGTAGTTTCCCTCATTTATATGTCTCAAAATCAACTTCTATTATGATTGTTGAAAAATTTCAGAAAATGGAGTGGAATAGACACCAACTCAATCAACATGAATTGGAGGTGCATGAAGTTATGAGAGTCCACCGTGAAGAGGGGGTATTCCCCTCCTACTACCCCTGCACCGATTTCATGAGGAGTGCAGGAATTTTTCAGGATGTTCAAAATCTAATTTCTAATGCAGGGTTAGAAGATTTTGTTGTTGGTGAACCTTACCAATATGCAAAACTAACCATGTCAGTGGTGCAGGATTTTGAATTCCATTGGTCCCAACCTAACCCCATGGTTCAATATAAAATCTACAATAAAACTATCAACTTGCCCTTTGATGATTTTTGTGCAGCTATTAAAGTGCCACAGTGGGGATCATGTGAGAAGATTAGGGGGCTGCCATCGAAAATCTTGAAACTTTACAAGATGATCTGTCAAGGGAGAAGTTTCTCGGATGAGAGTGGTAAAATTCGTAGTATTCAACTCCCATCTATTCGCTATTTTGCTTACTTTATCACCAAGTGCGTTCTGGCTAGAAAGAATGCAAATAAGTTATCCATCCATGATTTGGTTTTCTTAGCTGCTGCATTGCAACGTGATAGAACTTATAATTTGGGTACTTTGATAGTGATACGTCCCAAACGTATCTATAATTTCTTATGTTCCATGCTACTTTTATGATGATACACACATGTTTTATACACATTATATGTCATATTTATGCATTTTCCGGAACTAACCTATTGACGAGATGCCGAAGTGCCGTTTCTGTTTTCTGTTGTTTTTGGTTTCATAAATCCTAGTAAGGAAATATTCTCGGAATTGGACGAAATGAACGCCCAGCATCTTTCCACGAAGCTTCCAGAACACCCGAGAGGAACCAGGGGAGAGCCACAGGGCCACCAGACAACAGGGCGGCGCGGCCCAAGGGGGGGGCGTGCCCCCCTATTGTGTGGGACCACCGCAGCCCTTCCGACTCCGCCTCTTCGCCTATAAGAAGCTCCCTGACCTAAATCTTCGATACGGAAAAGCCACGGTATGAGAAACCTTCCAGAGCCGCCGCCATCGCGGCAAGATCTGGGGACAGGAGTCTCGTTCCGGCACGCCGCCGGGACGGGGAAGTGCCCCGGAAGGCTTCTCCATCGACACCACCGCCATCTTCATCACCGCTGCTGTCTCCCATGAGGAGGGAGTAGTTCTCCCTGGGGCTAAGGGCTGTACCGGTAGCTATGTGGTTAATCTCTCTCCTATGTACTTCAATACAATGATCTCATGAGCTGCTTTACATGATTGAGATTCATATGAGCCTTGTATCACTATTAGTCTATGTGCTACTCTTGTGATGTTATTAAAGTAGTCTATTCCTCCTTCACGGTGTAATGGTGACAGTGTGTGCATCGTGTAGTACTTGGCGTAGGTTATGATCATAATCTCTTGTAGGTTATGGAGTTAATTATTACTATGATAGTATTGATGTGATTTATTCCCCCTTCATAGTGTAAAGGTGACAGTGTGTATGCTATGTTAGTACTCGGTTTAAATTGCAAAGATCTATTATGCTCTAAAGGTTACTTAAATATGAATGCCGAATGTTGTGGCGCTTGTTAACTCCGGCTTGAGGGCTCTTGTAGCCCTACACAACGAATGGTGTTCATTATCAAACAAGAGTATATGTAGCACAAAGGAAGAGAACTTATTTATTTATGTGATCAATGTTGAGAGTGTCCACTAGTGAAAGTATGATCCCTAGGCATTGTTTCCAAATACTGCAATCATCGCTTGTTTACTATTTTACTGCATCTTTACTTCCTGCAATATTACTACATCAATGCACGCCACAAGCACTTTTCTGGCGCCGTTACTAGTGCTCATATTCATTCATACCACTTGTATTTCACTATCTCTTCGCCGAACTAGTGCACCTATACATCTGACAAGTGTATTAGGTGTGTTGGGGACACAAGAGACTTCTTGTATCGTGATTGCAGGGTTGCTTGAGAGGGATATCTTTGACCTCTTCCTCCCTGAGTTCGATAAACCTTGGGTGATCCACTTAAGGGAAACTTGCTGCTGTTCTACAAACCTCTGCTCTTGGAGGCCCAACACTGTCTACAAGAATAGAAGCACCCGTAGACATCAGATAGCATTTAGGCTTGCTACTAACCGTGATAAAGGAGGAATTTGTGGAGGTCTCATTGCCTCTCGTTTGCTAGCAATGCATGGTGTAGAACCTCACCCTCTTGATGTTCAGCTCTCTAGAGAAACTTGATATTGTTTCCATGATAAAACATGACTTTGTTTCTAATCAGTCTAACTTTAATAACCTGTCCTATGAGATAACCATTTTCAAGAAAAAGTGGAGAGTAATTAAATCTGAAAGGCTAGTTAGATTGCCTGCACCTGCTTTGTTTAACCTTGATTCCAGGGACGGTTGGTCAGTCGAAGATGAACTTGATGCATACATAGAGAGTTGCGGCCATCACGTAGGGGACGGCATGGAGGAGGCCGAGGATCCCCTCGACTTGTCATCCGACGCAGCGAGTTCTTCACACCAACATTTCGGGCATGTGGAGCCCTCATCCTTTTCTTCGGCACAGGGATCTTATTACGACCACGCCATGTACGATCCACCAGCGTGGAACCCTGACCCTCGCTGGGGTTAATCTCCACTTAGGCCAAAAGCCTAAGCTTGGGGGGAGGTATGCCGGCATCACTCATTCATTGCATATTACAATTGCCGGTCATTTGTATATACTTATTTCACTTCTTTTGGTTGTTTCTCTTTCAGTTATTTTTATTTCAGTAGGTTTCTGATTTTAGTTTTTGAAGGTTGTTACTACTGTAGTAACCTTTACTTTTACTTTTTATTTCATTTGTGTGCCGATGGTTGCCTCTAATATGAGGAAGATGATATTTGGGGAAGTGCTGTCTAAAAAATAGATTCTGGACTGATACTGAAAAAATTCCTGTGCGTAGCCAGAACGTTATTTTGAGCTGCAAATTTTTGTGCATGTTCCCAGGTTATTATCTAACTTTAATTAGTTTAGCACTTTTCGAGTTGAACAGCAGAAGATTTTCGAAAAAATTGATTACTGTACTGCTGTCAAGTTTTGGCAGATTTCTGCCACTTTGCTTCTCTGTGACTCTTTTAGTTTCCATTCTCTTGTTTTTGCTTTGTTTCTTTTCTAAAACACAAAAAGACCAAAAATATTTCTGTTGTTTCTCTTCATTATTTGTTTATTTGGTTTCTTTTTCTTTTTGCTATCGTTGGTTTGCTATGAGAAAATCCAAAAAGATTTTACTTTCGCTCTTGTTTCCAATTCGAAAACACCAAAAATATTTGTTGTTCTTCTTCGGTTTTGTAAAGTTTATTATGGAGTTCAGCGGTCTCCGGTGGTTGGAGCTTGGTTTTCATTTCATATTATTCAAGCTACACAAGTGAAAGGCAATAATGACGATATACGACAACTTGACTGTGGTGAGAGGCTGGTATGAACTCTATTTGTTTTCATTTTTGTACATATACTCATCCATGTGAGCATGCTTAGTTGGTTCATGTGAGGTATATGTCATTTAAGGAAAGTCTATTAGTTCATGATCTCTCATGTTTAGCTCCAATTTATTAATATGAGTAGCATGTCATAAACATTTGCTTGCATTGTTTTATTCATAGATAGGTATGACATTGTGGTATCCTCCTCTGAATGACTCAATTGACTTGGCACATTCTCACGTATGCATATGACTAAACAAAAAGTCAATTAAGCCTCGATGATTTACTTTGCTTGAGTTCTTGTATCACTTTTATGCCTCCGCTAATTTTATTCGTCGCAAGCATGATTATGATAGTTATTGCTCTCTTGATTGTCGCTTCCCAGTCTATTGCTAGCCTTCACTTGTGAGCGGGAATGCTGCTCGTGCTTCCAAACCCCTGAAAACCAAGTTATTCCAAAGTGTCCACCATAAACACCTATGCATGGCATTTCAAGCCATTCCAAGTAAATTTTCATGTGCTACCTTTAAAACCTTCAAAGTACTTCTCAATTTGTGTCAATGTTTTATAGCTCATGAGGAAGTATGTGGTGTTTTATCTTTCAACCTTGTCATTTACTCCTGACAGACTTTCACTAATGGACTAGTGGCACATCCACTTATCCAATAATTTTGCAAAAAGAGCTGGCAACGGGGTGCCCAGCCCCAATTAATTAACCTTCATTGATAAATCTCTTCACATGTTTTGCCCTGATTTGTCAGTAAGCAACTTAATTTGCAAATAGACACTCCTCCATGGTATGTGAATGTTGGAAGGCACCCGAGGATTCAGTTAGCCATGGCTTGTGTAAGCAAAGGTTGGGGGAGTGTCATCCATAATGAAAATAAAATACATGTGTAAACAAAAGAGAAGAGGGATGATCTACCTTGCTGGTAGAGATAACGTCCTTCATGGGAGCCGCTCTTGAAAGTCTGGTTGACAAGGTAGTTAGAGTACCCACTATCATTCGTTGACAACAACAAACACCTCTCAAAACAATTTTACTTGTCTTTAGAAAAATGAAAAGCTCTAGCACATGTTAATCCCTGCTTCCCTCTGCGAAGGGTCAATCTTTTACTTTTATGTTGAGTCACCATCCTTTCTTTGAGCACCTTCTTGAGAGCATAATTGTCATTCTTAGTGTAATATGGTTGTCCCAAAATATGATTAGCTGTGGTATAACTTTGATGCTTTTATCTTTGATAATCTTTACTTCTAGTCTTTCCATGAAATTCAGAGGTGCCTGGGCATTTATGTTTTGCTGTACAAATACAGGCAAGCGAGATACCACTTTATCATATCTCTTTATGAACATTGCAATCCTGCTGATAGATATGATTCATGATGCTTATTATTAGTTTGTTGGTATCTTTTTCATGATTGACATAACTATTAGATGACTTTATTTGCATTTATCTTATTATGAATTGCCTAAGTACTCGTCCATATCATGAGAATATTTACATCATATGAACAAATGTGTTCGTGAAAGTTCTTTTATCGCACTCAGTTGTTAACTGAATTGCTTGACAAGCAATAAGCTAAGCTTGGGGGGAGTTGATACGTCCAAAACGTATCTACTTTCCCGAACACTTTTGCTATTTTTTTGCCTCTAATTTGTGTATTTTGGATCAACTAACACGGACTAACGCTGTTTTCAGCAGAATTGCCCTGGTGTCTTATTTTTGTGCAGAAAATCAACTTTCAGGAAAATCCCTGGAAATAATTGCGAAGGGCCTATTTTTACAGAAGACACACGGAGCCAGAAGGGCAGGTCAGGGGGAGGCCCACGACCTCCACACCATAGGCCGGCGCGGCCAAGGAGGGGGCGCGCCGCCATATGGTGGGGCTGCCTCGGCCAGCCCCGACGCTCCCTCTGGACTACTTAAAGCCCTCGACCTAAAAACGCGTTCGACCACTTTTCCAGAAGACATCCAGAACTCCGCCGCCATCGCGAAACTCAATCTCGGGATCAGAAACTCCGTTCTGGCACCCTGCCGGGACGGGGAATTGAAGGATATCATCGCCATCATCACCACCGACGCCTCTCCATCGACCATCCATGCTTCCCCCATCCATGTGTGAGTAATTCCCCTGCTGTAGACTGAAGGGGATGGTAGGGATTGGATGAGATTGTTCATGTAATAGACATAAGATTGTTAGGGCATAGTGCCTAGTATCCGTTGTTGGTACTTTTATGATATTGTTGCAACTTGTTATGCTTAATGCTTGTCACTAGGGCCCGAGTGCCATGATTTCAGATCTGAACATGTTATTGATTCATGATGATACTCATTGTTTTATGATCTTACGCAAGTTGTATACACATATTGCTGTCCGGAACCCGAGGCCCCAAAGTGACAGAAAATTGGGACAACCGGAGGGGAAGGCTGTGATATGAGGATCATGTGTTCACGGAGTGTTAATGCTTTGCTTCGGTACTCTATTAAAAGGAGTACCTTAATTACCAGTAGTTTCCCTAGAGGCCCGGCTGCCACCGGCTGGTAGGACAAAAGATGTTGTGCAAGTTTCTCATTGCGAGCACGTACGACTATATACGGAACACATGCCTATGGTTATTTAGTACTTGGATACTGTTTTATTATTATCTGCAAATGCCTTGTCTTGATTATTACATGAGTTATCTTATCCATGCAGCGCCCGTTCATCCATCCCTATGCCTACGAGTATTTTAATCCTGCTGTTTACTATAATCACTCTGTCTTTATTACACTTGCTTATATTTCACTCTTATGCTATAAAACTGTTGCTACATGATAAACTCTTGCGAGCAAGTCTGTTTCCGTGTAGCTGAATTGACAACTCCGCTGTTAAGGCTTACAAATATTCTTTGGCTCCCCTTGTGTCGAATCAATAAATTGGGTTTTACTTCCCTCAAAGACTGTTGCGATCCCCTATACTAGTGGGTCATCAGGGCTTGGTGGCAAGTCAAGTGGCTCGAAGCCGTACAGAACAGACCTACAGGAGCGGACCTTGATCCACTCGTATGTCTTGAACACCATGGTGGAAGTGAAGCCGTACATCAAGTAAGTGCGAACCATTTAGTTATTCGCAAACATTCACGGCCTTGATCCACTCGTATGTTCGTGGCTAACTCTTCCTCTTTTCATCGGTATAGGCAATTCACGGCTATACATTGGAAGAATACCCACAGGGAGCCTACCCCGGAAGAATGCAAGCAATTTTTTGATAAGAGCGGCGGTTTCGGTTTCAGTAGTTGGTTCTGTAATTTGGTACTATTCTATCCAAATTAGCTAGCACTTCCGACATTTATCGGTCATTTCTCGTTCTAAACTTCTCGTGCTAAACTTGTATGCAAGAACTTACAAAGAGATGAATTCAGAGCTAAGAAAAATTGCTAGGGGCTTTGACCATTCCGTCGAAGCGTTCAACTCCTATGACGTGAACGGGTATCGCTTCCAGACCCATAAATACACAACAAGCCGGCCCAACGCGAAGACAATAAATAGCGGGGTGGTATGTCAAGGTGATGATGGGCTCCATTACTATGGAAGAGTCGAGGGTATATACAAGCTGAATTACGGGTTTCACAAAGGGCTAAATCCCGTCGTCTTCAAATGTCATTGGTTTGACCCACGTCGGGTGAGACGGGATCCTCAAATTGGGTTGGTCGAAGTTGAAAGGAACTTTGTTTATAAGGGAGAGGATGTGTACATCTTGGCTACCCAGGCCTTTCAAGTATTCTATCTCCCCTACGCGTGCAAAAACCCGACAAAACATCTACATGGATGGGATGTTGTGATGACGGTACCTTCACGCAATAGGCCGCCCCCGCCAAACAAGGACGATTACCGCCGCGTAGACCCCTCAGCAAAGAATGTCGAGTTTTATCAGGAAGAAGGGCTCCCCGGCCATTTCACAATCGGCTTGCCGGCTGTCGATGACATGGTCGTAGACGATGAATAAGAAGATGTGGGCATGGATGGAGACAATGCAGAAGATGAAGCTGAGGATGTTTGTGCCCCGGAAGACCTGAGTTTGCTCGAGGCGTTCAGAGCAGGGATTGACCTCGATGTAGATGGACCACCTCCAGGTTTCATTGATGATTATTGGTTCGTCGAGCCTAATGACGATGACGAAACATGCGGTCCAATCACGGATGGCGACACAGGCTACTGATCTATGTAGTAGTAATTGTGAGGCTAGCCTATTTGTAATAACTATGTGTAATAGTGATTGTCCAGCTAGGTTATTTGTAAGAACTCCGTGCTATGTTTGAGAGAACTCTATGCTAGCTATTTATTGCTTCCACTAATTAATGTTCATCTATTTGCATTATTGTTGCTTTCACTAATGTTCATCTACTTATATCTTTATTGCTTTCACTAATATTCATCTCTTTACATTGCGTACTAATAAACCACTCTCTTCATTTGTGTTTGCAGGTGATTGAAACATGCCGCCAAAAAAAGGGGTGACGGTCTTAAAAAGAAGCTTGCGGACTTGGTAGGTGTAGGGACTTCGAGGCGGGGAGGCGGCCGAGCTGCTACCCCCTCCTCCCGCTCCCACAGGGCGGCCGCGTAAGAAGAATGTGACACGGGCACTCACTCCTAGTCCTAGCCCCCCTCCCGCAGCCGATGATGATGATGAGGTGGAGGATGGGAGTGAGGAGGACCAGGAGCAGCACGGGGGGTGGGGAGGACCAGGAGCAACACGAGTGGGGAGGACGACGGGGGTGGGGACGACGAGGAGGAGGAGGGGGGGATGAGGAGGACCTCTCGGAGGATGAGGGCTTGGGGGACTTACCGTACGAGCCTGATCCAAACCTAGTTTGGGTCGCGCCGGAGGAGTACCAGTATGTTCCAGCTGTGGAGAGGCTGAGGCCACATGATAGGAGGCCATATCAGCGTGGGAAAACACAGCTCCCCCTGCTGAAGCAGTGGGCCTACAGCCGCGTTGTTCTAGAGCCGGCTGGAAGGAGGTACATGTTAATTTTGGTATTTTGTTATCGCAATTTTATCATTATCAAAATTATTATCACATACATATTGATGTTGGCGTTTCATGGTGCAGTTCGTTCAAGTATGAAGACCCGTCGCAGAGGCCGCCACGTGGGTACGCGAACATCCTTGGGGGCCTACTAAGAAGGTATTTCCCTGGGATTGTCGATCTCCCTACTGGTGGCCGCGACGTAGCTTGGAGGTGGGCGCACTACAGTCTCGCGGAAGATCCTCTTGGCCGCGGCACCATACAGGACGTGGTTGTTAAAAAATTCTGGGTACGTGACTTTTGACTTCTTACCATTCATACAGTCTCCTTGGTTGACAGTACGTGCACTAATGCCCCTTGTTTTACCTATGTTCATGGTTGCAGAGATACTTCCGGAAGGCCGAGGGTAAGGAAAATGCGTGCGATGCTATCCTACACTAGATGGCAAGGACGAGGGTGACTGGCATGCACTACGAGGCACGTGTTCAGTGTGTCCGCAACTGGCACGCCGACCGCTTCGTCCATATGACTAAGGAGGACGCTCGCGACACGCTCATGCAGCCGTGGCAGTACCTGTAGGTATTTGCATTTATGTGTTATTGATTTTTTTATGGCCATGTAGTTTATTTTACCATAATGGGTTTATCTTGCTCAGTACGTCGGCAACGACGAGCAGTGCTTTCTGGCGATGGTCATGTGGTGGACATGCCCCCAGTACCTCAAGAAGCACGAGGAGGGCAAGAAGAAGCGGGCAGAGATGCGAGGTGGATCACATATCGAAGGCAGCATCCCCATCTCTCTTCACCTGCAGAACGAGGTGAGCAAATTAATGGTTCCTTCATTCTTTGAATTCACGTTATATATTGTTAACTCCGCAAGGGTGTGCCACTTCACTTAATTACATGTTCTCTTTTGCAGAAAGTCAAGACATGAGTGAAACCTAACGTCTTTGCCGTGCTAAAAAAGATGAAGCAAAGGAAGACGCCGCATCCTGAGACGGGGTCCGTGTGGGTTAACCCGTAATCCGAGACCCAGTGTACGTCGTATGTCTCCAAGTTCAAGCAGAAGCACGGCGAGAGCTCCAACCCAGAGGCCGAGGACTTTGACCCTGAGGTTGCGGTGCTTGCGGGAGAAGGTTTGAAGCATGGCCGCCTATGGCTTGGTGATGGGTGCGTCGACCCAGCGACTGTTCCCTCTCTCCGCTAGATCCGTCGTGGTCGTAAGAGCGGCCAGTCTTAAGTAGAGACCCGTCCACGGGCTTCAGATTGAGCTGTCGAGCGGTTACGGGAATGTTATTCCTCGGGCCTCTACGTTTCCTTTACATGTTTTTTATTGAAATGTTAATGACATCGCGGCAACACAACGTAGGAGGAGATGGCGGCAAAGGAGCACCAGGCCCAGGAGCAAAGGGCGCAGATGGAGCAGCAGATTCTGGACTACCAGCAGAACCAGACACATCTGATGTAGCAGATGCAACAGCAGCAGCAGATGATCCAGCAGCACCAGGCACAGATGAACTGGCTGATGAGCCAGACGGTTCTGTCTTCTCCACCGGGGAGTCTTCCTGTTCCTCCTTTCTCCTTGCCGTGGATGCCGCCACCGACCACTCAGAGCCCGGTGACACCTCTCACCGTGAACAACACGAACATCATCCGGAGCATGAACCACGGTGAGTCCTCCTACACTTGTGCCCAACCCGCTACTTGTACTTGTTCAAGTGTTCAATATGCAAATGCAAATGCTAATTCCATCAACCTTGTAGATTATCTGTCACAAGGCAATGACGATGAGGCCGGCGGAAGCAATGTAGGAGGACAAGGTTGATGTCATGGTCGTCGTGCACTTGTCGTTGTTGTAATGGATTGTTCGCACTTGTAATGGACATTGCTATTTAACTTGTATGGATATGGACTCTACGTAATGGATTGTATGCATGAACTATGTGTGTTGATGTATTTGTGGTGTTGTTGATATGTTTGGTGATGCTATGGTGAGTATATATGTTGTATATGTTATATATGTGAAATGCAATTTGTGAAATACAGGGATCAGTGAAAAACAGAAAAAAAATGAAAAAACCAGGGCCTTTACCGTGTGTATGCACACGGTAAAGGACTTTTGATCACTTTGCCGTGTGCATACACACGGCAAAGGCACCACGTGTCACCAGCCTGTGCTCCTGGCACGCTTCTGGGGAGTGCCTGGAGGAGGCTTTGCCGTGCGGGCTGGGGTGTGGCCGCACGGCAAAGGGAGCACACACGGCAGCGTCTGGCGCACGACAAAGAAAACGCTGCACGGTAAAGAACAAGCGAACGACAAAGGAAACGCACGCACGGCAAAGATGGTGCGCACGGCAAAGCGTCTGCCGCACGGCAACGTAGCGCACGCACGTCAAAGGCCTTTGCCGTGCAGTTTGGCCATGCGCACGGCAATGCTCGCGTTGCCGTCGGGGCCTTTGCCGTGCAGACGTTGCCGTGCGTCCACGCACGGCAAAGCCTTTTCCGGGCAAAATAGGGTCTTTGCCGTGCGATCTGTCGCACGGCAACGGCAAGTTTTCCCGTAGTGCAAGTTTTTTTATTCATTACGTAGCTGCTAGGTTTCATGGTTTCAAAGGAAAACCGATACTACCTATGTGTGGCTATTTAGCAAAATTATCTTGATAGTTACTTGACACTCGGGTGAGTGAAACAAGAGTTCCGAGAAACTAAAGCCTCACTCTAAACTTCGATCAGACGTGTCGCCGTGTGGATCAACCACCACATGGCCCACAAGTTGCATTTTTATTACTTTACTAAAGTATGAAGAACAGAAATCTGTAAAGTCGATTTAGCCAGGTTTAACCCACTATTATCGCATAAGTCTTGATCCGAAGATCGTAAAGTCATCCAGACCGCTAATCTCACAGTACTACCAAGATTAAAATAGCAAAGAAGTTTAGCTTATGAAGATCATAACTTCCGCTCATCACAATAACCTCTATCCATACATGTACCTACACATATAGCGCTCTGATACCATTTTTGGGGAACACATATAGAAAACAAAACTTCCAATGCATAACCAAGATCATATGCGAGAGAGGAGGTAACAGATCATACCCTCGTATATCGATCTGGCGGAAGTTATTGATGATGTGGTTGATGAAGAAGCAAGTCGGTCCCCGTAACTAAACTCGTCTAGTCGCGAGGAAATATATTATGCCACGAAGGAATGCCGCACGTGCAACACCTACGTGTTATTCACACATACGAGATCAGCAACACCGCGTCGAAGTGTGATCAAGCACAACTTTGAAGCAGGAACGTGTCGATGAAGATCCGGCAGCGCTTCCGCGGGCTCGACTAGATTAGATCTAGGTGGGTGTATGACTGGGGCAGCACTCCGTGAAGAATATTGAGAAGTAGATCTATGTGGCGGTCTTCTAGTGATGTCGGCTAGGGTGGTGACAAGAGGAGGAGTGGTGCAGTGGTGGTAGAGGTGGTCAGCGGTGGTGGATGTGGCGGCGTGACGACTAGGGTTTAGGAGAGGGGGCAGTCAGCTTGGCCTTGGCTGGCCCCTCTCCTCCCCTTTATATAGGAGGTCGGTCGACCCTGCCCGCTCCCCGAACTGACTTAAGGGGGAGTCGGAGTCTGGATGGACTGTTCCCCCAAACCGACCTAGGGGGAGGGGGAGTTTGCATCCAAAGGGACTCTCCCCCCAATCCGAGTCAAAGGAGGAGAGTCCAAGATTTGAACTCTCCCCCTCCCTTTATGTGCCAGCCATGGTGAATTCCATGCGGTCTGCCCCTTCGGGCGTTCCCCTTCCAACCTTCTGAATATTCCATACTCTTCCAAAACCTTCTGAAATAAATCTAGATCCTTCTGAACCTTTCATATAGACGGAAACCATTTTGTATCACTCTCAGACATCTTCCGGACTCTTCCCGAGTATTCCGAGACTCTTTGAACAACTTTCGGCACCACTTTCCTTCTTAATCTTTATTCACACTCACATTCTAAATGTTGTTAAACCTTAAGTGTGTGTCCCTATGGTTTCAGATATATGTGATAAGTCCGGAACATCCTTCTGATACAATGATCGATGTCGAGTGCTTGATAACTGCAACGATCCCCACATATAACACAAAGATATTTGTCATGCAAACTTTCCATATTACTATTCTGTACACATTGTATTGCTTACCAACACTTAACATAGCCTGAGGTGAAACTCTAGGTTATCCTCATTACCTGACATGTTTTCTCTACTCATTCTGTATCATCGATGCTCCTGTGATATAAAAGCTTAGTCACGTGTCCGACCAAACGATGACGAACAACATGATACTATTTATACATGAGTGGCCCCATAGCGAATATCTCCATCGCCGGAGTAGCAGTTCCCATGATCATATAAAATGACACCACGCCATATTATCTGGTTTGAACGAATTAAGATGATCTTTATAGTAACCTAGTTACAAAGTGAAGTTTGAGGAACTCGTGACATCCATATAATATGCTAGTCCATTTTAGTATCAAGGTCTAACCATCTTAGTAATGGTAATAATTAGTCTTTGAGAAACTATCGTAATTAACTTATATTGACGATATGTTTCATAGTATTTCAATTGGGGTCTATCCAATATCCTTGTTCCTCTAACAATGCTACTCGCCTGCGATAATAGCAACCTCATAACAACTCTTACTCATTGCAACATAGTCAGGAAAACAAGACTATCATTATCACATCCATGTACTAGTCATAGAGGCAAGACTAAAGATCTCTTATTTGGTGTTTATAATTCCAAACTTCCAATTAGGTTTTCCTCCAATGTCACAATATCTAGAACTAATACAATTATATCATAGAATATAAACTTAATTATGACCTAGAAAATATCGAATAATACAACTTTATTATTATTACCTATAGGGCATATTTCCTTCACCACCACATCGTAGAGCCTCGTGTCAGCATGCACCGCCTTGCCGTGCCTTTCGCCTGCCAGCCACGACTGCCTCCGCTCGGAAAAGTCATCATTGATGAGCTGACCCTGCGTACATACATACTACTCCTACATAATTAAGTCGGGCCATATGGGTTCTATACATGGCTACTTATACACGTTTAGGTTTCTAAAAGACCATCATTCCCCTAATTATGAAGGGGTATCCAGCGATCTGACCGTCCTCTTTCATTGACCCCCCAGTGTTGCACCCCAGGGCTACACCGGGGCGATACGTAGCATTGCTAGCCTCCTTTCCTATCTCTAGCTCTCGCCGCCGCTACCGTCGTCCCTCGTCGCAGTGGTGGCGGGCCCATCTACCAAAGGTAGTTTGGGGTGGGTGGGCGACAGAGACAACCGAGGGAGCTGCTGGGCAAAGACGACGACTTGTTGAGAGACCGCGACCAGGGCGCCACCCCTGCGTCCAGGTGGTGGCGGTGATCTTCATGGGTGTCGCCGATCTGTGGAGGAGGCATGTTCGTTGGCTTTGAGGGATCCTAACGGAAAACCTATGTCATGCAAGATCCTCTCCGATGTCGCGTTGCTTCCAGGAGGTCGGGGCACAAGTTGTCACCACCCTAATGGCCGGGAGGTCTAAGAAGCGTCACGCTATGTGTAATTGACATCTTCGCGATATTAACGCATTTTCTTTATATATTTACAAAAAAGAAAATTCAAATCCACGTGACGTACCTTTCACTTTGGCCTCTCACGCCTAATCTTCTTCCAGGAATCGCTAGAGGTGCTGACACATTTTTTACCTAAAAAAATGTGCTGACACATTTCACCTAGAGAGTAATTTCGGAAGTGGACTTCATGCATCCCTCGTTTTGTATGGTGGAGTAAAGAGTAGTCACGCGGGAAGTCCAAAGCTTACACACCATTAATGCAGTCAACTTCACAAAAGTAAAGCTAATGTCACTAGCCCGGAAAAGAAGATCTACGTGCTGTAGTTAATAGCAGTAATTAATAGGGTAATTAAACTACAATTCCCTGACTTTGCTTCTTTCTTTTGCCAGCTGACTTGCCTCCTCAACGTTAGAGGATCCGGCTCCGTAGTGGATTGCTTCTTATAGGCGTCTCATAGCGTGGAGGCTACTCTCATTCATGCCCACATTGTGACACTACACAATCAATGAAGCCCAGCACAGCCCTGAGCATGGAGCGGGATGCCGCTAATGGCAAGCACTCTGATGGCGGAGGCAGCGGCGTCGGGAGCTTGCTCCGGCCACCGCGGATATTCTGCCTCACGGTGCTCTCGATCGTATTCTGGGCCCTGATAATCTACTTCGTCTCCACCATGCAAGGCAATATGGCGTCCCTTCTCCTCAAGCCCTCGGCCTTCTCCCTTCCGTCCTTCCGCTTCGCCCGGGATCGGTGCGTCGGCCGGTACATCTACATGTACGACCTACCGCCACGGTTCAACGCCGACCTCGTCAGCCACTGCCGTGGGTTCTCGGTCTCCGACGACATCTGCAAGCTCATGGTAAACGACGGGTTCGGTGCGCAGCTCCCGCCCGGTGAATCCCTGCCGGAGAAGGGATCCTACGACACTGACCAGTACATGCTGGCGTTGATCTACCACGCTCGGATGAGGCGGTACGAGTGTCTCACCGCCGACCCCTCAACCGCCGCCGCCGTGTACGTGCCCTTCTACCCCGGGTTTGATGTGTCACTGAACATGTGGAAGAGCAACGTCTCGGACCGCGACGCCCTGTCGCGGGACTTGGCGGACTGGCTTGTGCGGCAGCCCCAGTGGCGCGCCATGTGGGGCTACGACCACTTCCTGGTCGCCAGACGGGGCACCTGGGACTTCGTCCGCGGTGAAGACGGCGGCTGGGGCAATGCCTTCATGACGTACCCGGCCATCCGCAACACCACGGTTCTCAACAACGAGGCCAGCCCGTGGCAGGGCAACGACTTCGCTGTGCCATACGCGTCGCACTTCCACCCTTCTTCCGACGCGGAGGTACGCAGCTGGCAGGATGAGGATCGCATGCGCCGGCTAGAGCGCAGGTCGCTTTGGGGCTTCGCCGGCGGGCCACGCCACGGCAATACGACGGTGCGCGCCCAGATTATAGAGCAGTGCGGCAAGGCAAGCAGTTGTGCAATGTTCGGCGCCAAGTCGTACCACAGCTCGCCGGATCAGATCATGCGGCTTCTGGAGAGCGCTGAGTTCTGCGTCGAGCCGCGCGGCGACTCCTTCACCCGCAAGTCCACATTCGACGCCATCCTCGCGGGCTGTATCCCGGTCTTCTTCCACCCGATCTCCGCCTACACCCAGTACACGTGGTACCTTCCCAGGGACTACAGGAGCTACTCGGTGTTCATCCCCCAGGTTGATGTGGCCAGGCGGAACGTCAGCATCGAGGAGGTGCTGAGGAATATACCTGCGGCGAAGGTGGCGCGAATGCGGGAGGAGGTGATTCGGCTTATACCGAGAGTGATGTACAGGGACCCGATGGCGAAGGGCGTGACGTTCAAGGACGCGTTCGACGTCGCTGTGGACGCCGTCATCGACAGGGTGGCCAAGCGCCGGCACGCCACGGCCGAGGGACGCGAGTACAAGGGCAGCGTCGATGGATATCTTAGTTGGAAATACGAATTACTAGATCATGGGCAAAAGGATATAGGCCCGCACGAGTTTGATCCATATATGTGACAAGGTTTATCGGAAGGATTGGGCTTTGGTTCTTTCGTATGTTTTCCTGTCGGACGTTAAAACCTTTCCCGATGAATTGGGCATTGGTCCATGGAGCAGATGCCCGAAGAGAATTTGGTTTGTTTACTCTTGTTTTGAACACATCGATTTGTTTACTCGGTCTCTCGGTATCCATGCGTACGTAGGCAAGTGTCGCGTTTACTCGGTCTCGGCATTTCTTGTGGGAAAACTCTCTATATCGGCCGACCTTGTGCGGGAGATCGGTCGTGCCTGGCTCGCGAGCGCGTCCTTCTGGTTTCCGCTCCTGGGCCGCGACTCGCTCGTTTGCTGGCCCATCATCTGTTTGCCCGCATGGCCCATGAACGGTTCGCCGGTCCAGCACTTAACACACATAGATACCAATTGCTGGCCTAGCACTCAACGTTTGGCCCGATTTTTGTTGTCTTTGTGTGTGAATTTTTGTAAAGATAGTTGGTGTTTTTTGTTGTAATTTAATATGTACCAAATTAATTTTTGCTTGACCACTTTGTAGTGTTTGTAAACATATATATATTT
Organism: Lolium multiflorum; assembly: GCA_030979885.1. Taxonomy (NCBI): domain Eukaryota; kingdom Viridiplantae; phylum Streptophyta; class Magnoliopsida; order Poales; family Poaceae; genus Lolium; species Lolium multiflorum. Next base: position 5,581,707 of record CM061753.1, read on the forward strand.
GTTTTAATCATTTCTGACTTTTGTACAAATAGTTGGTGGATTTTTGTTGTAAGTATGTTATCTACCTCTCCACATGGCATGACTTTTGTTATTAACTATTGTTGTAAATATGTTACTTATTTGTTGTATGGAAAACTGACTATTATTATAAACACCCAAATAAAAAAAGTATTTTTTTATTAATTATTATTGTAAATATATTGATAGTTTGTTGTAAATGTATGTGTGGTACATATAATGATTAGTGCTGAAATTGTATGTAAACACAAAATCATTTTTTTATTTTGTTGTAATACGTTGCATTTTTTGTTAAAATAGCTAGCGACTTTTGTTGTAAACACCCAAATTATTTGTGGCCTGTGTTGCTAATTATTGTTGTAAATATTTTACTGGTTTGTTCTAAAGATATTTCTGGAATGAAAGCAGACTTTTATTGTAAACATTCAAATAAAATAATGTTGGTTTTTGTTATTAATTATTGTTGTAAGTATGTTTCCGATTTGTTGTAAAGATATTATTGCATGGAAACTGACTATTATTGTAAACACCCAAATAAAAAATATTGTTTTTGTTGTTAATTATTATTGTAAATATATTGATAATTTGTTGTACATATATGTGAAGATTTACTATGAAAATTTTGTTGTAATACTTTTTATTTTTTGTTCACAAAGCGGCGGGTTTTTGTTGCTATACTAAACAGCGGGTTTTGTTGTAAATATCTCAAAGTTTGGTGGCAAAGGGAAACACGTGTTCGGTTTAAACTGATAGGCTTAGGACCGCGGGTTGATTTTCCAAAAACCAGGCGGCAAAATGCAAAAATTGAAATGCTGCTAATTCTAGCCGGTAGATCGCGATCGGACGGCCGGGACAGCAACCGATTTTATCACCCGGGTCGGTCCTTTCCGATGACTCTCATCAGTACAGATCGGGCCTATTAAAAATCCTCGTGACACAAGGAAAATCCTTTCCGTGTGACCTTTCCATGTGTTGTGCGGCCAAAAGTTGACACCACAAAATACAAATTGTGCCCGCCTAGGCATTGCGGGATGAGCTCCTGCGAGCCTCGCGGCAACGCAGGCGACCTGGGCGCTCCCGAGCTCGGCCGTGCGCCGGAGACCACCTACAAACCCACGAGCCATAGGACTAGCCACCTCGATCCCCCTCACCGGCGTTCCATCTCTCCTGGAGCTCGACGCTATCGTGCCCTCCCGACCGGCCAGTGCGCAGGGTTTCCTCTCGGCACGGACGCCGCGCGCCCTCGCCCTCAACCTGCAAGCTCTTCCACCGCCATTCAACACCCCCGGTGATCGCTTCCTCCAGTTTGCCCTTCAGAACTTCCGCACTCCGGTATGTACTCCGGTCACCCTTGGTTCGCCGCTGTTTGCGCCATCGCCGGTGCACATTGCGGTGCGCCATGAGCGCCGCCAAACTTTCTCCTCCTCCTCTGTCTTCGGCATGATGCAGTTCTGGTTAGGCTCTACCTTCGAGCGCCTCGTTGTTATTGAGGTTGGTCCCAACGTGTTCCGGCTTGTCGTCGCCTCCCCGGAGCTAGCCTCGTTCCTGGTTTCGCTGGACGGCCTCCGCCATGGGCAGCAGGTTGCTCTTTTCTCCGCGTCGCTTGCTTTGGATGTTGTTTCGCCGCTGGGCCGCTCCTTGGGCCTCTGCCCACTCTCGTGACCACTGCTTTGCCCTACCCTGTCCCTCTTGCTTCTGGGCCTACCGAACTGCTACCACAGCCCAGGTCTGCCCTGGCCTCTCTGGCTCCTCTTAGTCAACGAGAGAAAACTACGTGCCCTAATCCGTCCACCACTCATCCCCTAGTTTTCCAGGAAAAGCCGTCACCCACCTCTATGTCTCTCCCTCCTCTCGCCCGGCATTTTGCCTATGCCTCCTGGCCTGATGCCATGGCCCGTGGCTTCCCTCTGCACCCCTCCCCGTGACCCGCGCTGACGAGGCGGTTCCTCGGCAATGCCCACCATGAGGGGCTTGGGTTTTAGAGAAGGCGACGGAAGTTCCGGGAGCAAGGCGGTACACGACGTACCCAGGTTCACGTCCCGCGGTGGAGGATCGCTACGTCCTGGTAGCAATCCAGTATATGAATATATGAGTACAGGGGGCCGCCATAGGCGGAGTAGTTGTATCTGATCTAGTTCTAGTTCGCGGGTTGCGGTGTCTAGGCGTGTCGCCTCTATGATTTATGTTTCTGATTGTGCGTGCCCTAAGGGGTGCCCCTGCCTGGCTTTATATATCAGCCAAACTAGGGTTTACAAGAGTCCTAGTAGGATTCGTGTTGGAGTCTTCTTTCCTTGTAGTCCAAGTTGATATTCCTTGCGGGTCCAGCTTGTTGAGTCCTTGTGCTGGTCCAGCTTCATAGTTTGCACCGGGTATGGCAATGTCGAGTACCCGAAGGGTTATGCCCACGTCAGTAGCCCCCGAGTGTCTGGCCGAAGTGAAGCTTCGGGCAGGGACTCAAGTTGTCTTCGCCGAATGTCTTGATCATTTGTTGAATCTTGTGCTTGATGTAGAGTCGAAGTTGCTTTCTGTCGGGTGCGCGAAGTAGCCCCGATGGGCGGGCAGCCACGCATAGACTCAAGTTGTACTACTCGAAGATCTTGATTGTTGATGCCGACGTCTTCAAGTTTATTCTTCTTTGTTGGCGAGGTTGCCTTCTTTTTCACGGGTGCGCGACCAGCGCTCCCGATGGGAGTAGCCCCCGAGTCTGTAAATGAATATGAAACAGTTATGTATAGAGTGTAAAATGCTGAGTCGAATACCGTACATGTCTTCGAGTTCCGAGAACATGATGTCGATGACTCTGATGATTTCATAGATAGAGGATTTGACGATTTGGATGATGTCACAGAGGAGCCGATGATTTGGATCTTGTCCTAGAGGAACCGATGATTTGGATGATGGCCCAGAGGAGCCGATGATTTAGATAATGGCCCAGAGGAGCCGATGATTGGGATGATGGCCCAGAGGAGCCGATGATTTTATCGAGTGCGCGTCCAGCGCTCCTGATGGAAGTAGCCCTCGAGTCTGGGAACTGATGCTTGCTACCGTGAGTAGACTCAAGTCGAGTAACTCGATGTTTATAGTTTTCTTCAGGTGCCGTTGACACATTGTTGTTTATTTCAAGGGGCAATTCTTAATGCACCTTGAGCATCATTGATGCCATTGTTTGTAAGTTTATCGGCAACAAATTATTTGAGTGATCAGCTCGTGTTGCAGGTCTTGCTAAACCCGTTGTATGTGCAACTTTGCTTTCAACCGATGCATGTCTTGATCGTGGGTCATTTTCGTACGTGTTTCATCATCCTTGCTATCTGCGGCACTCTTTGAGGCATCTATAGCAAAGGAAAAGAGCAAGGTCCCCGTTGCTTCATGATCCTTGCTATTTGCGGCACTCTTTGATGCATCTATAGAAAAGGAAAATAGCAAAGTCTTCGTTGCTTCATGACCCTTGCTATTTGCGGCACTCTTTGAGGCATCTATAGCAAAGAAAAAGAGCAAGGTCCTCGTTGCTTCATGATCCTTGCTATTTGCGGCACTCTTTGAGGCATCTATAGCAAAGGAAAATAGCAAGGTCTTCGTTGCTTCATGATCCTTGCTATTTGCGGCACTCTTTGAGGCATCGATAGAAAAGGAAAAGAGCAAGGTCCCCGTTGCTTCATGATCCTTGCTATTTGCGGCACTCTTTGAGGCATTGATAACCCACAAGTATAGGGGATCGCAACAGTCTTCGAGGGAAGTAAAACCCAAATTTATTGATTCGACACAAGGGAGGTAAAGAATACTTATAAGCCTTAACAACTGAGTTGTCAATTCAGCTGCACCTGGAAAAGTACTAGTAACAGGGGTGATGTGAAAGCAGCAGTAATATGAGAGAAATAGTAACAGTAACACAGCAGCAATAGCAGTAACACATAGGCAGTGGCACCAGAAAATAGTTGATACTACTTCCAATGTCATATAGGAACGAGTATATGATGATGAGAGATGGACCGGGGTTCCCAGCGATCTACACTAGTGGTAACTCTCCAATAACAAGTGACAAGTGTTGGGTAAACAAATTATAGTTGGGAAATTGATAGGATTCAAAGCATTAAGATAGAACATCAATTCATTAATCATGTAGGCATGTTTTCCATATATAGTCGTACGTGCTCACAATGAGAAACTTGCACAACATCTTTTGTCCTACCAGCCGGTGGCAGCCCTCAAGGGAATCTACTGGCTATTAAGGTACTCCTTTTAATAGAGCACCGGAGCAAAGCATTAACACTTGGTGAAAACATGTGATCCTCATATCACCTTCCCCTTTCCCAATTGTCACTTTGAGGCCTCGGGTTCCGGACAGCAATATGTGCAAACAACTTGTAGATACAATCTAAGCAATAATTATAGAGATTAAATCTAAGATCATGCCACTCGGGCCCTAGTGACAAGCATTAAGCATAACAAGATTGCAGCAACAATAACTTCACAAACTTTATAGATAGACTAATCATAATGTATCATCCATCGGATCCCAACAAACACAACACCGATTACATCAGATGGATCTCAATCATGTAAGGCAGCTCATGAGATCATTGTATTGAAGTACATGGGATAGAGAGTACCAACTAGCTACTGCTAGAACCCGTAGTCCATGGGGAACTACTCACGGAGCATGATGGAGGCGGTGGCGTCGATGGAGATGGCTTCGGGGGCACTTCCGTCCCGGCGCGTGCGAACAGAGATTCTGTCCCCCGGGTGGAGTTTCGCGATGGCGGCGGCGCCCTGGAGTCCTTCTGGAGTTTCGTCAATTGGTATCGTGTTTTTAGGTCGAAAGGGCTTATATAGGCGAAGAGGCGCGCATGAGGCGCCTGGGGGACCCCATAGGGCGGCGCGCCCCTTTCAGGCGCGCCGGCCTATGGTGGGGCCCAGGCCTCCCCTCTGACTCCCTCGGTGTCTGGTCCGTCTCGGTGAATTATGATGTTTGGTCTTTGTTTCGTCGAATTCCGAGAATATTGCCCGAACAACCTTTCTGGAACCAAAAACAGCAGACAGAACTGGCACTTTGGCATCTTGTTAATAGGTTAGTTCCGGAAAACGCATAAAAACATTATAAAGTGTGAGCAAAACATGTAGGTATTTTCATAAAACTGTAGCGAAGCTAAAGTCTGTGAGGATACCACTGTAGGGATTCGTTGCATAGAAAACAAAAACTTTCCTACCGCGAGAACGCAATCCAAGCCAAGATGCAATCTAGAAGACGGGAGCAACGAGGGTGAAGAGACTCACCCTTGAAGATTTCCAAAGCCTACAAGATGAGGCTCTTGTTGCTGCGGTAGACGATCACTTGCCGCTTTCAAAAGCGCATAGAAGATCTTGACGGTGCCACAATCGGGCAGCACCTCCGTACTCGGTCACACGTTCGGTGTTGATGAAGACGACGTCCTTCTCCCCGTTCCAGCGGGCAGCGGAAGTAGTAGCTCCTCTTGAATCCGGCAGCACGACGGCGTGGTGGCGGTGGCGATGGAGATCTCCGGCGGAGCGCTAAGCGTTGCGGGAGAGGTGGAGGAGAGGGGGCGGCTAGGGTTTGGAGAGAGGGGGTGGCCGGCCACTATGAGGGGTGCGGCCACCGTGGCTTTGGTGTGTCCGGCCCCCTCCCCCTTGCCCCTCATTATATCAGTGGAACCCCCAAGTGTTGGACTACAAGTCTTCGAATAAGACCCCAACCCAAAACCTTCCATGTTGTAGGGAAACCTACCCAAGGTGGGACTCCCACCTCAAGTGGGATTCCCACCCTTCCATGAGGGGGGGGTGGCCGGTGATACGTCTCCGACGTATCGATAATTTCTTATGTTCCATGCCACATTATTGATGTTATCTACATGTTTTATGCACACTTTATGTCATATTCGTGCATTTTACGGGAACTAACCTATTAACAAGATGCCGAAGTGCCGATTCTTTTCTGCTGTTTTTGTTTCAAAATCCTAGTAACGAAATATTCTCGGAATTGGACGAAATCAACGCCCGGGGTCCTATTTTGCCACGAAGCTTCCAGAAGTCCGAAGAGGAGACGAAGTGGGGCCACGAGGTGGCCACACCCTAGGGCGGCGCGCCCCCCTTGGCCGCGCGGCCTGTGGTGTGGGGCCCTCGTGCCGCCTCGACCTGCCCTTCCGCCTACTTAAAGCCTCCGTCGCGAAACCCCGAACCGAGAGCCACGATACGGAAAACCTTCCAGAGAGGCGCCGCCGCCGATCCCATCTCGGGGGATCCAGGAGATCGCCTCCGGCACCTGCCGGAGAGGGGAATCACCTCCCGGAGGACTCTACGCCGCCATGGTCTCCGAGTGATGTGTGAGTAGTCTACCCCTGGACTATGGGTCCATAGCGGTAGCTAGATGGTTGTCTTCTCCCCATTGTGCTTCATTGTCGGATCTTGTGAGCTGCCTAACATGATCAAGATCATCTATCTGTAATTCTATATGTTGCGTTTGTTGGGATCCGATGAATAGAGAATACTTGTTATGTTGATTATCAAAGTTATGTCTATGTGTTGTTTATGATCTTGCATGCTCTCCGTTACTAGTAGATGCTCTGGCCAAGTAGATGCTTGTAACTCCAAGAGGGAGTATTTATGCTCGATAGTGGGTTCATGCCTCCATTGATATCTGGGACAGTGACAGAAAGTTCTAAGGTTGTGGATGTGCTGTTGCCACTAGGGATAAAACATTAGTGCTATGTTCAAGGATGTAGTTACTAGTTACATTACGCGCAATACTTAATGCAATTGTCTGTTGTTAGCAACTTAATACTGGAGGGGGTTCGGATGATAACCTGAAGGTGGACTTTTTAGGCATAGATGCATGCTGGATGGCGGTCTATGTACTTTGTCGTAATGCCCAATTAAATCTCACTATACTCATCATAATATGTATGTGCATGGTCATGCCCTTTTTATTTGTCAATTGCCCAACTGTAATTTGTTCACCCAACATGCTGTTTATCTTATGGGAGAGACACCTCTAGTGAACTGTGGACCCGGTCCAATTCTCTATACTGAAATACAATCTTGCAATATTGTTCTACTGTTTTCTGCAAACAATCATCTTCCACACAATACGGTTAATCCTTTGTTACAGCAAGCGGTGAGATTGACAACCTCACTGTTTCGTTGGGGCAAAGTACTTTGGTTGTGTTGTGCAGGTTCCACGTTGGCGCCGGAATCCCTGGTGTTGCGCCGCACTACATCCCGCCGCCATCAACCTTCAACGTGCTTCTTGACTCCCACTGGTTCGATTAAACCTTGGTTTCTTCTGAGGGAAAACTTGCTGCTCGCGCATCATACCTTCCTCTTGGGGTTCCCAACGAACGTGTGAGTTACACGCCATCAAGCTCTTTTCCGCCGTTGCCGGAGATCAAGACACGCTGCAAGGGGAGTCTCCACTTCCCAATCTCTTTACTTTGTTTTTGTCTTGCTTAGTTTTATTTACTACTTTGTTTGCTGCACTAAATCAAAATACAAAAAAATTAGTTGCTAGTTTTACTTTATTTGCTATCTTGTTTGCTATATTAAAAACACAAAAAAAATTAGTTACTTGTTTTACTTTACTTAATATCATGCATGTTTTTATTTCACTAGTTAAGCATAATGGAAAACAACAAAAATATGAGAGATCTTTATGAACTTTATCTTGAATTAGGACATGATGTGTTTGAAGAGAGAATTAAAAACCCATGGAACTTTATATGCATGCTAATGGGAATGTTATTACTATGAATGCTTTGAACACCATTGTTGCTAATGCTATGGAAAATTCTAAGCTTGGGAAGCTGGCTTTGATGAGCATGATCTTTTTAGTCCCCCAAGCATTGAGGAGAAAATTTTCTTTTATGATTACAATATGCCTCCTATATTTGATGATAGCCACTTTGTTGAATTTGCTCCCACTACAACTAATAAAATTGATTATGCTTATGTGGAGAGTAATAATTTTATGCATGAGACTCATGATAAGAATGCTTTATGTGATAGTCATATTGTTGAGTTTGCTCATGATACTACTGAAATTTATTATGAGAGAGGAAAATATGGTTGTAGAAATTTTCGTGTTACTAAAATGCCTCTCTACATGCTGAAATTTTTGAAGCTACACTTGTTTTATCTTCCTATGCTTGTTACTTTGCTCTTCATGAACTTGTTTATTTACAAGACTCCTATGCATAGGAAGCATGTTAGACTTAAATGTGTTTTGAATTTGCCTCTTGATGCTCTCTTTTGCTTCAAATACTATTTCTTGCGATGCATCATTAAAATTGTTGAGCCCATCTTAATGGCTATAAAGAAAGAACTTCTTGGGAGACAACCCATGTTTTTACCTACAGTACTTTGTTTTTATTTTGTGTCTTGGAAGTTGTTTACTACTGTAGCAACCTCTCCTTATCTTAGTTTAGTGTTTTGTTGTGCCAAGTAAAGTCCTTGATAGAAAAGTTCATACTAGATTTGGATTACTGCGCAGAGATTTCTTTGCTGTCACGAATCTGGGCTGTTTTCTGTAGGTAACTCATAAAATTATGCCAATTTACGTGAGTGATCCTCAGATATGTACGCAACTTTCATTCAATTTGAGCATTTTCATTTGAGCAAGTCTGGTGCCTCGATAAAATTCGTCAATACGAACTGTTCTGTTTGACAGATTCTGCCTTTTATTTCGCATTGCCTCTTTTGCTATGATGGATGAATTTCTTTGATCCATTAATGTCCAGTAGCTTTATGCAATGTCCAGAAGTGTTAAGAATGATTGTGTCACCTCTGAACATGTTAATTTTTATTGTCACTAACCCTTTAATGAGTTGTTCTAAGTTTGGTGTGGAGGAAGTTTTCAAGGATCAAGAGAGGAGTATGATGCAACATGATCAAGGAGAGTGAAAGCTCTAAGCTTGGGGATGCCCGGTGGTTCACCCCTGCATATTCTAAGAAGACTCAAGCGTCTAAGCTTGGGGATGCCCAAGGCATCCCCTTCTTCATCGACAACATTATCAGGTTCCTCCCCTGAAACTATATTTTTATTCCATCACATCTTATGTGCTTTGCTTGGAGCGTCGGTTTGTTTTTGTTTTTTGTTTTGAATAAAATGGATCCTAGCATTCACTTTATGGGAGAGAGACACGCTCCGCTGTAGCATATGGACAAGTATGTCCATAGTTTCTACTCATAGTATTCATGGTGAAGTTTCTTCTTCGTTAAATTGTTATATGGTTGGAATTGGAAAATGATACATGTAGTAATTGCTATTAATGTCTTGGGTAATGTGATACTTGGCAATTGTTGTGCTCATGTTTAAGCTCTTGCATCATATACTTTGCACCCATTAATGAAGAAATACATAGAGCATGCTAAAATTTGGTTTGCATATTTGGTTTCTCTAAGGTCTAGATAATTTCTAGTATTGAGTTTGAACAACAAGGAAGACGGTGTAGAGTCTTATAATGTTTTCAATATGTCTTTTATGTGAGTTTTTCTGCACCGGTTCATCCTTGTGTTTGTTTCAAATAAGCCTTGCTAGCCTAAACCTTGTATCGAGAGGGAATACTTCTCATGCATCCAAAATACTTGAGCCAACCACTATGCCATTTGTGTCCACCATACCTACCTACTACATGGTATTTTCCGCCATTCCAAAGTAAATTGCTTGAGTGCTACCTTTATAATTCCATCATTCACCTTTGCAATATATATCTCATGGGACAAATAGCTTAAAAACTATTGTGGTATTGAATATGTACTTATGCACTTTATCTCTTATTAAGTTGCTTGTTGTGCGATAACCATGTTCCTGGGGACGCCATCAACTACTCTTTGTTGAATTTCATGTGAGTTGCTATGCATGTTCGTCTTGTCTGAAGAGAGATCTACCACCTTATGGTTAAGCATGCATATTGTTAGAGAAGAACATTGGGCCGCTAACTAAAGCCATGATCCATGGTGGAAGTTTCAGTTTTGGACATATATCCTCAATCTCATATGAGAAAATTATTAATTGTTGTTACATGCTTATGCATAAAAGAGGAGTATCTGTTGTCTATGTTGTCCCGGTATGGATGTCTAAGTTGAGAATAATCAATAGCGAGAAATCCAATGCGAGCTTTCTTAGACCTTTGTACAGGCGGCATAGAGGTACCCCTTTGTGACACTTGGTTAAAACATGTGCATTGCGATGATCCGGTAGTCCAAGCTAATTAGGACAAGGTGCGAGCACTATTAGTACACTATGCATGAGGCTTGCAACTTGTAAGATATAATTTACATGATACATATGCTTTATTACTACCGTTGACAAAATAGTTTCATTTTTTCAAAATCAAAGCTCTAGCACAAATATAGCAATCGATGCTTTTCCTCTATGGAGGACCATTCTTTTACTTTCAATGTTGAGTCGGTTCACCTATTTCTCTCCACCTCAAGAAGCAAACACTTGTGTGAACTGTGCATTGATTCCTACATATTTGCTTATTGCACTTATTATATTACTCTATGTTGACAATATCCATGAGATATACATGTTACAAGTTGAAAGCAACCGCTGAAACTTAATCTTCCTTTGTGTTGCTTCAATACCTTTACTTTGAATTATTGCTTTATGAGTTAACTCTTATGCAAGACTTATTGATGCTTGAAGTGCTATTCATGAAAAGTCTTTGCTTTATGATTCACTTGTTTACTCATGTCATATACATTGTTTTGATCGCTGCATTCACTACATATGCTTTACAAATAGTATGATCAAGGTTATGATGGCATGTCACTCCAGAAATTATCTTTGTTATCGTTTTACCTGCTCGGGACGAGCAGAACTAAGCTTGGGGATGCTGATACGTCTCCGACGTATCGATAATTTCTTATGTTCCATGCCACATTATTGATGTTATCTACATGTTTTATGCACACTTTATGTCATATTCGTGCATTTTCGGAACTAACCTATTAACAAGATGCCGAAGTGCCAGTTCTTGTTTCTGCTGTTTTTGGTTTCAGAAATCCTAGTAACGAAATATTCTCGGAATTGGACGAAATCAACGCCCAGGGTCCTATTTTGCCACGAAGCTTCCGAAGTCCGAAGAGAGGAAGTGGGGCCACGAGGTGGCCACACCCTAGGGCGGCGCGGCCCCTTGGCCGCGCGGCCCTGTGGTGTGGGGCCCTCGTGCCGCCTCTGACCTGCCCTTCCGCCTACTTAAAGCCTCCGTCGCGAAACCCCCGTACCGAGAGCCACGATACGGAAAACCTTCCGAGAGACGCCACCGCCGCCCATCTCGGGGGATCCGGAGATCGCCTCCGCCACCCTGCGGGAGGGGAATCACCTCCCGGAGGACTCTACGCCGCCATGGTCACCTCCGGAGTGATGTGTGAGTAGTCTACCCTGGACTATGGGTCCATAGCAGTAGCTAGATGGTTGTCTTCTCCCCATTGTGCTTCATTGTCGGATCTTGTGAGCTTCCTAACATGATCAAGATCATCTATCTGTAATTCTATATGTTGCGTTTGTTGGGATCCGATGAATAGAGAATACTTGTTATGTTGATTATCAAAGTTATGTCTATGTGTTGTTTATGATCTTGCATGCTCTCCGTTACTAGTAGATGCTCTGGCCAAGTAGATGCTTGTAACTCCAAGAGGGAGTATTTATGCTCGATAGTGGGTTCATGCCTCCATTGATATCTGGGACAGTGAGAAAGTTCTAAGGTTGTGGATGTGCTGTTGCCACTAGGGATAAAACATTAGTGCTATGTTCAAGGATGTAGTTACTAGTTACATTACGCGCAATACTTAATGCAATTGTCTGTTGTTAGCAACTTAATACGGAGGGGTTCGGATGATAACCTGAAGGTGGACTTTTTAGGCATAGATGCATGTTGGATGGCGGTCTATGTACTTTGTCATAATGCCCAATTAAATCTCACTATACTCATCATAATATGTATGTGCATGGTCATGCCCTCTTTATTTGTCAATTGCCCAACTGTAATTTGTTCACCCAACATGCTGTTTATCTTATGGGAGAGACACCTCTAGTGAACTGTGGACCCCGGTCCAATTCTCTATACTGAAATACAATCTACTGCAATACTGTTCTACTATTTTCTGCAAACAATCATCTTCCACACAATACGGTTAATCCTTTGTTACAGCAAGCCGGTGAGATTGACAACCTCACTGTTTCGTTGGGGCAAAGTACTTTGGTTGTGTTGTGCAGGTTCCACGTTGGGCGAATCCCTGGTGTTGCGCCGCACTACATCCCGCCGCCATCAACCTTCAACGTGCTTCTTGACTCCTACTGGTTCGATTAAACCTTGGTTTCTTTTTGAGGGAAAACTTGCTACTGTGCGCATCATACCTTCCTCTTGGGGTTCCCAACGAACGTGTGAGTTACACGCCATCAGCCGGCCCCCTTGGTGGAGTCCACCTTGGACTCCCCCCTCTAGGGTTGGCCGGCCATGGGTGGTGGAGTCCCTTCGAGACTCCGCCTTCCAAAGTGATTTCTTCCGGACTTTTCTAGAACCTTCCATTAATACACCGGATCATTTTCAAACTTATAAAATGACTTCCTATATATGAATCTTATTCTCCGGACCATTCCGGAACTCCTCGTGATGTCCGGGATCCCATCCGGGACTTCGAACAATACTTCGAACTCCATTCCATATTCAAGTTCTACTAATACAACATCAAACCTTAAGTGTGTCACCCTACGGTTCGCGAACTATGTGGACATGGTTGAGTACTCTCTCCGACCAATAACCAATAGTGGGATCTGGAGATCCATAATGGCTCCCACATATTCAACGATGACTTTAGTGATCGAATGAACCATTCACATACGATACCAATTCCCTTTGTCACGCGATATTTTACTTGTCCGAGGTTTGATCATCGGTATCACTCTATACCTTGTTCAACCTCGTCTCCTGACAAGTACTCTTTACTCGTACCGTGGTATGTGGTCTCTTATGAACTTATTCATATGCTTGCAAGACATTTAGACGACATTCCACCGAGAGGGCCCAGAGTATATCTATCCGTCATCGGGATGGACAAATCCCACTGTTGATCCATATGCCTCAACTCATACTTTTACTTAATCCCACCTTTATAACCACCCATTTACGCAGTGGCGTTTGATGTAATCAAAGTACCTTTCCGGTATAAGTGATTTACATGATCTCATGGTCGAAAGGACTAGGTAACTATGTATCGAAAGCTTATAGCAAATAACTTAATGACGTGATCTTATGCTATGCTTAATTGGGTGTGTCCATTACATCATTCATATAATGATATAACCTTGTTATTAATAACATCAAATGTTCATGATTATGAAACTAATCATCTATTAATCAACAAGCTAGTTAAGAGGCTTACTAGGGACTCATTGTTGTTTACATAACACACATGTATCAATGTTTCGGTTAATACAGTTATAGCATGATATATAAACATTTATCATAAACATAAAGATATATAATAACCACTTTTATTATTGCCTCTTGGGCATATCTCCAACAGTCTCCCACTTGCACTAGAGTCAATAATCTAGATTACATTGTAAGGTACCTAACACCCATGGCATTCTGGTGTTGGTCATGCTTTGCCCTAGGGAGAGCTTTAGTCAACGGATCTGCTACATTCAGATCAGTGTGTACTTTGCAAATCTTTACTTCTCCATCTTCGATGTACTCGCGAATCGAGTGATAACGCAGCTTGATATGCTTCAGCCTCTTGTGTGACCATGGTTCTTGTGCATTGGCGATGGCACCCATGTTGTCACAGTAGATGACTAGTGGGTCCAATGCACTAGGAACCACACCGAGCTCTACAATGAACCTCTTCATCCATACCGCTTCGATGAAGCCTCTGAAGCCGCTATGTACTCTAATTCTGTTGAAGACTTCGCCACCGTGCACTGCTTGCCCAGCTTACTGCAGCACCATTCAATATAAACACGTACCCAGACTGTGACTTAGAGTCATCAGGATCAGTGTTCCAACTTGCATCGGTGTTGTTACAACGAGCTCTTGGTCACCTCCATAACAAAGAAACATATACTTAGTTCTTTTCAAGTACTTCAGGATATTCTTGACCGCTGTCCAGTGTTCCATCCCTGGATCACTTTGATATCTGCTAGTCAAACTAACAGCATGTGCTATATCCGGCTAGTACATAGCATGGCATACATGATAGAGCCTACTGCCGAGGCATAGGGGATCTGACTCATCCTTTCTCTTTCTTCTGCCGTAGCCGGACCTTGAGTCTTACTCAAGACCTTGCCTGGTAACATAGGTAAGAATCCTTTCTTACTTTCGTCCATTCTAAACTTCTTTAGAATCTTGTCCAGTATGTACTTTGTGATAGCCCTATTAGACGTCTTGATCTATCTCTATAAATCTTGATGCCTAATATATACGATGCTTCACCAAGGTCTTTCATTGAAAAACTATTATTCAAATAACCTTTTACACTGCTTAATAGTTCTATATCATTCCCAATCAATAATATGTCATCTACATATAATATCAGGAATGCTACAGAGCTCCCACTCACTTTCAGGTAAGTACAGTCCACACTTTGTTATCATACATGGATCCCATTTCGGATTTCATGGCTTCTTGCCATTTGTTGGAATCTGGGCTCATCATCGCTTCTTCATACGTCGCAGGGTCTTCATCATTGTTGTCCACAATCATGACATTTAGACAAGGATCATACCAATCAGGAGTGGCACGTTCCCTTGTCGATCTGCGAGGTTCAGTAGCTATCATTATCATTAGCTTCCTCTGTTGCCGGTGTAGGCACAGGAACAACTTCCGGTCTTGCGCTACTCGATAAGCGAGTGAAGATTCATCAATCTCATCGAGTTCTACTTTTCTTCCAGTCACTTCTTTAGTGAGAAATTCTTTCTCAAGAAAGGTTCCGTTCTTAGCAACAAATATTTTGCCTTCGGATCTGTGATAGAAAGTGTACCCTATAGTTTCCTTAGGGTATCCTATGAAGACGCATTTCTCCGCTTTGGGTTCTAGCTTGTCCGGTTGTAACTTTTTTACATAGGCTTCGCAACCCCAAACTTTAAGGAATGACAACTTAGGTTTCTTATTAAACCATAATTCATATGGTGTCGTTTCAATGGATTTTGATGGTGCTCTATTTAAAGTGAATGCGGCTGTCTCTAATGCATAACTCCAAAATGATAATGGCAAATCAGTAAGAGACATCATAGAACGAACCATATCTAAGAGAGTTCGATTACGACGTTCGGACACACCATTTCGTTGTGGTGTTCCCGGCGGTGTCAATTGTGAAAGTATTCTGCATTTCTTTAAATGCATGTCAAACTCATAACTCAGATATTCACCTCCGCGATCAGATCGTAGAAATTTAATTTTCTTATTACGTTGATTTTCTACTTCACTTTGGAATTCCTTAAACTTCTTGAAAGTTTCGGATTTATGTTTCATGAAATAGATATACCCATATCTACTCAGATCATCTGTGAAGGTTAGAACATAACGATAACCACCGCGCGATGCTACACTCATTGGTCCGCACACATCGGTATGTATGATTTCCAATAAGTCAGTAGCTCGCTCCATAATACCAGAGAATAGAGTCTTAGTCATTTTTCCCATTAGACATGCTTCGCATCTATCAAGTGACTCAAAGTCAAGTGATTCAAGTAATCCATCGGTATGGAGTTTCTTCATGCGTTTCACTCCAATATGACCAAGACGACAGTGCCACATATAAGTAGAATTATCATTCAATTTAATTGGCTTAGCATCAATGTTATGTATATGTGTATCACTACTATCGAGATCTAACAGAAATAAGCCATTCTTTTCAGGTGCTCGACCATAAAAGATATTATTCATAAAAATAGAACAACCATTATTCTCAGACTTGAATGAATAACCGTCTTGCATTAAACAAGATCCAGATATAATGTTCATGCTCAACGCGGGTACAAAATAACAATTATTGAGGCTTAAAACTAATCCCGAAGGTAGATGTAGAGGAAGTGTGCCGACAGCGATCACATCGACTTTGGATCCATTTCCAACGCGCATCGTCACTTCATCCTTCAATAGTCTTCGTTTATTCTTTAGTTCCTGTTTCGAGTTACAAATATGAGCAACCGAACCAGTATCAAATACCCAGGTACTAGTACGAGAACCAGTAAGTGTTGGCGTCAGAAACCCACCGGCGAGTAGCGACGGGCAACACGTAGAGCCGGGAGGCTCCGGAATGACTGGCCCTGGTCCCTCCGAGCGACGGCCCGCAAAGCCTCTGTACGCACGTCCGATCTGGTGCAGGCGTGCCACGACCTATACCTGGTCGGGAAGGTGATGGATTTGCTTCGCTTAGTTCCTGCATGGCATACACGTAAACATTAAATACGAGCCTCGATCGGCTCTCAGGTTGTCCTGTGAATCGGCTCAAGGAGCCGATCCACCCATGATTCGTATGAGGTCTACGATCACATGGTGGTCCTGCTTGATCAATATACAGCTAAAACGACCTACGACGATTTAGGGTTTTCACCGCATAATCGGAACATCCTACACGTGATTGAGCCTGGCAGCCACTTAAGATGATAATAGACCAGCTCTAGATAAGGCCTAAAAACCAACATAGAGTTGATCCCCGGAACATCTTATCTAGGGCTAGCAAACTACACCCTACGCGCCACTGGATCCTTCAACCCGTTTGCAAGGCCTAACTATGCAGATATTAAACTAATCCTTGAAGAACAAGGAGCAATCATAACGGATCGGATCTACTAAACATGGATCAAGCAAGGTGCCGCCCTTACACCTAAGATAGGTGTAAAGGCGGCTAGATGTCTAGGGATAGCATAGAGCAAAGCATGTAACGTGGTAAAACAATGCTAACCCTAACACATCTACGATAACCACGTTGCTCGCCATCAACAAGGCTTCAGCACGAGCAACGCATGAACAACGAATAAACGTATACTGCCTAGATCGCAAGATGCGATCTAGGCAGCATGATGCTTACCCGGAAGAAACCCTCGAAACAAGGGGTTGGCGATGCCCCTAGATTGGTTTGTGATGAACGTGATTGTTGTTTTTTCATAACCCTAGATACATATTTATAGTCCGTAGACTTTCTAACGTGGGAATAATCCCAACCGTGTACGAGCCAAATTCTAACTAACCGACACGTATCCTACTATATTTATAGATACACGGGCAAACTAGCCCAAACTTCGTGTACAAGGCCGATTCACGTATATCTTCCGTGTATATTCTTCAAACCCATCTTAATTGCGGCCCACCTCTGACTTGGTCAAATCTGGTGATAACACATGCCCCCCTGGTTTTGGAATTGATAATTCCAAAATCACTCGCTTTTTCTCGGGTCATGTAGTGGCAGGGCAAAACCGTCGCAGTATTCTTCATCATGATGCCTGCCTTCTCAACTCCTGCAAGATTTGACAGGCGTTTTGGCATCGTCTCCTCGAAAACTCCATGGCATTAAATTTCCACTACGTCCCATTTATTTAACCACGCCGCACAGTTCACCTCTTCATCCCCTTGCTCTGCTCTGGCCACCGAAAAAACCCTCCTCCACCATGGACTCATCCTCCTCCTCTGCTTCATCGGCTCTCTCCTTCGAATCCTCCTCCTCGAGCGAGCCGATGTCAGAGCAAGAGTGGGACTTTGACTACGTGCCGGATGGCCCAGGGCCCTCGTCGGGTCGGATGGCGACTTGCCCGGCCGATGGGAGGAAGACCTCCGATTCCTTATCGACGGGGAACTGGAGAGCGAGAGTGAGGATGACCTCCACTCCTGGGCACACTTCACCTCCTCCGACGAGGAAGAGGAAGAAGAAGAAGAGGAGGAAGAGGAGGAAGACGACTCCTCCTCCTCCGCCGGGTATCCGCCGGCAAAGCGCTTCCGCGCTTGGGCGGACAGTGACGACGACGATGATGACGAGGAGGAAGAAGTTCCGGCCGAGGGCTGGGGCAGCAGCGACGAGGAAGTTTCTGGAAGTAGCGCCGACGGCAGTTACGATGCCGACGACGAGGCCGCGAAGATTAGTAGTATAGGACTAGTAGTACTCGAGCAATCGGCTCTTCTTTTGTTCTTCCTTTCCTGAGCAATCGGCTCTTCATTGTAAAAACCCTCTTATTAATGAAGAAGTGCTTCCAGTTAATTTTGCCGATAGTCAAAGTCAAACAATCCCCAAAAGAGCCGATGGCATCACATCGGCCTCTACCATAAAACGTGAGAAAGGCCAACCCAGTTGCCCTTCAAACGGTAACTGCGACCTCCGTCGAGAAAGCAAACTCGGATCCCAAATCGCCGCCCGAGCAGATCCAACTCACGGCCACACGAATCTCAGATCTTAACCGCGCCATTTCAACTCCACGGCGCATCCAATGGCGGAATCATCCAGCGCCAACGCCATGGTCTCCGTCTGAAGGTAATCCTTAACCGCCCCTCGCCATCCGAGTAAATGTTAGGATTAACAGCAATCACCTGAATTAATGCCCTATTTCGTTATTAATTTTAGGTTTCAGACATCCTGCTGCCGCATCCTTCTCTCCCAAATTCTATGTGTCTTGGCCCCCGTTCTTCCGAGAGTCCCGCTAACTTAATCTTCATGCGAGGTCAATAGAATCCCCTTCGTGAACCAGAATTTAGATCTGACTTCCTGGGCCGACTGCCTGCGAGCCTGGCCTAATCCTCCTGAGGTTGGGTGGCATGGTACAGTAGAGTGTCTAAAACCCATTATGCCACCTGGGAAACGATAGGGATAGCCGATGCTTTGTCATTATCATTGTCTCCTCTTGAAAAGAATGAGAACATTCTGAAAACCATCGGCTACTTTTGGTCTGATGCCTTGAATTGCTTCATGTTCGGCCATGGCCCCATGACACCAACTCTGCTGGACGTGGCCATGATCACAGGCCTAGACATTGCATCCTCAAGCCCCTCTGCCTTTAAGAAAGGTCCCTTTCACCCTTTCTTCCAAAAAAGAGTGTACCAGCTGGGGTGCCTACCTCAAACGTTATATGAAAACCAAGGGCCCTGTGACAGAGAGAGAACATACGGCCTTCCTGAACTTCTGGTTGGAGCACTTCATATTCTGTGGCCCATCACTCGCCCCAACCAAGAATTACCTTTCCCTGGCCTATGAACTCGCCAAAGGCACACAACTTGGCCTTGGTAAACTGTTCCTTGGAGAGGTCTATCGATCTCTCCAACTGATGTCTGTCAAACTGTTCTCCCAAAAGACAGCTAAAACAGGAGGCCCCTGGTGGTTCATTCAGTTATGGGCCCAGTTGTACTTTCAGAACCAGATCCCAGACTTTCCACCCTTGACCACCTGCACCTTCCCAGATGCTGATGGGAAGGAGATCCAATGCACTAGCTACGGCCAAGCCCTGTATAGCCTCCCAGGCAGCAGGCTGATCCCTAAAGAAGCATCAGGGTGGTTCAGGGTTTTCTTCCAAGGCTTGGACAACCCCCTGTTCTTTCCTTATATTGAGTCTGAGAACTTTGAGAATCCAGTCTCCTTTAGATTGGACAGCTTTGCCGATGACCCCAGCACTCGGCACTTGTACTCTATCATGATCCGTCCTTGCTTTCTCCCAGTTGGCATGAGTACCTCAAACAGGATCATCAAGCCTGGTTATGAGTCTTACCAATCGGTGGTAGTAGCCCGGCAGTTCGGTCTCGGGCAAGTGCCCCCACACTTCTTTCTCCACCACCTGATAGCAAGCAGAGCTGAACTGCCTGAGGTGCTATACCTTCTTTGATGCTCTGGCCATTCCAATTCCTCACAACCTCCGTTTCACCACCACTACCGATGGTTTTGAGACTTGGTGGTCCATGTGGAAGACCCACGCCTTCAGAAAAGCTCTAGGACCGTTGCTGAAGTAACTTGACGCCGACTACGATGTTCCTGCAGACCAGGTACCATTACTTATAAATTTCTTGCAATGGCTCATGATGATTGTCTGTAACCTGGCTCTATTCTTCTGCAGCAGCAAGACGGCCCAGAACCCATGCAAGCTGATGGCTCCCCTTTCACATTCCTTCCACCAGCCCCTGTGGTTCTCTTCTGCCAGAGCTCGCCACCACTGAAGAAGGTCATAATGCAGAGCCAGCCGATTTCACCGAAATCGGCTCCCAAGAGTAAAGCATCCTCGGGGCCAGTTGCCCCCCGAGCCTCAATCCAGGCGAGGAAGGCGGTGAGGAAAGTAGCTGCCAAGAAGCCCCTGAAGCGCAAGGCCCCTATTCTTGCCCAAGAAAGCTTGCACGTAAGCTGATCTGTGCCTTGACTAATTTTATCTTTCCTCCCAGGCTTTTGCAACATGCTTGTACTTCTCTTTTACAGACCTCCACCGAAGAGAATTCCAGCGGGGAGGCACAGTCCAGCCGAAGGGACTCGAGCCCGGACAACTCCGGGAGATCCACCACACAGAGCCAGACGGACTCGCCAGCGTCGGCTTCTAAGAAAAGGTCGACTCCCGAACCTGCTGCTTCTCAAGCTCCCATCAAAACAGGGTCACGCGTGAAGCGCCGATGCGTCAAGAGGGCTCGCAAAGACCCACGAGTTTCCTCGCCAAGCCAGGAGGTTTCAAATGTAATTACTTCATTGGTTCATACTTCACGCCGTCCCATTGCTACTCGGATCGGCTCACCATTTCTTTTGCAGACTAATGAGACCTCCAGCGGGGACGTTGAAGAGGTACTGATGCCATCCGCCACGCTAGACCTAGCAACCTCAACGAGCGGGGCCGACCAAGTGGCTAACCTAGCCAAGTTCACGGAAAAGCCGATTATCACAACATCGGATGTTCCTCCTACTTGGGAGAGGTACACTCCACTCCCTTGGCTCTACCCTTTTCTTTGCTGTATACTAATGCTGTTCTTGTTCGTCATGTCAGGGTTGTGATCTCTCAAGCTTGCTGACGTTCGACCCTGAATCCATCGAACCAGCTACTTCCAAGGCAGGTGAAGAGCCAAGTCCTAGCACGGCCCATGGTCCACTCCAGCGTCTCAAGGCTTTGCTCTCCTCCTCGGTTGAGACCCTGGTTGAAAACCCCGAGGAAATCAGGGCATCCTCGAAGACATCCAACCCCATCTCCCGGTGACACTGCAGGTGAAGCTTTGGCCAGCTGTGACTCTGTCGGTCTTCAGGTCAAGGGTGCAGTCGGCTCATCAAAGCATTAACCTTCGCCACGCCCAGCTACCGTTGAGAGCTGATATTGCAGACAAGTGTCAACAGCTCAACGAGAAAAAGGCCGCCTTGGACGCCAAAATTGACACCTCCACCAACAGTGCCGAACTCGAATCCTGCGTAAGGAACTGGAGAACCTTGAAGAGAGGGTCAGGGTGACCAAGCAGCTTATCCAAGACAAGGAAGCCCTTATTGCCCGCTCTCAAGAGGAAGCAAAAGGCCTCACAGCCGATCTGAAGACCGATCTGGCTGAAATTCGTGCCCTGAGCAGTCAGCTGGTGACGGGCAAAGACGAGGATGACGAGGCTGAGATCGCCGAGGTGGATCGTATCCGTGCTGACGCCCTTCATGCCCTCAACGTGTTTCTTCAGTAGAGCCTCTTTGTGTAAACTGATAAATGTTTTGCTGAACTTGTACCTCTAGAGTCGATGGCTGTGCATCGGCTTTTATATTCTGAAGTCGATGTCTTTGCATCGGCTGTACTTGTATACTGTTGTCTTCGGATATTTTCTCGCATGTACATTTTTTTTTCTCTGGCCGATTTTTCGATCGGCCACCCATATTCCATTGTCCACATGTATCGCACATGTTCGTCTGATTAGGTGCCCCCCGAGCCGAATCGCGATCACTATGGTCTCGGCTCTGCAGTCCTTCGAAGAACTACATCTGATCATCGGCCCTATCATGACCAATATTGACATCTTCTAGTTCATCAGCCGAATGTAAACCCATACCCTAGCTTTCCGTCACCTGTTAGATCGACGCTGAACACAGGCAAAACGTGTGGCGAGGATAATAATATGGGCCGATTGCTGGAATCGGCCCCCATTTTGATTGCACTACTCAATGAAGGTTTACATCGTGTTCGTGCCTTACTATGACTACGTGGCATGCCTGAGACAAGATCATCACTTTTTATTTTTTGGGGCCGATCACAAGGATCGGCCTTGCCACGTACATCCATAACTTTTGCTCTTGTTACACGGTCAGGCCGGTGGATAAGACCAGCCTCACCCCGTTTTTTGTCATGTCGATGCGCTCACAGTCGTCCAAAGTGATGCCGGAGAGTGGCTCTTGGCCTGCCGTCTCCCAAACGTTCATGCCAGCCGTTGAAATTTCGGCTGAGTCATCTGCGTGGACGATCTCTACTCATCTCCATCCCATTGTATTAAGCATTGATGCATCGTGGATGGAATGCGCAATTGGCGTGGATCCAATCTCTCCCTAGCAGGACGCGTAGGTGCTCTTGCTATCGACAATGAAGAACGTCGTAGGGATGGTCTTCCTTCCTACGGTCAGATCCACGTTCAGAACACCTTGTGCTTCTGATGCTTGGCCGTTGAAATCGCTCAATGTGACGTTGGTCTTGATTAGATCCGAGCTAGAGCGTCCCAGACGATGTAGCATGGAGTATGGCATGATGTTGACTACGCTCCGGTGTCCACTAGCATCTTGTTGACCGGCTGCCCATTGATATAACCTCGTAAGTACAGGGCCTTCATGTCTGTAGCTTCTTTCTCGTGGCTTCTCAAAAATAACCGGCCGTGGGCCGCGATCAAGTTGTGCACGGATGCCTCTTACATTCCGGGAGCACGAACTTCTGCGGCGGGATGAACACCATGTTTGTGCCAGCCGATGTCTCATCATCGGCTTTCTTTTGGGGCGCCACTCCATCTTTTGTGGTCGACCCTCTTCGTCCGAGTTCGCTGAATTTTCGCGGCTAGATCTGACAGCGCCTTCCTTAACGTGTGCAGGTATAACCTTTCGGCTTCCTCCAAGCCACGTAATCGCTGAACCCTACGCTTTTGGGAACGGCTGAGTCCATCAGGGCACCACCTTGGCCGGTGGTATCTATCTTCTTCTTCTTCTTCTTCTTCTAATTCCTCGAGATCTTCCACCGGAGGACTCGGCTTGCTTGTTCCGAGATGGGAGAGGTCCTAGACGCAGACAAGACACGTCTCGTTGCCCTTCTTCTTCTGTCTACATTAGGCGGTTGCCGATTGTAGGCAATCGGCTCATCCCTGAATCCCAGCAATGCTTGAAGAAAGGACAATCCCAGTGTTTGTCCACATCGTCCTGCTCTCTTGATTTTTCCTTGGCATGGCGCTCATATCTCTCCTCGTCGCGATCATGCCGACGAGATCTCCTAGCGTCCCTGCTAGCCAGATGATCTCCTTCGTCCTCGTCGCTGTATCGCCGGCGCTGGTCGTACTGACTCACATATTTGTTGAGGAGATGGTCAGAGAGAGGTCGTTGATATCGCACATTTTTCACTTCTCCCTCTGTGATGTAGCGCTTGCCATCGTGTCGGAGCCGATCGCGTGGAGCGGCTTCCTCTTTGTCCTTGCTACGAGAGTGGCTGCCCTCGTCTCTGTCCTTACCAGAGTGGTGCCCAGGTCCTACCATGTTGATGCTGAACGAGAAACCTGGCTGGCCCTCCCAGGGTAAGTGCACTCCACCATGTTAACGGCGGGGAAAGGGTGTGTGTCGACTTTCATGGCGTACTGGCTGAAAATTAGACGCCCTTGTTCTATCGCCATTTGGATCTGCTGACGCCACACCATGCAGTCGTTGGTGGTATGGGTTAACGTGTTGTGCCACTTGTAGTATGGCTTGCCGTTGAGCTCTTGCACCGTAGGGAATTTGTGGCCTTCGGGTAACTTTAGCTGCTTCTCCTTGAGCAAGAGGTCGAAAATTTGCTCGGCTTTGGTCACGTCGAAGTCAAACCCTCTTGGAGGACCTTGTGGCTTAACCCACTTGCGGGACACGGGGCTTGCCCCCGAGTCCATTTAGCTCTTGCTACCTCTTGATCCCAGTGAGCCTTCATCTTCCTCTCTCAACCAGGACTACCGCACGCTTGAATTTGTCCAGTACAACTCAGGGTGGCGCTGTTCATATAATGACAGTTTCTGAACCATATGCGCCGGTGAAGGGTAGTCTGCTTGGGAAGCCATATCCTTGATCGGCGATGCGAGACCCACCACCGCCAACTCGACTGCTTCCTTTTCAAACAGACGAATAGCATCGGTTCCTAATGGTCTTAAAGCGATGGATGTATTCGCCACTGTCTCTCCACGCTTACGCCGTACTTGTGCTAGATCGGCAATGCCGGCCTCGGAAGCCTCTGAGTGATATTGGAAGCTGCTCTTCCATCGCTTCCAAGTCCGGATTGAATCTGGTGGCGGGTGTACCACCCGAAAGCCGATCCTGTGAGGGAATGTGCGAAGAACCTCACACGTAGTTCATCGATGCTGAGATCGTGCCCTGCGCCAAATATCGGCTCACATGCTCGATTGAACTGGAGCCATCTGACCCACTAAACTTGGAGAATTCAGGGTGCCGATATTTGGGTGGTAGTGGGATCAAATCGTACTCGTTGGGGTACGGCTTGGAATAGCCGATTGCCCTCCTTTTCGGCACCATGCCGAACTGGTCTCTCAAGATTGTACTGATCTGATCCGCGGTGCTGGCTGCGGGAGTCGAGCTCTGAAGATTCGCTGGGTGGCGACTTAGCCAACCACGCTTGCTTCTCAAGCTCTGAGCTAGCTGTAGGAGTTGAGCTTTGGAGGTTTGTTGGAGTGGCATACTTAGCTAGCCACGTCGCTTCTCACGATAGGCTGCGGGAGTTGAGCTCGGAGGTTCGTCGGAGTGGCATACTTAGCTAGCCACGTCGCTTCTCAAGATCTGATCCGAAGCTCCTCTGCTGTTCCAGAGTCCCTCTTGTTGCAGTCGGTTCGTGAGTGCCCGATTCTTGATGCAGCATGTACACGTGTACCCGTGAGGGATCTCCTTAGCGCCTCATACAAGAACTGGTAATCACTAGGGTCACCACCGATCTTGTGGACGACGAATGCCGGTGAACTCGGCACTTCAGTGCTGCCAGAACGGCAGCGGTGGTCGGGAGCTGAGTGGTATCTCTCCTAGTGAGTCCCTAGAGCGAGTCGACGGAGAGTGCGATGCCTCATGATTTCTGGATCACAGAAGGGCGACACGCTCAAAGTGTTCACCGGGTTCTCGAATGGCGGTGTGCGAATGAGCTACCATGAAATTAATCTCCTGACGCAGAGACCTTGTGCGTTCTTCGAAGGGTAGAACGGGTCCACTCCATCGAGCGCGCCTTCGGTGAGAACCCTTTCCACGATGCCGTGGGAGCGGGTCCTGTGGAAAGAGCCGATGAGGTCGGCTTCGAGGATTTTGACCTCATCATACTTCTTCTTGAGCTCCTCGGTCAGATCCTCGTACGTGACGGGTACCTTCCGCCATCTCAGATGTAGATGGCGATGCGATTGATGTTTGTCCCACCGGGCGTGCCGAGAATGTCTTGGCGTGAAACAGACGGTAGCGACGGGCAGCACGTAGAGCCGGGAGGCTCCCAGGCTGGCTGGCCTGGTCCCTCCGCGACGGCCCGCAAAGCCTCTGTACGCACGTCCGGTCTTGGTGCAGGGCGTGCCACGACCTCCTGGTCGGGAAGGTGATGGATTTGCTTCGCTTAGTTTCTGCATGGCATACACGTAAACATTAAATACGAGCCTCGATCGGCTCTCAAGTTGTCTGTGAATCGGCTCAAGGAGCGATCCACCCATGATTCGTATGAGGTCTACGATCACATGGTGGTCCTGCTTGATCAATATACAGCTAAAATGACCTACGACGATTTAGGGTTTTCACGCATAATCGGAACATCCTACACGTGATTGAGCCTGGCAGCCACTAAGATGATAATAGACCAGCTCTAGATAAGGCCTAAAAACCAACATAGAGTTGATCCCGGAACATCTTATCTAGGGCTAGCAAACTACACCCTACGCGCCACTGGATCCTTCAACCCGTTTGCAAGGCCTAACTATGCAGATATTAAACTAATCCTTGAAGAACAAGGAGCAATCATAACGGATCGGATCTACTAAACATGGATCAAGCAAGGTGCCGCCCTTACACCTAAGATAGGTGTAAAGGCGGCTAGATGTCTAGGGATAGCATAGAGCAAAGCATGTAACGTGGTAAAACAATGCTAACCCTAACACATCTACGATAACCACGTTGCTCGCCATCAACAAGGCTTCAACACGAGCAACGCATGAACAACGAATAAACGTATACTGCCTAGATCGCAAGATGCGATCTAGGCAGCATGATGCTTACACGGAAGAAACCCTCGAAACAAGGGGTTGGCGATGCGCCTAGATTGGTTTGTGATGAACGTGATTGTTGTTTTTCTCAATAACCCTAGATACATATTTATAGTCCGTAGACTTTCTAACGTGGGAATAATCCCAACCGTGTACGAGCCAAATTCTAACTAACCGACACGTATCCTACTATATTTACAGATACACGGGCAAACTAGCCCAAACTTCGTGTACAAGGCCGATTCACGTATATCTTCCGTGTATATTCTTCAAGCCCATCTTAATTACGGCCCACCTCTGATCTGGTCAAATTCTGGTGATAACAAACATCTATAACATGTATATCCGATATACCTTCTTTCTTCTTCTTGACAAGGCCGCTCTTCAGATCAGCCAGATACTTGGAGCAATTACACTTCCAGTGTCCCTTCTCCTTCCAGTAATAGCACTCAGCATCAGGCTTAGGGCCGTTCTTACGTTTCATAGGAGGCGTGGCAGCTTTCTTTCCACCCTTCTTGAATTTTCCTTTAGACTTGCCCTGTTTCTTGAAACTGGTGGTCTTGTTGACCATCAACACTTGGTGCTCTTTCTTGATCTCAATCTCAGCAGATTTTAGCATGGCGAAGAGTTCAGGTAACTCTTTGTTCATGTTATGCATATTGTAGTTCATCACAAAGTTCTTGTAACTAGGTGGTGAGTGATTGAAGGACACGATTAATCCCCGAGTCTTTTAGGAATCACTATTCCCAAGTCACTGAGTTTCTTCGAATGCCCGTCATGGCGAGCATGTGCTCACTAACGGAGCTGCCTTCTTCCATCATGCAGCTGAAGAAGTGTTTCGATGCTTCATAGCATTCCACGGCCGCATGAGTTTCAAAGATAGCTTTCAGCTCATTGACTAACTCATGAGGATCGTGGTGCTCAAAATGTTTTTGAAGATCGGCTTCCAGACTGCATAGGATGGCACACGAACTTGAGTACCGTTTTCCGAGTCGCGTAAACATTCTTTACTTCATCGGTTTCAGTTTCTGCGGAGGGTCACCTAGCGGTGCATCAAGCACATATTGCAGGTTTCCACCAGCGAGGAAGATCCTCACATGACGGAACCAGTCGGTGAAGTTGCTACCGTTGCTCTTAAGCTTTTCTTTCTCTAGGAACTGGTTAAAATTGATTAGGGACGCCATATCTACAACATATATTTGCAATAGTTTAGACTAAGTTTATGACAAATTGAGTTCAAATTTTAATTCAACATAATTAAAAACTAGGTGAACTCCCACTCAAAACAATATCCCTCGAATTGTCTTAGTGATCACATGAACCAAATCCACCACACCAAGTCCGATCATCACGAGACAAGATGTAACTTCAATGGCGAACACTCAAAGTGTTCATCATATCAATCATATGATTCATGCTCTATCTTTCGGTATCACGTGTTTCGAGACCATGTCTGTACGTGCTAGGCTCGTCAAGGCCACCTTAGTATCCGCATGTGCAAAACTGGCTTGCACCCGTTGTATGCACTTGTTGATTCTATCACACCCGATCATCACGAGATGCTTTGAAACGATAAGTCTTGGCAATGGTGCTACTAAGGATGAACACTTTATTATCTTGATATTTTATTGAGAGGGGTCATCTTATAATGCTACCGCCGCGATCTAAGCAAAATAAGATGCATAAAAGGATTAACATCACATGCATATGATATGGCCCTTTTGTCTTTGTGCCTTTGATCTTCATCTCCAAAGCACGGACATGATCTCCATCATCAACGGGCATGATCTCCATCATCGTCGGCGTAGCGTCAAGGTCAATGGCGTCGTCTTCATGATTGTTCTCCCATGTAGCAACTATTACAACTTCCTTGAAGATACTACTCAACATGAAATTTAAAGACAACCATAAGGCTCCTGCCGGTTGCCACAATACAATAATGATCATCTCATACATATTCATCATCACATTATGGCCATATCACATCACAAAACCCTGCAAAAACAAGTTAGACGTCTCTAATTTGGTACATGGTTTAGGGTTTTCGAGTGAGATCTAATCTACCTACGAACATGAACCACAACGGTGATACTAGTGTTGTCAATATAAGAGTAAATTGAATCTTCACTATAGTAGGAGAGACAGACACCCGCAAAGCCACTTATGCAATACAAGTTGCATGTCGAGCGTGGAGCAAATCTCATGAACGCGGTCATGTAAAGTTAGCCGAGCCGCTCCCACTATGCCACAAAGATGCAAAGTACTCAAACTAAAGACAACATAAGCATCAACGCCCACAAAACCATTGTGTTCTACTCGTGCAACCATCTATGCATAGACACGGCTCGATACCACTGTAGGAAACTATGATACCACTGTAGGATTCGTTGCATAGAAAACAAAAAATTTCCTACCGCGAGAACGCAATCGAAGCCAAGATGCAATCTAGAAGATGGGAGCAACGAGGGGATGAACGAGACACACCCTTGAAGATTTCCAAAGCCTACAAGATGAGGCTCTTGTTGCTGCGGTAGACGATCACTTGCCGCTTTCAAAAGCGCGTAGAAGATCTTGACGGTGCCACAATCGGGCAGCACCTCGGTGCTCGGTCACACGTTCGGTGTTGATGAAGACGACGTCCTTCTCCCCGTTCCAGCGGGCAGCGGAAGTAGTAGCTCCTCCTTGAATCTGGTAGCACGACGGCGTGGTGGCGGTGGCGATGGAGATCTCCGGTGGAGCTTCGCTAAGCGTTGCGGGAGAGGTGGAGGAGAGGGGGCGGCTAGAGTTTGGAGAGAGGGGGTGGCCGGCCACTATGAGGGGTGCGGCGACGGTGGCTTTGGTGTGTCCGGCCCCCTGCCCCTTGCCCCTCATTATATCGGTGGAACCCCCAAGTGTTGGACTACAAGTCTTCGAATAAGACCCCAACCCAAAACCTTTCATGTGTAGGGAAACCTACCCAAGGTGGGACTCCCACCTCAAGTGGGATTCCCACCCTTCCATGAGGGGGGTGGCCGGCCCCCTTGGTGGAGTCCACCTTGGACTTCCCCCTCTAGGGTTGGCCGGCCATGGGTGGTGGAGTCCCTTCGGGACTCCGCCTTCCAAAGTGATTTCTTCCGGACTTTTCTAGAACCTTCTAGAACCTTCCATTAATACACCGGATCATTTTCAAACTTATAAAATGACTTCCTATATATGAATCTTATTCTCCGGACCATTCCGGAACTCCTCGTGATGTCCGGGATCCCATCCGGGACTTTGAACAATACTTTGAACTCCATTCCATATTCAAGTTCTACTAATACAACATCAAACCTTAAGTGTGTCACCCTACGGTTCGCGAACTATGTGGACATGGTTGAGAACTCTCTCCGACCAATAACCAATAGCGGGATCTGGAGATCCATAATGGCTCCCACATATTCAACGATGACTTAGTGATCGAATGAACCATTCACATACGATACCAATTCCCTTTGTCACGCGATATTTTACTTGTCCGAGGTTTGATCATCGGTATCTCTCTATACCTTGTTCAACCTCGTCTCTTGACAAGTACTCTTTACTCGTACCGTGGTATGTGGTCTCTTATGAACTATTCATATGCTTGCAAGCTATTTAGACGACATTCCACCGAGAGGGCCCAGAGTATATCTATCCATCATCGGGATGGACAAATCCCACTGTTGATCCATATGCCTCAACTCATACTTTCCGGATACTTAATCCCACCTTTATAACCACCCATTTACGCAGTGGCGTTTGATGTAATCAAAGTACCTTTCCGGTATAAGTGATTTACATGATCTCATGGTCGAAAGGACTAGGTAACTATGTATCGAAAGCTTATAGCAAATAACTTAATGACGTGATCTTATGTTACGCTTAATTGGGTGTGTCCATTACATCATTCATATAATGATATAACCTTGTTATTAATAACATCCAATGTTCATGATTATGAAACTAATCATCTATTAATCAATAAGCTAGTTAAGAGGCTTACTAGGGACTCATTGTTGTTTACATAACACACATGTATCAATGTTTCGGTTAATACAATTATAGCATGATACATAAACATTTATCATAAACATAAAGATATATAATAACCACTTTTATTATTGCCTCTTGGGCATATCTCCAACAAAAACAAGCATGGAACATTAGAAATTATAGATACGTTGGAGACGTATCAGCATCCCCAAGCTTAGTTCCTACTCGCCCTCGAGTAGGTAAACGATAAAAAGAATAATTTCTGTAGTGACATGCTACTTACATAACCTTGATCATACTATTGTAAAGCATATGAGATGAATGAAGTGTTCAAGGCAATGATCTATAGTTGCTAACAAATAGATAACATATAGCAAAACTTTTCATGAATAGTACTTTCAAGACAAGCATCAAAAGTCTTGCATAAGAGTTAACTCATAAAGCAATAAATTCAAAGTAAAGGCATTGAAGCAACACAAAGGATGATTAAGTTTCAGCAATTGCTTTCAACTTTCAACATACATATCTCATGGATAATTGTCAACACAAAGTAATATAATAAGTGCAAATAAGCAAGTATGTAAGAATCAATGCACAGTTGACACAAGTGTTTGCTTCTAAGATGGAAGGAAGTAGGTAAACTGACTCAACATAAAGTAGAAGAAGGGCCCTTCGTAGAGGGAAGCAGGGATTAAATCATGTGCTGGAACTTTTTAAGTTTTGAAATCATATAGAGAGCATAAAAGTAAAGTTTTGAGAGGTGTTTGTTGTTGTCAATGAATGGTAGTGGGCACTCTAACCCCATCATCAAACAGACTTTCAAAGAGCGGCTCCCATGAAGGACGTTATCTCTACTAGCAAGGTAGATCATCCCTCTTCTCTTTTGTTTACACATGTACTTTAGTTTAGTTTATTTTTATTTTTGGATGACACTCCTTCCAACCTTTTGCTTTCACAAGCCATGGCTAACCGAATCCTCGGGTGCCTTCCAATCATTCACATACCATGAAGGAGTGTATATTTATTTTAGTTTTATTTAGAGATGACACTCCTCCCAACCTTTTACTTACACAAGCCATGGCTAACCGAATCCTCGGGTGCCTTCCAACATTCACATACCATGGAGGAGTGTCTATTTGCAAAATTAAGTTGCTTACTGATGAATCAGGGCAAAACATGTGAAGAGAATTATTAATGAAAGTTGATTAATTGGGGCTGGGAACCCCGTTGCCAGCTCTTTTTGCAAAATTATTGGATAAGCGGATGAAGCCACTAGTCCATTGGTGAAAATCTGCCCAACAAGATTGAAAGATAAAACACCACTTACTTCCTCATGAGCTATAAAACATTGACACAAATAAGAGATGATAAATTTTGAATTGTTTAAAGGTAGCACATGAAGTATTTACTTGGAACGGCAGGAAATACCACATAGTAGGTTGGTATGGTGGACACAAATGGCATAGGTTTTGGCTCAAGGTTTTGGATGCACGAGAAGCATTTCGTCTCAGTACAAGGCTTTGGCTAGCAAGGTTGTTTGAAGAAAACACAAGTATGAACCGGTACAACAAAACTTACATAAGAACATATTGCAAGCATTATAAAACTCTACACTGTCTTCCTTGTTGCTCAAACACTTTTACCGAAAATATCTAGACCTTAGAGAGACCAATCATGCAAACCAATTTCAACAAGCTCTACGGTAGTTCTCCACTAATAGGTTTAAACTACATGGTGCAAGAGCTTAATCATGATCTACTTGAGAGATCAAAACAATTGCCAAGTATCAAATTATTCAAGACAATATGAGGCATTTTCTGTTTCCAACCCAATAACAATAAGAGCAATAGCTTCCAACTTTTGTCATGAACATTAAAAATAAAACGAAGAACACCAGTGTTCATATGAAAAAGCGGAGCGTGTCACTCTCCCACACAAGGATTGCTAGGATCCGAATTTATTCAAACACAAACAAAAATAAAAGCACACAGACGCTCCAAGTAAAGCACATAAGATGTGACCGAATAAAAATATAGTTTCAAGAGAAGTGACCTGATAAGTTGTTGATGAAGAAGGGGATGCCTTGGGCATCCCCAAGCTTAAACGCTTGAGTCTTCTTGAAATATGCAGGGATGAACCACGGGGGCATCCCCAAGCTTAGACTTTTCACTCTTCTTGATCATATATCATCCTCCTCTCTTGATCCTTGAAAACTTCCTTCACACCAAACTTCTCATAAACTTCATTAGAGGGGTTAGTACTCAAAAAACTTTAATCCATTTTATTCCTATAGTGACACATTGCAAGAACTCAATAAAACATTAGCTACAGCTCTCCACATCTAGAAAGCCTTGCTTAAAGTCCACAAGAGACAATGCAAAAAAAAAACAGAGATAGAATCTGTCAAAACAAAACAGCCAGTAAAGACGAATTTTTAAGAGGTACTTCCGTTGCTCAAATCAGAAAACTCAAAACTAATGAAAGTTGCGTACATATCTGAGGAACACGCATGTAAATTGGCAGATTTTTATGAGTTACCTACAGAGAGCCCTGCCCAAATTCGTGACAGATAGAAATCTGTTTCTGCGCAGAAATCCAAATCTAGTATCAACCTTCTATTAGAGACTTTACTTGGCACAACTATGCAATAAAATAAAGATAAGGAGAGGTTGCTACAGTAGTAACAATTTCCAAGACACAACAAAACAGTAACAAAATAAAAACATGGGTTATCTCCCAAGAAGTTCTTTCTTTATAGCCATCAAGATGGGCTCAGCAATTTTAATGATGCACTCGCAAGAAATAAGAGGTGAAGCAAAAGAGAGCATCAAAAAGCAAATTCAAAACACATTTAAGTCTAACCCACTTCCTATGCATAGGGATCTTGTACACAAATAAATTCATGAAGAACAAAGTGGCAAGCATAGGAAGATAAAACAAGAGTAACCTCAAAATTTTCAGCGTATAGAGAGGTGTTTTAGTACCATGGAAATTTCTACAACCATATTTTCCTCTCCCATAATAATTTTCAGTAGCTTCATGAACAAACTCAACGATATAACTATCACATACAACATGTTTTTCATGATCCATAAACACATAATTTTTATCAAGCTCAAAAATAGTGGGGTCAAAACTTTCAAACACACTTTTATCAATAATATAACAAGATGATTGATCAATCTCAAAAGATATGGGACTCATAGGTAAAGTCAAGACCTCTCCAATCCCATTTTCATTAGTAGTACAATTAATATTATCAAGTAACATAGGACCATCATCTAGAGCTTTATCATAAACATTTGCTACGCAAAACTCTTTAGTACCATGCATTTCGATATCAGGCACAAACAAAGCATTATCATAAGATTTATCAAAATAGCATGGATTATCATAGATAACAGTAGCATAATTATTTTCACAAGTTTTACTCATAGGTAATATTTCAAGAGAATCCACAGGAACATAACATTCAACCTCCTTTGGTAAGCATGGAGGACAATCAAATGGTGTAAGAGATAAAGAGTTACTCTCATTAGAAGGTTGGCATGGGTAGCTAATCCATTCTTCCTCCGTTTGTTCATCACTCTCCTCTTCTTTTTCATCCAATGAGCTTTCAGGTTCATCAATTTCCTCCTCTTTTTCATCCAATGAGCTTTCAGGTTCATCAATTTCTTCTTCCACGGGTTCCTGCAAATTGTGAGTGCATTCTTGTGCATTAATGAGTCTCTCTTTATAATCAATGATATAAGGATTATTGCTGTAACTTTCTATGAAAAAATTAAGGATAGAAGAGACATAATCTTTAAGGTCCTTACAAACAACACAAGTTTCATAATTTTTAACCATGAAGGATTCTATCTCAGAGGCTCCCATAAATAAAACAAATTGTTCTACTTCCTCGAACCCAAGATGAATATAGTTATTCCAATTGTAGTTCATAATTAAAACTTATTCACTAAAGCCACATTGGAATTTAAGATGTTTAGTATCCTGTTGAGAGCAAAAGTTTATATCATGGCGTTTAAGCAAGATTTTAGCAATTGTATTCAATTTTTCTATCACAACACTCATGACCTTACCCGTTCTTGATTCTCTATAATTATTATATATTTCAATAAGCTCCAAATAGGTTGTGGGTTCTCCCATAACAATAGTTTTTAATTTTTAGGTTTTTCAAATTTTTATGGATTTTTGGGTATATAAGAAAAGTAAAACAGGACAAAAAGAAACTAAGAAAAAGTAAACTAAGCAAAATAATACTAGACAGAAATAAATTAAGCAAAACAAAATAAAATAAAATAAAAACAGAGAGAGAGGTAGAGTGTACTCCCCAGGTGAACTTATGAGTAGAGCTATGCCTCCCCGGCAACGGCGCCAGAAAATAGTCTTGATAACCCACAAGTATAGGGGATCGCAACAGTCTTCGAGGGAAGTAAAACCCAAATTTATTGATTCGACACAAGGGGAGGTAAATAATACTTATAAGTCTTAACAACTGAGTTGTCAATTCAGCTGCACCTGGAAAAGCACTAGTAACAGGGGTGATGTGAAAGCATAATATGAGAGCAATAATGGATAACACAGCAGCAATAACGGTAACAGGCAATGGCACCGGAAAATAGTTGATACTACTTCCAATGTCATATAGGAACAGTATATGATGATGAGAGATGGACCGGGGTTCCCAGATCTACACTAGTGGTAACTCTCCAATAACAAGTGACAAGTGTTGGGTGAACAAATTACAGTTGGGCAATTGATAGGATTGAAAGCATTAAGACAAAACATCAAGATTATTAATCATGTAGGCATGTTTTCCATATATAGTCGTACGTGCTCGCAATGAGAAACTTGCACAACATCTTTTGTCCTAGCCGGTGGCAGCCGGGCCTCAAGGGAATCTACTGGCTATTAAGGTACTCCTTTTAATAGAGCACCGGAGCAAAGCATTAACACTTGGTGAAAACATGTGATCCTCATATCACAACCTTCCCCTCCGGTTGTCCCAATTTCTGTCACTTTGGGGCCTCGGGTTCCGGATAGCAATATGTGCAAACAACTTGTAGATACAATCTAAGCAATAATTATAGAGCTTAAATCTAAGATCATGCCACTCGGTCCCTAGTGACAAGCATTAAGCATAACAAGATTGCAGCAACAATAACTTCACAAACTTTATAGATAGACTAATCATAATGTATCATCCATCGGATCCCAACAAACACAACACCGATTACATCAGATGGATCTCAATCATGTAAGGCAGCTCATGAGATCATTGTATTGAAGTACATGGGATAGAGAGTACCAACTAGCTACTGCTAGAACCCGTAGTCCATGGGGGAACTACTCACGAAGCATGATGGAGGCGGTGGCGTCGATGGAGATGGCTTCCGGGGGCACTTCCCCGTCCGGCGGCGTGTCGGAACAGTTCTGTCCCCGAATTGGAGTTTCGCGATGGCGGCGGCGCCCCTGGAGTCTTTCTGGAGTTTCGTCAATTGGTATCGTGTTTTTAGGTCGAAAGGGCTTATATAGGCGAAGAGGCGGCGCAGAAGGGCGCCTGGGGGTCCCACCCCATAGGGCGGTGCGCCCCCCTTCCAGGTCGCGCCGTCCTATGGTGCAGGGCGCCAGCCCCTCGACTCCCTTCGGTGTCCTGGTCCGTCTTGGTGAATTATGATGTTTGGTCTTCGTTTCGTCGAATTCCGAGAATATTGCCCGAACAGCTATTCTGGAACCAAAAACAGCAGAAAACAGGAACTGTCACTTCAGCATCTTGTTAATAGGTTAGTTCCGGAAAACGCATAAAAACATTATAAAGTGTGAGCAAAACATGTAGGTATTGTCATAAAACAAGCATGGAACATCAGAAATTATAGATACGTTGGAGACGTATCAGGCATCTATAGCAAAGGAAAATAGCAAGGTCTTCGTTGCTTCATGATCCTTGCTATTTGCGGCACTCTTTGAGGCATCTATAGCAAAGGAAAAGAGCAAGGTCCCCGTTGCTTCATGATCCTTTCTATTTGCGGCACTATTTGAGGCATCTATAGCAAAGGAAAATAGCAAGGTCTTTGTTGCTTCATGATCCTTGCTATTTGCGGCACTCTTTGAGGCATCTATAGCAAAGGAAAAGAGCAAGGTCCCCGTTGCTTCATGATCTTTGCTATTTGCGGCACACTTTGAGGCATCTATAGCAAAGGAAAAGAGCAAGGTCCCCGAAATAATCTTCAGGGGACCGTGAGCCCAGTCGAATCTTCAAGGGACTGTGAGCACAGTCAAATCTTCAAGGGACTGTGAGCACAGTCAAATCTTCAAGGGACCGTGAGCCCAGTCGAATCTTCAAGGGACCTTGAGCCCAGTCGAATCTTCAAGGGACTATGAGCACAGTCAAATCTTCAAGGGACCGTGAGCCCAGTCGAATCTTCAAGGGACTGTGAGCCCCGAGGTTCGTTGTAATATACGAACAAGGTTCCTGACGATGCAGTTCAGGTGTCCCGAATTACTGCAATTCTTCAAAACTTGAGTCTTCATATCTTCTCGGGTTCCAGCGAACCGGCGCTCCCGATGGGAGTAATAGTCTTCATATTTTCTTGGGTTCCAGCGAACCGGCGCTCCCGATGGGAGTAATAGTCTTCATATCTTCTTGGGTTCCAGCGAACCGGCGCTCCCGATGGGAGTAATAGTCTTCATGTCTTCTTGGGTTCCAGCGAACCGGCGCTCCCGATGGGCCAAAGATAGTCCATGCGACGGGCGCAGCTGAAGTAATTGCGCCATCCAAGATAGTCGGTGCGGCGGGCGCAGCTGAAGTAATTGCGCCATCCAAAACAGTCGGTGCGGCGGGCACAGCTGAAGTAATTGCGCCATCCAAAATAGCCCATGCAGCGCCTTGGCTGACGTGGCCGATGAAGAGGACGCAGTTGATGTGGCCAATCCGCGACGGGTGAGCATCTGAATATATCGGGTCCGTAATGTCGGGTCCGCGGCAGGCGAGCCCCAGTATAACGAGTGCGTGACGGTGGGCGCGGTCAGCCGAGCAGAGCAGTTGACGGGGCGAGCACCCGAATATATCGGGTCCGCGATGTTGGGTCCATGGCCGGCGAACTCCCGAGTAAGATGAGTGCGCCATGACGGGCGCGGTCGACCGAGCAGAGCAGTTGACGGGGCGAGCACCCGAATATATCGGGTCCGCGATGTCGGGTCCATGGCAGGCGAGCCCCCAAGCGTGGCGACTATGCATGGTGAAGCAGTCGAAGCTTGTTCCGATCTGCAGTCATATTATGGCGCAAAAACCTGGTCCTTGTATCGGATGAACGATGGGCGGACTCGCGAATCACGTCTTCCGATCGACTCGGCATGTGTAATTTTCTTCAGAATTATCCCTCACACGTTGCTTTCCCTTGAAACTTGTACTCTCGCTTTAGACCAGATAATTCCTGCGTGCCTCACGCATCAGATTGATTCATCTTGATAGTCCTGATTCATCTTTTCCTTGGGAGCGTTAAGCACTAGTGGTGAATGACTGCCATCTGGTCCGTATTGTGGATTCGAATTGTATTCGGCTGGCGGCCAAATTATTGTGTTGTTCCCGTGTCACCTCTGCATAAATAGATTCAATGGCCATGAATGATCTTCTTGTCTTCCTGGGACGTGACCTTGGGACTTGATCCGCCCGCGGCTGCTGCTTTTTCTTCTCTTTATTTCTTCCAATACGAAGCTGCTGTCGCCTGATTGCTGAGATTTGATCCGGGCACGGATACCAATTGTATGCTAGCCATGGTTGGAGCGCAGACATGGGATAACTTGCTATTGTTGGAATCTGTCGACAGAGAAACTGATCCAGCTGAGGAGCAGCACAAGCTAGATGTGATCTGGTCTGGTCGTGGATCGTAGATGTAGAACTTGATGACGATGTAGATGGATCCCGCCCGGATAACGAAATCCAGCGTCGCGTTTCCCACAGACGGCGCCAATTGACGAGGCGGTTCCTCGGCAATGCCCACCATGAGGGGCTTGGGTTTTAGAGAAAGGCGACGATGGACGTTCTGGGAGCGAGGCTGTACACGACGTACCCAGGTTCACGTCCCCGCGGTGGAGGATCTCTACGTCCTGCTAGCAATCCAGTATATGAATATATGAGTACAGGGGGCCGCCATAGGCGGAGTAGTTGTATCTGATCTAGTTCTAGTTGGCGGGTTGCGGTGTCTAGGCGTGTCGCCTCTATGATTTATGTTTCTGATTGTGTGTGCCCTAAGGGGTGCCCCTGCCTAGCTTTATATATTAGCCAAACTAGGGTTTACAAGAGTCCTAGTAGGATTCGTGTTGGAGTCTTCTTTCCTTGTAGTCCAAGTTGATATTCCTTGCGGGTCCAGCTTGTCGAGTCCTTGTGCTGGTCCAGCTTCATAGTTTGCACCGGGTATGGCAATGTCGAGTAACCGGAGGGTTATGCCCACGTCACGCGCCCTTATCCCTCTACTCCCTGCCCGGTGCCTCTCCCCAGCTCCGGCATAAACCCTCTGGCACTCATCGCCGCCCTCAAGGCAGCCTCGGCGCTTCTCCCGCCTCGCCCATGCCCTCTATGTCTCCATCATCGACCAGGCGATCGCTCGGAAGAAGGATCTTCTCGATGGCGCTGCTGCTGAGAACTCCTGCCGGTGCGGTGAGCTGTTGGCTGACGACCTGTTGGTTGTTGCCATTGAGGAGGACCGTGAGCTGCCAGCTGAGGCCATCGTTGTGCTCGCCAAGGCTTGTGATATTCCCTGTGCGGACCTTGGCCTGGTTTCTGGCTCGTCCGAGGTGCTCATGGTGAAGCCATGTTAGCCTCCACCGCTGGATTCCTGCTCCCTCGCCGCCCTTCTGCTTCTTCAATATTGCACTTTGGCCAGCTCTATATGCAGCCAACCACTATCTACTCTGGGCGTCCATCTTTGCTGACCGGCTTTTCCACCCTTGGCTGCTTTATTATGTGCCAGCTTGTTGGTTGTGCTCTTATTTCTTGTAACCCAAGTTGTAATCTTCACCTTATGGAGCTAAGACCTTGCTCGTCTGTTGTCCCCTGTACTGGACGCTTAGTTGATGTTAACCTTGATTTCTGCCTTTCCAATTTGAGTTGTGCTGTGCTATTTGTGTGTAGCCTCCTTTGGTGTCTTTTTCTCCATCATGTTAAGCAATATCACCTTGTATTGCTGGAACGTTCGCGGTCTTGGTATGCGTCAAAAGCGAGATGATGTCAGGGCGGAGATCAAGCTCGCCACTCCTTCTATTTTGCTTCTTCAAGAAACTAAGCTCAACGACATCTCCTCTTTCCTCGCCTCCTCCTTCCTCCTGCCAAAATTCTGTTTTTTTGTTTCCAAACCTTCTGACGGCGCCTCCGGAGGTATCACTACTGCCTAGGATGACAGCCACCTACAACTTACCCACCACTCTATTGAAGACTTCTCGGTCACCACAACTTTCTCCTGCCGGTCCAACAACTTCTCCTTCACTATTATAAACGTTTATGGGCCCTGTCTCCACGACCAAAAGCAGGATTTCCTAAACTCTCTGGCCCTCATCTACTCCTCGGTCTCTGGGCCGACAACCATCATGGAGGATTTTAACCTTGTCCAGACCCCCCGCGATAAGTCTAATGGCAACTTCAACTCTTCCGAAGCCGCCTTATTCAATGACTTTATCAACAACCTCGGCCTTCTGGAAATCCCGCTCCTCGACCGCCAGTTCACCTGGTCCAACCAGCAAAACACTCCTATCTTGGCACGCCTGTACAGAGTCCTAGTCAAACCGGACTGGAGCCTTGAGCTGCCGGACTCCACTCTCACCTCTTCAGCTTGACCCACCTCCGACCACATCGCCCTCCACCTTACTGCTTTGTCAAAAGGCCCCTGCAATGTTGTCTTCCGTATGGAAAACTCCTGGCTTACTCATCACTCCTTTCCTGCCATTGTTCATGATAACTGGAACAACGTTGGCCCTAGGCACTTACACCTCTCTGTCGTTGGCGATCTCTGCCTTAGGCAGAAAAGAGTTCGCTCGGCTGCTAGGGCTTGCGCTAAAGATCATAAGCTAACGCATATTTATCTCCTCAATTGCCGTGCGGTCATCTCTCTCTCTGATCGTCTCGAGGAACACCGAAACCTCTCTGTTCTTGAAAGGCGCCTCCGCTCCCTTGCCAAAACTGCCCTCAGCCAAAAAGTCTCCAACAAGACGACCTAGTACTGGAGGCAACACGCGAAGATCAAGAACTGCATCCTTGGAGATGAAAACACCAGGTACTTCCACCTATGCGCCTCTGGCTGCCTTCGAATAAACCAAATTAAAAACCTTGACGATCAGGATGGCAATGTGGTTTTCGCTCATCAGACAAAAGCCGCGTTTTTTCACAATTTCTTTAAAAACCTCCTCGGCACTCCTGTCACATCTACTGGTCAACTTGACCTGGCCTCCCTTGTCTCCTCCACTTCTCTCACACCCTCTCAGGTTGCTGCCCTGATCCAACCCTTCTCGCTTGAAGAGATCCGTTCTGCCATTTTCACCATGAACGACAAGTCTAGCCTCGGGCCAGACGGGTTTGGGCCCGCCTTCTTCAAAAAGAATTGGGACCTGGTCAAGACGAACCTCTTTGATTCCCAGTCTAGCTTTCACAACCTTAACCTGAGGTCCATAAACAAATCCCACATTGTTCTCCAACCAAAAAAAGATGGGGCTAATAAGCCAGATAACTTCCGTCCCATCTCTCTTCAAAACGGTTGCCTCAAAGTGCACACAAAATGCCTCACCCTTAGACTCCGCGACCTCATCCCCTATCTTGTCCACCCCGACCAGACTGGGTTTATTTCGGGTCGTTATATTGCTGAAAATTTTGTGTACGTGGCTGACATTGTGCAGAGCTGTCACAAACGTGCGGCTCCCACCGCCGTCTTCAAGCTCTACTTCTGGAAAGCCTTCGACTCCATCAGCTGGGACGCCATGGACCGCATTCTCCTTGCAAAAGGGTTTCCGCAGCTCTGGCGCTCCTGGATCAAAATGCTCAACCAGACAAGTCAGACGGCGGTCCTCCTTAATGGTGTGCCCAACAGATGGATCCAATTCCACCACGGACTCAGACAGGGTGACCCTCTATCCCCCTTCTTGTTTAACATCACCGTCGATGTCCTGCAGCAGATGATCCTCCAGGCCTCTCGCGACGGCCTCCTCTTACACCCTCTCGTCGATGACCTTCCTTGCCCTGTCCTTCAGTACGCTGATGACACCCTTATCATCATCCGGACCGTCCCCAAGCACGTTGCGAACCTAAAATAGGTCCTTGATGATTTCTTTGCGACC
Source organism: Lolium multiflorum (assembly GCA_030979885.1). Classification (NCBI taxonomy): domain Eukaryota; kingdom Viridiplantae; phylum Streptophyta; class Magnoliopsida; order Poales; family Poaceae; genus Lolium; species Lolium multiflorum. The sequence goes on from CM061753.1 coordinate 5,623,415, forward strand.
ACTGGCCTCGTCATCAACTTCCACAAAAGCACTTTCCTTCCCATCATGACAGACCAAGCGACGGCCCTCTCTATGGCCAACGCCTTTGGGTGTGTTGTCTCCTCCTTTCCTCAAACCTACCTAGGGCTTCCCCTCTCTATTTACAAACTCTTCCCTTCGGATTTCGCCCCCATTATTCATAAGAGCGACATGCACCTTTCGGGGTGGCGTGGTCGGTGCCTCCCTCTCGGGGGACGCTTGATTCTAGTAAACTCTGTTCTTACGACCATGCTTGCCCACGCCATGGCTGCTGGGCTTCTTCCCGCCGGTGTTATCGAGGCCATTGACAAAAGCCGAAGAGCCTTCCTCTGGACCGGAGACAAAACTTGCCATGGTGGAAACTGCAAAGTTGCCTGTAGTGATGTATGCACCCCCAAAAAGTTTGGAGGACTGGGCATCCTCTCCATCCGTTCTCAAAACTCCACCCTATTAAGAAAATTCCTCACTAAACTTCACTCCGACACCACTGCTCCCTGGGCTTCCTGGTTCTGTCGTCGGTACGACTGGAATGACTCTAGGGACCTCGGCAACGCGCACCACCACGACACCCCCGTATGGAAGGACATTGTTTCCGGACTCGGGGTCTTTCACTCCATCACCAAGGTCTCCATTGGCAATGGGGTTTCGACGGCTTTCTGGACCGACCTTTGGACCGGCAATAACCCCTTGCATGAGCATTTTTCTGAACTCTACTCTCACTCCACCCGGCTTAATATAAATGTTGCCATGGCTCTAATACGTCCAATTTGCATCACTATTTTATATCATAATTTGCTGTTATTCATTGATATATTTCATATTTGGGGATAATACTTATGTTATTTCATCTATTTTGCATGATTCATGATTATTGGACGATCGCGCCGGAGTCGGGATTCTGCTGGAAAAAGCCGTCCGAATGCAATATTTCGGAAGATCAACAGTCGACGGAAATTATATGGAAAATCCTATTTTCGAGAAGACGAAGGGAGCAGAAGGGGGGCCGGGGACCCGAGGTGGGCCCACCTCATAGGCCGGCGTGGCCCAAGGCCTGGCCGCCGCCTGTGGGGAGGGGCCCACATCCCCCTCTCACCTCCTTTTCTTCGCGAACGTCTTCGTCCGAAAACCTAAGCTTCGGGGATAGGTCGCGAAGAGTCACGCCGCCTCGCGGGGGCGGAGAACACCAGAGAGAAAGAGCTCTCCGGCGGTGAGATCCGCCGGGAAATTCCCTCCCGGAGGGGGAAATTGACGCCATCGTCACCGTCATCGAGCTGGGCATCATCTCCATCACCATCATCATCATCTCCATCATCATCACCGCCGTCTCCACCGCTGCACATCATCACCGCTGTAACAATTTGGGTTTGATCTTGATTGTTTGATAGGGGAAACTCTCCCGGTGTTGATTTCTACTTGTTATTGATGCTATTGAGTGAAACCGTTGAACCAAGGTTTATGTTCAGATTGTTATTCATCATCATATCACCTCTGATCATGTTCCATATGATGTCTCGTGAGTAGTTCGTTTAGTTCTTGAGGACATTGGTGAAGTCTAAATGTTAGTAGTGAAGTATGGTTGAGTAATATTCAATGTTATGATATTTAAGTTGTGGTGTTATTCTTCTAGTGGTGTCGTGTGAACGTCGACTACACGATACTTCACCTTTATGGGCCTAGGGGAATGCATCTTGTACTCGTTTGCCAATTGCGGGGTTGCCGGAGTGACGAAACCTAAACCCCCGTTGGTATATCGATGCAGGAGGGATAGCAGGATCTCAGAGTTTAAGGCTGTGGTTAGATTTATCTTAATTACTTTCTTGTAGTTGCGGATGCTTGCAAGGGTATAATCACAAGTATGTATTAGTCCTAGGAAGGGCGGTACATTAGCATAGGTTCACCCACACAACACTTATCAAAACAATGAAGATTAATTAGCCGTATGTAGCGAAAGCACTAGACTAAAATCCCGTGTGTCCTCGAAACGTTTGGTCATTATAAGTAAACAAACCGGCTTGTCCTTTGTGCTAAAAAGGATTGGGCCACTCGCTGCAATTGTTACTCTCGCACTTTACTTACTCGTACTTTATTCATCTGCTACATCAAAACCCCCTGAATACTTGTCTGTGAGTATTTACAGTGAATCCTTCATCGAAACTGCTCGTCAATACCTTCTGCTCCTCGTTGGGATCGATATTCTTACTTATCGAAGATACTACGATACACCCCCTATACTTGTGGGTCATCAAGACTATTTTCTGGCGCCGTTGCCGGGGAGTGAAGCGCTATTGGTAAGTGGAATTGGTAAGGGAAATTTCTACTGTTTGTGCTGATTTTATTCTGCCTGCTGCCATAATTTATTATGGAGAGATCTTCTCTTGAGTTTTTATTTGGAAAATCTACTACTATTGCAAAGGTAGTGGATGAGGCGCCAGGTGAGGAAGAGATACCATACAAAATACCTATGAAAATTATTGAACGTGTAGTGGATAACCGTTATACAGGGGATGGAACTGTCCACCCTGGAGATCATTTATTGTTCTTACATGAATTATGCGGTTTATTCAAGTGTGCGGGTATTGCTATGGATGAAGTGAGGAAGAAACTATTCTCTATATCGCTGTATAGCGGCGCATTGGTATAAATTACTGGATAATGAGGATTCTCTTGAATGGAATGATATTGTGCCCGGTTTTATTCTAAGTTCTATCCTCCAAGTGAAATTCACAAGGATCGGAACCGCATATATAATTTTTGGCCTCATGATGGAGAGAGTATTGCCCAAGCGTGGGGAGATTGAAGTCTTTAATGCTCAAATGCCCCATTCATGAGCTTCCTGGTAATGTTATTATTGACAATTTCTATGCAAGACTTTCTTTTGAAGACAAGACCTTGCTGGATACTTCTTGTTGGATCATTTACGCAACAAGAAGGAGTTTAAAAGGGACCTTCTTAATCGGATCCAGGAAAATACTGAAGGATGGGAGAACGACAAAGATAGAGAATCAGGTATAAATTATGATTACAAATGCATTGAAGCTTTTATGGATACTGATAAATTTCGTAATATGAGTGCTACTTATGGTCTTTATTCTCAAGTTACTGCAAATCTTTATAAAGCTTTTGCCTCTCATTATGAATTGCCTAAGAAGAATTGTGATAAGTATCATGAACCGTATAAAGATAAAATTGATTCATCTATAAATAAATGTGTTGTAGTTGAAACTGTTGATCATGTTATTCCTGAAGCTTATATTGAAAAAACTCCTTTCCCTGCTAAAATGAAGGAGTACTCTGTTATAAATAGTGCGGTTCATAAAAGTGAAAATAAACCTATAGAACCTGAAGAACAAATAAAAGTTGAACCTGCTGTTGCAATAGTTAAAGATCTTGTGACTTAAAATGTGGAGGATGGTCATATTATTTTCTGTGAAGATGCTTCTAATATTGTTTCACATCCTAATAAGTCTAAGCAAGCTAGTGTTCCTATGTTATCTGTTAAAATTGGTGATCATTGTTATTATGGTTTATATGATATTGGTGCAAGTATTAGTGCTATTCCTTATGAGCTTTACACGGAGATTATGCACGAAATTGGTTCTTGTGAACTTGAAGATATTGATGTGGTTATTCGGTTGGCTAATAGAGAAACTATCTCTCCAATTGGTATTGTTCGAGATGTGGAAGTTCTATGCGGTAAGATTAAATATCCTGCTGACTTTTTGGTACTTGGTTCTGCTGCTAGTAAATATTGTCCTATCATTTTTGGTAGACCTTTTCTAAATACTTGTGGAGCTATTATAGATTGCAAGAAATAAAAAAATTTGACTAAATTTGCTGGTGAATCTTATGAGTTTAACTTCTCTAAATTTACCAAAACTCCTTATAAAGCTGATTTGCCTAATAATGATTTTAGAGTTGAACAGTGTGCATCTATTACTCTTGCTCCTAATAATCCTTTGCATCAACATTTGCAGAATAGCGAGATTGAAGTTTTTAGGGAAGAAAGAGATGAGCTTGATGAAATTTTTCTTCGTCAACCTATTCTTAAGCATGATTTACCGGTAGAAGATCTGGGTACAACACCGCCACTAAAGGAAGATCCTATTTTTGATTTAAAACCATTGCCTGATAATCTTAAATATGCTCATATTGATGATAAGAAAATATATCCTGTTATTATTAGTTCTAAGCTTTTAGAGTTTGAAGAAGAAAGGTTATTGGAAATATTGAAGAAACACCGAGGTGCTATTGGCTACACTCTTGATGACTTGAAGGGGATTTCTCCCTCTATTTGCCAACACGCCATTAATATGGAAGATGATGCGAAGCCTGTTGTTGAACCTCAGCGTCGTCTAATTCCTAAGATGAAGGATGTGGTAAGAAATGAGGTATTAAGACTTCTTGAAGCTGGTATTATATATCCTATTGCTGATAGTAGATGGGTTAGTCCTGTGCATTGTGTTCCTAAGAAAGGAGGAATGACTGTTGTGCCTAATGATAATGATGAGCTCATACCTCAAAGAGTAGTTGTAGGGTATAGAATGTGCATTGATTATCGTAAAGTTAATAAGGTTACTAAAAAAGATCATTACCCTTTGCCTTTTATTGATAAAATGTTAGAAAGGTTATCTAAAAATACTCATTTTTGCTTTCTTGATGGTTATTCTGGGTTTTCACAAATTGCTGTTAAAACTAAGGATCAAGAGAAAACCACTTTCACTTGTCCCTATGGAACTTATGCTTATAGACGTATGCCTTTTGGTTTATGTAATGCTCCTGCTACTTTTCAAAGATGCATGTCTTCTATTTTTCATGGCTTTTGCGAGAGTATTGTAGAGGTATTCATGGATGATTTTTCTGTCTATGGGAATTCTTTTGATAATTGCTTGCGAAACCTTGATAAAGTTTTAGAGATGTGAAGAAACTAACCTTGTTCTTAATTGGGAGAAATGCCACTTTATGGTTAATGAAGGAATTGTATTGGGACATAAAATTTCCGAGAGAGGTATTGAAGTTGATAGAGCTAAAGTTGAAGCAATTGAGAAGATGCCCTATCCTAGGGATGTTAAAGGTATTCGTAGTGTTCTTGGTCATGCTGGGTTTTATAGGAGGTTTATTAAAGACTTCTCCAAGATTTCAAAGCCTCTTACTAATCTTCTTCAAAAAGATGTACCTTTTGTTTTTGATGATGATTGTAAGGAAGCTTTTGAAACTCTAAAGAAAGCCTTAACAACTGCTCCTATAGTCGAACTGTGGTGACCCGGCATACCACTGCATGGTGTAGTATGCAAGTCTGATATAACACCAATGAAACACCGTTCCACTAGTATTATATCGCTCAGAGTGGTACAACAGAAACATATGCGGGTCCAAGGTATGTCTATAGAATTACAACACCGACTCTGTTACATAAGATCATCACAACCTCCTACTTTACAATGAGGTAAAACTACAAATAACTCCAGAAGAACGACTCGTAGTCTAATCTTATCACGAACTCTATTTGTAGAGTATTTAACTAGCTATAGAGGCTAAGAATAGATTCTAGCTACTTAGGAGCTAGGTTTAGGAAGCTGGTTCCCTTCTATGGTTAAACTAGGTTTTCTCCTTGATGGATGTGGTATCTGACTCCTCTGACAGGGTCCTGTATCTTGAAGTAGTTGTTGACTCCTCGTTCTTCGAGTTGCACTGTAGATCCTCCTTCGATGCCTCCATATCTAAGCGGGGGATTTAAGAGTGGGATGAGTACGAGCGTACTCAACAAGTTCATTATAGGAAAGAGGTGTTTAATGCACTAGCTACGCATTAGACCAGGAAGTCTAATACCAATGCAGGTTTTCATAACCATTTCTTCAAAAGGTTGCTTTTATTCGGAAGAACTATGTCCGTCAGCCTTCACCGGTTTACTAGAACTTCATGGAGCTCCTTTCCGGCCGCGTTCCATATCCCGGAACAGGGGAGTGACAGGTCACGGTTCTTTACACTCTGCAGGTGTGTTGCTTTACCCATAAGAGATCTTAACCTTGGTGCCAACCGAGTCATGTTCTCGTGCACACTTCCTTTGGTGTGAGGCCCGGTATAAGGCCTAGCCAATCATGTTCCTCCGCTACCTCGAACACCCACCCTTTGTTGCATGCCCTGACCCTGGGTCCACGCCGGTCCCATTATTCCCGTAATTTTAGGGTGGACCCCGACCACGACGACAGTGCTGGGCTCTACCATACACTCCTACGCCGGTAGCTGCAACCCATCATAGACCGCAATACCGTGGGGACTTAAGGCTTCCCCAGCCTACCGCTTGTTCTTCGAACGACAAGTGTCTACGGACTGTGCCGTGGGGACTTAAGGCTTCCCCAGCCTACCGCTTGCCGCCGACAGATACAAGTGTCTACGGTAAAGCGCATCCGTTGATGAACGAGAGGTGGAAACACTTTTGACTACTCCACTCCGGATCTTATGGTTAACACGGGTATTACGGCACAAGAATCACTGGTGACATTTGTTGTTTAATCCTAGATGGATATAAACCCGTGCAATGGAACCTCCACCATATCAACACAATCCATGGTTCCATTGCCCACCACATAGTCATATTCATAGTTATGAAAGTAGTGGTTTTGGTTTTTATGCAATAGTGATAACCATAGTACTTTGCAAGTAATTTGATAGAAATAATCAAAGGACATGAGCAAGTGATGAACTTGCCTTTCTTGACTGCAAGATTATGCAGGCAAGGTCTTCGATGCGTAATAACTCCAAATTCTGAAATAGCATCATCGTCCGGTAAGGACGATGTTTAAGAGATTGGCAAGGATGCAATAATGCATAAGAATGAGATGCAATCGCTCTAAGCGTGACCTAACCCCGATGATTTAGGATCAGTGAGTTGTAATGATTGATTCAGGGTGTGTTGCACTTTTAGAGTGATTTACAAACAAGGTTCTTATTAAGGTGTGGTTACATGGTATCATAAACAGGTGCTGCAATATATCATCACAATAATATTAATAGCACACAACTATAACATTTGGTATAATCCTAACATGTAATGAATAGTGGTTGGTTTTAGCACTACATGGCATGGTTAATTATCATATACTTCAAAAGAATAACTTTTGAAGAACATGTTCTTTAATAAAGAACAAGTATGATAATTAAGGTTGTGGAGTTCTATGGTTTACTATGGTTTCAACTAATTTTCTGGAGTAAGATTTAGATGGATCCAAACAAGGTTGGATTCATCAATACCTAAGGCTGGTAAGGCTGAGTTAAGCTTAGGCATCCCAAGCAAGTATTTATACATGGTTGCTATCAAGGTTGGTTCAGCTGGCTGGTGATTGCTAGCTAGGGTTTATAGGTTCTTATAAGCAGGGTTGATGGTGATTCTTATTTTCTTCAAAAGAATAACTTTCGAAGAACATACTTCTTAAGTAATAAGAAGTATATCAATTAGGGTTGAGGTTGTTTAGGTTTGCTATTTAATTCCCTAAGTAAAGAATGGTTGGTTTCTAAATAGGATGGTTCATAAGTATCCAACACTAGTAGGGTTTAGTGGAACAAGGATATGTAGTGCAAAATAATAGGTATGGGTACTGTTAGGGTTCATCACAATGGTGTGATGATAAATAGGAATGAATAAGGATGATGGCTTTGGTAATAGGATCTAGGGTTTACACTTGGTTGATCCTACTTGATCAACTAGGTTTAGTGATATGCATACATGGAATACTAAATTGCTAGTGATAGGGTTCTACATTTTATGTGGACATAGGTATGTCTTTTAATTGCTAATGATGGCTCTATCATTTGAAATAAAGTACCATGATCACCTGTTCTAACCTTGGTTTTAGGTTAGAAGCAAATTAGGGTTCACATGTAATAATGGAACTAGATTCTAAATGAATTTAGGGTTTAGGGTTTCCAATGAAATGATAGGGTTGTAATATCATTCCATATGGAATTAGGGTTTGCTATTTACCCTATGGTTCAATGATTAATAACTTCATGGTAAAGTTGAAGTTATTAGTAACTTGGAAATAAAAATAATATTGAAGTTGGCATTTTATTCTTTTTAAGCAATTAATAATTGGGTAATTATTAATTAGGTTTTAAATCTCTCTAATAAAGATTTAACAAATAATAATAAAGAAAATTAGATTTCATGTTTTTCTTTATTTATTTATTGGTTTTTATTTAATTTGGATAGTTTTCCTAATTTCTGAATTTTAATTGTATTAAGAATTAAAATAAAAAGCTTAAATAACAAGTATTAAATAATTGAATTTTTATTAAAAATAAAAATTTCATTTTATATTTTTATTGGATAGAGTTTACTTTTCTAAGAATTTTGATATATTATTTACCTTTTTCTGAGTTATAATGAATTTTATATGAATTTGCAAAGTATCAGATATTTCCTGGATTTAAATTTAAATGAAAAACCTAAATCTACCAGGACAGCTCCCACCCACCGAGACTGACTGGTGGGCCTTAGACCACGCCAGCTGCCACGCAGCTCTGACCAAGTCAAACACTCCTGTGGGGTCCCTGGACACGTCATCCCGCCGGTCAACCATCGCCGGTCGGGTCAGCGAACGACGGCGACGGCGATTTAGGCCACGGGAGGAAGGTCGGGAGGTTTCATTCGACGCGTCTTGGCGTGCTGAGCATGCTGGTGGTCTCGCCGCCACGAAATGGTCACCGGAGGAACTCCGGCGAACCGTGAGGCGGCGGCGCTCGCCGGCCAACTTGCTAGATGATGCTACGGGCTACTAAACGGCGTGATTTAAAGTCCTACAGATGCGTGAGGATCACCTGAAGCTGATGAACTGCTTGACGAGGCCCGGGATGGTCGGAGATGATGGCACGGTCGAGGTTTCCGGCGAACCCGAGCGGAAGGGAATTGGCTGATTTCGGCGATTGAAGTTTCCCCTTCTCGATTCTTTGATACGGGATGATCTACTCGGCGTGGCAGAGCTCCTCGTCCACTCCACGGAGTCCGGGGTGGTCCCAAACGGTGGCTTCTCGCTCAACTCCGGCGACAGAACACGGTGGTTTGCGGGACATAGAGAGGGTTAGAGAGAGATTAGAATGGCGCCTAGGGTTTCTAGGTTCACCGTCGGTTCGATGGCACCCTTTATAGCTCCCGGTGAGGTCGATTTCGACGGTGAGCATCGGCGACGTGTGGCCAGGATGCGGAGGTGGTTTGGGTTAGGGTTTCGGCGCCCGAATCTTGATGATCCTACTGGCCGCGGATTTCACGATCATGTGTTCGGGTTCTGGTATGGTGCTCGCATCCGGCTGATGCTTATCGGCGACGAGGACGTGGAGGTGGCCGACGTTGCCGTGTCGAGCATGCCAGAGAGGAGGAAGACGATGGATGTCTGCGTGTTTTTGTGGATGAATAGGTACTTGGGCCGACTCTGGGCTGATTTGGCTGGGATGGTGATGGTGTTGGGCTGTGATGGTGGGTTGCTCTTGGGCTACGGCCAGGGCTGCCACGGCCAGGTGAGTTTTTTCTTCTCTCATTTCTTTTTCTGTTTTTATTTTCTGTTTTCTAATTTGAATTCTGTTTTGAATTCTCTTTTGCAGGTTTTTCTTATTTCAAGTAGATGGAAACTAATAAAAATGGTTAATAGTAATATGTTTTGGATTAGGTTTCTATATGTGTGCATTAACACATGACACATAGTTAACAGTATTGGGTTGAGGATAGAATATTTCATATATTTTGATTTTATAATCCATCTATAAAAGGTTCTAAATTATTTTCCAAAAGGGCCTTACTAATTATCTAGTGATGGTTATTGTTTCATGTGGTATTTCTTTGTAAGAAATTATCTGCAAAGTAAAGCCAACTATTTGGTTTCTTATTTAGGATTATAGTTTTATGGGCATGATTTCATGTGCCCCAATATTTATAAATATTGGAGATTAAGGTTGGTTTGTTCCCATGGCTATTGGTATTACCTTCTTAAGTCTTGGATTTGAATGATTAGAGTAGATCTTACTCCACTCAGGAGAATTTTATTTGTTTGAGAAAATAGTTGGGTGTGCCTCAATATACATGGGTTGAAACTCAAATGTGGACTAGGTTTTATTTGTGATCACCCAAGTGATACATAAAATAGAATTAAGATATGGTTTTGGGTTTAACTTGTGATCATCAAGTAATTCACAAGTTAGTTGGAGATATGGTTATAAGTTCTATATGTGATTTAACACCATATTACTTTAGCTATAGTTGCTCTTCCTCACCACACATAGGATGGTTCAATCCAAGATCATTTGGATTGATATAAGGCTGGACTAGACAAAGGTTTGTTACTATTCAGTTGTCTCCCTAATTATCATATGGGAAATGGTTTAGGTTTTCTAATAGTTCCCCTATGATTTTATGTGTTGGATAATATCTACTTATACTATTAGGATTTAACTTATCCTCACATACCTCAAGAACATGATCATGGTTTAGGCATGATCAACTTGTCTTTATTATTTCTACCTCAAGTTTTTAGGGTTTATGATCATTACCCAACTTGTAATGATCAAAGGTTTGGCTTCCTTAAGTATCTCTTATGAACTAGTTTCTCACTTCCAAGATCAAGTGTTATCTTGAGTAGCAAGGGTATAGTACTTCTCTTATAATTCCTTAGGTGGACATGGTCATGGTTATCTCATTAGATTTATATCCCAGGAGAATGCATGAGGTAATTACTTATGATTCTTCTCAGGGAATGATGATTTAATCATCAGGATATATGGATAATTCTCTCCCTTCAATTCAAGTGTTGCCTCATCTATCTTGAGTATAACACCAAAGCTTGAGCTCTATTATAAAGGAATGGTTATTCTAGGGTTTATGGTGTACTCACAATATCTCAATAGGTATTAAGTCTAAATCTCCACTTGGCTATCTTGATTATCTCACCACTCCAAGATGAAATGGTTTACCTAATACTTTAGTTCAAAGTTTATCCTTGATTCTTAAATAGGTAAAGCTAGAATTAGTATGATTGGTCTCTCTCTTATTTGGGAAGGACTTTAATACTAACCTAAGGTTAGGCTTCCTAGAGGTTGATGTGATCATCAATGTCTATGTTAAATATAAATGATTTATCTCTCTAGAAATTGTCTTGGATAATATCCTAGGGTTTCTCTTAGAGATGATGATTTGAATACTTGGATGTATATCCAAGGTTTAGCTCAAGATTTGTTATTGCTTCTCTAATAATTATAATAGAACTCTCACCTCTCTAGGTTTGATGTGTAATAACTTGGAATGGAGAAGAATATCTATTTCTGGAGTGGATCTTCTTGTTATAACTCCAATGTTGAAGTGGAGTGAATACCCTGAGGTTTCATGGTAGGATTATGGATTAGTTTTAAGACAGGGAGAAGATAGTCAAGAATGGTTTTTCCATTTTATTGTTACTTGATTTCTAATTAAATGGATGTTCATATGTTATGGCAAGGATTACCATATTATAATCTTTTATAAGATCAAGCAATTGATCATTGAGTAAAATGTTGTTATGTTTGATTATTAGTTCCATTTGATCTAACCCCTTAGATCAAATCATCTCTACCCAAAACTAAGTTTTCACAAAGTCACATTGAGGTTTATAGCGCTTGACTTGATGAGCTACTTCAATTTCACCAAGGTCAAGTGAAACTTCAGTTTACTTTTAAAGCGCGAAAATTCCCCAGATTTTCTATGCATGAATGCAATGCACACATCTGTTTCCTCTATTTTTGTAACCCCATTACCTGGGATATTACAGTCTCTACCCCTTAAACTAAACTTCGTCCTCGAAGTTTGATCTCTCTCACGTTTCCGAAGTGTGGTTCTGACTTATGCAGACTAAATCTTTTCTCAAACTCCATGGTGATCTTACTGGCTATAATTGAATATATCCCTTGTCCAGATTCTTCCTGGAATCCATTAATACCTGTCTCTGAGCCATGGCTTTTAATTATTTGATTTCTTTCAACTCTATAAGTTTGTTTCCTTTCTCATTGAAGATTCAATGATTAGGGCTTCTTCTTGTCCTGACAGTCTTAATTGAGGACTAATTGGATAACATTCTCCTATTTGATAAAATAGGTCTTTGTTTTCCCTTACCACCAAAAGTGCAATGATGGTACTTGGTAGGTACTTAACATGGAACTGGTAATGATGGTTTATTTCCTTAAGAATGGATTAGACTCATTTAGTCCATCCAATCATGGTTTATAGTTGATACCTATAACTATTTTGGGTTATTTAGGTTCCATGAAAGGAATCATTCTATTAGTCTTTAGTTTTGGTAAGATCAATCTCCTTCGGTCTTTGGCCTTATTAAGCTGTATTTGGTCTATGGTATTTTCTTCGTCCAACTTCTTTATGCTTGACTTACTTGAGCTTTAGTACTTCTGAGTAAATACTACTCACTTTCTCAAGTTATAGTCCACTTCTTACTTCCTCGAGGTATGTTCCTCGGCTTCTGGTCTGACATCCTTCTGAAAGTAATGTTCAACAATCTTATGAAAATAAGATCGAACTTCCTCTCAGTTCAGACCTTCTGCTTCTATCAAGCTTAAAGTAATGAGTCATTATACATCCAACTCAATCTTTACTCTACCCCTTAGGGTTTTCTTATGGTCTTCAACTCTTTTTTCTTCCAACTATTGGATTGATGGTTAGAATATTGGTCTAGGTGTAGCTTATGGTTATATTCTTCTAAGAGTCTCACGAAGTACTTTATGGTATATCCACTCAATTGTGGACATCTAATGTGAATCCTTCGACTAAATGATTATAGGTCATTGTTATTTGGCTAACAAAGTTTTATTTGTTCACAACTTCTTGGTATAAATAATCCAATGATGGACTACTGGATACCAATTGTGACTATTTGTTATCTGAAAATAAATTCTCTTATAGGTTCTAATCAACGGAACGAGACATCTTCTACTTTATCTTGCAGTATTGATCCTATACCAATTGTGGTCTTCTAATATCAACTATGGTATTCTTATATCTGCTATGGTTTCATAAGTCATCTTCCTTTATTCAGGGTTTATTTTGCAGAAAAAACCACTAGCTGACACTATGAATATAGTATCCTAAGTGATTTCCCATGCATTCCCTCTTCTGTGTTGACTATGGATCTGCTTCAGCTTCACCATAATCACAAGATTTCTCACCTTCATGCTTCTTCCGTACTAAAGTACTCCTCTGTTGAGGCAAAGCATGAGTTTTGATTGGTACTATCTTCAGAGTATTGTGGTTACTTCCCACAACTTTGCTTCATTTCTCTGATGAACCTTCATCTTGTCTTCGGAATCATCCAAAATTCGTCACTTCCTCACACGATTACTATTACCCTCTAGATCTATAGCATCAAGTAAGGACTTGATATTGCAACATGCATTTGCATATCAAAGTCAAACTTCATGTATGGATCTAGTCAAACAATGAAAATCCAATAAAATCCAAGAAGATTCAGCTTTGTGCTTATAATACACATCATCATAAGCCCGAATAATAGTTGAGTAAAATATCTCTAAACATCAGGCTCTGATGTGTAGTATATAACACCACATAAGATAGGTTTATATCATGATACTTAGCATGATTATATGGCAGACTACTATTTGTCTCAACCTTTACCATAATTGCACATTTGCAATGAGATAAACTTGAAACGAAGTGGTCTAGGATAGTTGAGGTTAACCTAATTTTCTTTGGAAGTACTAACTTATCTTCCATTTTGTTGAGGACTAACTTCACATGGTTTATCTGGGTTCTAACATTGCTACTCTAAACACATAACAATTGGAATATTGCTTCGATACTTCCAAGTGTTTCTACCATGAACATATGGTCTTGATGTGCTTGGCATACTTCTTATTGTTTTGGAACACAATTCTTGCACTATTTGTTTAGCACTTGACTTCTTGTTGTTCTCCTCTTAATTAATTATGAGGTTCTAGTCCATCACATAATGATTCCCAGGTGAATCATATATGATTACTATCACTACTTTGTAAGTAGACATGTTTTATTTCTATCCCTCTTACTTACCTCCCATGATTGACTCATCATGGTCTATACTACCTCATATGACTCATAGTTATCACTTACTATCAATTGTTTCACATGTTTAGATAATTTTTTACTTACTCATTACTTAACTTGGTTTACATCTTCTATTAGGATATCTTAATTATCTTCATTACTTGATATAACTCCTATTACAGTTCTGGATAACTCTTACTTAATCATGACATATGTTGGTACACATCTTCCAATAGGATAGCTTCCTTATGGTTGTATCCTCTCTTTGGACTACCATGTATTGTATACCAACTGTGATCTACTCATCTATTGTTTTAAGGACTTAATGATGTTCTACATGTTTGGAATTAGCTAACTAACTTTACTTAGGAAAGATAGATAAGAAAGGTTGACTTAAGTGTGTCAGGATTATTCTCAAGTGAATATCCATCTCAAGTCATAAGAAGTATTTGGTTTAACTTAGACAACTTCCTATAGACACTACCAATCCTATAGGTCTCCTTTAAAGGGTTTTAATCCTAGGGTCAAAGCATTTGCTCTGATACCAACTGTGGTGACCCGGCATACCACTGCATGGTGTAGTATGCAAGTCTGATATAACACCAATGAAACACCGTTCCACTAGTATTATATCGCTCAGAGTGGTACAACAGAAACATATGCGGGTCCAAGGTATGTCTATAGAATTACAACACCGACTCGTTACATAAGATCATCACAACCTCCTACTTTACAATGAGGTAAAACTACAAATAACTCCAGAAGAACGACTCGTAGTCTAATCTTATCACGAACTCTATTTGTAGAGTATTTAACTAGCTACAGAGGCTAAGAATAGATTCTAGCTACTTAGGAGCTAGGTTTAGGAAGCTGGTTCCCTTCTATGGTTAAACTAGGTTTTCTCCTTGATGGATGTGGTATCTGACTCCTCTGACAGGGTCCTGTATCTTGAAGTAGTTGTTGACTCCTCGTTCTTCGAGTTGCACTGTAGATCCTCCTTCGATGCCTCCATATCTAAGCAGGGGATTTAAGAGTGGGATGAGTACGAGCGTACTCAACAAGTTCATTATAGGAAAGAGGTGTTTAATGCACTAGCTACGGCATTAGACCAGGAAGTCTAATACCAATGCAGGTTTTCATAACCATTTCTTCAAAAGGTTGCTTTTATTCAGAAGAACTATGTCCGTCAGCCTTCACCGGTTTACTAGAACTTCATGGAGCTCCTTTCCGCGTTCGAGTTCCATATCCCGGAACAGGGAGTGACAGTCACGGTTCTTTACACTCTGCAGAGGTGTGTTGCTTTACCCATAAGAGATCTTAACCTTGGTGCCAACCGAGTCATGTTCTCGTGCACACTTCCTTTGGTGTGAGGCCCGGTATAAGGTCTAGCCAATCATGTTCCTCCGCTACCTCGAACACCCACCCTTTGTTGCATGCCCCGACCCTGGGTCCACGCCGGTCCCATTATTCCCGTAATTTCAGGGTGGACCCGACCACGACAGTGCTGGGCTCTACCATACACTCCTACGCCGGTAGCTAACCCATCATAGACCGCAATACCGTGGGGACTTAAGTCTTCCCCAGCCTATCGCTTGTTCTTCGAACGACAAGTGTCTACGGACTGTGCCGTGGGGACTTAAGGCTTCCCCACCGCTGCCGCCGACGGATACAAGTGTCTACGGTAAAGCATCCGTTGATGAACGAGAGTGGAAACACTTTTGACTACTCCGTCCCACTCCGGATCTTATGGTTAACACGGGTATTACGGCACAAGAATCACTGGCGACATTTGTTGTTTAATCCTAGATGGATATAAACCCATGCAATGGAACCTCCACCATATCAACACAATCCATGGTTCCATTGCCCACCACATAGTCATATTCATAGTTATGAAAGTAGTGGTTTTGGTTTTTATGCAATAGTGATAACCATAGTACTTTGCAAGTAATTTGATAGAAATAATCAAAGGACATGAGCAAGTGATGAACTTGCCTTTCTTGACTGCAAGATTATAGGCAAGGTCTTCGATGCGTAATAACTCCAAATTCTGAAATAGCATCATCGTCCGGTAAGGACGATGTTTAAAAGATTGGCAAGGATGCAATAATGCATAAGAATGAGATGCAATCGCTCTAAGCGTGACCTAACCCCGATGATTTAGGATCAGTGAGTTGTAATGATTGATTCAGGGTGTGTTGCACTTTTAGAGTGATTTACAAACAAGGTTCTTATTAAGGTGTGGTTACATGGTATCATAAACAGGTGCTGCAATATATCATCACAATAATATTAATAGCACACAACTATAACATTTGGTATAATCCTAACATGTAATGAATAGTGGTTGGTTTTAGCACTACATGGCATGGTTAATTATCATATACTTCAAAAGAATAACTTTTGAAGAACATGTTCTTTAATAAAGAACAAGTATGATAATTAAGGTTGTGGAGTTCTATGGTTTACTATGGTTTCAACTAATTTTCTGGAGTAAGATTTAGATGGATCCAAACAAGGTTGGATTCATCAATACCTAAGGCTGGTAAGGCTGAGTTAAGCTTAGGCATCCCAAGCAAGTATTTATACATGGTTGCTATCAAGGTTGGTTCAGCTGGCTGGTGATTGCTAGCTAGGGTTTATAGGTTCTTATAAGCAGGGTTGATGGTGATTCTTATTTTCTTCAAAAGAATAACTTTGAAGAACATACTTCTTAAGTAATAAGAAGTATATCAATTAGGGTTGAGGTTGTTTAGGTTTGCTATTTAATTCCCTAAGTAAAGAATGGTTGGTTTCTAAATAGGATGGTTCATAAGTATCCAACACTAGTAGGGTTTAGTGGAACAAGGATATGTAGTGCAAAATAATAGGTATGGGTACTGTTAGGGTTCATCACAATGGTGTGATGATAAATAGGAATGAATAAGGATGATGGCTTTGGTAATAGGATCTAGGGTTTACACTTGGTTGATCCTACTTGATCAACTAGGTTTAGTGATATGCATACATGGAATACTAAATTGCTAGTGATAGGGTTCTACATTTTATGTGGACATAGGTATGTCTTTTAATTGCTAATGATGGCTCTATGATTTGAAATAAAGTACCATGATCACCTGTTCTAACCTTGGTTTTAGGTTAGAAGCAAATTAGGGTTCACATGTAATAATGGAACTAGATTCTAAATGAATTTAGGGTTTAGGGTTTCCAATGAAATGATAGGGTTGTAATATCATTCCATATGGAATTAGGGTTTGCTATTTACCCTATGGTTCAATGATTAATAACTTCATGGTAAAGTTGAAGTTATTAGTAACTTGGAAATAAAAATAATATTGAAGTTGGCATTTTATTCTTTTTAAGCAATTAATAATTGGGTAATTATTAATTAGGTTTTAAATCTCTCTAATAAAGATTTAACAAATAATAATAAAGAAAATTAGATTTCATGTTTTTCTTTATTTATTTATTAGTTTTTATTTAATTTGGATAGTTTTCCTAATTTCTGAATTTTAATTGTATTAAGAATTAAAATAAAAAGCTTAAATAACAAGTATTAAATAATTGAATTTTTATTAAAAATAAAAATTTCATTTTATATTTTTATTGGATAGAGTTTACTTTTCTAAGAATTTTGATATATTATTTACCTTTTTCTGAGTTATAATGAATTTTATATGAATTTGCAAAGTATCAGATATTTCCTGGATTTAAATTTAAATGAAAAACCTAAATCTACCAGGACAGCTCCCACCCACCGAGACTGACTGGTGGGCCTTAGACCACGCCAGCTGCCACGCAGCTCTGACCAAGTCAAACACTCCTGTGGGGTCCCTGGACACGTCATCCCGCCGGTCAACCATCGCCGGTCGGGTCAGCGAACGACGGCGACGGCGATTTAGGCCACGGGAGGAAGGTCGGGAGGTTTCATTCGACGCGTCTTGGCGTGCTGAGCATGCTGGTGGTCTCGCCGCCACGAAATGGTCACCGGAGGAACTCCGGCGAACCGTGAGGCGGCGGCGCTCGCCGGCCAACTTGCTAGATGATGCTACGGGCTACTAAACGGCGTGATTTAAAGTCCTACAGATGCGTGAGGATCACCTGAAGCTGATGAACTGCTTGACGAGGCCCGGGATGGTCGGAGATGATGGCACGGTCGAGGTTTCCGGCGAACCCGAGCGGAAGGGAATTGGCTGATTTCGGCGATTGAAGTTTCCCCTTCTCGATTCTTTGATACGGGATGATCTACTCGGCGTGGCAGAGCTCCTCGTCCACTCCACGGAGTCCGGGGTGGTCCCAAACGGTGGCTTCTCGCTCAACTCCGGCGACAGAACACGGTGGTTTGCGGGACATAGAGAGGGTTAGAGAGAGATTAGAATGGCGCCTAGGGTTTCTAGGTTCACCGTCGGTTTGATGGCACCCTTTATAGCTCCCGGTGAGGTCGATTTCGACGGTGAGCATCGGCGACGTGTGGCCAGGATGCGGAGGTGGTTTGGGTTAGGGTTTCGGCGCCCGAATCTTGATGATCCTACTGGCCGCGGATTTCACGATCATGTGTTCGGGTTCTGGTATGGTGCTCGCATCCGGCTGATGCTTATCGGCGACGAGGACGTGGAGGTGGCCGACGTTGCCGTGTCGAGCATGCCAGAGAGGAGGAAGACGATGGATGTCTGCGTGTTTTTGTGGATGAATAGGTACTTGGGCCGACTCTGGGCTGATTTGGCTGGGATGGTGATGGTGTTGGGCTGTGATGGTGGGTTGCTCTTGGGCTACGGCCAGGGCTGCCACGGCCAGGTGAGTTTTTTCTTCTCTCATTTCTTTTTCTGTTTTTATTTTCTGTTTTCTAATTTGAATTCTGTTTTGAATTCTCTTTTGCAGGTTTTTCTTATTTCAAGTAGATGGAAACTAATAAAAATGGTTAATAGTAATATGTTTTGGATTAGGTTTCTATATGTGTGCATTAACACATGACACATAGTTAACAGTATTGGGTTGAGGATAGAATATTTCATATATTTTGATTTTATAATCCATCTATAAAAGGTTCTAAATTATTTTCCAAAAGGGCCTTACTAATTATCTAGTGATGGTTATTGTTTCGTGTGGTATTTCTTTGTAAGAAATTATCTGCAAAGTAAAGCCAACTATTTGGTTTTTTATTTAGGATTATAGTTTTATGGGCATGATTTCATGTGCCCCAATATTTATAAATATTGGAGATTAAGGTTGGTTTGTTCCCATGGCTATTGGTATTACCTTCTTAAGTCTTGGATTTGAATGATTAGAGTAGATCTTACTCCACTCAGGAGAATTTTATTTGTTTGAGAAAATAGTTGGGTGTGCCTCAATATACATGGGTTGAAACTCAAATGTGGACTAGGTTTTATTTGTGATCACCCAAGTGATACATAAAATAGAATTAAGATATGGTTTTGGGTTTAACTTGTGATCATCAAGTAATTCACAAGTTAGTTGGAGATATGGTTATAAGTTCTATATGTGATTTAACACCATATTACTTTATCTATAGTTGCTCTTCCTCACCACACATAGGATGGTTCAATCCAAGATCCTTTGGATTGATATAAGGCTGGACTAGACAAAGGTTTGTTACTATTCAGTTGTCTCCCTAATTATCATATGGGAAATGGTTTAGGTTTTCTAATAGTTCCCCTATGATTTTATGTGTTGGATAATATCTACTTATACTATTAGGATTTAACTTATCCTCACATACCTCAAGAACATGATCATGGTTTAGGCATGATCAACTTGTCTTTATTATTTCTACCTCAAGTTTTTAGGGTTTATGATCATTACCCAACTTGTAATGATCAAAGGTTTGGCTTCCTTAAGTATCTCTTATGAACTAGTTTCTCACTTCCAAGATCAAGTGTTATCTTGAGTAGCAAGGGTATAGTACTTCTCTTATAATTCCTTAGGTGGACATGGTCATGGTTATCTCATTAGATTTATATCCCAGGAGAATGCATGAGGTAATTACTTATGATTCTTCTCAGGGAATGATGATTTAATCATCAGGATATATGGATAATTCTCTCCCTTCAATTCAAGTGTTGCCTCATCTATCTTGAGTATAACACCAAAGCTTGAGCTCTATTATAAAGGAATGGTTATTCTAGGGTTTATGGTGTACTCACAATATCTCAATAGGTATTAAGTCTAAATCTCCACTTGGCTATCTTGATTATCTCACCACTCCAAGATGAAATGGTTTACCTAATACTTTAGTTCAAAGTTTATCCTTGATTCTTAAATAGGTAAAGCTAGAATTAGTATGATTGGTCTCTCTCTTATTTGGGAAGGACTTTAATACTAACCTAAGGTTAGGCTTCCTAGAGGTTGATGTGATCATCAATGTCTATGTTAAATATAAATGATTTATCTCTCTAGAAATTGTCTTGGATAATATCCTAGGGTTTCTCTTAGAGATGATGATTTGAATACTTGGATGTATATCCAAGGTTTAGCTCAAGATTTGTTATTGCTTCTCTAATAATTATAATAGAACTCTCACCTCTCTAGGTTTGATGTGTAATAACTTGGAATGGAGAAGAATATCTATTTCTGGAGTGGATCTTCTTGTTATAACTCCAATGTTGAAGTGGAGTGAATACCCTGAGGTTTCATGGTAGGATTATGGATTAGTTTTAAGACAGGGAGAAGATAGTCAAGAATGGTTTTTCCATTTTATTGTTACTTGATTTCTAATTAAATGGATGTTCATATGTTATGGCAAGGATTACCATATTATAATCTTTTATAAGATCAAGCAATTGATCATTGAGTAAAATGTTGTTATGTTGATTATTAGTTCCATTTGATCTAACCCCTTAGATCAAATCATCTCTACCCAAAACTAAGTTTTCACAAAGTCACATTGAGGTTTATAGCGCTTGACTTGATGAGCTACTTCAATTTCACCAAGGTCAAGTGAAACTTCAGTTACTGTGACTGTTTTACTTTAAAGCGCGAAAATTCCCCAGATTTTCTATGCATGAATGCAATGCACACATCTGTTTCCTCTATTTTTGTAACCCCATTACCTGGGATATTACACGAACCTCCTGATTGGAACTTACCTTTTGAAATTATGTGTGATGCAAGTGATTTTGCTGTAGGCGCTGTTCTTGGACAGCGAGTAAATAAAAAATTGAATGTTATTCATTATGCTAGTAAAACCCTTGATGCTGCTCAAAGAAATTATGCTACTACTGAAAAAGAATTGTTAGCTATAGTCTTTGCTTATGATAAGTTTAGATCTTATATTGTTGATTCAAAAGTTACTATACATACTGATCATGCTGCAATCAGATACCTTATGCAAAGAAAGATGCTAAGCCAAGGCTTATTAGATGGGTACTTCTGTTGCAAGAATTTGATTTACATATTGTAGATAGGAAAGGTGCTGATAATCCTGTTGCTGATAATCTATCTAGATTGGAAAATATTTCTTATGATCCTGTTCCTGTTAATGATAGTTTTCCAAATGAACAATTGGCTGTAATGAAGGTGAGCTCGCGAGGTATGCTTGATTATGCTAACTTTATTGTTTCCAAGTACTTGCCTCCAACCTTTTCAGCTCAGCAAAGGAGGAAATTCTTTTATGACTTGAGGCATTATTTCTGGGATGACCCACACTTATATAAAGAAGGAGTGGATGGTATTCTGCGAAGATGTGTTCCCGAATATGAACAACGAGATATTGAGTAAATGTCATGGTAGTGCTTATGGAGGACATCACGCCGGAGATAGAACCGCGCAAAAGGTTCTACAATCAGGTTTTTATTGGCCAACTCTCTTCAAAGATGCAAGGAAGTTTATTTTATCTTGTGATGAATGTCAAAGGGTTGGTAATATCTCTAGACGCAATGAAATGCCTATGAATTATACTCTTGTTATTGAACCATTTGATTGTTGGGGATTTGATTTCATGGGACCTTTTCCCTCTTCGAAGGTAACACTCATATACTTGTTGCTGTTGATTATGTTACTAAATGGGTGGAAGCCATACCTACAAAAAGTGCTGATGGTGAGACCTCTTTAAGAATGCTTTTAGATATTATTTTTCCTAGATTTGGAGTTCCTAGATATATTATGACTGATGGAGGTTCTCATTTTATTTATGGTGGTTTTAGAAAAACTCTTGCTAAATATGGTATTAATCATAGAATTGCTTCCGCTTATCATCCTCAAACTAGTGGGCAAGTAGAACTATAAAATAGAGAAATTAAATCTATCTTGCAAAAGACTGTTAATAAAACTAGAAAGAATTGGGCTAGTAAATTGAAGGAAGCACTATGGGCTTATAGAACTGCTTATAAAAATCCCATGGGAATGTCAGCTTATAAAATGGTTTATGGAAAACCTTTTCATTTACCTTTAGAACTAGAGCACAAAGCTTATTGGGCTGTTAGAGAATTAAATAAAGATCCTAAACTAGCTGGTAATAAGAGGTTGCTGCAATTGAATTCTCTAGATGAATGGAGAAGTGAAGCTTATGAAAATGCTAAACTCTTTAAAGAGAAAGTTAAAAAATGGCATGATAGAAGGATTATCAAAAGAGAATTTAATATTGGGGATAAATTCCTATTGTATCGGTCTCGTCTCGGATTCTTTGCAGGGAAATTACTCTCGAAATGGGAAGGACCATATGTTGTTGAGGAGGTGTATCGTTCAGGAGCAATTAAAATTAGCTCTCTCCAAGGCAATGCCACGCAAGTGGTGAATGGACAAAGACTCAAGCATTATATCTCGGGTGATTCTTACAATGTAGATGTTGATGTTATTCGAGTGGAAACACCGGAGGCCTTCATCAAAGGTCAAATTGACAGTCCGCTAGAACTCGACTTTGAATAGGTAACGTATCTGGTAATAAAAGTTCGCAATTTACTTTCCGAACAATGTTTTTGGTATTTTTGGAAAATATGAAAAATTACGAGATCGAAACGGAGTGGAGGAGACGAACGAGGGCGTGCCCTCATAGGCCGGCGCGGGCCCCAGCCAGGCCGTGCCGCCCTATGAGCTGGCTGCCTCGTCGCCTCTTTCCGACTCTGGTTCGACCTGGTACTTTCCTTATGACATACAAATTCCTGCTATATAATCCCCCGGACCCCTGGAGGTCCGTATATCGTTTTCTCGACGTGTTTTGTTTCGAGCTGTTTCTGCCAGGATTTGTTTTCAATCTAAGAGCACCATGGCCTCCAACAACAAGGGCAAGGGGCTTTCGGAGGAAGAAGTGAAAAGGGTGTCATCAAAACAAGAGCAACAAGCCGTTGGGAGTAAGCAAATCTTGGTGGGATCTGTTGACACTCGACGTTCTTTTTCTCATAACTTGCAGGGACCCTTACCACCTGCTCTTAGCCTCGACTCTTTCCCGTGTTGGAAGAAGCTCTACGGACTACCGATGAGTTTTGTGATCAATACCGGGCTCTAAGAAGAGAAGTGGAGATACTCCAGGAGGAGAATTACCGTCTCCGTAGAATGCTGGAATATTACTCGATTCCCATCACGAGGTCGCCACCGCCAACTTCAGATAACAATGAATCTCTTCGAGTCTTAGTGCAGAATTGCCAAACTGAGAAACTGAAGCTGAAGGAGATCTGTAAGAAGCGCGGGAGGAATTCATCACCACCATCGCCGAAGGAGTAATTCATCATCGGTATTCGCATCCCCTTGGTTTGTTCCAAGCTTGGGGGAGTGCCGCGGTATCACATCATCACTACCTTTTACTTTTTACTACCAAGTAGTGTCATATCATGAGTAGGGAAGTTATCATATAAGATGGGTTGCAGTGTGGAAGTATCTCTCCTTTAGTTGGTTGTCTATGTATCCCTTGGTGTGAGTTATCGTTATGGAATATTAATGAGAAGTCTTATCATTTACATATTGCACATCTTATTTTAGTTTGCAATCCTTATTATATGATTGATCTTGTTATTAGTATTGGTATCACTTTGGGAGCATTGAATAAATCTATTTGGTTTTGGCAAACTTAGCATTGGTCAATAGCAACAACACTTTGAGGTTTAAGTAGAAAAGAGAAATACATGTAGTTGTTTCATTATCTTTCTTTCTTGTTAGCTCATAGCTTATTATTCTGAAGTTAAAACTATTTGTGCTTGCAAGGAAGATGCATGATTGTTTCTATCACATGTATATTTGTTTGTTTCCCTCGACTCTTATGCTTGCTAATTAACCTTGCTAGCCAAAGACCGAGAGGAAATACTTCTCATGCATCCAAACCTTAACCCAAACCTATGTCATTTGTGTCCACCATAACTACCTACTACATGGTATTTCCGGCCATTCCAAGTAAATACTTCGTGTGCTACCTTTAAATAATTCAAAATTTACTATCTCTTATTTGTGTCAATGTTTTATAGCTCATGAGGAAGTATGTGGTGTTTTATCTTTCAATCTTGTTGGGCAACTTTCACCAATGGACTAGTGGCTTCATCCACTTATCCAATAATTTAAAAAAGCTGGCAATGGGATTCCCAGTCCCAAATTAATTAACCTAAATAGACACTCCTCCATGGTATGTGATTGATGGATGGCACCGAAGGATTCGGTTAGCCATGGCTTGTGTAAGCAAAGGTTGGGGGGAGTGTCATCATAATAAAACTAAAATAAAAAGGCATTCCTTCATGGTATGAGATTGTTGGCAGGCACCCGAGGATTCGGTTAGCCATGGTTTGTGAAAGAAAGGTTGGAAGGAGTGCCACACAAAAATAAAATGGGAGCCGCTCTTTGAAGGTTTGTCCTGGCAAGGGGTTAGAGTACCCGCTACCATTCGTTGACAACAACAAACACCTCTCAAAATGTTACTTTCATTCTCCTTATATGATTTCAAAACTGAAAAAGCTCTAGCACATGATTTAATCCCTGCTTCCCTCCGCGAAGGGCCTGTCTTTTACTTTATGATGAGTCAGTAAACCTATTTCCCTCCATCTTAAGCAAGCATTTGAGTTGTTGTGATCAAACCATTATATTGTGATTTACCTCATCATGTCTTTTACTCTTCCTTGTTTAGTACAAGTTTTATCTGAATGAATATAGCTTTGAAAGTTATCAATGATCATGAGGAGATTATTAAGATTGAGTATGCAAGTTGTGCCATATAAACTTTAACATAAGAGCGCTGCTCGATAGATAAGTATAACCTGTTAACTGTTCTTTGACCAAGAACGAAGTTTGCCATAACCAACTATGATTTCTTATGCACCTTTATTTGTGATTACCTTATACTTGTTTCAAGTTGAATTATATGAGGAAGTTGTTTACTAGAATGTCTTGTGTGAATGAATATGATGCTTCTTGTCCGTATTTTATTTATCGACTCTTCACTCCATAAACATGTGGTCATGTTTACCGAGTTCAGTTTCGCTTGGGGACAAGCGAAGTCTAAGCTTGGGGAGAGTTGATATGTCCAATTTGCATCACTATTTTATATCATAATTTGCTGTTATTCATTGATATATTTCATATTTGGGGATAATACTTATGTCATTTCATCTATTTTGCATGATTCATCATTATTGGAGGATCGCACCGGAGTCAGGATTCTGCTGGAAAAAGCGCCGTCGAATGCAATATTTCGGAAGATCAACGTTGACGGAAATTATATGGAAAATCCTATTTTTCCGAAGACGAAGGGAGCCAGAAGGGGGAGCCGAGGGGACCCGAGGTGGGCCCACCTCATAGGCTGGCGTGGCCCAAGGCCTGGCCGCGCCGCCCTGTGAGGAGGGGCCCCACAGCCCCCTCTCGCCTCCTTTTCTTCGCGAATGTCTTCGTCCGAAACCTAAGCTTCAGGGGATAGGTCGCGAAGAGTCACAGCCGCCTCGCGAGGCGGAGAACACCAGACAGAAGAGCTCTCCGGCGGCTGAGATCCGCCGGGGAAATTCCCTCCCGAGGGGGAATCGACCATCGTCACCGTCATCGAGCTGGACATCATCTCCATCACCATCACCATCATCTCCATCATCATCACCGCCGTCTCCACCGCTGCACATCGTCACCGCTGTAACAATTTGGGTTTGATCTTGATTGTTTGATAGGGGAAACTCTCCCGGTGTTGATTTCTACTTGTTATTGATGCTATTGAGTGAAACCGTTGAACCAAGGTTTATGTTCAGATTGTTATTCATCATCATATCACCTCTGATCATGCTCCATATGATGTCTCGTGAGTAGTTCGTTTAGTTCTTGAGGACATTGGTGAAGTCTAAATGTTAGTAGTGAAGTATGGTTGAGTAATATTCAATGTTATGATATTTAAGTTGTGGTGTTATTCTTCTAGTGGTGTCGTGTGAACGTCGACTACACGATACTTCACCTTTATGGGCCTAGGGGAATGCATCTTGTACTCGTTTGCCAATTGCGGGGTTGCCGGGTGACAGAAACCTAAACCCCATTGGTATATCGATGCAGAGGGATAGCAGGATCTCAGAGTTTAAGGATGTGGTTAGATTTATCGTAATTACTTTCTTGTAGTTGCGGATGCTTGCAAGGGTATAATCACAAGTATGTATTAGTCCTAGGAAGGGCGGTACATTAGCATAGGTTCACCCACACAACACTTATCAAAACAATGAAGATTAATTAGCCGTATGTAGCGAAAGCACTAGACTAAAATCCCGTGTGTCCACGAGAACGTTTGGTCATTATAAGTAAACAAACGGCTTGTCCTTTGTGCTAAAAAGGTTTGGGCCACTCGCTGCAATTGTTACTCTCGCACTTTACTTACTCGTACTTTATTCATCTGCTACATCAAAACCCCATGAATACTTGTGTGAGTATTTACGGTGAATCCTTCATCGAAACGCTTGTCAACACCTTCGCTCCTCGTTGGGATCGACATTCTTACTTATCGAAGATACTACGATACACCCCCTATACTTGTGGGTCATCAGGCTCTGACTTCCGACTTCCGCGACACTCTTGAACCGTGGCTCTTGCTGGCCGCGGAGACCGACCTCCGTATCCTTGCCAATGAGCTTAGCTCTGTGGTTCTGCGTTGTGATTCCTCGGATAGCCGTTGTGACTGCCTCACTAATAAACAACTCTCGAACAAAAGTGTCTATACCAATTCTGTTAGGTACCTGCAGATTGTCGAGGTTGCAGAAAAGGTCTGGAGGGGTGGTGCCCCACTAAAGTGCAAATTTTTTGTCTGGCTTGCCCTGAAGAAGCGTCTCCCGACCAACGAACGCCGGTTCCGCCATTGTCTCAGTACCTCTGTTGCCTGCCTCTCCTGCTCCCAAGATGAAGATACCGACCACATGCTGCTGCTCTGCCCCCGTGCCTGGGAAGTCTGGACCTTCTTCTTTCCAGACTTCAGCACTGGAGGGCCCTCCAATCTCGCCGACCTCTGGACCATGCGGTGCAGGACTTCGAAGAGACAACAATCGTCACCGCCATCACCTGGATATCTGGAAGAGAAGAAACGCCAAGACTTTCAACGGCGTTTTGAAGAAACCACTCGTCTCCCATAGGTGCATCGAGGACATTAGGCTGGGCGCTTGTTGTACCACCCTTCTCGCTCCCTCCTCTCTTAATAATTGGTGTAACGGGTTCGACCCGCCTTGAACCCCCCCTCTACCCACGTCCCTCTCTCTCCTTTGTAAAGATCATGATACGTTGTTCTTATTAATGTTCAGGCTGGCGTAAGCCCGCCGTAGCCCCGGTAAAAAAATACAAATTATGTGTTTGGTCTCCAAGCAGACTCAGACGAAGGCATAAAGCATACGGAAGTTATTTCCAAGCCGTTAGAAAAAGTTCACAAACCGTCCGTTTAAAAGTAAGGGTCAGCGTAGGCCTTCATCATATACGACTATGACTAACCTTATCGTGTGTGAAAATTTTGCGATGAGTTTTTAATCTTGCCCGTGTCTTCTTCTCTGCGGCACTTAAACGGTACAATATGTTTCGGTCGAGACTTGACCTCTATGCCTTCCTCTGGCGCGCCACGCGGCATCGACGAGTCGGCTTCCTAGGCCAACAAGCCGCCGCTTGTCATTGGCACACGCAGTTAGCACCACACCAACAAGACCACTTGCCTCTCGTGCGTCGCGCACTACCCACAGGCCCATCATCGTCGTTTAGAGCCAGGCCCCTCTGGTGGCAGGACAGGCCACTCAGGTGGCGGAGGAGGCACCTCACATGGCGGAGCAGGCGCCTCCGGTGGCCAGAGCAGCCTGTCCAACTGACTAACAACCAAGATAACGAAGAAGGAGAAATGAATTCAGAGTACATGGAAGAGCGCAGAGTAGAGCGGCAATGTTGTGGCTGCCTAATACGTGCGCAACAAAATATCGCAAACGGATTGTTCAAAGAGAATCGTATGCGGATGCAATGCAAACCTATTTGCAAATATTTTGGTCGTGAAATGTTCCCGCAAGTTCACCGATTTCGTTCAAAATCCGAAATCAACATATTCACGTCGGTTACCTCCTCACCTATTTATGTGGGCATTACCCTTCGGGTACTCGACATTGCCCTACCTTGTCTGGCCCAATAGGGTCCCATTTAGAGCATCGTATCCCAAAGAGTTCCAAGACGTCGATGGCATGGTGATCGGATGGAAAGTGGAGAATTCTTGAAGCACAAGACAAGGAGACGTTCAAATATGGAAGGAGTAGATAGATTACCTTTGTACTTTAACCGAATCCGGGAAGGATTCTCAGGATCTAGCCTCCTATATAAATGATAGGAGAGGGATGCCAGATCTCTCTTAATCTTTATGAATATACACCAAACCCTAGCCACCTTGCCTCTCGGCGAGAATACCTCCACGCAGTCTGTCGGCTGCCCCATTGTTATCAATTCCAGCAATAATTGAGATCGGGCATATATGACGTACGGGTATTACCTCTACGAGGGTCCCGAACCTAGGTAAAACTTGCCTCTGCCTTGTCTAGTATCAGACATTTAGTGCTAACATGCAGGCTTCCACTAACCCTAAGCCCCTCATGGTGGGCATTGCCGAGGAGCCACCTCGTCAATTGGCGCCGTATGTGGGGGAACCTGCTTGTTCAAAGCGCAACCTCGGCTATTCCGATCGCGTCGGCTCCATCCGCGTTAGCTTCGTCTTCGTCGGCTCGATCTTTGTCAGCCCTGGAAGATTCGATCTGCTTCGGATCCTTCGAGTTCACGCCGCACCCCTTCTCGTCGTGCTCGACCTTTTTAGGTCTGTGTGGTGGGACGGATATGACGATTGGGAGCATCCACCTCAACATCAGCTATGGGGGCGTTCTTCGTCATCCTTACCCGATCCCCTTGGGTCATGCAGCTGATGCGGCTCCATCGGCCGCTGGGTCCGTTGCTTCATCGCCAAACACAGACGATCTATCGGGTGCAACCTCATCGACCACACCTGGGACACCGATCATGTTGCCCTCATCATCACCATCGCGCGGCAACGTCATCGACTGGGGCCACGTCTCCTTCCACGATGTCCATCGGGTCTGACGACTCAGGGTCTACGAATCTGACGTCGTATTACCGCCTCGGCTGCGACACCATGCACGAGTTGGGATCTAAAGCCCTCCCTTTCATGTGTGGAACCAAGTACTTCTCTGACGAGGAAAGAAATGGCAACACCGGCAGCATCACTCGTGTGCCATCTTCGCATCTAGCGCACTACCAGATCTCCGGCATCGACCCGATGACCGGAGCCAAAATCCCTCTAGGTCGCAACGCTGGGCACAACGCCGAAGCTAGTGGTAGCAACGCTGGCACCATTGTAACAGTCACTCAGGAGGAGTAGAACGCAGTGCAGGACATTGTGGTCAATAACACTTGCCTCCGTCTTGGCGTATCGCAAGGAAACCTCAACGCCTACCACTCCATCCTCGAGAGGAATCGTGTTCGGTTGGCTAAGGAGCAAGCAGAACTTGACCGGTGTTGGCGGGCGGCCGACCTTTCGAGCGAGCGTCGGGCAGACCTTTCCTCTCTTGGAAGCATCGACTCCAAAAGTATCGAACGCGCATCCCGCGTGTCTCAGAGAGGGATGCAACCGATATCACATCGAACCTCTCCAAACTCCTTCATGACGATGGATACCGCGGGCATCATCAGGTCCAAAATAGCGGAAGGAGCAGCCGCGCACCTCGCGGCATATCTGGTTAACAATCCTCTATCACCCAAGGATCCAAGGGTACCGCTTCATCGGGTCGCCCTGGAAAGCATCAGGATCCTGGGCGAGTCTATCACACCTAGGGAAGATAAATCGCCTGCTCGGCATTCTCCTGCGCGAGCCAACAAATCGTCGCGCTGGCAGTGGTTCCCACCGGTGATCTTCACGTTCACCCGACTGATGTCCACGTCATGATAGCGGTTCCCGACTACGGTTACCCGTCAAGGACACCGGAGACGACATCACGCAGAACAGGGTGGACAAGGCCCGCCGCCGACGCGCCAAACGCGTCGGCTTCGAAGATGATGAATTCGGAGAATCTCCGGAATATGACGGCGAGCTTCGTGGTGCCGAATGCCTAAGCTACAAGATTCGGGAGTCGATGCCACCACGGAGGTTCAAACCAGCACCATACGATGCAGACAAGTACGACGGCCAGCAGGAGCCGAGAGCATGGATAGAACATTACCTGCAAACTGTAATATTGCATAAGGGGAACTAGGTTGCAGCCATGTAGTGCCAGCAGCTGTACCTCAAGGACTCGGTACGAGCGTGGCTAAGAGGACTCCCACGCGGGTCCGTCAAGTCCTAGGACGGCCTCGTCGATGCCTTCGTCAAGAACTTCTAGGCCATGTATAATAGACCCGTGGGAATCGAAGAATTGCGCCAGTGCAGCCAGAAGAAAAAGGAATCGATGGCTCATATATCGGGCAGCCGAAGATGTCTCCATCGATAGGGCAATCGACGCCTTCAGTGACGACATCCGACGGGATTCCTACGTCGAGGAGCTTGGTCGCCTGAAGCCGAAAACCATCAACACACTATTGGAAATCGCCAACAGTTGGCTTATGGCGAAGATCATGTGCGAAAGCCTCAACTGTGTAGTGACAACGACGAAGACGATCGGAGACACCCGAATGACTCGGGTAACTGACGAGATCGTGGCAACTAATGCCGCATGAAGAGGAGAGACCGCGGCTACGACGCAGCCGACGATACCAACATGGTCGTAGCTGGTTACACTGACCGACGTGACGACCGACACAGCGACCGACGTGATGACCGTCGGGATAATCAAAGAGACGATAATCACAGTGGATCTAGAGGTAGCCGCGGCAATTGGCAGCTGTGTCCCACTCGAGTGGCCTATTTGCCGGCTGCGGACCAGTTGAATGCTCCCTGTTACATGCACTCCTATATCGACTTGAAGGATGGCGTCAAGAAGTCGACTCACCTGCTCAAGGAATGTCGAAAGTTCCTCGACCTTCAAAAGTTCTACGAGGCGATGAAGCCATGCGCTAACGTGCAGGCGTCCCCGATGGCACTTGGTGCACCCGTAGCAAATCGTCCACCCGCGCCGCAGCTCCAGATCCAGCAAGTTCAACAACGCGCTCCACCCGAACCTTTCCCGTAGCCGCGGGTGCAGATGAACATGACCGACTGTTCCAAAAGGTAGCTAAAGAAATTCATGTGAGAGGTGAACCTTTATGAAGTCACAATGGCAAACATCCCAGAGTACATTGACTGGTCCGAGCAGAGCATACCAATAGAGGTGATCATCCGCCGGCAATTCCTCAACCAGGCCATGCCGCGTTGGTGGTTGAAGCGCATATTGGCGAGTTCAACTGAGCAAGGTCTTCATGGATGGTGGGAGCGACCTCAACCTCCTATTCTCAAGAACGTTGAAGGTGATGGGCATCATGCCCGAAATGCTAAAGAAATCCGATACGGCCTTCCACGGCATTATCCCGACCATGCCCGCATACCCTCTCGGCAAGATCTCCCTAGACGTTGTCTTTGGCAAACCCGATAATTTCAGGAAGGAAAGGCTCGAGTTCGAGGTGGTGAATTGGGAGTCGCGGTACCAAGCCATCCTCAGGAGGCCAGCATATGCAAAATTTATGGTCGTACCTCACTACGCGTACCTGAAGCTCAAGATACCGGGAAATAACGGCACATCGTTAACCGTCCACGGAAGCTTCTTGCGATCTGACAACTGCGACAAGGACTTCCCAAAGATCGCCTACAAATTCAAGGTCAAGCAGGAGCTCAACGCGCTGCAAGTGGAGGTCGACCACACGCTACCCCCAGCCGACAATCGGGCGACCAAATCCGACGAATGTGATGTCAACACAAACTCAAAGAAATTTCAAGTGCATCACATCGACCCAAAGAAAATGGTCAACACGTCACTGACCTCGCCCTCGCGTAGGAAAGCGTGCTCATCGAGTTCCTCCGTGAGCGCTGGAAAATATTTGCATGGGAACCATCCAACATGCCAGGTATTCCCAGGGAACTCGTTGAGCACACCCCACTACTAGGAAAAGGCCTATATATGGAAATAGCACTACCACCGCACCAGCAAATACATGCGCCGTTGGCAAATAGTGCCGGTCCACCGATGTGTCGTCGCGCCGGCGATGAAGTCCTACTGCCGGCGCACCAACTAGAAAGATGCGCTTGCGATAAATCCTGGCCGTGGCTCGACCGATCCGGGCCAGGCCCAAATACGGCCAGCGCACCAGGCGGGGGCAAGCCGTGGTGGTCGTTGATTGGCGCAGTCCTGGCCTGGTCGCGGCAGCCTGGCCATAACAAATACTGACGGGTAGCCAAAATACTGCCGGCGCACCCACACCTTATTGCGCCGGCAGTAACCTGGGCAGTTATTTCTGCCAACAACCACTCACCTCACTACCACTCCTCCACTCCTCCCACACAACCCGACCCTTCTCCCAACCCAGCTAGTTTTTGCCCCCTTCTACCCCAAATTTAGCCAATTTGATAAAAGAAATTAATATTTTTTTAGCAAATCTTCCCTTCCTAAATGCATCTCCACATCCCTATGTAGATCTAGATCTCTCTATCCAGCATTGACCGCTCAATCTAGATCTAGATCTAGAAAATCGGAATCCATACATTATGGTTTGCGTGACGTCTCGATCTCGTCTACTAATATATCAACCAAATAGGTGATTAATGAACAAATTGAGGAATGAAATCATTGTATATTGGAAATTTGAAGCAAAGCTTGCGTGTGTGCCATATATGTTGTGTTTGTGCTTGTGATCGAGCGATTTGATGAGATGAAAATGAGTTGCCAATGTTGCGCCGAAATGTTGATTTGTTAAGTTTCCGTTTCGGCACATTTCTGGCTCCTAGGTCCTACTGTGTAGGAAGGTCATGCCGAAATTTTCCGGGAAAACTACCGACGGATGCATGGTTCTAATCAATTATATATCTTGTCGTGCAGGCGATAATGGTCATCAAGATGAGGGAATGCGTCGTGATGAGATATCTCAAACACGCGATCGCCGACATGTACGAAAATAACCTCACAGAGGTATTGTATCCGTGTCGAAAATGCAAACTAGGGAAATGGTTTGACCCCTATTCAGGCAAAGTGTAGGGACACCTGCTCAGTAATGGTTTCATGCATGGAGACACTCAATGGATGAGTGATGATGGCGTGGAGGTCAATGGGGAGACGACAACAGGTGGTAATGGCCGGCAAGAAGGAGGGCATCACGATGTTGATTATGATGAAGAGTTTGTTGCACAGGACGATGCAGATCAGTATCATGATGAATAAAATGTTGAAGACGCGGACAATAACATTGACGATGACGAAGAGGTGCCGCTAGCTTCAGTCGTGCGGGACCCGCATCTTCAAGATCTGCTTCTCGAAAAGACAAAAGGCGCCAGGAGGAAATCAAAGCGTGAGCAACTAGAGACAGACTCGAATACTCCGTTGTAAGACTCAGGTCGCAGGTTGGAGGAGTCCCGCTTGAGAGTAACATTCGATGTGCTGCAGATGAAGGCGAAACACGGATGGACGGACACAAGCGTTGACGACATTCTGGAATACTTGAAAAATCTCCTTCCTGCTGGGAACACGTGTCCTGGTAGTCTAGCCTAGGCCAAGAGAATCACGTGCCCTCTCGATTTACCCCATGAAAAATATCACGCCTGCATCAACGACTGTATCATTTATCGCAAGGAGCACGTGGACAAGACCAAATGTCCATTGTGTGACGATGATCGATACAAGAAAGGGAAGAAGAAAGCTCCTCAGAAATTTGTGTGGTACTTCCCGCTCGCCCCATGGCTGCAACAGTTTTTCGCGGACCGCAAGGAAGCAAAGCTCATGCGCTGGCACGCTGAAAGAAAGGAGGCAGTGCTGAATGATGTAGAGCGGATTGAACACCCAGTGCCGACACACCCTTCGGATGCAAGCCAGTGGAAAGCATTAGACATTGAATTCGAAAGTTTCGGGGCAGATCCCAGAAACATCAGGTTGGGTGCGAGCACGGACGGATTTAATCTGTTCGGAAACCAGAGCACACATAGCACATGGCCCATGTTTGTATGGATCTACAACCTCCCCGTGGCCATGCATGAAGAGGAAGTACATACAGATGAGTATGCTAATTCAAGGGCCAACGCAGCCAAGAAACGATATCAACATGTATCTCGAACTATTAAAGGATGAGCTTAAAACGTTGTGGGCGGAGGAAGGGGTAGATACATGGGACGCCGTTGTGGAAGAATATTTTCCTTTGAGAGCCGCGTTGATCACGACGGTGCAGAACTACCTCAGATACGGTTATATTGCATGTCAGGTGTGCCATGGACATAAGACATGTGTCAGGTGCATGTAAGAGATGGTGTTTTTGCAGTTTGGTAAGGATCCCGGCTCTTCGAAAACCGTTTACACGGAGCATCGAAGGTGGCTACACAAGACTGGCCCGTTTAGAAAGCGTGGAGATCTGTTTGATGGTACAGATGAGCCCCGAGGACATCCACGTAAGAAGAGCGGCGAAGAGATCGATACATTACTAAAAGTTTGGAAGGAGAGAAGAATCACTTACCTTCCCGAAAAGCTAATTTTATTTTAAATATTTTAGCGACTGTTTTAGCTCACAATTTATCAACACTCTTCCTCGTTATTTGTCAACAGTAAATGTGAACAATATTTTGACGAATTTTTTAGGTCACAGTTTATCAACGTTATTTATCGACGGTAGATGTGAAAAATTATCAACCCGGAAAGCTAATTTATTTTGAATACTTTGGCACTTTTTTTGCTCACAATTTAAAAACATCCGACTCTCTATTTATCAATGGTAAAAGTGGAGCTTACATTCCCGAAAAGTTAATTTTATTTTAATATTTTTGCGACTGTTTTAGCTCACAATTTATCAACACTTTTCCTCGTTATTTGTCAATAGTAAATGTGAACAATTACCTACCCAAAAAGTTAATTTTATTTTCAATATTTTGACAACTTTTTTAGTTCACAATTTATCAACCTTGTGCCGTGTTATTTATCGATGGTAAATGTGAAAAATTATCGACCCGAAAAGCTAACTTATTTTGAATATTTTTGCACTTCTTTAGCTCACAATTTATCAACCCTCCGCCTCGGTATTTATCTACGGTAAATGTGAACAATTACCTACCCGAAAAAATAATTTTATTTTGAATATTTTTAAAAATTTTTTAGCTCACAATTTATCAACCATGTCCCTCGTTATTTATCAACAGTAATTGCGAACAATTACCTACCCAAAAAAATAATTTTATTTTAAATATTTTGACAATTTTTTTAGCTCACAATTTATCAACCATGTACCACGTTATTTATCAACGGTAAATGCAAAAGTTGTCACCCAAAAGAAAATTTATTTAGAATATTTTGGGGAATTTTTAGCTCACAATTTATCAACCCTCCACGAGTTATTTATCAACGGTAAATGTGAAAACTTACCATGTCGAAAATTTTGATTTCACTTAGAATATTTTGGTGATATTTTTACCTCACAAAATTATCAATCATCTGTCCGTTATTTATCAATGGTAAAATATATAAAAAAATTACCGACCCAAAAATCTAATTCAATTAAAAGTGATATTAATTTATGTTGCAAGTGTATTATTTGAGTTGTAAGTGGTAGTTCATTTGATTTGCAAGTGTTTTTTCCACCCGTTATTTTTCCCTCTTAAAAACCACTACCCGAAAAAGAGAATTAAAAAATTAATTCAAATAACATGATTTTTATACAAAAGTAACAACAAAAAAACTAAAAAGATAAAAAAATTAAACAGAATTGGAAAAAGGAATTACAGTACTACGTTACTGTACTGGCTAGTGCTACAGTAGCACTTTACAGTACTGGTACAACAGTACCAGCACTTCGTGGGCCCCAAGGCCTAACCCTAATAACCCAGCCAGATGGACAAGCAAAACATCAGCGATCAATCAGTTTGCCTCATCCAGGTGTTAAACGCTCCCGTTCCTCTTTTCCCCTAACATTGTATTTGCTCATTAGCTATTTCCTCTCTTCTTAATTTCACTGTCATCGGCACCTAAACCCCCTATTTTTACAGCTCACAAAAAACTTCATACCACTGCGATGGCATCGGTCCTGAATGTGGCCAACTCCTCCCCCAAGATCATTGTGTCGCTCCTCTTCTTCCTAGCCTGGCCCTCCCGGTGGAGCACCGCCGTCGACGAGACCACCACCTTCCTCCTTGTTGTCCTTTTGATGTCCTACGTTGCCGGCGTCATCATCTTGCACTTTGCGAATGCCGTCCTTGCCCACGTCCACCTCGTCGTCGTGGCGCCGGCTCTGTCCTCGGCCACGGCCATGTCTCTCGCGGATCTAGGCTGGTTCATCATCCTCGTCTTCACACTCGTGTCCACGTGGCTACTCGTCATCGCCCGTGTGGTTGGCCTTCTTCGTCATTCTCATCGCTGGAAAAAAAATAGCGACTGATGCGAGTACTATACCGTAATAAACAAATAAATTTGGGTAGAAGTAGTTTGTTAGGCAAAATACCATGTGGCGCAATGGATGGATGTCTCTAAATCCTGGGCTCCAGCCGGCGTCTCCCCTGCGTGTGGACTGCGACTGCACATGGCCTTGTAACGATATTCTGTTGGAACTAATCTTGTTATTACGCTGAGTTTAGACCTTTAGATCTTGTTTGTTTGTTGAGTTTAGAACAAGAGAAAAGAAAGCACAAGTGCGGTGCCAGAAAAAGCCTCTGTGTGCTCTTCTAATGTGATTGTTGTGATTGTTCTTCTTCTTGGCTAGTGTACTGTGTTTGAGAAACATCGTGGTTGAGAGAGTGTTGAGAGGTAGGAGAAGAAGAGGGGCTGCAAGGTGCAGCTCTTTCAATTGGTATCAGAGCCTCGTGCGATTGAGGTCGGAGTTTCATCGCTGTCAAGTTGCGCCACGACGATGGAGGGAGTTGTGTTGCCCGGTAAGTTGCGCCACCGGCAGCAAGGAGGTGATGACCAAGGTGCGGAGGCCATTGCCATGAAGAGTTCATCGTCCATGTCCGAGTCATCGAGAAGGTGCATCATCGGCGGCAACATGGAGGCGAGTCACCGGCGAGTTGCGTTACCGGTGGACAACATGGAGGCGAGTCACCTCGATCGCACGAGGCTCTGATACCAAATGACAGAATTTTCCCAAGGATCAACACACACATATACACATTGGAGAACAACACACAGAGACTTTTCGCAGCATTCGTGCCTCTTTTCTCTTGTTCTAAACTCAACAAACAAACAAGATCTAAAGGTCTAAACTCAGCGTAATAACAAGATTAGTTCAACATATTCCGCCACTTTCCTTCAGTAGTTCAGCTCCAGCGAGGGACCGGAGTTAGGTGGCACACGCTCGCTGCCCATGTCGCCACCTGTCGCAACGGGTGACTGCCTCGATGTTCTCCACCGGTGCCGCAACTCGCCGGTGACTCGCCTCCATGTTGCCGCCGATGATGCACCTTCTCGGCGACTCGGACATGGACGATGAACTCTTCATGGCAATGGCCTCCGCACCTTGGTCATCACCTCCTTGCTGCCGGTGGCGCAACTTACCGGGCAGCACGCCTTTCTCCATCGCTCTGGACGCAGCTTGACGATGATGGAGACTCGGACCTCGATCGCACGAGGCTCTGATACCAAATGACAGAATTTGCCCAAGGATCAACACACACATATACACATTGGAGAAGAACACACAGAGACTTTTCGCACCGCACCTTCGTGCCTCTTTTCTCTTGTTCTAAACTCAACAAACAAACAAGATCTAAAGGTCTAAACTCAGCGTAATAACAAGATTAGTTCAACATATTCCGCCACTTTCCTTCAGTAGTTCAGCTCCAGCGAGGGACCGGAGTTCTCGGAGTGGCAGATGTGCCATGTGGACCACTTCGCCTCATTGGCGGCATCCATGGCCGATGAGTTCTCGGACAGGCCATTTTTCCAGTTATGAGTAACGAGGCCGACGACGGCAGGCTAGATGTCGTCGCCCATTGCTAGAACTACATTTTGAAACATGGGAGCATATGCTCCCTATATTTTGAAATGCATTTTGCACACATTTTGAATTTCAAAAAAATTGGTACAAAAAGTTTGCACGTACATCTTCACGTGCTACGCGATCACAAAGTCGTTTCATAAAAAATCGACTTGTCATTTGACATTTGTAAAAAAGACAAAACTCAATGCTAAAAATAATGCTTTTTGTAAGATAAGTTTTCTCTTTTTTTGCATAGACCATAAAAAATATTGGTTTTTCGTGAAACTTGACGAATGCACATATATTATGGAGATGTACATGTAAAAAATTTTGTTAAATTTTTTTGACACTTCGTAATATGATTTTTCTGTAGAGGGAGCATACGCACCCGGGAGCCGAATTGAATTTCCGACAGTGTAATCACTTCTTAGTAAAGCAATGTAATCTTCTCCTGGTTAAGCAATTTGAGAGAACACTGCAGTATTGGTGTATTCTACTATTCTCTCACTCTTTGACTTCAAGCGTTTAAAAAAACTGGTGAAGTCATCTTCTCACACTGCAGTAAATTAAGATGAGTGCACGAACACAAACAAACATCAACCATAGCGGCAGAGCCTGCAGTTTGGAATAAACCATTCTGGTGAAGTCATCTTCTCTCTCCTAGCTACAACCTGGATCGCGGCGGTACTACCCCTGCATGAACTTGAAAATCTCCCGCCGCGTGAATTCCGGTTACGCGCGTTGCCGCCTGTGGAGGGCGAGCAGCCGGCACGGAACATGACGGAGCAATCTGGCTCCGTTTGGTAGGCTGGACCAATTTTCTGCATGACTGCCCGTCAGTGAGATGAGAGTGCTTGCGCGTTGCAAAAGGGTCATGATCAGAAAACGCGGTTCGTTTGGCAGCATAGGTGGAAGCTTTTGACCCAGCAGAAACGTATGACTCAATCTGTTTGGTTTTATACGAGTCCAGCTTTAGCTTCACCACTTGTCCACATGGTGACCTTACCTCTCACTTCCTCACCTATCACAAAATATCACGCAGTTGTCATGAAGCCTCGCACGACACCGGTGCGCGACCACCATGTCACTCTCGCCGGCGGCAGCCAAGGCGGGTTTACGCTACCTACGCGCAAGACTGGACCAAAGCTTTCGATGTAGCTCAACAAGAACATTGTCACCACTGGATACACCTACACGGTTACCGCCAAGGATTACTGCCTATCACATACCATAACCATCACCACCATGACACCGCCGGGCACACCCGTCACAAGTATCACCACGTCGCCGAACATGAAGACGAACACCACCATGACACTGTCGTTCAGGCCCGTCAGATGCATTACCGTGTCATCGACGACATCATCGAACACCACCATGACAACGTCGGTCACGCTGGTGATGTCTACGCACGCTTCTATTCCTGTAGACAGTGTTGGGCCTCCAAGAGCAGAGGTTTGTAGAACAGCAGCAAGTTTCCTTAAGTGAATCACCCAATGTTTATCGAACTCAGGAGGTAGAGGTCAAAGATATCCCTCTCAAGCAACCCTGCAATTACGATACAAGAAGTCTCTTGTGTCCCCAACACACCTAATACACTTGTCAGATGTATAGGTGCACTAGTTCGGCGAAGAGATAGTAAAATGCAAGTGATATGGATGTATATGAGCGGTAATAACAATCTAAAATAAATATGGCAGCAAGTAAACATGCAGTAGAACTTGTTGGAAACGGTGTTTCAATGCTTAGAAACAAGGCCTAGGGATCATACTTTCACTAGTGGACACTCTCAACATTGATCACATAACTGAATAAATAAATGCTACTTTCTACACTCTCTTGTTGGATAACAAACACCATTCATTGTGTAGGGCTACAAAAGCACACCTCAAGCCGGAGGCTCCACAACATTCGGAGTTCATATTTAAGTAACCTCTAGAGTGCATAATAGACCGTTGTAATTTAGACCGAGTACTAACATAGCATGCACACTGTCACCATCAGCTATGAAAGGGGGAATAGATCGCATCAATACTATCATAGTAATAGTTAACTCCATAATCTACAAGAGATTACAATCATAACCTATGCCAAGTACTACATGATGCACACACTGTCAACATTACATCATGGAGGAGGAATAGACTACTTTAATAACATCACTAGAGTAGCACATAGGTGATAGTGATACAAAGCTCATGATCACATAAAGATCACATGGGAGAGAGATGAACCACATAGCTACCGGTAGAGCCCTCAGCTCGGGAGAACTACTCCCTCCTCATCATAGGAGACACCAGCGGCGATGAAGATGGCGGTGGTGTCGATGGAATGCCTTCACAGGGCAATTCCCCGTCCGGCGGCGTGCAGAACAGAGACTTCTGTCCCCGAATCTTGATTGCGGCGGCGGTGGCTCTGGAAGGTTTTCCGTGTCGTGGCTCTCTGGGGTTTTCGCGATGGAGGCTTTAAGTAGGCGGAAGGGCAGCCTCGGAGGGGTCCTGGGGGACCACACACCAGGGGGCGCCCCCCTGGCCGCGCCGCCATGTGGGGTGGGGCCCCTTGGCTCCCCTCTGGTCCCTCTTCGGTGCTCGGAACCTTCGTGAAATAGGACCTGGGCGTTGATTTCATCCATTTCGAGAATATTTCCTTCGTAGGATTTCTGAAACCAAAAACAGCAGAAAACAACAACTGGCTCTCCGGCATCTCGTTAATAGGTTAGTGCCGGAAAATGCATATAAATGATGTAAAGTGTGTATAAAACATGTGAGTATCATCACAAAAGTAGCATGGAACATAAGAAATTATAGATACGTTTGAGACGTATCAGCTGGTCACATGCATCACCACGTCACCGAACATGAAGACGAACACCACCATGACACCGCCGTTCACGCCCATCACAAGCATCACCATGTCGTTGACCACGAACCTGAATACCACCATAACACTGTCGATCACGCTGGTCATAAGCATCACCACGTCGCCGACCACGAAGACTAACATCATCATGCCACCACCACTATGGATTATCACCTCTCACTTGGCACCTATCATCACCACGTCACCGTCCATGAAGATGGCAAGCGAGAGTTGAGCAAGAGTACTCCAAACCATACTCACACATTCGTACACCTTACATTATACTTGTAAGTCATTTATCTATCAGTGTATGTACAACAAAACAAAAACTTGTCAACATGAAATTCATGCGGAATGATGAGGTGAACTACTCCTCAAAGGAAATCTCAAACGGTTGAGCGTGTGCGAGCAATTTGAGAAAATT
This sequence comes from Lolium multiflorum, assembly GCA_030979885.1. Taxonomy (NCBI): domain Eukaryota; kingdom Viridiplantae; phylum Streptophyta; class Magnoliopsida; order Poales; family Poaceae; genus Lolium; species Lolium multiflorum. The sequence goes on from CM061753.1 coordinate 5,665,246, forward strand.
CTCTTAAAACTGCATACATGAAATTGATGATTTATGAATGACGAAACTCGAAACCGATTGTGGGAATTGATTCATATCATCGACACGCATCATTTTCATGTACATCTTATGTTGATTCGGAGTATGGTTGTGTTGATTTGAAGAGATGGTATGTGGATTAGTTTAAGGAGAATGAGCTTAACTTGAGTCACGTACACTAGTAGAAAACAGGAGCTGTCTAGAGCATTAGTCCCGGTCGTGTTTTGATCCAGCTGGGACGATGGGGAGCATTGTTCCTGGTTCGACCCTGCTTGATACGTCAATTTGCATCACACTATTTTATATCATAATTTGTTGTTATTCATTGATATATTTCATATTGGGACACAATACTTATATTATTTCATCTATTTTGCATGTTTTCATCATTATTGGAGGATCAAGCAAAGACCGGATTCTGCTGGAAAAAGCACAGGTCGGAACGCAATATTTCGGAAGATCCAAGCTTGTGGAAGGAAATTATGCAAAGTCCTATTTTCCAGGATGGCCCGAAGGAAGCCGGAAAGGGGGGCTGAGAAGGCCAAGGTGGGAGCCGGACCACGGAGCCTGCGCGGCCCATGGCAGCGCGCCACTGTGTGGTGTGGGGCCCCCTGACCCTCCACTTGCTCCCTCCTCTGCCATTCTCCGTCTGGAAGACCTAAGCCACATAAATTGCTATAGAAGAGTTACAGCCGCCTCTGCCGGGCGGAGAACACCAGAGGAGAAAAGGGCTCTCCGAGCGGGCAGGAATCCGCCGGGAAATTCCCCCTCCCGGAGGAAGGGAGTCGATGTAGCCCGTCATCGCCAGACTGGACATCACATCCTCCATCACCATCATCATCATCTCCACCATCATCTGCCGTCTCCACCGCTGGACATCGTCACCACCTGTAACAATTTGGGTTGATCTTGATTGTTTGATAGGGAAACTCTCCCGGTGTCGATTTCTACTTGTTGTTGATGCTGTGAGTGAAACCATTAGACAAGGTTTATATTCAGGTCCAATGTTCAGCCCATCATATCACCTCCAGTCATGTTCCATGTGATGTCTCGTGAGTAGTTAGTTTTAGTTCTTGAGGACATGGGTGAAGTCTAACTGTTAGTAGTGAACTATGGTTGAGTAATATTCAATGGTATGATATTTAAGTTGTGGTGTTATTCTTCTAGTGGTGTCATGTGAGCGTTGACTACATGACACTTCACCTTTGTGGGCCTAGGGAATGCCTTCTTGTACTCGTTGCCAATTGCGGGGTTGGAGTGACCGAAACCTAAACCCCCGTTGGTATATCGATCCAGGAGGGATAGCAGGATCTCAGAGTTTAAGGCCGTGGTTAGATTTATTCAATTACTTTCTTGTAGTTGCGGATGCTTTTAAGGGGTATAATCACAGTATGTATTAGTCCTTGGAAGGGCGGTACATTAGCATAGGTTCACCCACACAACACTTATCATAACAATGAAGATTATTTAGCCGTATGTGGCGAAAGCACCCTAGACTAAAATCCCGTGTGCCAAGAACGTTTGGTCATTATCAGTAAACAGCCAGCTTGTCTTTAACGCTAAAAAGAAGTTGGGCCACTGCGCTGCAATTGTTACTCTACTTTTACTTATCGTGCTTTATTCATTGTTACATCTGAGCCCACAGATACTTTGCCCATGCGCGCAGGCATTTCTGAGAGATCCTTCATAAAACTGCTTATCATTAGCACCTGCTGCTCCTCATTGGATTGAGATTCTTACTTATCGAAAATACTACGATACACCCCCTATACTTGTGGGTCATCATCTATTTTCTGGCGCCGTTGCCGGGTAGAAAACGCTATTGGTAAGTGGAATTGGTAAGGAAAACCTTTACTGTTTGTGCTGATTTTATTTCTGCCTGCTGCTATAAGTCATTATGGAGAGATCTTCTCTTCAATTTCTATTTGGGAAATCTACTACTACTGCAACGGTAGTGGATGAGGCGCCAGGTGAGGAAGTGATACCATATAAAATACCTATGAAAATTATTGAACGTGTTATGGATAACCGCTATGAAGGGGATGGAACTGTCCATCCCGGTGATCATTTACTGTTTTTGCATGAATTATGCGGGTTATTCAAATGTGCAGGTATTGCCATGAATGAAGTTAGAAAGAAACTATTCTCTATATCGCTGTCGGTAAAGCGGCGCATTGGTATAAATTGGTGAAGAATGGTGATTCTCTTGATTGGGAGGACATTGTGCCTTTATTTTATTCTAAATTCTATCCTCCAAGTGAAATTCACAAAGATCGTAACCGCATATATAATTTCTGGCCTCATGATGGAGAGAGTATTGCCCAAGCTTGGGGGAATTGATCTTTAATGCTCAAATGCCCCATTCATGAGCTTCGGTAATGTTATTATTGATAATTTCTATGCAAGACTTTCTTTTCAAGACAAGACCTTGCTGGATACTTCTTGTTCTGGATCATTTACACGCAACAAAGAAGAGTTTAAAAGGGACCTTCTTGATCGGATCCAAGAAAACACTGAAGGTTGGGAGAACGACAAGGATAGAGAATCAGTTATAATTTATGATTATAAATGCATTGAAGCTTTTATGGATACTGATAAATTTCGTAATATGAGTGCTACATATGGTCTTGATTCTCAAGTTGTTGCAAATCTTTATAAAGCTTTTGCCTCTCATAATTGCCTAAGAAGAATTTTGATAACTATCATGAACCTTATAAAGATAAAATTGATTCATCTATTAATAAATGTTGTAGTTGAAACTGCTGATCATGTTATTCCTGAAGCTTATATTGAAAAAACTCCTTTCCCTGCTAAAATGAAGGAGTACTCTGTTATAAATAGTGCGGTTCATAAAAGTGAAAAGAAACCTATAGAACTGAAGAACAAATAAAAGTTGAACTGCTATTGCAATAGTTAAAGATCTTGTGGGAAATGTGGAGGATGGTCATATTATTTCTGTGAAGATGCTTCTAATATTGTTTCACATCCTAATAAACCCAAACAAGTTAGTGTTCCTATGCTATCTGTTAGAATTGGTGATCATTGCTATTATGGTTTATGTGATATTGGTGCAAGTGTTAGTGCTATTCCTTATGAGCTTTATACGGAGATTATGCACGAAATTGGTTCTTGTGAACTTGAAGATATTGATGTGGTTATTCAGCTGGCTAATAGAGAAACTATTTCTCCAATTGGTATTGTTCGAGATGTGGAAGTTCTATGTGGTAAGATTAAATATCCTGCTGATTTTTGGTACTTGGTTCTGCTGCTAGTGATTATTGTCCTATTATTTTTGGTAGACCTTTTCTAAATACTTGTGGAGCTATTATAGATTGCAAGAAAGAGAAAATTTTGACTAAATTTGCTGGTGAATCATATGAGTTTAACTTCTAAATTTACCAAAGCTCCTTATAAAGCTGATTTGCCTAATAATGATTTTAAAATGGAGCAGTGTGCATCTATTGTTCTTGTTCCTAATAATCCTTTGCAGCAACATTTGGAGGATAGCGAGAGTGAAGCTTTTAGGAAAGAAAGAGATGAGCTTGAGGAAATTTTTCTTCGCCAACCTATTCTTAAGCATGATTTACCGGTGGAAGATCTGGGTACAACACCGCCATCAAAGGAAGATCCTGTCTTTGATTTAAAACCATTGCCTGATAATCTTAAATATGCTCATATTGATGATAAGAAAATATATCCTGTTATTATTAGTTCTAGCTTACAGAGTTTGAAGAAGAAAGGCTATTGGAAATATTGAAGAAACACCGAGGCGCTATTGGCTACACTCTTGATGATTTGAAGGGGATTTCTCCTTCTATTTGCCAACATGCTATTAATATGGAAGATGATGCAAAGCCTGTTGTTGAACATCACGTCGTCTAATTCCGAAGATGAAGGAGGTGGTAAGGAATGAGGTATTAAAACTTCTTGAAGCTGGTATTATATATCCTATTGCTGATAGTAGATGGGTTAGTCCTGTGCATTGTGTTCCTAAGAAAGGAGGAATGACTGTTGTGGCTAATGATAATGATGAGCTCATCCCTCAAAGAGTAGTTGTAGGGTATAGAATGTGCATTGATTTTCGAAAAGTTAATAAAGTTACTAAGAAAGATCATTACCCTTTACCATTTATTGATCAAATGCTAGAAAGATTGTCTAAAAATACTCATTTTTGCTTTCTTGATGGTTATTCTGGGTTTTCACAAATTGCTGTTAAAACTAAAGATCAAGAGAAAACCACTTTTACTTGTCCCTATGGAACTTATGCTTATAGGCGTATTCCTTTTGTTTATGTAATGCTCTGCTACTTTTCAAAGATGCATGTCTGCTATTTTTCATGGCTTTTGTGAGAGTATTGTGGAAGTATTCATGGATGATTTTTCTGTCTATGGGAATTCTTTTGATAGTTGCTTGCGAAACCTTGATAAAGTTTTGCATAGATGTGAAGAAACTAACCTTGTTCTTAATTGGGAGAAATGCCACTTTATGGTTAATGAAGGAATTGTATTGGGACATAAAATTTCTGAGAGAGGTATTGAAGTTGATAGAGCTAAAGTTGAAGCAATTGAGAAGATGCCCTATCCGAGGGATGTTAAAGGTATTCGTAGTGTTCTTGGTCATGCGGGGTTTTATAGGAGATTTATTAAAGATTTCTCCAAGATTTCAAAGTCTTACTAATCTTCTTCAAAAAGATGTACCTTTTGTTTTTGATGATGATTGTAAGGAAGCTTTGAAACTCTAAAGAAAGCCTTAACTGCTCCTGTAGTTGAACCTCCTGATTGGAACTTACCATTTGAAATTATGTGTGATGCTAGTGATTTTGCTGTAGGCGCTGTTCTTGGACAGCGAGTAGATAAAAACTGAATGTTATTCATTATGCTAGTAAAACTCTTGATGCTGCTCAAAGAAATTATGCTACAACTGAAAGAATTTTTAGCTGTAGTCTTTGCTTGTGATAAATTTAGATCTTATATTGTTGATTCAAAAGTTACGATTCATACTGATCATGCTGCAATTAGATACCTTATGACAAAGAAAGATGCTAAGCCGAGGCTTATTAGATGGGTACTTCTTTTGCAAGAATTTGATTTACATATTGTAGATAGGAAAGGTGCTGATAATCCTGTTGCTGATAATTTGTCTAGATTGGAAAATATTGCTTATGATCCTGTTCCTGTTAATGATAGTTTTCCAAATGAACAATTGGCTGTAATAAAGGTGAGCTCGCGAGACAGTCCTTGGTATGCTGATTATGCTAACTTTATTGTTTCCAAGTACTTGCCTCCAACCTTTTCAGCTCAGCAAAGGAGGAAATTCTTTTATGACTTGAGGCATTATTTTTGGGATGACCCACACTTATATAAAGAAGGAGTGGATGGTATTCTGCGAAGGTGTGTTCCCGAATATGAACAACAAGAGATATTGAGTAAATGTCATGGTAGTGCTTATGGAGGACATCACGCCGGAGATAGAACCGCGCAAAAGGTTCTACAATCAGGTTTTTATTGGCCAACTCTCTTCAAGGATGCGAGAAAGTTTATTTTATCTTGTGATGAATGCCAAAGGGTTGGTAATATCTCCAGACGTAATGAAATGCCTATGAATTATACTCTTGTTATTGAACCATTTGATTGTTGGGGATTTGACTTCAGAAGGTAACACTCATATACTTGTTGCTGTTGATTATGTTACTAAATGGGTGGAAGCCATACCTACAAAAAGTGTTGATGGTGAGACCTCTTTAAGAATGCTTTTAGACATTATTTTTCCTAGATTTGGAGTGCCTAGATATATTATGACTGATGGAGGTTCTCATTTTATTCATGGAGGTTTTAGAAAAGCTCTTGCTAGGTATGGTATTAATCATAGAATTTCTTCCGCTTATCATCCTCAAACTAGTGGGCAAGTAGAATTATCAAATAGAGAGATTAAATCTATCTTGCAAAAGACTGTTAATAAAACTAGAAAGAATTGGGCTAGTAAATTGAAGGATGCACTATGGGCTTATAGAACTGCTTATAAAAATCCCATGGGAATGTCACCTTATAAAATGGTTTACGGAAAAGCTTGTCATTTACCTTTAGAACTAGAGCACAAAGCTTATTGGGCTGTTAGAGAATTAAATAAAGATCCTAAACTTGCCGGTAATAAGAGGTTGTTGCAATTGAGTTCTCTAGAATGGTGAAAGTGAAGCTTATGAAAATGCTAAAATCTTTAAAGAAAAAGTTAAAAAATGGCATGATAGAAGGATTATCAAAAGAGAATTTAATATTGGGGATAAAGTCCTATTGTATCGGTCTCGTCTCAGATTCTTTGCAGGGAAATTACTCTCGAAATGGGAAGGACCATATGTTGTCGAGGAGGTGTATCGTTCAGGAGCAATCAAAATTAGCTCTCTCCAAGGCAATGCCACGCAAGTGGTGAATGGACAAAGACTCAAGCATTATATCTCAGGTGATTCCTATAATGTTGATGTTGATATTATTCGAGTGGAAACACCGGAGGCTTTCATCAAAGGGCAAATTGACAGTCCGCTAGAACTCGACTTTGAATAGGTAACAGTACTGGTAATGAAAAGTACGCAATTTACTTTCCGAACAATATTTTTGCTGTTTTTGGAAAATATGAAAAATTACGAGATCGAAACGGAGTGGAAAAGACGCACGAGGGCGTGCCACCATAGGCCGGCGCGGCCTGACCTGGGCCCGCGCCGCCCTATGGTCTGGCCGCCTCGTCGCCCCTTTCCGACTCTGGTTCGATCCGGTACTTTCCTTTTGTCGTGAAAATTTTTGCTATATAATCCCCCGGACCCCTGGAGGTCCGTATATCGTTTTCTCGACGTGTTTTGTTTCGAGCTGTTTCTGCCAGGATCTGTTTTCAGTTTAGAAGCACCATGGTCTCCAAGAACAAGGGCAAGGAGCTTTCGGAGGAAGAAGTGAAGAGGGTGCCATCAAGACAAGAGCAGCAAGGGAGGGAGCAAGAAAATCTTGGTGGGATCTGTTGACACTCGACGTTCTTTTTCTCATAACTTGCAGGGACCCTTACCACCCGCTCTTAGCCTCGACTCCTTCCCTGTGTTGGAAGAAGCTCTATGGACTACCGATGAGTTTTGTGATCAATATCGGGCTCTGAGAAGAGAAGTGGAGATACTCCAGGAGGAGAATTGCCGTCTCCGTAGAATCACTGGAATACCACTCGATTCACATCACAAGGTCATCATCGCCAACTTCAGATAACAATGAATCTCTTCGAGTCTTAGTGCAGAATTGCCAAGCTGAGAAACTGAAGCTGAAGGAGATCTGTAAGAAGCGCGGGAGGAGTTCATCACCATCATCGCCAAATAATTCATCATCGGTGGCATCCCTTGGTTTGTTCCAAGCTTGGGGGAGTGCCGCGGTATCACATTATCACTACCTTTTACTTTTCTGTCAAGTAGTGTCATATCATGAGTAGGGAAGTTATCATATAAGATGGGTTGCAGTTTGGAAGTATCTCTCCTTTAGTTGGTTATCTATGTATCCCTTGGTGTGAGTTATCGTTATGGAATATTAATGAGAAGTCTTATCATTTACATATTGCACATCTTATTTTAGTTTGCAATCTCTATTATATGATTTACCTTGTTGTTAGTATTGGTATCACTTTGGGAGCATTGAATAAATCTATTTGGTTTTGGCAAACTTAGCATTGGTCAATAGCAACAACACTTTGAGGTTTAAGTAGAAAAGAGAAATACATGTAGTTGTTTCATTGTCTTTCTTTCTTGTTAGCTCATAGCTTATTATTCTAAAGTTAAAATTGTTTGTGCTTACAAGGAAGATGCATGATTGTTTCTATCACATGTATATTTGTTTGTTTCCCTCAACTCTTATGCTTGCTAATTAACCTTGCTAGCCAAAAACCTGTTGAGAGGGAATACTTCTCGTGCATCCAAACCTTAGCCCAAACCTATGTCATTTGTGTCCACCATACCTACCTACTACATGGTATTTTCTGCCATTCCAAGTAAATACTGTGTGCTACCTTTAAACAATTCAAAACTTATTATCTCTTATTTGTGTCAATGTTTTATAGCTCATGAGGAAGTATGTGGTGTTTTATCTTTCAATCTTGTTGGGCAACTTTCACCAATGGACTAGTGGCTTCATCGCTTATCCAATAATTTTGCAAAAAGAGCTGGCAATGGGATTCCCAGTCCCAAATTAATTAAACTAAATAGACACTCCTCCATGGTATGTGATTGATGGACCACCCGAAGGATTCGGTTAGCCATGGCTTGTGTAAGCAAAGGTTGGGGGAGTGTCATCATCATAATAAAACCAAAATAAAAAGGCACTCCTTCATGGTATGAGATTGTTGGCAGGCACCCGAGGATTCGGTTAGCCATGGTTTGTGAAAGAAAGGTTGAAGGAGTGCCACACAAAATAAAAATAAAATGGGAGCCGCTCTTTGAAGGTTGTCTGGCAAGGGGGTTAGAGTACCCACTACCAGTCGTTGAAAACAACAAACACCTCTCAAAATGTTACTTTTATTATCTCTATATGATTTCAAAACTGAAAAAGCTCTAGCACATGATTTAATCCCTGCTTCCCTCTGTGAAGGGCCTGTCTTTTACTTTATGTTGAGTCAGTAAACCTATTTTCCTCCATCTCAAGCAAGCATTTGAGTAGTTGTGATCAAACCATTATATTGTGATTTGCTTCATCATGTCTTTTATTCTTCTTTGTTTAGTACAAGTTTTATCTGAATGAATATCTTTGCAAGTTATCAATGATTATGAGGAGACTAATATGATTGAGTATGCAAGTTGTGCCATATAAACTTTAACATGAGAGCGCTGCTCAATAGATAAATATAACTTGTTAATTGTTCTCTGACCAAGAACAAAGTTTGCCATCACCAACTATGATTTCTTATGCACCTTTATTTGTGATTACCTTATACTGGTTTCAAGTTGAGTTATATGAGGAAGTTGTTTACTAGAATGCCTTGTGTGAATGAATATGATGCTTCTTGTCCGTATTTTATTTATCGACTCTTCACTCCATAAACATGTGGTCTGTTTACTGAGTTCAGTTTCGCTTGGGGACAAGCGAAGTCTAAGCTTGGGGGAGTTGATACGTCCAATTTGCATCACTATTTTATATCATAATTTGCTGTTATTCATTGATATATTTCATATAGGGACACAATACTTATGTGATTTCATCTATTTTGCATGTTTCATCATTATTGGAGGATCAAGCACCGGAGCCAGGATTCTGCTGGAAAAAGCACCAGTCAGCACAATATTTCGGAAGATCAACTGTGGAAGGAAATTATACCAAAAATCCTATTTTTCCAGATGACGAAGGAAGCCAGTGTTGACTGCCAAAACCCACCGGCGGACAGCGACGGTCAACACGGTAGAGCAGGGAAGAGCCTAGAGCTGCGGCTGGCTGAGACCCCTCCGAGCGACGGCCCGCAATGCTCTTCGGTCACACGTCCGATCGAAGTGCAAGGGCGTGCCACCTGACCTATACCTGGTCAGGAAGGTGATGGGGATGCCTGGCTTAGTTTCCTGCATGGCATACACGTAAACATTAAATACGAGCCTCGATCGGCTCTCAGGTTATCCTGTGAATCGGCTCAAAGAGCCGATCCACCCATTCGTACGGGGTGCACGAATATATGGTGATCCTGCTTGATCAAGATAAAGCTAATGAGATCTACGACGATTTAGGGTTTTCACCGCATAATCGGATCATCCTACTCCAGGTTGGGCCTCGCGACCACGCACGGTGATCGTAAGCCGATCCTAAACAAGGCCTAAAAACCAACATGAAGTTGATCCTGGAACATCCTGTTTAGGACTTGCGAACGACACCCTACGCCGCTGGATCCTCCCCTTTGTAAGGCCTAACTATTGCAGATATTAAACTAATCCTTGTAGAACAAGGAGCAATCGTAACGGATCAGATCTACTAAATAATGATCAGCGGGGTGCCGCCCCACACCTGAGATAGGGTGAGGGCAGATATGCAAGGGTTGCACTACGTAAGCATGTTATACGAAGAACTATGCTAACCCTAACACATCTATGACAACTACGTTGCTCGCCATCAAGACGCTTCAGTATGAGCAACGCATGAACAACGTGGAGCTTGTGCTGCCTAGATGCAAGATGCGATCTGGGCAGCATCACTACGATAGAAACCCTCGAGACAAGAGGTTGGCGATGCGCAGTTGGTTGTTTGGGTTGGTATTGAGTTGTTGTTTATTCCATAAACCCTAGATACATATTTATAGTCAGTGGACTTTCTAATTCAGACGTGCACCTAACCGTGCAGGGGCCATTCTAACTCAAGATACGATCTAATAAATTACGGACCATGTTGACCGTCAACCAACCTTTGCATATAAGGCCGATCTTCGTATTCTCTCCATATATAACCTTCAAGCTTATCTTGATCGTGGCCCACCTACTTGGTCAAATTCTGGTGATGACACATGCCCCCTAGTTTTGAAATGACATTTCCAAAATCATTATCTTCTTTAATCAAGGTCATGTCGTGGCGAAATGAGACCATTGCAACATTTCGTCATGATGCCTGTCTTTCTCAACTGTTCCGCGTGATTTGACCGTTGTCTTTGAGACCGCCTCCTCAGAAACTGCTGTGGCAAATTTTTCACCATAGCCCCCTTTTATTTAACCGCTCAAACAGTTCGCCACTTCATCATCTTGCTCTGTCCAGCCATCGGCACCAAAAACCCTCTCCTGCCCCCATGTCTTCCTCTTCTTCCTCTTCCTCGTCTTCGTCCTCCGGATCCTCCTCGGGACTTTCCCTCGAGTCCTCCTCCTCCCGCGAGACCAACGCCGGACATCCGCGCCCCGAGAAGCATGGGACACAGAAGACCACGTGCTCCTCCTGCTCGAGTCCGAAGACGACCAGTCCCTGACCAGCGGGGACGAAGATCTTCAGTTCCTTGCCGTCGGGGAACTGGAGTCGGAAGCGAGCAGCCAGTTCCCTAGGACTGCCCCACCTCTGAGAAGAGGAAGACGCAGCGACTCCTCGAGGCTACCCACTTCATGAAACGCCTCCATGTGGTGGGACGAGCGACGATGAAGGCGAAGATGAAGCTCCCGTAGAGGCTGCGGGAAGCCGGTGACGAACCAGCCCAAGCGCGGTGCCGGTAGGGTTCGAGGATGACAGCGAAAGGAAAGCGATGGCCGTAGATTAGGATCTACTAGTATAGGCCTAGCAATAGTAGATTGGTCAATAGACCCTTCTTTTGTTCTTCCTTCTTAAGAAATCGGCTCTTTCTTTGTAAGAAATCCCCTTATCAATGAAGAAAATCCCTTAATTAATTTCGCTCCCTTGCCGATTGTCGAATAGAGTTGTCGTACAGGGAGCCGATAGCAGAACATCGGCTCATATTGTATAAACAGGCCTAAGTCTCGTCCAAACCATTAGACTGAATCCCTCAGCAATCATTAGGAGATTCGTCTCTCGTATCCCGATTTCTGGCCTTGCTAATCTAAACTTATTTCGCTAAAGTCGATATCAGCGTATCGGCTTTGTTTTAAGTCGATAGTAGCCAGCTGTATTATCTTTGTTAATCTCCATACATTTTCTCCGTCGATGCTCATGCATCGGCTGTGATTTTTCTTATTATTATTGAAATCGGCCCCCACATCTTACTGTCCATCTTATCCCACATGCTTGGGAAATATTTCTTGAGGTGTTGACCATTAACAGCCACGGCTGGGAATTTTTCGCCGCTCAACTCCTCCAGCATGTATGCATTACTTCAAGGCCTGGACAACTTTGTACGGACGTGCCAATTAGGAGACCATTTGCCATATGCCTTGTCCTTAGTTCCCAACAATGGCAACACAGCTTCCCACACTAGATCACCAGCTTGGAACTCCTTTGGCTTCACCTTTTTGTTGTAAGCACGAGCCACCCTGGCTTTGTTCTCCTTAATCTTCTCCAACGACCAAAGCACGAGCTACGGTAACGTCTCAATAGTGTAAGCTGCATCAGCTGTATTCTTCAGGCATCGGATCATTACGAAACGTGACACGTCTTCGATCGGCCGTAATTTCCCAAGGCAATACGGCTTCTTGTCCATAAACAAGCTGGTACGACGAAGTCTTTATAGCTCCATGGCACGACATGCGGTAGGCCCATAGTGCTCCGATAACTTCTCATGCCAATCCCGGGGTTCTCGTCTGAGTTTTCTCAACAGTCAGCCCGATGGGAGGGACTGGAGTTGGGCCTCTAACCTTGCTTGAGTCAAGCAGGCATAGTACGAGATGATCGGATCAGTTTAATCCCTAAGTCATCACAGAACTTCCTGAATTCTTTAGAAGTAAAGACCGAACCTCCATCGGTCGTGATAGTTTGGGGAATCCCGAACCTATGAATGACGTGTTCTTTCACAAACTTGATCACATCTTTCTGATTTCACCTTTTTCATAGGGACGGCTTCCACCCACTTGGTGAAATAATCTATGATAACCAAAATCCATTCATGTTTTTTACTTGACGCCGGATGGATTTTGCCGATCATATCCATGCCCCACCCCCGAAGGCCAAGGTTTGATGATTGGGTTCATCGCTGATGCTGGCACCATCTGAATCTTTCCAAACATCTGACACGCTTGGCACCCTTTGTAGTAATTGAAGCAATCTTCAAGCATAGTGGGCCAATAAAACCCTGATCGCCTGATCAACCACTTCATCTTATGAGCCGACTGATGCGTTCCACAGGCGCCCTCATGCACCTCGTGTAAAAGCCGATTAGATTCAGTCGGCCCTAGGCACTTGAGTAGCAACCCTTCCAATGTCCTGTAAAACATGTCGTCTCCTATAAGGACATACTTCATGGCTTTGTATCTTACCCGTTTAGGTGCCCCCCGAGCCGAATCTTTTAGATAATCGAAGATCTCGGCTCTCCAATCATCTTGTTCCAGGAATTGTATCTGAACTTCCGATCCGTCAGCTGTATCTATGTAGCCTGACGCCATTTGTGCGAGATTGTTGGCCTCGGTATTTTGGGATCTTGGGATCCAATTAAAGTTGATGTACCGAAACTGTGTCATCAACTCACGGCATTCCACCTAATATGGGAAAAGCGATTCACTTTCGCAATTATATTCATCCGTGAGCTGGTTAATCACCAACTTGGAGTCTCCAAAGAGCTCTACTGCCTCAGCTCCAGCTTCCAATAGCAACTTCATTCCCTTACGTACCGCCTCATATTCTGCTACGTTGTTGGTGCAAGGAGTAGATAATCTGATGGAGAAGGAGTATTCTGCCCCCAGGGCGACACAAGCGACTCTGCCGTATACAACCATCGTCTCGTAGTATCGAAGAACATAGCCCATGCACGTATGGATAGTGCGGTATATTGAAATACTTGATCCGTTCAAACGTGAATAAGCCAGTGTTGACCTTAATTTGCCTTCGCAGTGCAGTACCGAGAGATCAAATTAGAAACAGCGCCAACATCCACTTACGAGTCGACCTTTCAAAAGCAGGGGCGAAACAGCATGCTTAGCCCGACAACGTCTGATTCCTACGGATGACGATGATCTACGCCGTCGGAAGGATGTGATGAAGCTTGGTGCAGGTAAAGAAACAGGCAGAGGCAAAGTTTCTCGACCTCGGGATATCTTGTCTCCGCGTCCAGCATCCTTCTGCTGAGGTAGAAAACGACCTTCTCAACGCCATCGTAGAGTTGCACACCACTGAAGCGATGGACGTATCAGCTACTGACAGGTAGATGTAGAATGGCCTGTCTTGCTGGGGCGGAACTAGCACAGGCGGCGTTGTCAGATATCGCTTAATTTCATCAAACGCCTGTTGCTGTTCTGCCCCCCAGTGAAACTCGTCGTCAGATTAGTCTTCACCAGCGCCATGAACGGCTCGATTCGTCCTGACAGATTAGAAATGAACCGCCGGACGAAATTGATCTTGCCGATGAGGCGTTGGAGCTCCTTTCGTGGTTGGCGGCTGCATGGTCACATGCAGCCTCCTGACTTTCAGGCGATCTCAATTCCCCGTTCATGAACCAGAAACCCTAGGAATTGACCAGCCGTCCACGCCAAGAGCACTTCTTGGGTTCATTCTCCAGCCCAGTTCCGAGAGTTCGGGTCTAGAACGCCATAGTAGATCGTCCAAGTGCCCCTCCATGGAACCAGGTTGGCCTGCAATAAAGTGGGCTGGGTCTCCACCAACTTGCACGATCAGATCATGAAATATATAATTCATAAAAGCATAGTTAGTACGTTGCCTGACATTCTTCAACCCAAAAGGTCATGACCACATTACCAGAACAAGCCTACTGCCCCAGTGCCACAGTCCAGTCCCCCTTCAGCCTTATCTTCCGAACCGTGAAAATCTGGTTATAACCGGCGTTGCCATCCGCAGAAGCTCAACACCTTGTAGCCAGCAGCGAGCGTTGTCAATGTTTCTGCCACGGACATTGGATATTAGGCTATTATCTATTGGGGTGGCTCTGGCTGGATCTCGGAAATCGATAGCCCAGCAGCGCCATCGGCGTCCTTCCTTCTCCATACAGAGCGATACGGAAGATCCACTCAGCATCTTGCGCGGCACAGTGAATCAGCGGCCAACATTTTCTTTCGATCTCCTTCTTGACTTCTTCCAGGATTTCGCTCATCGCGTGCTCGTTGTTGGAGCGGCCGAAATCCTTTAAGAGGGAACCGATGCTCAATGATGCTCTGTCAACCCAAGCATCTCCGTGTAATCCCATGCAAAGCAATCACGGTATTCTTTAACAGGGCTATCATCTGTCCCCTGGTGTGGATCTAACTTCTTGCTGATAAAAGTAGGTCGAGGCTTATCCCCAGGACCGATATGTAAATCTCTTCTAGCTCATCAGCTGATGTAAACCCGTACCCTAGCTTTCCGTCACCTGCTAGATCGCGCCACATACTGGGAGAGCAGGTGATACGGATACTACGGGCCGATTACTAGCATCGGCTACTACCTTGATCATCACCAAGATGTTTTGGCGGTGTCGGGGCCGATCGCATGGAGCAGCCTCTTCCTTATCTTTGCCACGAGAGCAGTTGCCCTCGCCTTTATCTCCATCAAGGGGGTGTCCCAGTTCTATCATGTTGATGTTGAACGAGTGTCCTGGTTGGCACCTCCCAGGGTAAGTACCGTTAATCCTGTCAACGGCACGCGACGGTGAATTAGGCACTCCTGGTGCCGCCGATGTGCACGACAACGGCAGACGGGGCTGGAGTGGCACTTTTCCTCGGTAGGTCCCGAGAGCTGGCTTTAATAGAGAGTGCTGATTCTTCATGACCTCCTTGATCATCCGAACGGCGACATGCTCCAAAGTATTCACCAGGCTCTCGGAATGGAGACGCAACGAGTGAGCCACCATGCCACCAATCTCCTGGCGCACGGCCCTGGTGCGTTCCTCTGACGGGACAGATAGATCCACTTCATCGAGTGCGCTTCGGTGAGAACCCCTTCCTTGACGCCATACGAACGGGTTCTGTGATATGACCGATGAGGTCGGCTTCGAGGGTGACTTTGACCTCGTCATACCTCTCTTGAGCTCGTCGTGCAGCTCCTCGTAGGTGACTGGGCAAATCCACCATCTCGGATGTAGATGGCGTGTGGTTGATGTAGACGATTGTCCCACGGGGTACGTAATGTGTTGACTGCCAAAACCCATGGCGGGAGCGACAGTCAATACAGTAGGGAAGAGCCCAGAGCTGCGGCTGGCTGAGACCCCTCCGAGCGACGGTAGCAATGCTCTTCTGGTCTGCGTCGATGTGGGGGGTGGGGGCGTGCCACCACTCATCCTGGTCAAGGAGGCGATGAGATGCCTCGCTTAGTTTCCTGCATGGCATACACGTAAACATTAAATACGAGCCTCGATCGGTGATGACCCACAAGTATAGGGGGTGTATCGTAGTATCTTCGATAAGTAAGAATGTCGATCCCAACGAGGAGCAGAAGGTATTGACAAGGTTTCGATGAAGGATTCACCGTAAATGCTCACACAAGTGGGGGTTTTGATGTAACAGTTGAATAAAGTACGAGTATGTAAAGTGCGAGAGTAATAATTACAGCGAGTGGCCCAATCCTTTTTAGCACAAAGGACAAGCCGGTTTGTTTACTTATAATGACCAAACGTTCTCGAGGACACACGGGATTTTAGTCTAGTGCTTTCGCTACATACGGCTAAATAATCTTCATTGTTGTGATAAGTGTTGTGTGGGTGAACCTATGCTGTACCGCCCTTCTAGGACTAATACATACTTGTGATTATACCCCTTGCAAGCATCCGCAACTACAAGAAAGTAATTAAGAATTAAATCTAACCACAGCCTTAAACTCTGAGATCTGCGATCCCTCCATCGATATACCAACGGGGTTTTAGGTTTCTGTCACCCGGCAACCCATAATTGGCAAGCAGTACAAGATGCATTCCCTAGGCCCGTAAATGGTGAAGTGTCATGTAGTCGCCGTTCACATGACACCACTAGAAGAATAATCCACAACTTAAATATCATACCATTGAATATTACTCAACCATAGTTCACTACTAACATTTAGACTTCACCCATGTCCTCAAGAACTAAACGAACTACTCACAAGACATCATATGGAACATGATCAGAGGTGATATGATGATGAATAACAATCTGAACATAAACTTGGTTCAATGGTTTCACTCAATAGCATCAACAACAAGTAGAAATCGATACCGGGAGAGTTTCCCCTATCAAACAATCAAGATCAAACCCAAATTGCTACGGCGGTGACGGTGTCCAGCGGTGATGACGGCGGTGATGATGGTGGAGATGATGATGATGGTGATGGCGATGATGTCCAGCTCGATGACGGTGTCGATGGCGTCGATTTCCCCCTCCCGGAGGGTTTCCCCGGCGGATTCCTGCCCGCCGGAGAGCTCTTTCTCTGCGGTGTTCTCCGCCCCGCGAGAGGCGGCTGTGCTCTGCGAGGTACCCTCTGTGGCTTAGGTCTTCGGGACGAAGGGTTTGGCGAAGAGGCGAAAGGGGTCGTGGGCCCCCAAACCACAGGCGGCGCGGCCAGGGCCTGGGCGCCGCCCTGGGGTGTGGGCCCACCCGGCTCTCCTGGCTCCTCCTTCTGGCTTCCTCCGTCATCTTGAAAAATAGGATTTTTGGTATAATTTCCTTCCGAGTTGATCTTCCGAAATATTGCATTCGGACGGTGCTTTTTCCAGCAGGCTCCGGTGTTCGATCCTCCAATAATGATGAAACATGCAAAATAGATGAAATAACATAAGTATTGTGTCCCAATATGAAATATATCAATGAATAACACAAATTATGATATAAAATAGTGATGCAAATTGGACGTATCAACTCCCTGCTTAGACTTCGCTTGTCCCCAAGCGAAACGAGCTCGATAGACATGACCACATGTTTATGGAGTGAAGAGTCGATAAATAAAATACGGACAAGAAGCATCATATTCATTCACACAGGACATTATAGTAAACAACCTCTTATAACTCATATTGAAACAAGTATAAGGTAATCACAAGTAAAGGTGCATGAGAAATCATGATTGGTGATGGCAAACTTCGTTCTTGGTCAGAGAACAATTAACAGATTATATTTATCTCATTGAGCAGCGCTCTCATGTTAGAGTTTATAAGGCACAACTTGCATACTCAATCGTAATGGTCTACTCATAATCATTGATAACTTGCAAAGCTATATTCATTCAAATAAAACTTGTACTAAACAAAGAAGAATAAAAGACATGATGTAGCAAATCACAATATAAAGGTTTGATCACAACTACTCAAATGCTTGCTTGAGATGGAGGGAAATAGGTTTACTGACTCAACATAAAGTAAAAGACAGGCCCTTCGCAGAGGGAAACAGGGATTAAATCATGTGCTAGAGCTTTTTCAATTTTTGCAATCATATAAAGAGAATAAAAGTAACATTTTGAGAGGTGTTTGTTGTTGTCACGAATGGTAGCGGGTACTCTAACCCCGCACAACCTCCTAAGAGCGGCTCCATATTATTTTCATTTTGTGTGGCACTCCTTCCAACCTTTCTTTCACAAACCATGGCTAACCGAATCCTCGGGTGCCTGCCAACAATCTCATACCATGAAGGAGTGCCTTTTTATTTTAGCTTTATTATGATGATGACACTCCCCCACCTTTGCTTACACAAGCCATGGCTAACCGAATCCTTCGGGTGCCGTCCATCAATCACATACCATGGAGGAGTGTCTATTTAGTTTAATCAATTTGGGACTGGGAATCCCATTGCCAGCTCTTTTTGCAAAATTATTGGATAAGCGGGTGAAGCCACTAGTCCATTGGTGGAAGTTGCCCAACAAGATTGAAAGATAAACACCACATACTTCTCATGAGCTATGAAACATTGACACAAATAAGAGATACTAAGTTTTGAATTGTTTAAAGGTAGCACATGAAGTATTTACTTGGAATGGCAGAAAAATACCATGTAGTAGGTAGGTATGGTGGACACAAATGGCATAAGTTTTGGTTAAGGTTTGGATGCACGAGAAGTATTCCCTCTCAGTACAGGTCTTTGGCTAGCAAGGTTAATTAGCAAGCATAAGAGTCGAGGGAAACAAACAAATATACATGTGATAGAAACAATCATGCATCTTCCTTGTAAGTACAAAACAATTTTAACTTCAGAATAATAAGCTATGAGCTAACAAGAAAGACAATGAAACATCTACATGTATTTCTCTTTTCTATTTAAACCTCAATGTGTTGTTGCTATTGACCAATGCTAAGTTTGCCAAAACCAAATAGATTTATTCAATGCTCCCAAAGTGATACCAATACTAACAACAAGGTGAATCATATAGTAGAGATTGCAAACTAAAATAAGATGTGCAATATGTAAATGATAAGACTTCTCATTAATATTCCATAACGATAACTCACACCAAGGGATACATAGACAACCAACTAAAGGAGAGATACTTCCAAACTGCAACCCATCTTATATGATAACTTCCCTACTCATGATATGACACTACTGATAGTAAAAGGTAAAAGGTAGTGATAATGTGATACCGCGGCACTCCCCAAGCTTGGAACAAACCAAGGGGATGCCAATACCGATGATGAATTACTCCTTGCGGTGATGGTGGTGATGAACTCCTCCCGAGCTTCTTAATAAGCTCCTTCGTCTTCAGTTTCTCAGCTTGACAATTCTGCACTAAGATTCGAAGAGATTCATTGTTATCCGAAGTTGGCGATGATGACCTTGTGACGAATCGAGTGGTATTCAATCATTCTTCGGAGACGGCAATTCTCCTCCTGGAGTATCTCCACTTCTCTTCTGAGCCCGATATTGATCACAAAACTCATCGGTAATCCGTATCACTTCTTCCATCATGGGAAAGAGTCGAGGCTAAGAGCGGGTGGTAAAGGTCCCTGGGGTTATGAGAAAAAGAACGTCCCGAGTGTCAACAAGATTTGCTTGCTTCCTCCAAAGCCCCTTGCCCTTGTTGTTGGAGGCCATGGTGTTCTAAACCGAAAACAGATCCTGGCGAAACAGCTCGAAACAAAACACGTCGAGAAACGATATACGGACCTCCGAGGGTCCGGGGATTATATAGCAAAATTTTCTCGACAAACGGAAAGCACCGGATCGAACCAGAAGTCGGAAAGGCGGCAGGCGAGCCAAACCACGAGGCCGGCGGGCCCAGGTCGGCCGCGCCGCCCTGGTGGCACCCTCGTGCGTCCTTTCCACTCCGTTTCGAACTCGTAATTTCTCATATTTTCCAAAAACAGCAAAAATATAGTTCGGAAAGTAAATTGCGTACTTTTCATTACATCTGTTACCTATTCAAGTCGAGTTCTGGCGGACTGTCAATTTGCCCTTTGATGTAGGCCTCCGGTGTTTCCAATTGAATAATATCAACATCAACATTATAAGAATCACCCGAGATATAATGCTTGAGTCTTTGTCCATTCACCACTTGCGTAGCATTGCCTTGGAGAGAGCTAATTTTGATTGCTCCTGAACGATACACCTCCTTGACAACATATGGTCCTTCCCATTTCGAGAGTAATTTCCCTGCAAAGAATCTGAGACGAGACCGATACAATAGGACTTTATCCCCAATATTAAATTCTCTTTTGATAATCCTCTATCATGCCATTTTTTAACTTTCTCTTTAAAGAGTTTAGCATTTTCTATGCTTCACTTCTCCATTCATCTAGAGAACTCAATTGCATCAACCTCTTATCACCGGCAAGTTTAGGATCTTTATTTAATTCTCTAACAGCCCAATAAGCTTTGTGCTCTAGTTCTAGAGGTAAATGACAAGCTTTCCCATAAACCATTTTATAAGGTGACATTCCCATGGGATTTTTATAAGCAGTTCTATAAGCCCAAAGTGCATCCTTCAATTTACTAGCCCAATTCTTTCTAGTTTTATTAACGGTCTTTCCCAAAATAGATTTAATCTCTCTATTTGATAATTCTACTTGACCACTAGTTTGAGGATGATAAACGAAGCAATTCTATGATTAATACCATACTTAGCAAGAGTTTTTCTAAAACCTCCATGAATAAAATGAGAACCTCCATCATAATATACCTAGGTACTCCAAATCTAGGAAAAATAATATCTAAGAAGCATTCTTAAAGAGGTCTCACCATCGGCACTTTTTGTAGGTATAGCTTCCACCCATTTAGTAACATAATCAACAGCAACAAGTATATGAGTGTACCTTCCGAAGACGGAAAAGGTCCCATGAAGTCAAATCCCAACAATCAAACGGTTCAATAACAAGAGTATAATTCATAGGCATTTCATTGCGTCTGGAGATATTACCAACCCTTTGGCATTCATCACAAGATAAAATAAACTTTCTGCATCTTTGAAGAGAGTTGGCCAATAAAAACCTGATTGTAAAACCTTTTGCGCGGTTCTTTCTCCGGCGTGATGTCCTCCATAAGCACTACCATGACATTTACTCAATATCTCTTGTTGTTCATATTCGGGAACACATCTTCGCATAATACCATCCACTCCTTCTTTATATAAGTGTGGGTCATCCCAGAAATAATGCCTCAAGTCATAAAAGAATTTCCTCCTTTGCTGAGCTGAAAAGGTTGGAGGCAAGTACTTGGAAACAATAAAGTTAGCATAATCAGCATACCAAGGGCTATCTCGCGAGCTCACCTTTATTACAGCCAATTGTTCATTTGGAAAACTATCATTAACAGGAACAGGATCATAAGCAATATTTTCCAATCTAGACAAATTATCAGCAACAGGATTATCAGCACCTTTCCTATCTACAATATGTAAATCAAATTCTTGCAAAAGAAGTACCCATCTAATAAGCCTCGGCTTAGCATCTTTCTTTGTCATTAGGTATCTAATTGCAGCATGATCAGTATGAATAGTAACTTTTGAATCAACAATATAAGATCTAAATTTATCACAAGCAAAGACTACAGCTAATAATTCCTTTTCAGTTGTAGCATAATTTCTTTGAGCAGCATCAAGAGTTTTACTAGCATAATGAATAACATTCAGTTTTTTATCTACTGTCCAAGAACAGCGCCCTACAGCAAAATCACTAGCATCACACATAATTTCAAATGGTAAGTTCCAATCGGGAGGTTCAACTATAGGAGCAGTTGTTAAGGCTTTCAAAAGCTTCCTTACAATCATCATCAAAAACAAATGGTACATCTTTTTGAAGAAGATTAGTAAGAGGCTTTGAAATCTTGGAGAAATCTTTAATAAATCTCCTATAAAACCCAGCATGACCAAGAACACTACGAATACCTTTAACATCCCTCGGATAGGGCATCTTCTCAATTGCTTCAACTTTAGCTCTATCAACTTCAATACCTCTCTCAGAAATTTTATGTCCCAATACAATTCCTTCATTAACCATAAGTGGCATTTCTCCCAATTAAGAACAAGGTTAGTTTCTTCACATCTCTGCAAAACTTTATCAAGGTTTCGCAAGCAACTATCAAAAGAATTCCCATAGACGGAAAAATCATCCATGAATACCTCTACAATACTTTCACAAAAACCATGAAAAATAGCAGACATGCATCTTTGAAAAGTAAGCGGGAGCATTACATAAACCAAAAGGCATGCGTCTATAAGCATAAGTTCCATAAGGACAAGTAAAGGTGGTTTTCTCTTGATCTTTAGCTTTAACAGCAGTGAAAACCCAGAATAACCATCAAGAAAGCAAAAATGAGTATTTTTAGACAATCTTTCTAGCATTTGATCAATAAATGGTAAAGAGTAATGATCTTTCTTAGTAACTTTATTAAAATCAATGCACATTCTATACCCTACAACTACTCTTGAGGAATGAGCTCATCATTATCATTAGGCACAACAGTCATACCTCCTTTCTTGGGAACGCAATGCACAGGACTAACCCATCTACTATCAGCAATAGGATATATAATACCAGCTTCAAGAAGTCGTAATACCTCATTCCTTACCACTTCCTTCATCTTCGGAATTAGACGACGCCGAGGTTCAACAACAGCTTTGCATCATCTTCCATATTAATAGCATGTTGGCATATAGACGGGAAAATCCTTCAAATCATCAAGAGTGTAGCCAATAGCGCCTCGGTTCTTCAATATTTCCAATAACCTTTCTTCCTCAATCTCCGAAAGCTTAGAACTAATAATAACGGATATATTTTCTTATCATCAATATGAGCATATTTAAGATTATCAGGTAAAGGCTTTAAATCAAAAACAGGATCTTCCTTTGGTGGCGGTGTTGTACCCAAATCTTCCACCGGTAAATCATGCTTGAGAATAGGTTGGCGAAGAAAAATTTCCTCAAGCTCATCTCTTTCTTTCCTAAAAATTTCACTCTCGCTATCCTCCAAATGTTGCTGCAAAGGATTATTAGGAACAAGAACAATAGATGCACATTGCTCCATTTTAAAATCATTACTAGGCAAATCAGCTTTATAAGGAGTTTTAGTAAATTTAGAGAAGTTAAACTCATAAGATTCACCAAATTTAGTCAAAATTTTCTCTTTCTTGCAATCTATAATAGCTCCACAAGTATTTAGAAAAGTCTACCAAAAATAATAGGACAATAATCACTAGCAGCAGAACCAAGTACCAAAAAGTCAGCAGGATATTTAATCTTACCGCATAAAACTTCCACATCTCAAACAATACCAATTGGAGAAATAGTTTCTCTATTAGCCAGCTGAATAACCACATCAATATCTTCAAGTTCACAAGAATCAATTTCGTGCATAATCTCCGTGTAAAGCTCATAAGGAATAGCACTAACACTTGCACCAATATCACATAATCCATAATAACAATGATCACCAATTTTAAGAGATAGCATAGGAACACTAGCTTGTTTGGGTTTATTAGGATGTGAGACAATATTAGAAGCATCTTCACAGAAAATAATATGACCATCCTCCACATTTTCAGTCACAAGATCTTTAACTATTGCAACAGCAGGTTCAACTTTTATTTGTTCTTCAGGTTCTACAGGTTTCTTTTCACTTTTATGAACCGCACTATTTATAACAGAGTACTCTTTCATTTTAGCAGGGAAAGGAGTTTTTCAATATAAACTTCAGGAATAACATGATCAGCAGTTTCAACTACAACGCATTTATTAATAGATGAATCAATTTTATCTTTATACGGTTCATGATACTTATCAAAATTCTTCTTTGGCAATTCATAATGAGAGGCAAAAGCTTTATAAAGATTCACAACTTGAGAATCAAGACCATATATAGCACTCATATTACGAAATTTATCATATCCATAAAAGCTTCAATGCATTTATAATCATAAATTATACCTGATTCTCTATCCTTGTCGTTCTCCCAACCTTCAGTATTTTCTTGGATCCGATCAAGAAGGTCCTTTTAAACTCTTCTTTGTTGCGTGTAAATGATCCAGAACAAGAAGTATCCAGCAAGGTCTTGTCTTGAAAAGAAAGTCTTGCATAGAAATTATCAATAACATTACAGGAAGCTCATGAATGGGGCATTTGAGCATTAAAGACTTCAATCTCCCAAAGCTTGGGCAATACTCTCTCCATCATGAGGCCAAAAATTATATATGCGATTCGATCCTTATGAATTTCACTTGGAGGATAGAACTTAGAATAAAACCAGGCACAATATCATTCCATTCAAGAGAATCCCCATTATCCATTAATTTATACCAATAACATGACAGCGACAAAGAGAATAGTTTCTTCCTCATTGCATTGAATATTCGCATAATTATTCATGCGATAGTATCACAGGATGGGAGTTCCATCCCCTTCATAGCGGTTATCCATAACACGTTCAATAATTTCATAGGTATTTTATATGGTATCACTTCCTCACCTGGCGCCTCATCCACTACCGTTAGTAGTAGAGTTTCAAATAGAAATTGAAGAGAAGATCTCTCCATAATGACTTATAGCAGCAGCAGTAAAATCAGCACAAAAGGAGTTTTCCTTACCAATTCCACTTACCAATAGCGCTTCACTCCCGGCAACAGCGAAAATAGTCTTGATGACCCACAAGTATAGGGGTGTATCGTAGTATCTGATAAGTAAGAATGTCGATCCCAACGAAGGAGCAGGTATTGACAAGAGTTTGATGAAGGATTCTTGTAAATGCTCACGGCAGTATTCGAGGGGGTTTGATGTAGTTGAATAAAGTACGAGTATGTAAAGTGCGAGAGTAATAATTGCAGCGAGTGGCCCAATCCTTTTTAGCACAAAGGACAAGCCGGTTTGTTTACTTATAATGACCAAACGTTCTCGAGGACACACGGGATTTTAGTCTAGTGCTTTCGCTACATACGGCTAAATAATCTTCATTGTTGTGATAAGTGTTGTGTGGGTGAACCTATGCTAATGTACCGCCCTTCCTAGGACTAATACATACTTGTGATTATACCCCTTGCAAGCATCCGCAACTACAAGAAAGTAATTAAGAATTAAATCTAACCACAGCCTTAAACTCGAGATCCTGCGATCCCTCCATCGATATACCAACGGGGGTTTAGGTTTAATCACTCCGGCAACCCCGCAATTGGCAAACGAGTACAAGATGCATTCCCCTAGGCCCGTAAATGGTGAAGTGTCATGTAGTCGACGTTCACATGACACCACTAGAAGAATAACACCACAACTTAAATATCATACCATTGAATATTACTCAACCATAGTTCACTACTAACATTTCACCCATGTCCTCAAGAACTAAACGAACTACTCACAAGACATCATACGGAACATGATCAGAGGTGATATGATGATGAATAACAATCTGAACATAAACTTGGTTCAATGGTTTCACTCAATAGCATCAACAACAAGTAGAAATCGATACGGGAGAGTTTCCCCTATCAAACAATCAAGATCAAACCCAAATTGCTACGGCGGTGGCGGTGTCCAGCGGTGATGACGGCGGTGATGATGGTGGAGATGATGATGATGGTGATGGCGATGATGTCCAGCTCGATGACGGTGTCGATGGCGTCGATTTCCCCTCCCGGAGGGAATTTCCCGGCGGATTCCGCCCGCGGAGAGCTCTTTTCTCTGCGGTGTTCTCCGCAGAGGCGGTTGTAACTCTTCGCGAGGTACCCTCTGTGGCTTAGGTCTTCGGGACGAAGGGTTTGGCGAAGAAAAGGAGGCGAAAGGGTCGTGGGCCCCCCAAACCATAGGCCGGCGCCAGGGGCTGGGCCGCCGCCGCCCTGGGGTGTGGGCCCACCCTGGCTCCTCCTTCTGGCTTTCTTCGTCATCTTGAAAAATAGGATTTTTGGTATAATTTCCTTCCGTAGTTGATCTTCCGAAATATTGCATTCGACGGTGCTTTTTCCAGAATCCTGGCTCCGGTGTTCGATCCTCCAATAATGATGAAACATGCAAAATAGATGAAATAACATAAGTATTGTGTCCCAATATGAAATATATCAATGAATAACAGCAAATTATGATATAAAATAGTGATGCAAATTGGACGTATCAATCGGCTCTCAGGTTATCCTGTGAATCGGCTCAAAGAGCCGATCCACCCATGATTCGTACGGGGTGCACGAATATATGGTGATCCTGCTTGATCAAGATAAAGCTAATGAGATCTACGACGATTTAGGGTTTTCACCGCATAATCGGATCATCCTACTCCAGGTTGGGCCTCGCGGCCACGCACGGTGATCGTAAGCCGATCCTAAACAAGGCCTAAAAACCAACATGAAGTTGATCCTCGGAACATCCTGTTTAGGACTTACGAACGACACCCTACGCGCTGGATCCTCCCCCCTTTGTAAGGCCTAACTATTGCAGATATTAAACTAATCTTTGTAGAACAAGGAGCAATCGTAACGGAGATCAGATCTACTAAATAATGATCAAGCGGGGTGCCGCCCCCACACCGAGATAGGTGTGAGGGCGGCTAGATATGCAAGGTTGCACTACGTAAGCATGTTATACGAAGAACTATGCTAACCCTAACACATCTATGATAACTACGTTGCTCGCCATCAAAGACGCTTCAGACGAGCAACGCATGAACAACGTGGAGCTTGTGCTGCCTAGATCGCAAGATGCGATCTAGGCACATGTCGCTTACCGATAGAAACCCTCGAGACGAAGGAGTTGGCGATGCGCCGAGATTGGTTTGTTTGGGTTGAACGTGAGTTGTTGTTTATTCCATAAACCCTAGATACATATTTATAGTCCAGCGGACTTTCTAATTCGGACGTGCACCTAACCGTGCACGGGTAAAACTCTAACCCCTAACTTAAGATACGATCTAATAAATTACAGATAAATGGGCAATCTAGCCCAACTTTGCATATAAAGCCGATCTTCGTATTCTCTCCATATATAACCTTCAAGCTTATCTTGATCGTGGCCCACCTCCGACTTGGTCAAATTCTGGTGATAACAGCCAGAAGGGGGAGCTGAGAAGGCCCAAGGTGGGGCCAGACCACAGGCCGGCGCGGCCCATGGCCTGGCCGCGCCACCTTGTGGTGTGGGGGCCCCATAGCCCCTTTCGCCTCCTTTTCTTCGTGAAACCCTTCGTCCGGAAGACCTAAGCCACATAGGGTACCTCGCGAAGAGTTACAGCCGCCTCTGCGGGGCGGAGAACACCAGAGAGAAAAGAGCTCTCCGGCGGGCAGGAATCCGCCGGGGAAATTCCCTCCGGAGGGGGAAATCAACGCCGTCACCGCCATCGAGCTGGACATCATCTCCATCACCATCATCATCATCTCCACCATCATCACCGCCGTCTCCACCGCTGGACACCGTCACCGCCGTAGCAATTTGGGTTTGATCTTGATTGTTTGATGGGGAAACTCTCCCGGTATCGATTTCTACTTGTTGTTGATGCTATTGAGTGAAACCATTGAACCAAGGTTTATGTTCAGATTGTTATTCATCATCATATCATCATGTTCCATATGATGTCTCGTGAGTAGTTCGTTTAGTTCTTGAGGACATGGGTGAAGTCTAAATGTTAGTAGTGAACTATGGTTGAGTAATATTCAATGGTATGATATTTAAGTTGTGGTGTTATTCTTCTAGTGGTGTCATGTGAACGTCGACTACATGACACTTCACCTTTATGGGCCTAGGGGAATGCATCTTGTACTCGTTTGCCAATTGCGGGGTTGCCGGAGTGACAGAAACCTAAACCCCCGTTGGTATATCGATGCAGGAGGGATAGCAGGATCTCAGTTTAAGGCTGTGGTTAGATTTATTCTTAATTACTTTCTTGTAGTTGCGGATGCTTGCAAGGGGTATAATCACAAGTATGTATTAGTCCTAGGAAGGGCGGTACATTAGCATAGGTTCACCCACACAACACTTATCATAACAATGAAGATTATTTAGCCGTATGTAGCGAAAGCACTAGACTAAAATCCCGTGTGTCCTCGAGAACGTTTGGTCATTATAAGTAAACAACCCGGCTTGTCCTTTGCGCTAAAAAGTTGGGCCACTCGCTGCAATTGTTACTCTCGCACTTTACT
This sequence comes from Lolium multiflorum, assembly GCA_030979885.1. NCBI lineage: Eukaryota > Viridiplantae > Streptophyta > Magnoliopsida > Poales > Poaceae > Lolium > Lolium multiflorum. The sequence continues at coordinate 5,693,312 of CM061753.1, forward strand.
TACTCGTACTTTATTCAACTGTTACATCAAAACCCCTGAATACTTGTGTGAGCATTTACAGGGAATCCTTCATCGAAACTGCTTGTCAACACCTTCTGCTCCTCGTTGGGATCGACATTCTTACTTATCGAAAATACTACGATACACCCCCTATATTTGTGGGTCATCACCTGCGCGGCACGACGCCACCCTCTAGTCCCGATTCGTTTGGGGCCTTTGATCCCGGTTTGTATTACAAACTGGGACTAAAGGGGTTGCAGCAGAGCGCTGCAGGCCGTGTCAGACCACGATACCCTCTAATCCGGTTGGTATTACCAACCAGGATTAAAGGCCCATCCTTTAATCCCGGTTTGCCTTACCAACCGAGGCCAAGTGCACATCTGTCTATATATATCCTTGCCATGCCCAAGTGTGAGCCACACTTAGCATTTTCTACTTCTTAGCACAAGAGAGGTGTTTGTTGCTTTGCCCTCTTCATATGCACAAGAGATGTTCGATGAAATGCCTAAGAGCTTTTGCCACTTGAGTTCACACAAAACAAGCCACACTTACTGTCTTTTTTCCTTCTCCGTCGAGGTTAACAACTTTATCCTTTCATCTGTCATTGATAAAATGCATGTGTATATATATACATCGTTTCACTAATCATGATGTTCTGTAATGGTTTTTGATAGGCTTAATTATATCATGCAGATGAATCGGCAATGGATGTACATTGACCGACGCTTTAACGAGTTCACTTCAGGCCTGAATTTTTTTATCGATGTGGCTGAGGCAAACAAACGGGGTGGTTTTATGTATTGTCCATGTGTTAACTATCAGAATGTCATAAATTACTCTTCCTCGAGAACCATTCACACCACCTGCTGCGGTCCGGTTTCATGCCCCACTACAATTGTTGGACCAAGCACGGAGAAAGAGGGGTTATGATGAAAGACAATAAAGAAGAAGAGGATGATGATAACTATCCCATGTTCGCTGAATACGGTGATACTGCAAACGGGGATTTTTTTCCATCAGAAGGCAATGAAGACAATGAAGCAAAAGATCAAGAGACACCAGATGAGCCTGCTGATGATCTTGCTCGGGTCATTGCTGATGCAAGGAGATAATGTGAAACTAAAAAGGAAAGGTTGAACTTCGACCAGATGTTAGAGGATCACAACAAACTGGAGAATACCATCGGCAGTACATATTTGACGTTAGGGATATGAGATATATATGGTAAAGAGGCTCGACTTTATATTATAAACATGCATTACATGTACTGTATTTCATGACGATGTCTATATATTCATGACGATGTTTGTGGTTTCTTGAATGATGTATGCATTGCAGAATTGAATGAATAAAATAAAACCCTGAAACTCTGGCGCAGCAGAGAAATAGGCAGTTTCTCTGTCGCGGCAGAGAAACGCTGCTCCACCCTAAACTTGTGTTGCGGCAGAGAAACGGCCATTTTCTCTGCCGCGGCAAAGACCCTCTAATCCCGTTTCATCTTACGAACCGGGACAAAAGGTTCTCCACCTCGAGCCCCCTGGACACACCACATGGAGGACCCTTTAGGCCCGGCGTATATTTGAAACAGGACTAAAGGTCGAGGCCTTTAATCCCGAATGTCCAGTCTCCGTTGAAAAACCGGGACTAAAGGCCCAAAGGATCAGGAATTAAATCTCTGTTTTCCACTAGTGGCACAAGTTGCATCGATCGAGCATAGGAGGAAAAAAGAACTGATCTAGCCCTGGAGAAATTGCCGATTCGGAAGTTTCTCTAGATGCAGGCAAAACACTGCTTCAACGCGAGTGAGTCCAGGAACAAACGGCGCCCTCTGTGGTTTGAGGAAGAAGTTGAGCGACCCCGTGTGACCCGGCCGTTCGCAAAGGCACGTTGGAGGCAGGTTGGGTCGACCAGGTCCGGGCTTTCCTTGGGTATTTTGCGCTGCGCTCTCTCTCTTTTCGCCGTTTTAGTGGCGAAGCCGGATTGAATCCTTTGTCAGGGCGTACAACGTTGCAAGTCTCTGTATGTGTTGGGCAGATTTGGATTAGTGACTACTGACTATTCAAGTAAAAAGACTACAGTGCCTTTTTTAGTTTTGGGAGAGGGGCGCACTGAAGCAAGCCTCCTCACTTTAAATCAAAACGATTTCGTCGTCTCCCAAACCATGCAAATAACAAGGAAACGGAAGTCCCCAGAAAACTTTGAACCACTCCCAAACCAGGAACCGCTCCCAGAGAAAATAAAACACGGTCGGGGCGATCTCTACCGCCGAACTACAGCGGCAGCCGTCGGTCCCTGCCTCCTCCGTCGGCCGCTCCGGCAACGCGAGGGGGTAGGGACCCCGGAGTATCAGCTCCGGCCAGTATTTAGGGTTAGCCAAGTGTTTTCTTGGTGCGTTGTTCTATGGAGGAGACTGCGCCGCGTCGAAATAATTTGCATATGCTCTTTCTCCATCTCGGCGTCGTTTCAACCGGTGGCGTCGAGGGAAGGTGGCCTGGTTTCTTGCCGTTCTTCGGATCTGGTGATATTCGTGTCTGGTGGTTGGCATTCATCACTCTCGCGGGTGACGGTTGCGTTGGCTGCTGCAGTTATGTGTGGCATCTTGCAGTTGGGTGTGAGGATCACGGCCGGCAGCGGCGTTCTTCTTCGACTGAGTCTGGCGAAGATGGCGGCGCTGTGATCTGGTGACAACGGGGAAGATCTCCGGCCGACGTGCCACAAAGTCGCGGGCTCGTCCTCTGCGGCGACCCGGTTCATTGGCTCAAAAAACATCATCGAATGTGATGGTGCTCTCCTAGATCTAGGTGTGGCGATTGTTCGTCTCTTTTTCCGGCGTTACCATGGTGACAGTGGAGGAAGATGGACGATGTTTCGGCGAGGCACATGTTTCTCCAAGGGTGAACTTGTAGTTTTACTAAAGGGAGGCTAACTTCTGACGAGATCGTTGCCATTGCCTATATATATACATCTTGTAAGCCGCCGGCTAGGGTTTATCGGATTATAAGATAACCCACGGCGTTTATAAACATAAAAAAAAGTGGTTTGCTTGCGCCCCTTCTGTGTTGGAAGAGATTTTCCACGTTAAATCCCGTGTCTCCGCTGCGTTTTCTTTTATTGTTCGTTATTTGCTTATCGCGTTGATAACAAGTGGTATCAGAGCTTCAGGTTTCAAGATCGATCCGCTGCCCTTACGGCGTGAAGAAGCTTCAGGTTCGTGAGATTCAATCTTGAAGATCTGGCATAGTTTGTGTCGGTGTTGTGAATGCCGCCTTTGGAGATCTGTCCATCGACGGAATTTCCGCCGAGGGATTAATCGCGCGTTTCCGTCATGCGCTGCTCTGCCGTGTCCGATGGCAATTTTTCGTTACGCGTTCTGGTGGCTGTACTTTCTTCCCCTGTTTCGATCCGTTTCCTGCTGCCATATTGGAGTCTGCTTCTGGCATGGATTAGTGAGGAGAAAATTAATCTACAGGCAGTACTACTTCCCGTCCAGCTAAAGCAACTGCAGCAACACGTCTAGATCGATCAACGAATCAACCGATCAATTTCCCGGGCGAGGTATCAAAAGGCTATCTGCTTGTTCACGTGAAGTTGATCTGCTACTTCATATGAAAACAATCTGCACCAGGAGTACTAGTTCAGATTTGTTTACGGTCTTTTGACTCTCCGTATTGCTACGTTCACACTTCAGAGTTATCAGATGCGAGCATTGTTGGAGCAAGCCGATTATGAGGATGCATCGGATAGTTTTGGAAATAAGCTGTTTGGAATGACAAGGAGAAATAAAAGGATTCCCGCGCCACCTATATTTGATGATTTGCCGCTGGTATGACCATTGTTTTTATAGTTTTCAGTTCAAAGTGGAGTTTTGGTGAATTGTAGCCTGCCAAGAGATATGATGGATGCAAGTTGACATGTTATGTTGCTGCAATTACATGAACACAATTTAGTTATCAGAAAAAAATGGAGGAGGTAATTTTTATGCTAGTCAGCATTATACTCATTGCTCTCCGAGATTTTTTGTTGTTGTTATACATGTGAAGGTTTTGCTTTGTTACTCAAGTTCACGATGAGGATTATTTGAGGTGAAAAAGCAGATTGTTTTCTGCTAGATACTACAACATTTAGTATTGTTAGTTTCAGTGCAATTTAGTTGTCTATGCTCTTTCAAGAGGGGTCTATTGCAGAGTTGAAGCTTCATTGCATGTTGAGGTTCCTTCATCCGACAGTTGTTCTACAGAGACAGTTTCTGACCATGTCATGGATTTTCATTAACCATTTGAAGTCCGCAGTTTTTGGTGTACGTGATGCCCTCCGTACTAGATGCTCTTGCATGAGTATTTTTGTTGAGGTTTATGCTTTCTGGTTTATAGCACGCTCAAATTCCATGAGATGAGTTCTTCACAATGTTATGTGCACCAAGATGTTGCACTATGAGCTATGTGCTCGTTCAAGCACCACAGGTGATATGATGATTTATGACATTTGATGATTTAGCACTTCATTTTTCTGTTGAGGTCAGTGGCACATAATCAGACTTTTGGATTTTATGAGAGATCCATATTCGTTTGTCTGCTTTATTGATAGCTGTGTTGTTTTCTGGACGACCCAAGATTGATTTTCTCAATTTGACTTCATGAGAAGTTTATTAGTCCTATGGACGTTTCAAGGCACAAGGCTTACTTTTGATGACTTTAGTTGAGGGGTTGAATGCTATCTATGACTGTTGCAAGGGATTTCGGCCTAAGGTGGAGATTGTTGAATATGATCTGAAATCTATTTACCTATTGTACTATGGAAGGAGTCCTAAAGGACTACGGCGTGCCAACTGTGCTAGACGTAGCACATCTACAACTCTTTTTCGTGTCCGCCAAAAAAAAGAGTTGTTTGCCCCTATATATAGTCCCAAGGTAGTCATAGAATAGATGAGAGAGATACACCATATTGATAGCACGTAGAGGGTCTGTCCTCCCGTGTATTGTAATACTACTCCAATTATAGTGATACATCGCCGTGCGTTCCATGGTTTTTTCCCGTTTGGGTTTTCCACGTAAAAATCTATGTTCTCGTTCTTCGTTTGATCTACTTTTATTTGCGCGATTTTGTAACTTTTACTTCTTGTGAGTTTTCTTATGCAAAGTTGCTTGACACAAATATTTATCTTGCGTGGTAACCACATATGTAATCTCTATAAACAGATTGTCTAATGAAATATATGGTTACATCAAAAAACCATGCAAATGTTGATGGACTTGAATAACTCTCGCTTAGCCATAGCCTGGCACGGCGGTACTTCGGCGAAGCACGGTAGCGCGACTCCAGAGATTTTTTTTTTTAGATTCTCCGCGACTCCAGAGATGTTCTAAAGAGTTAACACAAACGACAAAAGATGCAAATCATACCAATATCTGACCACATAAACCTTTCTTCAACACGACACCATTCCAAGAAACTTGTTCACGATTTAGGAAGAAGCGCACTAAGAGATGTCCGAAAATCCAACAACTGAGAGATGTCAGATTTGGATTGCTAATGTAGGTAAATAACTCCCTCGTCCGATTGTATGGTTTTGATAGATCTAGATCCAGCATTCCAAGTTGTTTGATCTCTTAGTAAACGAGTCGTTCTATTATTCAGATCCCTTATTTGGTTCGATCAAATTTATTCTATTCTACACAACTGTACTCGATGTTTTCACCTGCTGCCATTGTGACGGCTGCATTCTCTCGGAGATTTCTAACAAAACCTTAGCAAGATGTGGCTCATCTTCTTGCCGTCTTCTGATTTCTATTGATTTTAGTTTCTCGCACCAGAAAACATATGGTTTTAAGGTACAGCTCTTCCTCCTCTTCTTGACTGGAGGGTCTAAAAACTGTGGTTCATATACAAGGCTCAGTGCATGTGAGACATAGTTAGAGCCAAAGTAAAGAATGAATTGTAAGAACCGATTAATGAAAGTTCCATGAATGTTAATCATACCGTGCAGTGGTGCAACCCAAGTTTCTCCAAGTCAGATGTGTTCTGGAAGATGCCTGGCAGCGTCTGGAACTCCACTCCAAGATCACATCCTTCTAAGATCAAGGTCTTCAAGCGATGGAGAACTGGAAACTCTTGGGATTCCTCCTCTAGCAACGCCTGGAAGATGAATGCATTACACATTGATAATTTCACATAAACATGGTGAGAGATAAGAAAACTATGAAGAATGCATGGAAGGAGAGAATTTTTTAGCTGAATTTTTGTTTTGACAAAATTGCAACAAAAAATCTAAGAAAAGAGTGTAGTAGTAGGACAACATTGGGCATGTCTAGATCTCATTCGGAAAAATTCTTATGTTATGTGGGCTATACAAAATAGCAACAGAAAGAAAATACATGTGAATATTAAAATCATTAAATTTTATCTTACGTATTTTTTTCTCTAGTAGCACAACATATTAAGTTTTGTACTACTCCCTCCGGTCCGAAAAAAGTGTCCGGCCATTAGTACAATGTCATTTTACAAAATAATCCTTACAGTAATTGAAAACTCTGACTAAAACTATCTCAAGAACTGGATCGGCCGCTCGCATGATCTCTGGCCCGTCCAGGTCGTCGTCGGAGCAGATGCAGGACGGCCAAGGGAGCGCCGACCTGCTACTCCACGCGAGGGCGCCGCCGGGTCCGGGGAACCCTTGCCGGCGAGTGGTTGAACTGCGAGGCGAGAGGGCTCGCGACCTGCTGCTCCACGCGATGCAGCTGCCGGGTGCGGGAATCCCTGCCGGCGAGCGGCTGAACAGGGAGGCGAGAGGGGGATGAGGGCGCCACCAGGTCTGCGGAATCCCTGCCGGCGAGGGGGCGGCCGCTCCGAGCTGTTGAGGAGGGGCCTCGAGCTTGAACCCTGCGCGCGTGAGGAGGGCGGCTTCGCGTCATGCCTCGCGCTGGATGGCTCGAGGAAGCTCCGGCCGGTGATGTGGGATCTCCGGCCGGCGCCGGCGAGTTCGCCTCCCTCGTGGCCTGCAGAACAAGATGCGGGTGCGGGGATGTGCGGATGTGCGGATGTGGCTAGTTGACTAGGGGGAAGGAGGGGGGAAGAAATTAGAGGACTGACTTGCAAAATGACCACTTCCGACGCTTTTTCCGGATCGGAGGGAGTACAATATATGTGTAGGTATTGTTTAACACCTTATCGAAAAAAGGTATTGTTTAATAACAAGTTGGTACACAAAAAAGCTATGAAAGAATTTTGCGTGTAGGAGTACACGTGCTTAAAAAAATCCTGTCTCGTGCATTGTTCATGGCGTGCGTGCGTACTTACCGTCGTTGTGAATCCGGCCAGATGTAGTTTGACAGCGTTTGGGAGGAGCGCCAGGAAGGCACGCATGGACGTCAAGAACTCGAGCTTTCCCTTCTTACGCCGTCGCTTGTTCCGCTGCAAATGGTGGCTGGTATCCGTTAGCCGGATCAACGCCTCCCTGACCAACGCGAGCGGCTCCGTCCCGGTGGCCAATCCCGCGGCCACGCAGTGGGAGTTCAGCCCGTCGTAGGCCAGCTCAAGGCGTAGGCGGACAAGGAGGGGAGCTGTGATCCTGAGGTTGGCGCAGGCGAGGTGGTGTCGGAGTTGGACGAGTGCAAGGTTCCGTAGAGTGGGTGAGGCGATGCAGACGAGATTGACCATCATCCGGCAGTTCTCTATGTGGAGGTCCTCGAGCACCGGGCAGTACGTGCCGAGGTCCTCCAAGAAGGTGGCCGACATGGCAACTCCGACGAGGTGCAGCTTGGTCAGGCGCCGGGTGAAGCCGGCAGCACACAAGCCAGCGGCCGACACGTCGGGCTGCGGCCGGGAGCCGTCCAAACAGGACCAGTGCGGCTGCCAGCTGACGGTGACGTTGGGGGCGGTGCGGATGTCGACGGCTGCCGGGCAACGTCGGAGCCCGCGACGGATCCACCTGTTGGAGCAGCTGTAGGTCACCCTCTGGCTGACCAGGTTCAGGCCAAAGGCGTCGAGGTTCCGCGTCTCCGTCGGGATCGACGCCGGGAGGACGTGGTCGGCGAAGTCCTCGAAGCGCTCCCACTGCTCGCCGGCGAACTCCGACTCGTTGACGATGACGTTGCCGCGGAGCACGTCGCGCCAGAGGTGCCTCCATCGGCGCGACAGGAGGCTCGTCTGCACGGTCTGCCGTGACCCGAGGCGAGAGAGTATGTCGTGGAGGAGGCAGTCCGGCAGGTCGCCCAGCCGGTCGGTGGCATCGTCGTGCTGCTCGACGCGGCGGCGCTTGCTGGAGTCCATGCCGATCTAATCGAGTGACCTCCGGCCGGCTGGGTTTATACGGAGTATATATGAAAAGGAAGATCCGGCAGATGCCGAAGAGGATTCGGTTTGTTGACCGGAAAAAGTCTGGTTTCGCAGGTGCGCGGTGGGCGTGGGGATACCGGATACGAGACGGATACTGTGGGAGTTGATCTGTTTCTTATTTCTCTTGTACCCACGTTTGTGCACAGTACACCCACGGGACAATAGTCAAATCCTATCTCTTCAACTAGCCCTGCTGCTAATGATGTTGCTTTCGAGGTATTTTAGTCCCACAAAATTTGCTCTCTCTCATGAACCGAAGATCCTTCACTCTGCCAAAATTTGCTTTTTTTTAGCTTGTGTTTTCATAGACCCCGAAAGTTTCTAAACAGTGTAAGCCTATAATAATTTGCTGTGAAAAACTCCCTTTAGTTGGCTTTTAACTTTTCTCCAGCAAAAACAGGTTGAAAAGTAGAACCAAACACACCCTTAATCACCCCATTTCTGCTCGCTTTCGTATTTCTATTACTTTGTTCAGATAAACAACCAATCACTCTAAACACTTTTGCTAGGACCAAAGATAACTTGCAGGTCAAATAAGCAAAGGTAGCAAAAGACATTAAAATCATAGCAATTCAGCTCTCCATTAATTCGATATTCTTCTATTCGAAAATAGCTAATCTAGTTCTACACTTCTAGACATCAAGATATTTTCTATAGCCGTTGTCGGGAGCTAAGCGCTACTAATTTTATGATTTAAGTTAGTTTAAAATGTGATATATGTAGTCGGTCGCTCATTGCTCGAGAAATGAAAAGAGCCCGCGACGACGCAGATAGCTGTGAAGATTCATGGCGCCTTTGTTGTGGTCACGAGCTCCATCCCCGGATCCCCATTGTTCGTGGTGAGGGTGATGGATCGACTCTGCAAACCAGAGACAAACATGGTGGAATGTCTACTCCTCCGCCTGCCACCAAGAAGTTCCTTACCATACAAGGAGAGTTCATTCATTTTTTGACCCAAGGCGAATGTAAGTTTTATTACTTATTTGGTATAGTTAACCCGATAGTTTGAAATCTTGATTAATATTAGTTGTGGTGTTATCTGGCATATGTTCTAATGTATCACTGAAAATGCTCTTGTGTTGTGCTAAATTTAAAATGTATTTCATAGCATAACATCCTTCTTAAATCAACTTTTCGACGAATGCACAATCTATATGTATATGTAATTTGTGGCATAGATCTAACAAATATCTTAATAGCGATGTCTAGTATGTATGTTAAGATAAACATATTCATATAACTTCTAGAGTATAAATTTATTTGTTGTCGCGACTCTTATAATCGTGTTTATGGTCAAATATGTCTTCTAAGTTGCAATGGATTCAATGAAAATTTCAGGTTGTGTATTTTATGTACTTCATACTTAAATATCATCTTTTAGAATAATAACCGAAGACCATAAAATAACTTGGATTATTGGATGTTTGTATACATAAATTTTGATTAACCTATATGTTCGCATCAAACATATTTGGCATCAACTCATGTATATAAGCAAGGGGTGGAGGCAGGGCGACCAGGACCTAGAGTGCTAGACCCCTCTCCCCCCACCCCTACCTCCCCTCTCGAGTTTGATTCGCTCGCCACATACCCCTTCTCGCGTTTTGGGCCTGGTCCATTTACTCTCTCAAGTCGATATCTTCTTGTAGCTTGCGACCCGCGAGTGGGGTAGTTTTTTTTTTTTGTGGTTCCTGGTTTTCAGTCGGGTTATCTTCTTTTGTTATTTTTCCTTTTTCTACTATTTTATCGATTTTCCTTTTTTATGTTTCCTTTTATTTTATTTTTTCTATTTTATGTTATGTTTTATGTTTTATTTTGTGTTTCCTCCTCGGTTTTATATGTTTCTTTTCAAATTAAAAAATCATGTGTTAAACAAATGTTCATGTTTTAAAAAATAATTTATGCTTTCAAAAAAGAGTATGCTTTTAAGAAATGTTTACATGTTCAAAAACATATTACGGTGTTTCCTGAAAATATTAACTAGCTTTAAAAAAATAATGGGATTTGAAATTATGTTCACGGTTGTTGGAAATATGTTCAAGTGTTGGAAAAAATGTTAGGAACTTCCAAAAATGTTAACAAGTTTTTTTTTACAAAAATTAATGGTATTTCGAAAGTATGTTCTCGGTGGTTCAAAAATACGTTCATGGATTTAAAAAAGTACGTTCGAGTGTTCAAATAAATGTTCACTTTGAGATCACAACTTAATTAGCCCCGGATTGCAGGTCATGGTTGTCTCAGTGTCGTATAGGACTTTGGATACGCGCCGAACTGCGCGTACGTATATGGTTCAGTTCCGCCTCAAGTCGTGTGGTCGATCGGTCAGTACACCGATATGGAATTCGAATCGGATGAAGCTTCCGTCTATGGTTCGTAGTTTGGACGCCTACTATAAGTTTCGCCACCCCGTCAGCTGCATATATGCCACAAGTTTGTTTCCACCGCAGGAGAGCTTAGATCCATGGAGTCTGCGCCGGCGGCTGTCATAGAGCGGGAGCTCCTCACGGCCGAGATGTCGTCCTTCCGCGTTGAAGCCGCTCAGGGCACCGAGCGGTCGCCAAGCATCATCTTCAGGATCCGTCGCCGCCTCCCGGACTTCTCCCGCTCCGTCAACCTCAAGTACGTCAAGCTGGGGATCCGCCACGCCGGCAGCCTCAAGTCGTACCTGCCGATAATGTCCGTGCCGGTGCTCGCGTCGGCTGCCTACTCACTCGTCCCCCTCGACGTCATCCACTACTCCATGGACATGCTCACCTGCGTCGCGTGGCTCGGCACCGCCATGGTCCTCCTCACGGTGTACTACCTCAAGCGGCCACGCCCGGTGTACCTCGTGGAGTTCGCGTGCTACAAGCCGGAGGACGAGCACAAGATCTCCAAGAAGGCCTTCCTCGAGATGACCAAGAGCACCGGGTGCTTCAACGACGAGACGCTGGCTTTCCAGACCAGGATCACGAGCCGCTCCGCCCTCGGAGACGAGACGTACCTGCCAACCGGCGTCCGGGCGCGGCCGCCTAGGCTGAACATGCTCCAGGCGCGGCTGGAGGCCGAAGAGGTAATGTTCGGATGCCTGGACGCTCTCTTCGCGTCCACCGGTATCAACCCGCGCCGCGACGTGGGCATCCTCGTCGTCAACTGCAGTCTATTCAATCCGACGCCGTCGCTGGCGTCCATGATCGTCAACTATTACAAGATGCGCGAGGACATCAAGTCGTTCAACCTCGGCGGCATGGGGTGCAGCGCCGGCCTGATCGCCATTGACCTCGCCAAGGACATGCTTCAGGCGCACCCCAACTCGTACGCGGTGGTCCTCAGCACCGAGAACATCACCCTCAACTGGTACTTCGGCAACGACAAGTCCATGCTGCTATCCAACTGCATCTTCCGCATGGGCGGCGCCGCGGCCCTGCTCTCGAACCGGCGCGCCGACGCCGACCGCGCCAAGTACCGCCTGCTCCACACCGTGCGGACGCACAAGGGTGGCACGGACGAGGGCTTCAACTGCGTGTACCAGCGCGAGGACGAGGGTGGCAAGGTCGGCGTATCGCTGGCGAAGGGGCTCATGGCGGTGGCCGAAGACGCGCTCACGACCAACATGACCACGCTGGGTCCCCTGGTCCTCCCCCTCACCGAGCAGCTCAAGTTCCTCAGGGCCCTGGTGATGCGCCGTGTGTTCCGCGCCAGGGGCGTGCGCCCCTACATCCCCAACTTCCGGCGCGCGTTCGAGCACTTCTGCGTGCACGCCGGCGGCCGCGCCGTGCTGGAGCAGGTGCAGCGCAGCCTGAGCCTGGAGGACGAGGACATGGAGGCGAGCAAGTGCGCGCTGCATCGGTTCGGCAACACCAGCAGCAGCTCGCTGTGGTACGAGCTCGCCTACGCCGAAGCCAAGGGCCGGGTGAAGCGCGGCGATCGCGTGTGGCAGATCGGCTTCGGCTCCGGATTCAAGTGCAACAGCGCGGTGTGGCGCGCGCTCCGCGACGTGCCAGCGGTGTCGCCCTTACCCGCCGCCGCGGCGCCGGGACCGGAAAACAGGAGCTGCAACCCGTGGGTGGATTGCGTCGACACGTACCCGCCCAACACGTACGTCTGATGATTATGCTGCGTGACTTCACGTGAAAAAGCATATTGTGGTGTCAACTCCAGGGCGATGTAGATCAATGTTGCTCCTATTTACTTCGTTATCTTTTTTCTTGCGCTTCTTGGCTGACAAAGTAGTGATTAACCCTTTTCTGGTAATATCTTTCACTGCCACTTTAAACTCTTGTACTCATATCCCTTATTGAAAAATGTATTAATGTGCTTTTTGATAATCAAATTGTAAACCTAGGTAAAATATTATATTCGTTGATGTTATTTATAGAAGTAATATGTTAATTGTAAAGACTGATAATAGAGATTAAAAAAACATAGGTGATATCTTCTTTTAATTTTACTCAGACATTAGGGCATCTCCAACGGCTCGACACATACAGACGCGGATCAACCGGTTGCGACCGCGCCGTCAAAAAATCCGTCTGCACCCAGACCTAACGGCCCAACGCATAGTGATCGGACTGCCCACCGAGATGCAAACGTGATCTAAATATGTGATGTGTTTGCGTCTGCACGGACGCTACGCGGTTGCGCTGTGTGACTGCGTTGGTCGCATCCAGGCCCGCTAGGGAGTGACAAAGATAGCTAAAATAGTTTCTCATTACTATTCATTGCCTACAATGATCATCTTTACAGACATGGTTAGTCGAGTTAACCTAAACCTACGACGGCCATACCTACTCGCCGTCGCACAGCCTACTACGGCCAGGATTACTCGCAGTCGCGCAGCCTACTACTAGCCATCGGAGTAGCTTGAGGGGATGGCGCCGTCGTCGGAGTGCATCGAGGCGACGAGAGCCTTGTGCCACGCCCGCCGCTGAATGGCCTCCTCTTTCTGCCGGCGGCGGTGTTCGACGGCCTCGGCCATGGAGGATTCCCAGTGGACTCTCTTCATAGCCGCCTCCGTCGCCTCCTCCACCTCTACCAGGTCGGCCTGGTAGCGGGCCCTATCCCTAGCCGCTGCCGCCAGCACTTCGTCCCTCACGACGAGGGCCTCCTCCAGCTCGCGATTCTCCCGGTCGACCCGCACATGCTCCGGCCCCCTCCACGTAACGTGTCCCCAGGGGGGCTCTCGAATGACGCAAGCAGATCCCACCGCTCGCCGCCATACGAGATGAAGTCAATGTTGTCGTACTCGTCCTTATCGTCGATGTCGTGGATGACGGCGTCCGCGGTCGGGGTCCTCGGCAACGGACGAGCTTCCGCAAGGGCGGCACTGGCCGCCGCCATCTTCGACCGCGCAGCTGCGCGCGAGCTAGGCGCTAGCCTTAGCAAGCTCCGCATGGAGTTCCGCCATGGTCGCCGCTGATGACCCACAAGTATAGGGGATCGCAACAGTCTTCGAGGGAAGTATTACCCAATTTATTGATTCGATACAAGGGGAGACAAAGAATACTTGTAAGCCTTAACGAGTTGTCAATTCAGCTGCACTGGAAACAGACTTGCTCGCAAGAGTTTATCAGTAGTAACAGTTTTATAGCAGTAGGAATAGTGAAATAACAGCAGCGGTGAAATAAAGACAGCAATAGTGATTATAGTAAACAGCAGGATTAAAATACTGTAGGCACAGGGACGGATTAACGGGCGTTGCATGGATGAGAGAAACTCATATAACAATCAAAGCAGGGCATTTGCAGATAATAATAAACGGTATCCAAGTACTAATCAATCATTAGGCATGTGTTCCATATTTAGTCGTACGTGCTCGCAATGAGAAACTTGCACAACATCTTTTGTCCTACCAGCCGGTGGCAGCCGGGCCTCTAGGGAAACTACTGGAAATTAAGGTACTCCTTTTAATAGAGTACCGGAGCAAAGCATTAACACTCCGTGAACACATGTGATCCTCACATCACTACCATTCCCTCCGGTTGTCTCGATTTCTGTCACTTCGGGGCCATTGGTTTCGGACAGCGACATGTGTATACAACTTGCAGGTAAGATCATAAATAACGAATATCTTCATGAATCAATAACATGTTCAGATCCGAGATCATGGCACTCGGGCCCTAGTGACAAGCATTAAGCATAACAAGTTGCAACAATATCATAAAAGTGACATCTACGGATACTAGGCACTATGCCCTAACAATCTTATGACTACTACATGACCAATCTCATCCAATCCCTACCATCCCCTTCAGCCTACAGCGGGGGAATTACTCACACATGGATGGGGGAAACATGGCTGGTCGATGGAGAGGCGTTGGCGGTGATGGCGGTGAAGATCTCCTCCAATGCCCCGTCCCGGCGGAGTGCCAGACGGAGACCGGCTCCCGAGACGGAGTTTCGCGATGTGGCGGCTCTCTGGAGGGTTTCTTCGACTTTTCTCCGTGCGTTTTTAGGTCGAAGGCGATAAGTAGTCCGAAGGAGGGCGTCGGGGCCAGCCGAGGGGCCACACACTAGGGCCGCGCGGCCCCTGGGCCGCGCCGGCCTAGTGTGTGGGGCCCTCGTGCCCCCACCTCCCTTCTGGCTCCGCCAATATTCTGGGAAAATAGGGCCTTCTGTATAAATTCCGAGGATTTTTCTGAAAGTTGGATTTCTGCACAAAAACGAGACACCGAAGCAATTCTGCTGAAAACAGCGTTAGTCCGTGTTAGTTGTATCCAAAATACACATATTAGAGGCAAAACAATAGCAAAAGTGTTCGAGAAAGTAGATACGTTTTGGACGTATCAACTCCCCCAAGCTTAGCTTATTGCTTGTCCTCAAGCAATTCAGTTAACAACTGAGCGATAAAAGAACTTTCACGAACACATTTGCTCATATGATGTATATATTCTCATGCTATGGCTAATACTTAAGCAGTTCATAATGAGATACATGCAAATAAGATCATCCAACAGCTATGTCAATCATGGAGAGGTACCAACAATTAATAATAAGCATCATGAATCATGTATATAAGCAGGATTGCAATGTTCATAAGAGAATATGATAAAGTGGTATCTCGCTTGCCCGTATTTGATCGGCAAAACATAAATGCCGAGGCACCTCTGGAGTTCATAGAAAGACTAGAAGTAATGATTGTCAAAGATAAAAGCATCAAAGTTATACCACAATCAATCATATTTTGAGACAAGCATATTATACTAAGAATGACAGTTGTGCTCTCAAGATAGTGCTCAAAGAAAGAATGGAGACACAACATAAAAGTAAAAGATTGACCCTTCGCAGAGGGAAGCAGGGATTAACATGCGCTAGAGCTTTTCATTTTTAAAACAGGAGTAAAATTATTTTGAGAGGTGCTTGTTGTTGTCAACGAATGGTAATGGGTGCACTAACTACCTCATCAACCGGACTCCCAAGAGCGGCTCCCATGAATTATTTGTATGTTTATGTGGCACTCCTTCCAACCTTTCTTACACAAACCATGGCTAACCGAATCCTCGGGTGCCTGCCAACAATCACATACCATGAAGGAGTGCCTTTTTATTTAAGTTTTATTATGATGATGACACTCCCCCAACCTTTGCTTACACAAGCCATGGCTAACCGAATCCTTCGGGTGCCGTCCAACAATCACAAACCATGGAGGAGTGTCTATTTAAGTTAATTAATTTGGGACTGGGAATCCCATTGCCAGCTCTTTTTGCAAAATTATTGGATAAGCGGATGTGCCACTAGTCCATATGAGAGTCCGTCAAAAGTAAATGACAAGGTTGAAAGCTAAACACCACATACTTCCTCATGAGCTATGAAACATTAACACAAATTGAGAAGCATTTTGAAAGTTTTAAAGGTAGCGCATGAGAATTTACTTGGAATGGTTTGAAATGCCATGCATAGGTATTTGTGGTGGACACTTTGAAACAACTTGGTTTTCAGGTGTTTGGAAGCACGAGCGGCGTTCCCGCTCAGTACAAGTGAAGGCTAGCAAAAGACTAGGGAGCGACAAATCAAGAGAGCAGTAACTGTCATAATCATGCTTGCGGCAAAATAAATTAACGGAGGCATAAAAGTGATACAATAACTCTGAAGCAATATAAATCATCGAGGCTTAATTGACTTTTTGTTCAGTCTTATGCATGCGTGAGCATGTGCCAAGTCGATATAAATGAATTATTCAGAGGAGGATACCACAATGCCATACTTACTTATGAATAAAACAATGCAAGCGAACATCCATGACATGCTACTCATATTAATAAATTGGAGCTAAACATGAGAGATCATGAACTACTAGACTTTCTCAAATAACATATACCTCACATGAACCAACTAAGCATGCT
This sequence comes from Lolium multiflorum, assembly GCA_030979885.1. Taxonomy (NCBI): domain Eukaryota; kingdom Viridiplantae; phylum Streptophyta; class Magnoliopsida; order Poales; family Poaceae; genus Lolium; species Lolium multiflorum. The sequence goes on from CM061753.1 coordinate 5,709,964, forward strand.
CATATGGATGAGTATATGTACAAAAATGAAAACAAATAGAGTTCATACCAGCCTCTTGATACGTCTCCAACGTATCGATAATTTCTTATGTTCCATGCTACATTATTGATGATATCTACATGTTTTATACACATTATATGTCGTATTTACGCATTTTCTGGAACTAACCTATTAACAAGATGCCGAAGAGCCAGTTGTTGTTTTCTGTTTTTTGGTTTCAGAAATCCTAGTAAGGAAATATTCTCGGAATTGGACGAAATCAACGCCCGAGGTCCTATTTTTGCACGAAGCTTCCAGAAGACCGAAGGATAACGAAGTGGGCGGCGAGGCGCCGCCACGCCAGAGCCGCGCGGCCAGGGCTGGGCCCGCGCCGCCTGGTGTGGGGCCCTCGTGCCGCCCCTTGACTTGCCCTTCCGCCTCTTAAAGCCTCCGTCGCAGACCCCGCACAGAGCCACGATACGGAAAACCTTCCGACGCCGCCGCCGCGGTCCCATCTCGGGGATTCAGGAGATCGCCTTCGGCACCTGCCGGAGAGGGGATTCATCTCCCGGAGGACTCTACACCGCCATGGTCGCCTCCGGAGTGATGAGTGAGTAGTTCACCCTGGACTATGGGTCCATAGCGGTAGCTAGATGGTCGTCTTCGCCTTTTGTGCTTCATTGTTGGATCTTGTGAGCTGCCTAACATGATCAAGATCATCTATCGTAATACTATATGTTGTGTTTGTCGGATCCGATGGATAGAGAATACTATGTTATGGTGATTATCAATCTATTACTTATGTGTTGTTTATGATCTTGCATGCTCTCCGTTATTAGTAGAGGCTCTGGCCAAGTTTTTACTCTTAACTCCAAGAGGGAGTATTTATGCTCGATAGTGGGTTCATGCCTTCATTGATACATGGGACAGTGACAGAAAGTTCTAAGGTTGTGTTGTGCTGTTGCCACTAGGGATAAAACATTGATTCTATGTCTAAGGATGTAGTTGTTGATTACATTACGCACCATACTTAATGCAATTGTCTGTTGCTTTGCAACTTAATACTGAATGGGGTTCGGATGATAACCTGAAGGTGGACTTTTTAGGCATAGATGCAGTTGGATGACGGTCTATGTACTTTGTCGTAATGCCCAATTAAATCTCACTATATTTATCATATCATGTATATGCATTGTTATGCCCTTTTCTATTTGTCAATTGCCACTGTAATTTGTTCACCCAACATGCTTTTATCTTATGGGAGAGACACCTCTAGTGAGCTGTGGACCCGGTTCTATTCTTTACATCGCATACAATCGCAATACTTGTTTTACTTTTTCTTGCAAACAATCATCTTCCACACAATACGGTTAATCCTTTGTTACAGCAAGCCGGTGAGATTGACAACCTCACTGTTTCGTTGGGGCAAAGTACTTTGGTTGTGTTGTGCAGGTTCCACGTTGGCGTCCCTGGTGTTGCGCGCACTACATCCCGCCGCCATCAACCTTCAACGTGCTTCTTGGCTCCTCCTGGTTCGATAAACCTTGGTTTCTTTCGGAGGGAAAACTTGCCACTGTGCGCATCATACCTTCCTCTTGGGGTTCCCAACGGACGTGTACATCTACGTGCATCAAGCACTTTTTCTGGCGCCGTTGCCGGGGAGATCAAGACACGCTGCAAGGGGAGTCTCCACTTCCCAATCTCTTTACTTTGTTTTTGTCTTGCTTTATTTTATTTACTACTTTGTTTGCTGCACCTAAACAAAATAAAAAAAATTAGTTGCTAGTTTTACTTTATTTATTGTCTTGCTCTATATATCAAAAACACAAAAAAATTAGTTACTTGCATTTACTTTATCTAGTTTGTTTTATTTACCGTTGCTAAAATGAATACCCCTGAAAATACTAAGTTGTGTGACTTCACAACTACAAATAATAATGATTTCCTATGCACACCTATTGCTCCACCTGCTACTACAGCAGAATTCTTTGAAATTAAACCTGCTTTACTAAATCTTGTCATGAGAGATCAATTTTCTGGTATTAGTTCTGATGATGCTGCTGCCCATCTTAATAATTTTGTTGAACTTTGTGAAATGCAAAAGTATAAGGATGTAGATGGTGATATTATTAAATTGAAATTGTTTCCTTTCTCATTAAGAGGAAGAGCTAAAGATTGGTTGCTATCTTTGCCTAAGAATAGTATTGATTCATGGACTAAATATAAGGATGCTTTTATTGGTAGATATTATCCTCCCGCTAAAATTATATCTTTGAGAAGTAGCATAATGAATTTTAAGCAATTAGATACTGAACATGTTGCTCAAGCATGGGAGAGAATGAAAACTTTGGTAAAGAATTGCCCAACCCATGGACTGACTACTTGGATGATTATCCAAACCTTCTATGCAGGACTAAATTTTTCTTCGCGGAATTTATTGGATTCAGCTGCTGGAGGTACCTTTATGTCCATCACTTTGGGGGCTACAAAGCTTCTTGATGATATGATGATAAATTACTCTGAATGGCACACGGAAAGAGCTCCACAAGGTAAGAAGGTAAATTCTGTTGAAGAAACCTCTTCCTTGAGTGATAAGATTGATGTGATTATGTCTATGCTTGTGAATGGTAGATCTAATGTTGATCCAAATAATGTTCCTTTAGCTTCATTGGTTGCTCAAGAAGAAAATGTTGATGTCAATTTCATTAAAAATAATAATTTCAACAACAATGCTTATAGGAACAATTCTGGTAATAACTATAGGCCATATCCTTCTGCTAATGGTAATGGTTATGGTAATTCTTATGAGAATTCTTACAACAATAATAGGAGTGTAACCCCTGGTCTTGAAGGTATGCTTAAAGAATTTATTAGTACACAAACTGCTTTTAACAAATCTGTTGAGGAAAAGCTTGATAAAATTGATATTATTGCTTCTAGAGTTGATAGACTTGCCTCTGATGTTGATCTATTAAAATTGAAAGTTATGCCTAATAATGATATTGATAATAAGATTACTACTACAACAAATGCCATCAAAGTTAGAATTAATGAAAATATAAGATTAATGGCTGAATTGCGTGCTAGGTGGGATAGAGAAGAAAATGAAAAACTAGCTAAAGAGAATAATGTAGCTAAAGTTTGGACTATTACCACCATTAGTAATGATAATGATTCACATGTTGCTGCACCTCCTACTATCAATGGTAAAATAATTGGTGTTGGCAATGTTTCTACTCCTAGTGCAAAGCGTACAAAACTGCCTGAAATTGCTAAAACTGCTGAAACTGCTTGTGATAAAACTGCTGAAATTTTTTCCAACCTTGGGGACAATGATCCCATTGCTATAGCTCATAATGATTTAGACTTTGATGATTGCCACATCTCTGAAGTTATAAAGTTCTTACAAAAACTTGCTAAAAGTCCTAATGCTAGTGCTATAAATTTAGCATTTACAAAACATATTACAAATGCTCTCATAAAAGCTAGAGAAGAGAAACTAAAACTTGAAACTTCTATTCCTAGAAAGTTAGAAGATGGTTGGGAGCCCATCATTAAAATGAAATTCAATGACTTTGAATGTAATGCTTTATGTGATCTTGGTGCAAGTATTTCTGTTATGCCTAAAAAGATTTATGATATGCTTGACTTGCCACCATTGAAGAATTGTTATTTGGATGTTAATCTTGCCGATAATGTTAAAAAGAAACCTTTGGGGAGGATTGATAATGTGCGCATTACGGTTAACAATAACCTTGTCCCCGTTGATTTTGTTGTCTTGGATATCGAATGCAATGCATCTTGTCCTATTGTGTTGGAAGACCTTTTCTTCGAACCGTTGGTGCTGTTATTGATATGAGGGAAGGTAATATTAAATATCAATTTCCTCTCAAGAAAGGTATGGAACACTTCCCTAGAAAGATAATGAAGTTGCCTTTTGATTCTATTATTAGAACAATTTATGATGTTGATGCTTCTACTCTTGATGTTACTTGATTTTCACTTTCTGCGCCTAGCTGAAAGGCGTTAAAGGGAGACAACCCATGTTTTTACTACAGCAATTTTTGTTTTATTTGAGTCTTGGAAGTTGTTTACTACTGTAGCAACCTCTCCTTATCATGTTTTTGTGCCAAGTAAAGTTTCTATGTTAAAGTTGATGTTATATTTGGGATCGCTGCGCAGAAACAGCATTGCTGTCTGTCACGAATTCTGGCATAAGTCTCTATAAAAATTCGAAAAATCTGCAAATTTACGAGCGTGATCCTCAGATATGTACGCAACTTTCATTAGTTATGAGTTTTTCCATTTGATCAAGTCTAGTGCACCTTTCAGGTTCGTCTTTACGGACTGTTCTGTTTTTGACAGATTCTGCCTTTTATTTCACATTGCCGTATTTGCTATGTCGGATGAATTTCTTTGATCCATTAATGTCCAATAGCTTTGTGCAATGTCCAGAAGTGTTAAGAATGATTGTGTCACCTCTGAATATGTGAATTTTTAATTGTGCACTAACCCTCTAATGAGTTTGCTTGAAGTTTGGTGTGAAGGAAGTTTTCAAGGATCAAGAGAGGAGTATGATATACTATGATCAAGAGGAGTGAAAGCTCTAAGCTTGGGATGCCCCTGTGGTTCATCCCTGCATATTTTAAGAAGACTCAGGCCTAAGCTTGGGGATTCCCAAGGCATCCCCTTCTTCATCGACAACATCATCGGGTTCCTCCCCTGAAACTATATTTTTATTCAGTCACATCTTATGTTCTTTACTTGGAGCATCGGTTTGTTTTTGTTTTTGTTTTGTTTGAATAAAATGGATCCTAGCATTCACTTTGTGGGAGAGAGACACGCTCCGCTGTTGCATATGGACAAATATGTCCTTAGGCTTTACTCATAATGTTCAAGGCGAAGGTTGAAACTTCTTCGTTAAATTGTTATATGGTTGGAATCGGGAAATGCTACATGTAGTAATTCTAAAATGTCTTGGATAATGTGATACTTTGCAATTGTTGTGCTCATGTTTAAGCTCTTGCATCATATACTTTGCACCCATTAATGAAGAAATACATAGAGCTTGCTAAAATTTGGTTTGCATATTTGGTCTCTCTAAGGTCTAGATAATTTCTAGTATTGAGTTTTGAACAACAAGGAAGACGGTGTAGAGTCTTATAATGTTTACAATATGTCTTTTATGTGAGTTTTGCTGCACCGGTTCATCCTTGAGTTTGCTTCAAATAACCTTGCTAGCCTAAACCTTGTATCGAGAGGGAATACTTCTCATGCATCCAAAATCCTTGAGCCAACCACTATGCCATTTGTGTCCACCATACCTACCTACTACATGGTATTTCTCCGCCATTCCAAAGTAAATTGCTTGAGTGCTACCTTTAAAATTCCATCATTCACCTTTGCAATATATAGCTCATGGGACAAAATATCCTTAAAAACTATCGTAGTATTGAATATGTACTTATGCACTTTATCTCTTATTAAGTTGCTTGTTGTGCGATAACCATGCTGGGGACGCCATCAACTATTCTTTTGTTGAATATCATGTGATTTGCTATGCATGTCCGTCTTGTCTGAAGTAAGGGAGATCTACCACCTTAATGGTTGGAGCATGCATATTGTTAGAGAAGAACATTGGGCCGCTAACTAAAGCCATGAATCATGGTGGAAGTTTCAGTTTTGGACATATATCCTCAATCTCATATGAGAATAATAATTGTTGTCACATGCTTATGCATTAAAGAGGAGTCCATTATCTGTTGTCCATGTTGTCCCGGTATGGATGTCTAAGTTGAGAATAATCAAAAGCGAGAAATCCAAAATGCGAGCTTTCTCCTTAGACCTTTGTACAGGCGGCATGGAGGTACCCCTTTGTGACACTTGGTTGAAACATGTGTATTGCGATGATCCGGTAGTCCAAGCTAAGTAGGACAAGGTGCGGGCACTATTAGTATACTATGCATGAGGCTTGCAACTTGTAAGATATAATTTACATAACTCATATGCTTTATTACTACCGTTGACAAAATTGTTTCATGTTTTCAAAATAAAAGCTCTAGCACAAATACAGCAATCGATGCTTTCCTCTTTGAAGGACCATTCTTTTACTTTTATTGTTGAGTCGGTTTACCTATTTCTCTCCACCTCAAGAAGCAAACACTTGTGTGAACTGTGCATTGATTCCTACATACTTGCATATTGCACTTGTTATATTACTTTATGTTGACACTATCCATGAGATATACATGTTATAAGTTGAAAGCAACCGCTGAAACTTAATCTTCCTTTGTGTTGCTTCAACACCTTTACTTTGATTTATTGCTTTATGAGTTAACTCTTATGCAAGACTTATTGATGCTTGTCTTGAAGTACTATTCATGAAAAGTCTTTGCTTTATGATTCATTTGTTTACTCATGTCATTACCATTGTTTTGATCGCTGCATTCATTACATATGTTTACAATAGTATGATCAAGATTATGATGGCATGTCACTTCAGAAATTATCTTTGTTATCGTTTTACCTGCTCGGGACGAGCGAACTAAGCTTGGGGATGCTGATACGTCTCCAACGTATCGATAATTTCTTATGTTCCATGCTACATTATTGATGATATCTACATGTTTTATACACATTATATGTCGTATTTACATTTTACGGAACTAACCTATTAACAAGATGAAGCCGTTCTGTTTTCTGTTGTTTTTGGTTTCAGAAATCCTAGTAAGAAATATTCTCGGAATTGGACGAAATCAACGCCCGGGGTCCTATTTTTGCCAGAGCTTCCGAAGACCGAAAGGATAACGAAGTGGGGCGACGAGGCGCCGCCACGCCGGGCCGCGGCCGGGGCTGGGCCGCGCCGCCGGTGTGTGGGGCCCTCGTGCGCCCTGACTTGCTTCGCCTACTTAAAGCCTCCGTCGCGAAACCCCAGTGCCGAGAGCCACGATACGGAAAACCTTCCAGAGACGCCGCCGTGAATCCCATCTCGGGGGATTCGGAGATCGCCTCCGGCACCTGTGGAGAGGGGATTCATCTCCGGAGGACTCTACACCGCCATGGTCGCCTCCGGAGTGATGAGTTAGTAGTTCACCCTGGACTATGGGTCCATATAGCTAGATGGTCGTCTTCTCCTTTTGTGCTTCATTGTTGGATCTTGTGAGCTGCCTAACATGATCAAGATCATCTATCTGTAATACTATATGTTGTGTTTGTCGGGATCCGATGGATATAGAATACTATGTTATGGTGATTATCAATCTATTATTATGTGTTGTTTATGATCTTGCATGCTCTCGTTATTAGTAGAGGCTCTGGCCAAGTTTTTACTCTTAACTCCAAGAGGGAGTATTTATGCTCGATAGTGGGTTCATGCCTTCATTGATACATGGGTGACAGAAAGTTCTAAGGTTGTGTTGTGCTTTTGCCACTAGGGATAAAACATTGATTCTATGTCTAAGGATGTAGTTGTTGATTACATTACGCACCATACTTAATGCAATTGTCTGTTGCTTTGCAACTTAATACTGAATGGGGTTCGGATGATAACCTGAAGGTGGACTGTTTAGGCATAGATGCAGTTGGATGGCGGTCTATGTACTTTGTCGTAATGCCCAATGAAATCTCACTATATTTATCATATCATGTATATGCATTGTTATGCCCTTTTCTTTGTCAATTGCCCGACTGTAATTTGTTCACCCAACATGCTTTTATCTTATGAGAGAGACACCTCTAGTGAACTGTGGACCCCGGTCCTATTCTTTACATCGCATACAATCTACTGCAATACTTGTTTTACTTGTTTTTGCAAACAATCATCTTCCACACAATACGGTTAATCCTTTGTTACAGCAAGCCGGTGAGATTGACAACCTCACTGTTTGTTGGGGCAAAGTACTTTGGTTGTGTTGTGCAGGTTCCACGTTGGCGCCGGAATCCCTGGTGTTGCGCCGCACTACATCCGCCGCCATCAACCTTCAACGTGCTTCTTGGCTCCTCCTGGTTCGATAAACCTTGGTTTCTTTCTGAGGGAAAACTTGCCACTGTGCGCATCATACCTTCCTCTTGGGGTTCCCAACGGACGTGTACATCTACGCGCATCACCACAGTCCAATTGTTGTAGATCATCATTATTGCCTTTCACTTGTGTAGCTTGGATAATATGAAATGAAAACCACGCTCCAGCCACCGAAGATCATTGAACTCATGATGAACTTTACAAACCAAAGAAGAACATCAAATATTTTTGGTGTTTTCGAATTGGAAACAAGAACAAAAGAAACAAGCAAACAAAACAAAATCTTTTTGGGTTTTCTCATAGCAAACCAACGATAGCAAATAAAGTAAACTAAGAGCAAAGAACCAAATAAACAAATGGTGAAGAGAAACAACAGAAATATTTTTGGTCTTTTTGTGTTTTAGGAAAGAAACAAAGCGAAAACAAAAGAATGCAAACTAACAGAAACACAGAAAAGCAGGATGACAGAAATCTGCCAAATCCTGACAGCAGTACAGAAATCGAAATCAACAAAAATCTTCCATTGCTCAGCTCAAAAAGTGTTCAACTAATGAAAGTTAGATAACAACCTGGGGCACATGCTCAAAAATTGGCAACTCAAAATAACGTTCTGGCTGTGCGTACGAATTTTTTTGGTAACAGCCCAGAATCTGTTTTTGGACAGCACTTCCCCAAATATCATCTCCCTCTCATTAGAAAACCACTCTAAGAAACTAAACAAGTATGTACAAGTGTCCAGCAACCATAATATGCAAAGAATGAGTGATGCCGGTATACCTCCCCCCAGCTTAGGCTTTTGCCTAAGTGGAGTTCATTCCCACGGCCCCATGAAGTGGTGTCTCCGTAGTACGACGAAGAACGACCCGGTTCCGGGTATGTGCTGGAAGAAGCATCAGGGTATGTGACGGTGTAGTCGTAGGAGGGCTCAGCGTCCTCGGAATCATGCTGCTGGTGGAAGTCTTTGATGGCGTGTAACTCACACGTTCGTTGGGAACCCCAAGAGGAAGGTATGATGCGCACAGTAGCAAGTTTTCCCTCAGAAAGAAACCAAGGTTTAATCGAACCAGGAGGAGCCAAGAAGCACGTTGAAGGTTGATGGTCGCGAAATGTGATGCGGCGCAACACCAGGGATTCGCGCCAACGCGGAACCTGCACAACACAACAAAGTACTTTGCCCCAACGAAACAATGAGGTTGTCAATCTCACCGGCTTGCTGTAACAAAGGATAAACGTATCGAGTGGAAGATGTTTGCAAAGAAAACAGTAAAACAAGTATTGCAGTAGATTGTACGCTATGTAAAGAATAGGACCGGGGTCCACAGTTCACTAGAGGTGTCTCTCCCATAAGATAAAGCATGTTGGGTGAACAAATTACAGTCGGGCAATTGACAAATAGAGAAAGGCATAACAATGCATATACATGACATGGTAAATATAGTGAGATTTAATCCGGGCATTACGACATAGTACATAGACCGCCATCCAACTGCATCTATGCCTAAAAAGTCCACCTTCAGGTTATCGTCCGAACCCCCTCCAGTATTAAGTTGCAAACAACAGACAATTGCATTAAGTATGGTGCGTAATGTAATCAACAACTACATCCTTAGACATAGCATCAATGTTTTATCCCTAGTGGCAACAACACATCACAACCTTAGAACCTACTGTCACGATCCCAGATTCAATGAAGGCATGAACCCACTATCGAGCATAAATACCCCTCTTGGAGTTAAGAGCAAAAACTTGGCCAGAGCCTCTACTAATAACGGAGAGCATGCAAGATCATAAACAACACATAAACAATAGATTGATAATCACCATAATCATAGTACTCTCTATCCATCGGATCCCGACAAACACAACATATAGTATTACAGATAGATGATCTTGATCATGTTAGGCAGCTCACAAGATCCAACAATGAAGCACAACAAGGAGAAGACGACCATCTAGCTACTGCTATGGACCCATGGTCCAGGGGTGAACTACTCACTCATCACTCCGGAGGCGACCATGGCGGTGTAGAGTCCTCCGGGAGATGAATCCCTCTCCGGCGGGTGCGGGAGGCGATCTCCGAATCCCCCGAGATGGGATTCGCGGCGGCGGCGTCTCTGTGGGTTTTCCGTATCGTGGCTCTGTACTGGGGGTTTCGCGACGGAAGCTTTAAGTAGGCGGAGGTCAACGCGGGGGGCCACACGAGGGGCCCGGGGGATAGGTCGGCGCGGCCGGGGCCGGCCGCGCCCTGGCCTCCTCGTGGCCCCACTTCGTTAGGTCTTCGGTCTTACGGAAGCTTCGTGCAAAAATAGGACCCGGGCGAAAGTTTCGTCCAATTCCGAGAATATTTCTTTACTAGGATTTCTGAAACCAAAAAAAAAAACAACAGGCTCTTCGGCATCTTGTTAATAGGTTAGTTCCAGAAAATGCATAAATATGACATATAATGTGCATAAAACATGTAGGTATCATCAATAAAGTAGCATGGAACATAAGAAATTATCGATACGTTGGAGACGTATCAGTCTTGTATCTTCATATGTTCATCCACCTCCTCCTTAGTGAGCGACCATGATTGCCTGTCAATATTGAACAAACCTGGCTGGGGAAGAGGGATTTCCTTCTCATCCCCGTCAGCAAACAACATTCTATAGACCATATTATCTACAGTGGAATCAGTGGTAACAAAATGATGGCTCTTCATGGCAGCAATATCAAGTCTCCTAGGGGTTAATGGCACATCATTAGGATCAAGAGGGAGTCTTAAATGTGTTAAAATGCGTAGTGCAATAGTTCCTCCAAAAATAGGCCCCTGCTAGACAGGCGGCGAGCAATAAGAGAACCAAGATGATAAAGTGTCTGTCCAGTAAGTGCAGCATTCAAGAAAGCAAGATGATAGCTAGAGATATTTCTAGTATTTTCCCTACCAAGAATGCTTGTAGCAATGTAATATGCAAAATATTTAATGGCGGGGAGTTGAATATTTCTTATCTTGCCGCGCTGAATGGTGCGGCAATCATCTTCGGTGATCCCTCGATAGAGCTCCAACAGGTCCCGGGGGTTGTCATCAATCCTCCTTGCTGTACCTACAGGGGCAATATCCAATGCACGACAAAATTCTTCCAATTCCATAGTAACAGGATTACCATAGATCTTGAATGCAACTGTCGGCTCATATTGCGTGTTGTGGAACTTGAAGCTCTCAACGAAAATTTTGGTGAGCATGTAGTATTGCTCCCTTTCATCTCCCACGTAGGTGGCTAAGCCTGCCCTGTTGACAAGGGTGAAGAAATCATCCAATATCCCTGCATTTGTCAGAAAATCATAACATGGGAAGGATGAAGCATTAGGAGCCCCATTGTCCTCTTCGGGCGCGAAGCTAGGCGCGATGATATCCTCATTGTAGGATCGCCTAATCTGAGTGGACGCCCTCGAGGGCCTCCCGGTGCTGGTTGTTCCTTTCTTGAATAATTCTCCAAATTTGAATTTCTTCATTTTCCTCTTCTGAAATTTTCAACAACCATTATAAAATTTGATTTCAAGGTATATAATTGAGGGAACTACTATAGGAACTTGCTAGAGTACTAAACATGCATCAAAACTAGTTTCTACCACTTAGAACAAGCATGCAAGCTCACTAAACATGTTATCTACAGCAGCAAAATATTCAAGATATACTCAACCAAACAAAATTCTAATTGGACAATCAAAGGAGTCACATACCAAGGAGCAAATGTGCCAAATTTCAGACAGAAATCTGGGCTGAGCAAAGAGATCGAAAAATCGCGAGTTCTTGAGCAGAAATGCGAGTGAGAGAAACCTGGTGCGAGTTTTTTCGGGAGAGAGAAGAGAGTGGGAGGAAGAGATAGTGGGGCAAAGGGGGCCCACACACCAGGGTGGCGCGCCCCCTGGCTGGCCGCGCCGGCCTGTGGGGTGCCACCCTGGGGTGCCCCACTGGTCAGCCCCAGGTGCTCCCAGTGCCTCTTCGAAAAATAGGACTACCAGTATAATTTTTGTAATTTTTAGAGAACTTCGAAAAATGCACATTTCTAGGTGTTAAATTAATTATTACTGCATAGAAAATGATTTCCAAAATCTTAAACAACTAAAGCATATTGCAAAACAAAATGTGCTACAACAAGTAAAATAAATGGAGGGAGAAAGAAAGAAAGAAATGTTGTTTAGCTCTCTTATGCATTAAAATATACTTGTTAACAAGGTTGATCAAGTCTTGCTACCAAATAAATTTTATATGACATAAGAAGAAATAAACCTCAAATCAATCATGTTACCTTATATTGAATTGATATGGATCCAATCACAAGAGTTTGATATTCTTCTTTAGGCTCATATATAGGACAATCAATGGATCCCACTTTGATAGTTTTCACATTAAAAATTGTATTAACTCCATATACTTTATCAATCCTCTTGGGAAAATAGACAGTATGTTCCTTATCATCAACATTGAAAGTAACCATGCCTTTATTGCAATCAATAACAGCCCCTGCAGTATTAAGAAAGGGTCTTCCGAGAATAATGGACATATTATCATCTTCAGGCATTTCCAACACAACAAAATCAGTTAATATCAAGCAATGTTGAGTAACTTGAACAGGAACATTTTCACATACACCAACAGGAATAGCGGTATATTTATCAGCCATTTGCAAAGATATATCAGTTGGTATTAACTTATCTAAATCAAGTCTCTTATAAAGAGAAAAAGGCATTACACTAACTCCTGCTCCCAAATCACATAGAGCAGTTCTAACATAATCATTCTTGATGGAACAAGGAATAGTCGGTATACCTGGGTCTCCAAGCTTCTTTGGAATCTTACCAATGAAGGAGTAATTAGCGAGCATAGTGGAAATCTCCTCATTGGGAATTTTCCTTTTGTTAGAAACAATATCTTTCATATACTTTGAATAAGGAGGCAATTTAATAGCATCAGTCAAAGGGATTTGCAAAAATAAAGGTTTCATCCAATCACAAAATTTATTATAATGTTCCTCCTCCTTTGATTTTAGTTTCTTAGCAGGAAAAGGCATTTGCTTTTGAACCCAAGGTTCTCTTTCATTACCATGTTTCTCAGCAATAAAATCTTCTTTAGTGTACTTTTTATTTTTAGCATGCTTTTCAGGTTCTTTTTCAACCTCTTCTTTATCAGGAGTATCATCCTTATCCTTATCTTTATCATGTTCATTACCACTTTCAGTTTCAGCATCAGAAATAGAAATACTATTAGGATCATTAACAGGTTCAGAGGATTCTACAACATTCTTATGTTTCTTTTTCTTTTTCTTAGATGGAGCACTAGTTTTAGTTAGTTGAGAATCTTGTTCAACTCTTTTGGGATGCCCTTCAGGATATAGAGGATCCTGGGTAGAAACACCACCTCTAGTTGTTACTTCATAAGCATGTTTTTCTTTAGAATTATTTGCCAACAAGTCATTTTGCACTTTAGTAAGTTGATCAATTTGAGTTTGAACCATATGAAAATGTTTAACAAGTATCTTAACATCATTGGAGGTTCTCTCCACAATATCATGCAATTCACTAATAGCTCGAGAATTTTCCATTAAATGATTCTCTACTCTCATATTAAAGTTTTCTTGCTTAACAATATAATTATCAAACTCATCTAAGCATTGAGCAGGAGGTTTTGAATACGGAATATCTTCCCTAGTAAAGCGTTGAAGAGAGTGTACCTCAATCATGGATGAAGGGGAGTTATCTCACATAAATCTTCTATAGGAGGTAAATTCTTCACATCTTCAGGTTTAATACCCTTCTCTTTAAGAGACTTCTTGGCTTCCCTCATATCTTCATCATTTAATTTAATCATACCTCTCTTCTTCACTATCGGTGTCGGGGTTGGTTCAGGTGTAGACCAATCATCATGATTCCGGCCTATTTTAGCCAATAATTCTTCAGCGTCATCTGGAGTTCTTTTCCTGAAAACACAACCAGCACAACTATCCAGGTATGCCCTAGACTCAATGGTTAGTCCACTATAAAATATATCAAGTAAATCATGCTTTTCCAAATCATGATCAGGCTGAGCTCTAATAAGAGAGCAAAATCTCGCCCAAGCCTCAGGCAATTTCTCTCCATCTTCTGGTCAAAATTATAAATTCTCTGCAAAGCAGCGTGTTGAGCGCTAGCAGGAAAGTATTTTCGAAAGAAAACATCACGCAAGTCAATTGGACTTTTAATAGAACCAGGAGGCAAATTATTATACCAAGTTTTAGCATCATCCTTTAATGAGAAAGGAAAAATTTTAGCGACAAAATAAGTACGCATCTTGACATCATCAGAAAACACGCTACTCAGAGTAGATAACTCAATCATGTGTTCAACAGCACTTTCTTTTTCAGTACCACAAAAGGGTGTTTTCTCAACAATAGCTATATGAGATAGATCAAGAGAAAAATCATAATCTTTATCCTTAATGTTTATAGGAGATGTGGCAAATTTAGGATCAGGAGACAATTTATATCTAACAGCATGTTCTGCAAGCAACTTTTTATTTTTTCTTGCATCAGTAGTAGCATTGCATTTTTCAATAAAATCATCATCTAGTTCCACATAATCTTCATCAAGATCATCACTAGAATATTCAACAGACTCAGGTGAATTAACAGGTGTAGCAGCATTTTCATTAGGAGTTTCAGTATTTTCAATTTGCCTAGACCTAGCAATTGTAGCATCTAGAAAAGATCCTAACGAACCATCATTATCAAGCACAGCAGAAGCATCATCACAATTATGAGAAGGAATTTTCAGATTCAGCAGAAGTACCAGCATTTGAAGCTTGTGGTGGTGAAACAAGTTTACTTATCACAGATGGTGAATCAAGAGCAGCAGAGGTACTAAGAGTTGTACCTTTTCTTGTAGTGGATGGTAATATGGCGATCTTAGTATCGCGAGGTTTACCCATAATGGAGACTTTGCAGCGAACAATATCAATCCAAGTGAACTTCCAAATAAAGCTATGCTCCCCGGCAACGGCGCCAGAAAATAGTCTTGATGACCCACAAGTATAGGGGATCGCAACAGTCTTCGAGGGAAGTATTACCCAATTTATTGATTCGACACAAGGGGAGACAAAGAATACTTGTAAGCCTTAACAGGAGTTGTCAATTCAGCTGCACTGAAACAGACTTGCTCGCAAGAGTTTATCATAGTAACGGTTTATAGCAGTAGGAATAGTGAAATAACAGCGGCAGTGAAATGAAGACAGCAGTAGTGATTATAGTAAACAGCAGGATTAAAATACTGTAGGCACAGGGACGGATTAACGGGCGTTGCATGGATGAGAGAAACTCATATAACAATCAAAGCAGGGGCATTTGCAGATAATAATAAAACGGTATCCAAGTACTAATCAATCAATAGGCATGTGTTCCATATTTAGTCGTACGTGCTCGCAATGAGAAACTTGCACAACATCTTTTGTCCTACCAGGTGGCAGCCGGGCCTCTAGAAACTACTGGAAATTAAGGTACTCCTTTTAAAGTACCGGAGCAAAGCATTAACACTCCGTGAACACATGTGATCCTCACATCACTACCATTCCCTCCGGTTGTCCCGATTTCTGTCGGGGGCCATTGGTTCCGGACAGCGACATGTGTATAGAACTTGCAGGTAAGATCATAAACAACGAATATCTTCATGAATCAATAACATGTTCAGATCTGAGATCATGGCACTCGGGCCCTAGTGACAAGCATTAAGCATAACAAGTTGCAACAATATCATAAAAGTGACATCTACGGATACTAGGCACTATGCCCTAACAATCTTATGACTATTACATGACCAATCTCATCCAATCCCTACCATCCCCTTCAGCCTACAGCGGGGGAATTACTCACACATGGATGGGGGAAACATGGCTGGTCGATGGAGAGGCGTTGTCGGTGATGGCGGTGAAGATCTCCTCCAATTCCCGTCCGGCGAGTGCCGAAACGGAGACTTCGGCTCCCGAGACGGAGTTTCGCGATGTGGCGGCTCTCTGGAGGGTTTCTGGCGACCGACTTCTCCCCGTGCGTTTTTAGGTCGAAGGCGATAAGTAGTCCGAAGGAGGGCGTCGGGGGCCAGCCGGGCCACACAGGGCCGCGCCGCCTGGTGTGGGGCCCTCGAGCCCCCACCTGGCTTGCCCTTCGGCTCCGCCAATATTCTGGAAAATAGGGCCTTCGTATAAATTCCGAGGTTTTCTGAAAGTTGGATTTCTGCACAAAAACGAGACACGAGAGCATTCTGCTGAAAACAACGTTAGTCCGTGTTAGTTGTATCCAAAATACACAAATTAGAGGCAAAACAATAGCAAAAGTGTTCGGGAAAGTAGATACGTTTTGGACGTATCAGCGCCTTGCCTCTGTAGCGTCCGGTTAAAAATGCGCCCCTACGTCTCCGTCTCTGCGTCCAGCTGCTCGGCCTGACGGCCATACGCGGCGAGCTGCTCCTCATCGAACGCCTCCACGGCGCGGAGGGCGGCGAGGTCCGCATCATCCGGGTAGACGGTGCAGGCCATCTCAAAAAGGAGAGCCCAGGTGCGGTTGTACTCGGCCGTGGATGAAGGCTAGGGTTAGGTTGAGGTGTGCTCGTATTGCCCGCCAGCTTCCACCATATATATCCACGGCGGGGAGGGAAGCAGGCGTTCGCGCGGAGGTCGTTTCTCCCGTGCGCGAAAAGCCGGCGAAACGCGCCAATCTGTTGGTCGCGTGCGGGAACCATTGCTCTCGCATAGGAACCGGTAATTGCCGGCGGCAGGCCTCGACAAGATGTTAAACCGCCATTACAGAGCTTGATGGTGTCAGTGGGAAAAATTGTGTCTTCACCGCTGGGGATACCATCAACGCAAACGGTCACCACGGCCAGTTTGGTGTCGGCGGGCTAATGCAAACGGACGCAGGCGGTCAATTTGGACGTTCGTTTTGCGTCGGCCCACTAGAGATGTCCTTAGAACAAAAGCTCCATGTCATGACTTCGGGAACACGCCACAGAAAACACATGCACACAATGTCCCTCTAGGGTGGCACGGGGGATCTCCCTAGCTGCCCGCCGCTACCACACCTTTCCCCTTCCTCCACCTCCTGCCACGGAATGGCTGATGCCGCCAGACTGGTGGCGGATGGAGATGGCAAGGCCAGAATCATGCGGAAACTCCTCCTTGGGTATTATGGGGGCGATGGGCCGGCGTGGAGGTGGCTACCTCCCCTGCGGCTCGACTCCCTTTGGACTGCAACGTGTGCGTTGGACCATTGAGGGATGGGGGCGGTAAATCCGTTGGGTGGTTCGGCTGGTCTCCGGTGGCACGCTTTCCCAAGAATCCTACGTGCCTCGAATGTCTTCATGGTGGATCTAGCTAGGAGGCGAGGCTCCGATCCAGTCGGTGCTACCTTGTTGAAGTGTCGTTGCTGCGAATCTCCAGCCTCCTGATGAGTTGTTCCGAAGGAAATCCTAGATTTGGGTCTCCCGAATCGGATGATAGTAGCACTTAGGTGTCATTCAACCTCGTGGGGACATTGTTTTTGAACATGTGCTGCTTGGAGAGGTTGGAGGAGTGTTGCATCTACCGCATTGGCGATGATGAGTCTCGGTGGCGTGACCCGACGAGATCTTGGTGTCGGACGCGTGATGATAGACATGTGCAGGATGGTGGAGCTATCTTGTCAGCGTGGTGAGGGTCCTCGCTTTGATCTAAACCATGCAGATGGGTTGGCGGAAGATGGTAGAGGCGGCTGCTAGAGCGTGCACATAAGAGCATCTCCAGTCGCGTCCCCAAACCGTCCCCCAAAGGGATTTGGGGCGCGCCGGACAAAAAATCGTTCCCAGCCGCGCGCCCAAAGGCTCTTTTTGTCCGGCGCGGCCCAATACGGTGTCTACGCCCCGAGTCCGTCCCCGCTACACAGCGGACGCTCAGGGTACGCCAGACACAAGTAAATGAGAGGCGAGGAGGCGCGGGCCCATCAAAGAAGAAGAAGTAGTTTAAAAAATGTATATGGAATTTGATTATGTTTTTTCGAAGTTTTTATATGTAATTTATTTATGTTGCACCGATTTGAATATTAGTACAGAGTTTTTTTTCTATATATTAATATTAATTTTTAAATTTTGGGGGCGCGTTTGAGGGACGCAGCTGAGGAGCGATGTCCCCCAATGCGACACGAACGAAATACGTCCCCCAAATGCTTGATCCAGCGTAATTTGGGAGACGGTTTGGAGGATGCGACTGGAGATGATGTAAGAAGCTATATCTAGAATTTGCTGGGAGCCGGCGATGGTTGTTGCCGGGAATAATGTCGTGGTTGGTCCTCTACTGTTGCGTTAGTTGGTGGGCTTTCGTCACCTTGTTTGATGAATTAGAGCCAACAGGCGCTCTATCCCGCGTTGTATCAAAAAAAAGTGACTGGTTTAGTGCTTGGGCGCAAAATGATGCTTCAACAGGTGCTGTAACCGACGATGTAAAATACAGCTTGAGGCAAAAGCGTTATGTCATGCACTATATCTAGCGCGTCGGAAAGAGCGCGCTGTATAAGTCACGAGCAGAAACAACTACGAATTTTTTATTTAGAGCTTCTGTTGGAGATGAATATGCCCTCACGCGAAAACATGGATAGAGTGCGCCGTAAAATGATTTTACAGCGCCCAAAATTTAGTTGGAGATGCTCTTAAGGTCGTATACATCTCTTGTATGCTCCCCATTTGGACAAAGAAAGTGATGACTTCGCCACCTTTAGAGTGTCATGTCCTGAAACTATGAAGCCTGGCGCTCTTTGCAACGTCATTGGGTTCCCTATTTAACCAGAAAAAAGTATTTAAATATACCTTAGACTGGTTGAGTGCTAAGGTTACAACGATCGCAACGGTGCAAACCGATGGACAAATGCGCACTTAGTTCATCAGTGTAGCTCGTGATTGTACAACATACAACTCGTGCTGCCAAAGCCCTCTCCTGCATCGAGTGATGGCCCAATCTTTATATAAGAGACCCAGCCAGGGGTTCTACTCGAGACAAGCGTAGCATCCGAAAGCGCTCAATCATTTCTCCCCATCTCGTCTCTCTCACCAGAAGCAGCTAGCTTCCGGCTTCACTCCCCTTTCCACAACATTCCCCTTGCCCTTTGACTTCTTCCACCACCACCGGCCACCGGCTGCTCCATCGGTCCCGCACCGCCGCATCTTAAACCCCATTGCTTCAGCCCAGACGAAGCTTCGTCCGGCAATGGCGTCCGTCCATGATGTGGCCGTGCTGGCCTTCTCCGTCGCCGACGGCTGCGCCAAGATCCTGGTGCCGCTCCTCTGCTTCCTGGGCGGGCACTCCCCCCCGCGCAGCCCCGCCGTGGACGACGCGGCCACCTTCCTCCTCGTGCTCCTTCCGGTGGCCTACATTGCCGGCGTCATCGTCACGCACTTCGCCGTCGTCGTCCTCGCCTACCTCCACCTGGCCGCGCCGGTGCAGGAGCCGCCGCCGCCAGCATCGGCCATGTCCTTGGCGGATCTGGGGCGGTTCATCGTCCTGGTCTTCACGCTCGTCTCCGCGTGGCTCCTCGTCATCGCCGTATGCTTGGTCTTCTACTTCGTCTTCCTCAACGCCGGTAAGCGAGGGATTCGGCCGGGGCTCAGCTCGAACGGGCTCGGCTAAATGCCCCATGAAGCCGGCCATACGGGGAGGAATATATATAGCTACTGTACTAAATAAATAAATTATAGTAGTAAGTGATGGGAGAGATAGCCAAAATAGCATGTGGCGCCATGGATTGGGGGATCTTCTTCTCCGGGGCGACAGCGACAGCGACCGGCCGCCGGCGGCGCAGAAGCCAAAAAGAGTCTCCCGTGTCTCCCGGGTGCGGCTGTGCGTGGCCCCGTAAGGTCCGAGGTGATGCATTCCGTCACTGTCCTTGTGTAGGTTCAGCTCCAGCGAGGGACCGGAGGAACAGCGTCATGGTGGGATTGTGGAGTGTGGACCACCGCGCCACGTCGGCGGCGTCCATGGCCGAAGAGTTCGCCGGCAAGCAATTTTCCAGCTCGGCTTGTCCCGTCTCCGGCCAGGGCCTGCTCCCGGCCGCGGCCCCCATTTACTACTCCCTTTGTTAGTTAGAGAAGGTCGTTGTAATGTAATCCTTTTCTAGGAAAGCAATGTAATCTTCTCCGTAAGTTTCTTCTACATGCATGTCAAACAACCGTGCGTTTTCACTTTTTTTTTCTCTCCATGGATTAGTTGTTCTGCTTTGGCTAATCCAAACATGCTAGCAGTAGAACTGCATGATGCAAGGGGTACTACTCCCGCTATTGGGAGTGAAACGGGACAAACCTTTCTCACTTTTAGAGCAAGTTTAATACGGAGTATTATAAGCTGAAGTAGGAGTACATTGTTTGGGAGCCATGCAACGATGGTAGTGAGTTCTTTGGGCTAAATGGATCTTTGCCAAATTTCAAACCACTTTTAGCCCCTTGTACGTGAAAGTGACCGATGGTCGGGGCCCTTTGTCAGGCATAGCCAGGAGATAGTCCCTCTCATTCGTGCTTAGAATTGAAAATGATCCCCATGCGTGTTTAGTTTTGGTTTCAATGAAACAATCTCGCCAAGTTGTTGATGGGGAGACTTCAAAAATTCTATGGCTATGCTAGATAGCTTAACTAAAATACATGATACGCCAGGCTAGACTGAAATAACTTGGTCATTTTTAGCACATATTTTAAAAGAAACTTGCCAACTAAAGTGGCATGTCCTCTATCTCAGGTAAGCAGGGACGGAGCCAGGAATTATCTACAAGTGGAGCTACCTGAGCATTTTTTTTACATAGAGGTGGCATATGGGTAAATTTGAAGGACTTTCTACATTTTTTACATTTTTTACATTACATAGAGGTGGCATATGGGTAGTGGGCTACCATGGTGGCTAGCTATGCACACCCCAGCAGCCGTCAGATATACCGATGTACACTTGAGAGCACAGTTTGCAAACAGATCATTCTAACGCCGTTTCTCGCACAGCTGTCCAGGAGCACACTTTTTCAAATTTTGAATCCACACCATTACGTGCAATACACTTTGCAATACATATGCTGCTCAGTTACGTGCAATACACTTTGCAATACATATGCTGCAATACACTTTGCAATACACTTCTCAAATTTTGAATCCAGAGCAATACATGCAGTACACTTTGCAATACACATATACTACTCAGTTCCAAGGAAAGTATATTTTTATAAGTCCAAACAAACATTATCCAAACCATTATACCAACCAAACTACTAGTCCCATATGACATGCGCGAGGTCTCCATCGTTTGTATCTACCAGCTCCATTTAGCAAGGTTCTGAAGAATGCCTCGGCAAGTTGCATCGCCATCAGTGCAAAGAACCAGTCGAACGATGCTAAAAAATTCCTACAGAGCTGCGCTGACGCTGGGAATGTCGGGGCTTCATATCTTCTTGGCATGGTAAATCGAGACACTTTATACATAGAGCACCGTCTTTCCATTCAGTTTAATAGGACGCATCATATTATAGTTCTACTCATCAGTTTTTCTCATGTAGATACTCTTCTACTGCATAGGAGACCACGAACAAGTCGCTGATCTTATCGCTGATGTGGCACTTCAGTCGAACAGCTACACGATACTCGAGGATAGGAGTTTTGCTCGTGCTCTGCCTGCATGGTTGTTTATATGGCATACACTTTGCATGATCGTTTTCAAAGTTCATATGACATGCAATTTCAACGGCTCATACGCATGCTCAATACCGGTCCAGCTGCAGCGGCGATGGCGATATCGTCGAGCTCGGGGGTTTCTCGTCAGCGTGGAGGTCTTCGAGGCATGCACCAAGTTCTGCTACAGTGTGACAACCTCGTCCGGCTCCGGTGTGCAGCCGCCCACCGCAGAAACCTCAGCACGAGCTCGACTCCTTTCTCGCTTCCTCCGCCTTTGGAAGGACAAACTCACTATGCTCCATTGCGAGGAGCTCGGCCTCACCTCCCGCAACATGCACGCCGTTGCCGTCCTCATCGCTAGCCCTTTTGCCGCCGTGCCATGCCCGCCAAGTTGACATCGGCATCGGCATCTCTGCAGTGTGCGCACGGTGGGTCGAGCTCGCCGTCGACATTTTCTTGCGCAATAGGGTGGCCGTCAAGTCGATGGGCGCCATCCATGGCAAGATTGTCGGTGATGCGCTTAAGCGTACGCAAGCTGTTGGCTGCCCAACATTGCCAAGGACGGGCTCTCCACGGAGTGGCTGCTCGCTGACGCCACTTTTGCACCAACGAGAACATCGTGAAGCTTATCACAGGCAGCTGCTTATGACTCGGTGAGCCTTCTTCCGGTGGACAAGGATGCCGTCTCGTCGGTGTTCCTCCTCATGCTCCTCAAAGCGGCCAACAAAGATACAAAGAAAAATGGCAAGTGCCACTACGTGTTGCATGACTCAGCCGTAAGTTTCGACACTGTATTTCACCAATCCATCAGTTTGCTATGATGAAAGTGTTTTTTTCTTTTTTCCTGCTGCCCTTGCGTTGGTCATGCTGATACATTCCCAGTTTTCTTTTTTATCTACACTTCTCTGCTAAATTGTGGGGTTCGATGTGTAAATGGATTTGATGTTTTAGGTCAATCAAACCAAAAGCAAGTGATGTCCTTATTTCTGTTTACATGATCTTAGTACGTTCCCTAAACTATGGTAGGAGGCCGGTACAGTTGGCTGTGCATTTTGTGGTGTATTGAACCTATCAGTATCAGTCCTGTTTTTCGAGTGCTATTTTTCCTGGTATCCCGGAGCGCCGACGGTGAGCCGGAGTCGGAGTACAAGACCAGAACGACCACCGCACCAAAATTTGAGATACTGGCCAAAGGAACCAGAAAACCAGCACCAAAAAACAAAGTTACTAGTTTTTTTTTCTGTAGGCAGTTCTAATTTATAATTTTTTTGGCACCTTATGGAACAAAATCAACATGCACCATTTCTCTTCAGATTGCTGTAAAATTTCTTGTAAAGCATTCAGAGGGATGAATTTCCGCTGAAATCGTTGTACAACATGAAGCATGAAAATAGTCATATTTGTGTATTCATGTGTGTAACTTGATTCAGTGAAGTCATGACATCTCGATACGACAGTTTCTTTATGAATCGGCAAAATGTTAATCCTGCATTCTAAACAAGATAGATTGGTTCCATGTGGTATGAAGATACTACAGTTTCTTTGTATAAAAGGCAGCAACCACGCAGCGGACCATCGCATCTGCAGTTTTCATGGACTAGATGAACTGCAGTTTTCATGGACATTGCCCCCGCCAGGGAATCAACGCATCTATCGACCATGGGAATTACCATCTTAATGAATCATGGAATTGGCTAGCTGCATTGATTTGACCACACACAGATTCAGCATGCAAAACCAACGCTAGTGAGAATTGGAATTTCGAACGCAGTCCAGACTGTAATCCCATGCTCTTTACTCTAGTTTTTACTATAGTTTTTACACTATGTGAAGTGTGACAAATAGAGAGAAGTATCTAATATTGAACGAAGTTCCGACTGTACAAAACCAACACATGCATGTCTTTAATATTGAACGAAGTTCCGACAGTATTACCATTCATGTTGCAAT
Source organism: Lolium multiflorum (assembly GCA_030979885.1). NCBI lineage: Eukaryota > Viridiplantae > Streptophyta > Magnoliopsida > Poales > Poaceae > Lolium > Lolium multiflorum. Next base: position 5,733,581 of record CM061753.1, read on the forward strand.
TACATGTGTACTAAAAAGTGTAGCACAATGTTTTTACTTTTGAACGAACTGTCATTTTTTTGTGGACTCTCATATGTACTACAGTCCATATTGCAATTACAGCTAGCAGCATTTGAGCAGCCCAACGTCTTCAAACGGGAAAGTGGCAGCCGTTAAGTTTCATTCCTTTGCCAGCCATGGGAATCTTGATCCCTTCATTTGTATGCTCACCATATCGGATGGCCATAAGAGGGTGCATAGCTAGCCATGCGGGTAGCAAATCCGCGTCGATATATATATATACATATTTATATATAGAAAATAGCCACATCCCACCGGCGGTAGCTACGCATGCGCATCTGGCCATTGGATCAACGTGACACAGACGGACCGAGTCACGGGGTAACACGACGGAGTTAGCAGACGCCAGGCGGAAAACCAACGCCGTGTGACAGGCGCCATCTGCGCGCGCACCTCCATCTTTTTGGTGATCAAAAACCTTGGAAGCAAACAACACATAGCAGCAGCCCACACACGCACCGCATGCACAGCATGCACGGCAGCAGCAAACACACTCACAGCATGCCGTGCATGCACGGCAGCAGCCAACACTAACTACGCGCACGCACGAGAGTAGCAAACACCACGCGCACGCAGGTGGGTCCTACTCAATCCGCACGGCTGGCGACATATTTTTCCTTTTGTTGGTGTCATCTTTTGAGCCCCGTTCATGCATTACTTTTTTCACACAGCTTTTATACGCAAAGATAACACTAGCACCGCGTAGAATCAAGGCTATCCCCCGGCCGCCGCTCTGCCGCTCTTGCCGTCGACGAAGGAGACGCCACACCCCTCGGTACATATCTTTTTTCACTGAGTAAAATCTGTAGTTTCTTTGCCAGACGGAGGCGACGTTTTTTTTGGGATTTTTTTTTGCCACCCACCCTGTTTGTTTTTTATCACAGCAATGCCTCTCATGAACTCAATCACTACATAGGTGACCATGAGCAGCGGCAACGCAGCATGGATAGGGAGAAAGGGACGCACAGACACGCGAACGCACAGCAAGCAGGTTGCATTCGGCAACTCGAATCTGATATGCGAGCTGAACAGCATCGTTGAATCATTCACCACACAGAGCAGAGGAAAATTGCCGAGTCAACAGGTTTCGGCGTCTTCACGAAACCGATACATGCGGTGCAGTTTGATAGGCAGTTCAACACCTGGCTGATGGCAAAGGTGGACACCATGAGCAGGTCCATCGGGCCGAACGCAGGGAGGAAGCTGATGATTTTCCAAGAGGACGCGGCCAAAGTGTTCGGCATACCTTGCTCCGGGAAAGAGGTGTGGGACGTATCATTAGACAAATCGCAGTCGTTGCGTAAGAAGGTGGAGGAAATCATAGGCATGGATTATCAGACAACCCTTCCCAGCGTTGCCGCAGCACAGAGGTGTGGGACCGTGCATACGTGACTACGAAATTCTTGCCGTCTGCGCCTGCACGGCAACTGAACGCACCTGACCGAAACAGCTCTCGGTAGAACCGCTCGAAGAGAGAGCGCGTGTACAACAAACTGGTGGCGTGTTTCTCCATAGGAGCACCCGTCCGAAGAATGAAGTTGGCCTGCACAAACCAAATGTTAGAGAATCGTATACAACCAATGTCGATAAAATACACGCGGGGGGGGGAGGAGGTGGCTCGTCACCTGCTTCGTCGCGTGCTCCTCCCTGCCCTCGTCCGCAATACGGTCAGTAACAAGACGATCGTATTGCGTAACAAACAGATGCATAGGCGCGGACCGCGGGATGTATGTTTTCAGCACATGGTTCGCACTCTCGCTGCGCTGGGTACTAGTCATCCCAGCACAGAAAGTGTTTGCGAAATACGGCTTAGCCCACATCTCCCGGTTCTCGTAAGCTCTGCTCAGAAACTCATTATCCACCAGGTCGTGCTCTGCTACTAAATCAGCCCAACGAGTCTCAAACTCTTCAACAGAGATAATGACATCAAGCAGGTTGTGCAGATCTCGTTTGAAAGCCGTGTTCTTGTTGTACACAGGACCAAGAGACTCCTTCGCCTTCCTCAGGACATGCCACTTGCACCATCTATGTTGCGCGGTTGGCATCTCCGCCTCGATTGCGACGCGCATCTGGTGGCACTGATCTACATGGGGAACAAAAAAACATGGACATAGCAGAAAGTTAACCTTATATGAAAAGAACAAAAGACTGAGACAAAACCAAAAGTTGCACAAAAAGTAGTGGGACAACATACCTGTCAAAATTGTCTGCGGGCATCTCATCCCCATTATAGAGAGGAAATTGTGAAATGTCCACTTGAATGCTTCTATGGTCTCCTCTGTTAGGAGCACACCGCCAAAAACAATACTCTGAAAGTGGTTGTTCACCCCAACAAATAAACCGAAGGGCAAATTGTACAAATTGGTTCGGTATGTCGTGTCAAATGTCACCACATCACCAAATGAAGCATAGTCCTTCCGGCTTGAACCATGAGAAAATAGAAGAGAACGAACACGTTTTTTATCATCTAGATCCATTGCAACTACAAATCCGGGGTCCTTCTCCCTTATTCGTGAAAATGCCTCCAGTGTCTTAGCCATGTCACCTTCTATTGATTCCTGTGCTAGTTTCGCGCATAGTGTGCGAACAGACTGGCGACTAAAAGGAACATAACTATCCGACCCATGAGCGGTACCTACTATGGAGCAAACCCTTGACAGCTGGACATTGTTGGACCGGAGGTGCCTGACCAAATCCCTGGTACTACCATCAATCCTGCTGTGAGAAGGCCACCTGCGTTTCTCTCCACACGAGACAGACATAGGATGAGTGTGATCATCAGAAAAGCACTTCACATACCACGAATCGTCGTCGCTGCGAAGCAAAGATATATTTGACGGGCAATCGCAACGAGCCGAACGGCTATGCTCTGCCTTGTCACGCCCCTGCCAACAAACAAACTGTTAATTTTCTCTCAGTTCAAACAACATCCCGGTTAACTTGCTGTACACAAGTAGGGGCATATGGTAACGGTACCTCGCACTAACAAACAATGTCTTGACGGGTCTTGTTATTCGAGCGGTTGATACGGCTACGCCCGAATCGGATACCGAACCCAGCTTCCCAGGAATACATGTTGTAGAACTCAAAAGCTTCTTCCAATGATTGGAACACCTGCCCCTGGTACGGGAGGAAAATGCACCTCTCCCCACGGCTAGAAGCGTCGCGTAGAGCTGCTTCTACTGCTTCGTAGTTCCATGCAGCAGGAAGTCTAGGCCCAGAAGGCAACCTGATCAATCGTAAACATATTAGGTGATCGTTTCTTCATACAAACAAATGGATTGTTTTCCAAAGACTAATAATGAGAGGCTTACCCATCGCCGGCAGCTGGAGCGTCGCCATCCATCTGGGGACACGACGGTAAGGAGAGGACGTGAGGAATGTGATGATCTAAAGATGAGAGAACACGTAACTGTGAGAGGACGTGAGGAATGCGATTTTATCCAGGGATCAGAATTTATAATTTTGTTGGAGATATGAAACAACAAAGACTAAAGGGATGCGGCCCTCTGCGGTCACAGCAGCAGCAAAAAAAACACTCGCGTGCATGCATGCCAGCAGCCAACAACGTAACAGCAGCAGCAAAGAACGTAACGCGTGCATGCATGCCAGCAGCCAACAACGTAACGCGCATAGATACCAGCTGCCAACACCACCATGCAGAGGGCCTGCAGATCTTTTTTCCCCAGACTGGCCGCTTATACACACGGGACAGACGGAGTTTCCGACGCTCACGGTGACGGCGGCATACGACGTCAACGTACTGCATGCGATGCACATATCTCAACCATGCATCCAACGAACCGGCATGCGTGCATAGCTACCAATGGTTCTATAAAATCCGCGTTGATATATATATATATATATAACTAGCACGAACCAAAACCCACCCATCCCCCCGTACACCCACTGTCCCCCACCCAAACCGCCGCCGGCCACCCCCAGATCCCAGTCCCCCATCCCAACCGCCGCCGGCCACCTCCGCCTAGACGACCCCGCATCGCCGCCGACCATCCCAAACCCGAGCTCCGCCTGGACGCCCCCGCGCCGCTGCTTGGAGGGCCACTGCGCGGCCACCGCCTTGAGGATCCCCGCGCCGCCGCCTGGATGGCCCCCGCGTCGTCGCATGGATGGTCCCCGCGCCGCCGCCTGGATGGCCGCCGCGCCGCTGCCTGCAGGTTTCGCGTGCCGCCGCCTCGAGGGCCGAGCGCGCCGCCCGCCCTTCTTCCTCATGGTCGTCGCCTCCCATCTTCCCCGCGGCCGGAGACCCTCCTGCTTCCTGCGTCGTGTGCTCCGACCACCGGCGAGCCAGCCCCGCGACCTCTCAGGTGTCCTCCGCCGCCAGAAGGGACGCGACCTTCCCTAGGTCCCCTCCATCGCCGGGAGGGCCGCGACCTCCCCAGGTCTCCTCCACCGCCGGCAAGAGCTGCCCCTGCTCCCAATCGACGGGGCACGCGCCGCTCGGCCCTGCCACGGTCCCCTATCACCGATTCCTCGCCGTAGGAAGGCCCAACGCCGATTGGGAGCCCCGGGGAACAGCGCAGTTCTCTGTCAAGAAGCAGTTCAGTTTATTGTAAGTAAAATACAGGAAGAGAAGCTCGTCTGCAGCGTCCGACACACGTATAGAAAATCGGTAAGGGAAAAATATCAGGGTGAGAAAAGTAAAGTATACATGTATAGGCAGTGCAAGTTGGTGCATGTGAAAAGTTCAGGGGCTAGCCTTTTTACAGGAGAACACACAAAGTATACTACACACAGTTTTCCTTTTTCTTTTTACGAAGTACAGGTTATCAAAATAAGGAAGCACAAAAACGTCATTCAATAAGTACATGTTCCCTCGCTGATTAGCTAGAAAATGGTATAAAAAATATAGTTGAAATCTACGGGTTATTACATCAGAACCTACCCATCTAGTATTCTAAAATTCGGAGAAATAAATTTGGCATCTAGGTGTTCAGAAATTCAGAGAAAATATAAAAAAAATAGTATATGGATGTACGTTTAATGCTATCTAAAATTGTCAGAAGTTCAATTAGCGAATGTTGAGAAGTACAACGTCGCTAGATTAGGGAGTACATGGAAATCGGATTGAAGATCAAATGTAGAGAAAACAAAATAATCTTGTCATCCGCGGGGGATTTTAAATATTTGACGATGAGAAGTACAACCATTTGAAACGAGCAGTGCAACCACTTATTATAGGAAATACAAGAAAACCGACAAAATCCGAATGTAGAAAAAAACAAAATAATCCCATCATCCGCGAGAAAGTTCAAATTTTATACGACGATAAGTACAATCATTCGACATGAGCAGTACACCCACTTAATATAGAAAGTACAAGAAAACCATGTAAAAACCAAATATATATAAAAAATATTCTCGTCATCCGCGAGGAAGTACAAGAAGTGATCACCCACTTAATATAGGAAGAACAAGAAAACCGAGAAAATTACAACCGCATTAGTGGAAGTACAAGAAGTGATCTCGATAATTACAACTGTATTTTCCAAGAAGTACAAGGTCATCCACGGTGAAGTTTAAATACTTGACGCTGAGAAGTACAACCATTCAACACAAGCATAGAAAGAACAAGAAAATCGAGAAAATCCAAATGTAGAAAAAACCAAATAATTCCATTACCCCCGAGGAAGTTCAAATAGTTGATGACAATAAGTACAACCATTCGACACGAGCAGTACGAGCACCTATTATAGAAAGTACAAGAAAACCGACATAATAAAATGTAAAAAAAAAACGAAATAATCCCCTCACCCTAGGGGAAGTTTAAATAGTTGACGGAGAGAAGTACAAACATTTGACACAAAAAGTACACCCACTTAATATCGGAAGTACAAGAAAACCGATAAAATCCAAATGTACGAAAAACAAAAAAATCCCATCACCCGTAAGGAAGTTCATATACTTGACAATGACAAATACAACCATTAGATACGAGCAATAAACCCACTTAATATAGGATGTACAAGAAACCCGATATAGTCCAAATTTAGAAAAAACAAAATAATCCCATCATCCGTGAGGAAGTACGAGCGGTGATTCTAAGAAGTACATGCGGACACAATAGTAAGTACAAGCGGTAATTACATCAAGAAAATACCCCCACATAAGTTCACATAGCAACGTTGCGAAGTTCAAATATTAGCATCCAGGAAGTACACAATCTCTTAAATAGAATATAGGGCCAGTCTAAAATTATCATTTCGAAGCACGCATGCTAGTTTCTATAAAACACACTAGTATCAAAACATTTCTAGGAAGTACAATCACGAAGGTCAGGAAGTACAAGGACATGTCGCGGGAAGTTCAGATGCACGTGGTTGTGCTGAGCATTTTGTGTGGCCATGGTCTTCAAACGGACACCGTATGAGAAACTTATAGTCATTTTACTGAACACTTTCGTAAAACAGCGCTGAGAAGTACAACCGCATTTCCCTGGAAGTGCAAGTTCGTGTCGAGGAAAGTTTAATGCTTTGTTTTTACGGGGCGGAAATCTATTGTTCAAATCTCATCGATTTGATCGCCAACCACTTCAATCGTTGTCACCAAAAGCTTTATATGGTAGAGTATATGTCTAATTTCATTACCTACAACATTTTACAACAAATAAATGGATCTAATCTATCAAATTCAAATCATTATCCCACAAAATATACCGGAAACATGATTTCAAAACTTCTAAAATTACTTTCAAATCATTCGGAGTTGTCAAAAATGGTAGATACGAAAAAGATGCGCCATTTTGAGACCTTTCCAACCGTATATTATTTCATTGTTTAAATATAACGCATGAAAATCGCGGGGAAAATAATTCGGTGCCCGTCACATAAAATGGACGGACAGTAATTCGAGTTATTTTATTCAACTGTAAGGAACTAGAGAAAACAATTGGAATAAGAAAGTTGCGCCTGGTCCATAGCTTTCCAACACCATATCATTTGCTTCATTCCGACAAACGGTTGAAACAAATCATCCAAATTACTGTCCGCCTGTTTTTAAGTACGTCCGAATTTCGGTATTTTCAAAATTGTTCAAAAACTGTGAGGATTTTGAAAAAACGTAAAACATAAAAATGTTCCGAAATTTCATTATCTATCCAACGGTATATCATTTGAATAGTTTCGATAAGCGATTCGAAAATCAAACTAAAAGTTCATTTTCTGGCCATATAGAAGCGTTTTCGTATTTTTAAAATTAAATTTAAACGTGCATAATCTGCGAAAGTTGTGAACATGAAAAAGTTGCGGTTTTTCATTATCTATCCAACAGTATATCATTTATACAGTTCCGACAAATAGTTCGGAAACACGAAGTAGAATCAGTAGCTCTGAAGAAAATGGGAAGTTCGGGTATGTTCGACAGAAAGGTCAACACTGTTATTCGGGAAGTTCAACCTTGTGTCTAGGGAAGTTCAAGTCGGTGCTCAGAATATTATTCTGCAACCGGTTGCAGAATAGTGTATATATATAAATATATATATATATATATATATATATATATATATATGTGTGTGTGTGTGTGTGTGTGTGTGTGTGCGCGCGCGCGTGCGTGCGTGCGTGTGTGCGTGTGTGTGTGTGTGTGTGTTTTAACAAAAAAATCTATCATTAGGGGAGGCCATGGCCTAGGTGTGACTACAAAGGGGACATAAGAGTTTTAAAGTTTTAAGAGGGGTCGCCAAAAGAAATCTATGGTTTGAAAAAGGGTCAATCTAATCTCCTCGAAATGGGCTTTCGCCCTGCATTATAAATAAAGCCACACCGGTCGAACCGATACAGGATGGTGAGGAGAACGTCTTACAAAGCGGATAAAAAAACAAAGGAGAACATGGAAAACGAAAACTTGACACGGAAACCTTTGAAACGAGACATAGTCGAATCACGGCTCCATGATGACACCGCCAAGAGGTTAACAATGCACTGTGCCTCCGCCGTAGGGACCACGAGGTATCCGATTTTCATCCAACGCTCGCAATATCGCGGGAAGGATAACCACAACCCCCCCTGATACGTCTCAAACGTATCTATAATTTCTTATGTTCCATGCTACTTTTATGACAATACTCACATGTTTTATACACACTTTATGTCATTATTATGCATTTTCCGTCACTAACCTATTGACGAGATGCCGAAGAGCCAGTTGCTGCTGTTTTTGGTTTCGAAATCCTACAAAGGAAATATTCTCGGAATTGGACGAAATCAACGCCCAGGGTCTTATTTTTCCACGAAGCTTCCAGAAGACCGAAGGGATTACGAATTGGGGCGATGATGTCTACGTGTGCTTCTATTCTTGTAGACCGTGTTGGGCCTCCAAGAGCAGAGGTTTGTAGAACAGCATCAAGTTTCCCTTAAGTGAATCACCCAAGGTTTATCGAACTCAGGGAGGTAGAGGTCAGAGATATTCCTCTCAAGCAACCCTGCAATTAAGATACAAGAAGTCTCTTGTGTCCCCAACACAATAATATCTTGTCTATAGGCGCACTAGTTCAGCGAAGAGATATTAAAACGCAGGTGGTATAGATGAATATGAGTGGTAATAACAATCTGAAATAAATATGGCAGCAAGTAAACATGCAGTAGAACAGTAAGTAAGCGGTGTTTGCAGTATTGGAAACAAGGCCTAGGGATCCTACTTTCACTAGTGGACACTCTCAACATTGCAATCATAATTGAATATAAATAAGCACTTCATTATGCTATTCCGAATTACTCTCTGGCGGGATAACGAACACTAATTCACCGTGTAGGCAAAGCAAACCTTAAAGATATATTCCCAAGTACTAATGAACACCCCACGCTGTCACTGAACATTCATAGGACGTACTAACACACCACAATTTCATAGAGACATCCAACTCAAATCATAACCCAGTGAACAAGTATTCTGTGAAATATAGCCTAAGAGACCCACACGGTGCACACACTGTCACTTTACACACGTGGGACAAGGAGTCTCCGGAGATCACATAAGTAAAATCCACTTGAATAACATAAGACATCTAGATTGCAAAGCTCACGATCACAGATGAACACATAAGTATTACTCTAAAACACTCTCTTGTTGGATGACAAACACCATACATCATGTAGGGCTACAAGAGCTCCCTCAAGCCGGAGTTAACAAGCTCCACAACATACGGAATTCGTATTAAAGTAACCTCTAGAGCATAATAGACAAGAGTAACATCTACACATTCATATAGATCACATCATGGGAGAGAGATGAACCACATAGCTACCGGTAGAGCCCTTAGCCTCGAGGGAGAACTAATCCCTCCTCATCATAGGAGACAAAGATGGCGATGAAGATGGTGGTGGTGTCGATGGAGATGCCTTCCGGGGGCACTTCCCCGTCCCGGCGGCGTGCCGGAACAGAGACTTCTGTCCCCCGAATCTTGGCTTCGCGATGGCGGCGGCTCTGGAAGGTTTTCTGGTGTTTCATCAATCCGTGTCGAAGATTTAGGTCAGAACGACTTAAATAGGCGAAGAGGCGGAGTTGGAAGGGCCACAGGCCCCCCTCACAGTAGGGGGCGCGCCCCCCTTGGGCCGCGCCGCCACCATGTGTGGTGGCCCTGGCCTCCCTCCTCCGGTGTTCTGGAAGCTTCGTGGAATTATAAGATCATGATTTCGTCCAATTTCGAGAATATTTCCTTACTAGGATTTCTAAACCAAAAACAGCAGAAAACAGGAACTGGCACTTCGGCATCTCGTCAATAGGTTAGTTTCGGAAAATGCATAAAAACGATATAAAGTATGAATAAAACATGTAGGTATTGTCATAAAACTAGCATGGAACATAAGAAATTATAGATACGTTTGAGACGTATCAAGCATCCCCAAGCTTAGTTCCTACTCGCCTCGAGTAGGTAAACGATAACAAGGATAATTTTTGAAGTGACATGCTACGAACATAATCTTGATCCAATAATGATGTAAAGCATGTGAACTGAGATCAAATCACTCAAAGCAAATATCTATATTGATATAAGAGATGATAATGCAAGAGTTAAACAAGCTAGAAGTTTTCATGAACTATTGCTTCAAAGACATGAAACCGTACAAAGTTCATTAAAGATGTGTTAAGTATTCAGCGTAGAAGTTCTATCCTTCATTCCAAGCATCAAGTAAATTTTCACAACATAAGAAGGATTCAGTCAAGTAAACATAAACATGAACGTCATGAATCAACTGTTTCGAAGTCTACTCAACCGGTGAGTGATACGTCTCAAACGTATCCATAATTTCTTATGTTCCATGCTAGTTTTATGACAATACCTACATTTTTGTTCACACTTTATATCGTTTTGATGCATTTTCCGGTACTAACATATTAACGAGATGAAGTGCCAGTTCCTGTTTTCAGCTTTTTGGTTTCAGAAATCCTAGTAAGGAAATATTCGGAATTGGACGAAATCAACGCCCAAGATCTTAGAATTCCACGAAACTTCCAACACCCGACCGAGGGGAGGCCACGGGCCACCACACACCAGGGCGGCGTGGCCCAGGCGCCCCTATTGTGTGGCGCCCCGTAACCCTTCCGACTCCGCCTCTTCGCCTATAAGCCCCCGACCTAAATCTTCGAGACGGAAAAACCACGATACGAGAAAGTTCCGAGCCGCCGCCATCGCGAAGCCAAGATTCGGGGGACATAATTCTATGTTCCGGCACGCCGCCGGGATGGGGAAGTGCCCCCGGAAGGCATCTCCATCGACACCACCGCCATCTTCATCGCTGCTGTTGTCTCCCATGATGAGGAGGGAGTAGTTCTCCCCGGGGCTGAGGGCTCTACCGTAGCTATGTGGTTAATCTCTCTCTGTACTCCAATACAATGATCTCATGAATTGCCTTGCATGATTGAGATCGATATGATGAGCTTTGTATCGCTATTAGTCTATGTGCTACTCATGTGATGTTATTAAAGTAGTCTATTCCTCCTACATGGTGTAATGGTGACAGTGTGTGCATCGTGTAGTTCTTGGCGTAGGTTATGATCATAATCTCTCGTAGGTTATGGAGTTAATTATTACTATGATAGTATTGATGTGATCTATTCCCCCTTCATAGTGTAAAGGTGAGAGTGTGTATGCTATGTTAGTACTCGGTTTAAATTGCAAGGATCTATTATGCTCTAAAGGTTACTTAAACATGAATATCGAATGTTGTGGAGCTTGTTAACTCCGGCATTGAGGTGCTCTTGTAGCCCTACGCAACGAATGGTGTTCATTATCAAACAAGAGTATATGTAGCACAAAGGAAGAGAACTTATTTATTATGTGATCAACGTATAAGTTACACCACAAAGAATTGCTTCCCACGTCAGCAAGCTATTTTCTGGCACCGCTTGTTTACTGTTTTACTGCATCTTTACTTCCTGCAATATTACCACCATCTATACCACCTGTGTTTTACTATCTCTTTGCCGAACTAGTGCGCCTATACATCTGACAAGTGTATTAGGTGTGTTGGGGACACAAGAGACTTCTTGTATTGTGATTGCAGGGTTGCTTGAGAGGAATATCTTTGACCTCTTCCTCCCTGAGTTCGATAAACCTTGGGTGATCCACTTAAGGGAAACTTGCTGCTGGTCTACAAACCTCTGCTCTTGGAGGCCCAACACTGTCTACAGGAAAAGAAGCGTGAGTAGACATCAAGCTATTTTCCGCGCCGGGAGGTAAGGTAAAAGGCACTCACACTCCGGTCCCAGGTAACTAAGTCATTTTCTGGTGCCGTTGTAAGTGCTCGAAGGTATCTCCTTTAGATTCTGCAATTGCGTCTTTTTGTTTCTTGTTCACTAGTTAGGCATAATGGAAAGCAACTATGAGTTTTTTAAGCTATTTCCTGAGTTAAGACATGGATTGTTTGCTGCGAAAATTTAAAAACCTATGGAATCTTATTTGCATGCTGGTAGCAATGATATTAGTATGAACGCTTTGAACACCATTGTTGCTAATGATATGGAAAATTCTAAGCTTGGGGAAGCTGGTTTTGATGAGCATGATAGTTTTAGTCCCCCAAGCATTGAGGAGAAAATTTTCTTTGATGATACTTTGCCTCCTATTTATGATGATTATAATGATATTGGTCTTTTGGTGCCGCCTACTATGGAGGATAAAGGTTATTATGATTATACCATGCCTGCAATTTATGATGATTACAATAATAGTTATGGTAGTCTTACTCCCACTATTACTTATAAAATTGACTATGCTTATGTGGAGAGTAATAATTTTATGCATGTGGCTCATGATAAGAATGTTGTATGTGATAGTTATATTGTTGAGTTTGTTCATGATGCTACTGAAAGTTATTATGAGAGAGGAAACATGGTTATATGCATCTTAATAATATTAAGTTTCCCCTCTTTATGTTGAGAATATTGAAGTTACTCTTGTTTTATCTTCCTATGCTTGTCACTTTGTTCTTCATGAATTTATTTGTGTACAAGATTCCTTTTCATAGGAAGTGGGTTAGGCTTAAATGTGTTTTGAATTTGCTTCTTGATGCTCTCTTATTGCTTCAACACTTATTTCTTGCGAGTGCATCATTAAAATTACTGAGCCCATCTTAATGGCTATAAAGAAAGCACTTCTTAATTTGGAGATAATCCATGTCTTTATTTTAATACAGCACTTTTGTTTTATATTTGAGTCTTGGAAGTTGTTACTACTGTAGCAACCTCTCCTTATCTTTATTTTATTGCATTGTTGTGCCAAGTAAAGTCTTTGATAGTAGGGTTGATACTAGATTTGGATTACTGCGCAGAAACAGATTTCTTACTGTCACGAAATTGAGCAGCCCCATCTGTAGATAACTCAGAAAATTCTGCCAATTTACGTGCGTGATCCTCAGATATTTACTCAACTTTCATTCAATTTGAGCTTTTTCATCTGAGCCTCTTAAGTGCCTCTGCAAAATTCGTCTTTACGGACTATTCTGTTTTGACAGATTCTGCCTTTTATTTCGCATTGCCTCTTTTGCTATGTTTGATGGATTTCTTTGTTCCATTAACTTCCAGTAGCTTTGGGTAATGTCCAGAAGTGTTAAGAATGATTGTGTCACCTCTGAACATGTGAATTTTTATTATGCACTAACCCTCTAATGAGTTTGCTTTAAGTTTGGTGTGGAGGAAGTTTTCAAGGGTCAAGAGAAGATGATATACTATGATCAAGAAGAGTGAAAAGTCTAAGCTTGGGGATGCCCCCGTGGTTCATCCATGCATATTTCAAGAAGACTCAAGCATCTAAGCTTGGGGATTCCCAAGGCATCCCCTTCTTCATCGACAACTTATCAGGTCACTTCTAGTGAAACTATATTTTTATTCCGTCACATCTTATGTACTTTACTTGGAGCGTCTGTGTGCTTTTATTTTTGTTTATGTTTGAATAAATTGGATCCTATCATGCTTTTGTGGGAGAGAGACACGCTCCTCTGTTGCATATGAACACATGTGTTCTTAGCTTTACTTTTAATGTTCATGGCGAAGGTTGAAACTGCTTCGTTCATTGTTATATGGTTGGAAACAGAAAATGCCTCATGTGGTAATTGGTATTATGTCTTGAATAATTTGATACTTGGCAATTGTTGTGCTCATATAGATCATGTTTAAGCTCTTGCATCATGTACTTTGCACCTATTAATGAAGAACTACATAGAGCTTGTTAAAATTTGGTTTGCATGATTGGTCTCTCTAAAGTCTAGATATTTCTGGTGAAGTGTTTGAACAACAAGGAAGACAGTGTAGAGTCTTATATTGCTTGCAATATGCTCTTATGTAAGTTTTGCTGTACCGGTTTATACTTGAGTTTGCTTCAAACAACCTTGCTAGCCTAGCCTTGTATTGAAAGGAATTCTTCTCGTGCATCCAAAATCCTTGAGCCAAAAATTATGCCATTTGTGTCCACCATACCTACCTACTACATGGTATTTTTCTGCCATTCCAAAGTAAATTGCTTGACTGCTACCTTTAAAATTCCATTCTTTGTCTTTGCAATATATAGCTCATGGGAAAAGTAGCTTAAAAACTATTGTGGTATTGAATATGTACTTATGTATCTTATTTCTTATAAGTTGCTTGTTGTGCGATAACCATGTTCCTGGGGACGCCATCAACTATTTTACCTTTGTTGAATATCATGTGAGTTGCTATGCATGTTCGTCTTGTCTGAAGTAAGGGTGATTTATCATGATCAAATGGTTTGAGTATGCATATTGTTAGAGAAGAACATTGGGCCGCTAACTAAAGCCATGATCCATGGTGGAAGTTTCAGTTTGGACAACAATCCTCAATCTCTTATAAGAATATTATCTGTTGTTGAATGCTTATGCATTAAAGAGGAGTCCATTATCTGTTGTCTATGTTGTCCGGGTATGGATGTCTAAGTTGAGAATAATCAAAGCGAGAAATCCAATGCGAGCTTTCTCCTTAGACCTTTGTACAAGCGGCATAGAGGTACCCCTTTGTGACACTTGGTTGAAACATATGTTATGCAATGATAATCCATGTAAATCCAAGCTAATTAGGAAAAGGTGCGGGCACTATTGGTATACTATGCATGAGGCTTGCAACTTATAGGATATCTTATACATAACACATATGCTTTATTACTACCGTTGACAAAATTGTTTCTTGTTTTCAAAATAAAAGCTCTAGCACAAATATAGCAATCCATGCTTCCCTCTTCGAAGGGCCATTCTTTTACTTTATGTTGAGTCAGTTTACCTACTTCTTTCTATCTTAGAAGCAAACACTTGTGTCAACTGTGTGCATTGATTCTTACATGTTTACTTATTGCACTTGTTATATTACTTTATGTTGACAACTATCCATGAGATATACATGTTACAAGTTGAAAGCAATTGCTGAAACTTAATCATCCTTTGTGTTGCTTCAATGCCTTCTACTGTGAATCTATTGCTTTATGAGCTAACTCTTATGCAAGACTTATTGATGCTTGTCTTGAAAGTACTATTCATGAAAAGTCTTTGTTATATGGTTCAGTTGTTTACTCATTGTCTTTACCATTGCTTTGAATCACTTCATTCATCTCATATGCTTTACAATAATGTTGATCAATATTATGTTAGCATGTCACTTAAGAAATTATCCTTGTTATCGTTTACCTACTCGGGCGAGTAGGAACTATAAGGGATGCTTGATACGTCTCAAACGTATCCATAATTTCTTATGTTCCATGCTAGTTTTATGACAATACCTACATGTTTTGTTCACACTTTATATCGTTTTGATGCATTTTCTGGAACTAACCTATTAACGAGATGCCGAAGTGCCAGTTCCTGTTTTCTGCTGTTTTTGGTTTCGAAATCCTAGTAAGGAAATATTCTCGGAATTGGACGAAATCAACGCCCAGCATCTTAGAATTCCACGGAAGAGAGGGACAGAGGGGAGCCACGGGGCCACCACACCCAGGGCGGCGCGGCCCAAGGGGGGCGCGCCCCCCTATTGTGTGGCGCCCCCGTAACCCT
The DNA here is from genome assembly GCA_030979885.1 of Lolium multiflorum. NCBI lineage: Eukaryota > Viridiplantae > Streptophyta > Magnoliopsida > Poales > Poaceae > Lolium > Lolium multiflorum. Next base: position 5,749,144 of record CM061753.1, read on the forward strand.
TCCGACTCCGCCTCTTCGCCTATAAGAAGCCCCCTGACCTAAATCTTCGAGACGGAAAAACCACGATACGAGAAAAGTTCCAGAGCCGCCGCCATCGCGAAGCCAAGATTCGGGGACATAATTCTCTGTTCCGGCACGCCGTCGGGACGGGAAGTGCCCCGGAAGGCATCTCCATCGACACCACCGCCATCTTCATCGCCGCTGTTGTCTCCCATGATGAGGAGGGTAGTTCTCCCTCGGGGCTGAGGGCTCTACCGGTAGCTATGTGGTTAATCTCTCTCTCTCTGTACTCCAATACAATGATCTCATGAATTGCCTTGCATGATTGAGATCCATATGATGAGCTTTGTATCGCTATTAGTCTATGTGCTACTCATGTGATGTTATTAAAGTAGTCTATTCCTCCTACATGGTGTAATGGTGACAGTGTGTGCATCGTGTAGTTCTTGGCGTAGGTTATGATCATAATCTCTTGTAGGTTATGGAGTTAATTATTACTATGATAGTATTGATGTGATCTATTCCCCCTTCATAGTGTAAAGGTGACAGTGTGTATGCTATGTTAGTACTCGGTTTAAATTGCAAAGATCTATTATGCTCTAAAGGTTACTTAAACATGAATATCGAATGTTGTGGAGCTTGTTAACTCCGGCATTGAGGTGCTCTTGTAGCCTACGCAACGAATGGTGTTCATTATCAAACAAGAGTATATGTAGCACAAAGGAAGAGAACTTATTTATTATGTGATCAATGTTGAGAGTGTCCACTAGTGAAAGTACGATCCCTAGGCCTTGTTTCCGTATAAGTTACACCACAAAGAATTGCTTCCCATGCCAGCAAGCTATTTTCTGGCACCGCTTGTTTACTGTTTTACTGCATCTTTACTTCCTGCAATATTACCACCATCTATACCACCTGTGTTTTACTATCTCTTTGCCGAACTAGTGCACCTATACATCCGACAAGTGTATTAGGTGTGTTGGGGACACAAGAGACTTCTTGTATTGTGATTGCAGGGTTGCTTGAGAGGAATATCTTTGACCTCTTCCTCCTGAGTTCGATAAACCTTGGGTGATCCACTTAAGGGCTTGCTGTTGTTCTACAAACCTCTGCTCTTGGAGGCCCAACACTGTCTACAGGAAAAGAAGCGTGAGTAGAACATCAGTGAGCGCAAGCATTTGGTATTAGCACCAGGATGTTATGGCATAAAGAACGTTAATGGGGGTTTGGAAGGCCAAATGGAAGAAAGTCTTACAAAGCTATAAGTGATTATTAGACAAGAGGAAGTCTTATAATCGAATCTATGCAAGGAGTAGTGATTGCCATGCAATGGATGCACATAGAGCTATATGTGCATGAAAGCTCTCCAATGGAACTAGTGGGGGTGCATCCAACTTGGTTGCTCACGAAGACCTAGAGCACTTTTGAGGAGGCTCATCATTGGAATATACAACCCAAGTTCTATAGTGTAAATTCCCCACATAGTTATACTAGTAAAACATGAAAACTCTCTCATATGGAGTGTAGGTGCTAAACATGAGCACAAATGATGACTATGAATATGCAGGTGCTAAAACATGAGCACAAGTGTGGATAAAATATAGTAATGCTGCCCCTTTTTCTTTATTCTTTTTTTTCTTTTTTCTTTTTTTTTATTTTCTATTTTTTCTTTCTTTTCTTTTTCTGTTTTCTTTTTGATGGCCTCCATGGCTCTTTTCACTTTTAGGGGCAACATCCTAATATGACAACACACTTTTTGGTACAAATAACTCATAACGAATAAAACATGATGTATGAAACTGTATGCCTCTGCTAGTGTAGCAGGATGTGCAATGATCTAGCGTAACATGGGTAAACCACATATCAGCTGTATAGAATCATGCAAAGCAATATATAAATAATAAATGACACAAGTGATGTAATGTAAAATGGAAGTTGCATAGCAATATATCTCGGAACAACTATGGAAATGTTGTGGTAGGTAGGTATGGTGGCTGTTTTGAGGAGATGTATGGGCTTATGTGTAGGAGAACAAGAGAAAGTCCTCCACGGGTTTGGATGTACCGGCGAAGTATGCACAATTCTCAATGTGAGCAAAAGGCAATGCACAATACCGAAGAGGCTAGCAAATATGGATGGTGGAAGTGCCAAAAACCGTAGCTTAACATAAGTCAAAAAGAACTCACAAGCTTATTGCAAATATCTAGCAGGTTCAACATTAAGAGCATGGTTAAAATTTACTCCAAGGAGGGCCGTTCATGGTGGCACAATTACCCCGCTAGCTCCCTCGACCTTCAGCACAACTTAGTTATTACGATGAACTCTTAGACATGGAAAGCTATCAAGTCCAACTACACCTTCAACTATTTAAGTAGAGTTTGTAGTACGGCACAAGCTTAAAGACAACAATCCACTACTAATTTTAACTTATTCAAACAGCAAGCTTTACCATCTAAATACCTCAAAACGTTTGCAAAAAATCAAGTTATCAAAGCTCAATGATCTACAAGATTATGCAAGTATTTCATTATACCACTACCACATGCAACATTTTCTGAACCAACCAAATAACAATGAACGAAGCAGTTTCAACCTTCGCCATGAACACTAAAAGTAAAGCTACGAACACATGTGTTCATATGAACGAGCGGAGCGTTTTCTCTCCCACACAAGCATGAATTTATTCAGAGAATGAAAATAACAAAACGAAAATAAAAGCACATAGACGCTCCAAGTAAAGTACATAAGATGTGACGGAATAAAAATATAGTTTCACTAGAAGTGACCTGATAAGTTCTCGATGAAGAAGGGGATGCCTTGGGTATCCCCAAGCTTAGATGCTTGAGTCTTCTTGAAATATGCAGGGATGAACCACGGGGGCATCCCCAAGCTTAGACTTTTCACTCTTCTTGATCATAGTATATCATCCTCTTCTCTTGACCCTTGAAAACTTCCTCCACACCAAACTTAAAGCAAACTCATTAGAGGGTTAGTGCATAATAAAAATCACATGTTCAGAGGAGTGACACAATCATTCTTAACATACTGACATTGCCCAAAGCGAAAGTTAATGGAACAAAGAAATCCACTCAACACAAAAAGAGAGGCAATGCGAAATAAAAGCAGAATCTGTCAAAACAGAATAGTCAAAAGACGAATTTTTTAGTGGGCACTTAACAGGCTCAGATGAAAAAGCTCAAAACTAATGAAAGTTGCGTACATATCTGAGGATCATGCACGTAAATTCGTGACAGACAGCAAATCTGTTTCTGCGCAGCAATCCAAATCTAGCATCAACTTTTTATTAGAATCTTCACTTGGCACAACAATGCAATAAAATAAAGATAAGGAGAGGTTGCTACAGTAGTAACAACTTCCAAGACTCAAATATAAAACAAAAGTGCTGTAGTAAAATAAACACATGGGTTATCTCCCAAGAAGTGCTTTCTTTATCGCCATTAAGATGGGCTCAGTAATTTTAATGATGCACTCGCAAGAAATAAGAGTTGAAGCAAAAGAGGGCATCAAAAGCAAATAAGAAACACTTTTAAGTCTAACCACTTCCTATGAAAAGGAATCTTGTAAATAAACAAATTCATGAAGAACAAAGTGACAAGCATAGGAAGATAAAACACGAGTAACTTCAAGATTTTCAGCATAGAGAGGTGTTTTAGTAACATGAAAATTTCTACCACCATATTTTCCTCCCTCATAATAATTTCCAGTAGCATCATGAACAAACTCAACAATATAACTATCACATGAAGCATTCTTATTCACATGCATAAAATAATTACTACTCCAACATAAGCATAGGCATTCTTATTAATTGTAGTGGGAGCAAATTCAACAAAGTAGCTATCATTATCACCATAATCATCAAATATAGGAGGCATAGTATAATCATAATTAATTTTCTCCTCAATAGTAGGTGGATGATAGTCATCATTATAATCATCATATATAGGAGGTAAAGTATCATCAAAGTAAATTTTCTCCTCCATGCTTGGGGGACTAAAAATATCATGCTCATCAAAACCAGCTTCCCCAAGCTTAAATTCTTCCATAGCATTATCAACAATGGGTTCATACTAATAACATTGCTACTAGCATGCAAATAAGGTTCCATAGGTTTTTTAATTTTCGCATCACACAATTTATGTCTTAACTCAGGAAATAGATTAAAAAGATCACTGTTATTTTCCATTGTGCCTAACTAGTGAACAAGAAACAAAAAGATGCAATTGCAGGATCTAAAGGAAATAGCTTCGAGCACTCACACACCGGCAACAGTGCTAGGAAATAGCTTAGTAGTCGGAGGATGTGAATACCTTTTACCTTACCTCCCCGGCAACGGCGCCAGAAAATAGATTAGTTGTCGGGGTCGGGAGTGTGAGTGCCTTTACCTTACCTCCCCGGCAACGGCGCCAGAAAATAGCTTGATGTCTACGTGTGCTTCTATTCTTGTAGACAGTGTTGGTCCTCCAAGAGCAGAGGTTTGTAGAACAGCAGCAAGTTTCCCTTAAGTGAATCACCCAAGGTTTATCGAACTCGGGAGGTAGAGGTCAGAGATATTCCTCTCAAGCAACCCTGCAATTAAGATACAAAAGTCTCTTGTGTCCCCAACACACCTAATACACTTGTCGGATGTATGGCGCACTAGTTCGGCGAAGAGATATTAAAACGCAGGTGGTATAGATGAATATGAGTGGTAATAACAATCTGAAATAAATATGGCAGCAAGTAAACATGCAGTAGAACAGTAAGTAAGCGGTGTTTGCAGTATTGGAAACAAGGCCTAGGGATCCTACTTTCACTAGTGGACACTCTCAACATTGCAATCATAATTGAATATAAATAAGCACTTCATTATTCTATTCCGAATTACTCTCTGGATAACGAACACTAATTCACCGTGTAGGGCTGCAAAGCAAACCTTATAGATGTATTCCCAAGTACTAATGAACACCCCACGCTGTCACTTTGAGCATTCATAGGAGGTACTAACACACCACAATTTCGTAGAGACATCCAACTCAAATCATAACCCGGTGAACAAGTACTGTGAAATATAGCCTAAGAGACCCACACGGTGCACACATCACCTTTACACACGTGGGACAAGGAGTCTCCGGAGATCACATAAGTAAAATCCACTTGAATAACATAAGACATCTAGATTGCAAAGCTCACGATCACATAAATGAACACATAAGTATTACTCTAAAACACCCTCTTGTTGGATGACAAACACCATACATCATGTAGGGCTACAAGAGCTCCCTCAAGCCGGAGTTAACAAGCTCCACAACATACGGAATTCGTATTAAAGTAACCTCTAGAGCATAATAGACAAGAGTAACATCTACACATTCATATAGATCACATCATGGGAGAGAGAGATGAACCACATAGCTACCGGTAGAGCCCCTAGCCTCGAGGGAGAACTACTCCCTCCTCATCATAGGAGACATCAGCGGCGATGAAGATGGCGGTGGTGTCGATGGAGATGCCTTCCGGGGCACTTCCCGTCCCGCGGCGTGCGGAAGAGGAACTTTGTCCCCCGAATCTTGGCTTCGCGATGGCGGCGGCTCTGGAAGGTTTTCTGGTGTTTCGTCAATCCGTGTCGAAGATTTAGGTCAGGACGGCTTAAATAGGCGAAGAGGCGGAGTCGGAAGGGCCACGGGGCCCCCTCACAGTAGGGGGCGCGCCCCCCCTTGGGCCGCGCCGCCACCATGTGTGCCGGGCCTCTCCTCGCTCCTCTCCGGTGTTCGGAAGCTGTGGACTTATGAAACGTTGATTTCGGTATTTCCTTACTAGGATTTACTAGAACTGGCACTTTCTCGTCAATAGGTTAGTTCGGAAAATGCATCAAAACGATGAATAAAACATGTAGGTATTGTCTTAAAACTAGCATGGAACATAAGAAATTAGGTACGTTGATTTCGTCGGTGAATATGGTTAGGACCCTTTACCAAGAGCAAAAATGCAGAACGACGGAACGGGGCAGCGCCGCCAATATTAATCCATGCCCATCTCAAATCACCATGATATTGATGTGTCATATAAACTAGCATGGAACATAAGAAATTATAGATACGTTTGAGACGTATCCGTACAGCGGAAAACCTGGGGCCGCCGCCCTATGAGTGGGGGCGCCGCCTCCAACCTACCCTTCCGCCTACTTAAGCCGTCGATAGCCCCGTGGAGCCAGGGAAAACCTTGAGACGCCGCGCCGCCAATCCCATCTCGGGGATTCGGGAGATCGCCGGAGGAGAGGGGAATCATCTCCGGGAGGACTCTTCATCACCATGATCGCCTCTGGACGATGTGTGAGTAGTTCACCCTTGGACTATGGGTCCATAGCAGTAGCTAGATGGTTGTCTTCTCCTCATTGTGCTATCATGTTAGATCTTGTGAGCTGCCTATCATGATCAAGATCATCTATTTGTAATGCTACATGTTGTGTTTGTTGGGATCAGATGAATATGGAATACTATGTCAAGTTGATTATCAATCTATCATATATGTGTTGTTTATGTTCTTGCATGCTCTCCGTTGCTAGTAGAGCTCTGGCAAGTTGATACTTGTAACTCCAAGAGGAGTATTTATGCTCGATAGTGGGTTCATGCCTCCATTGAATGCAGGGACAGTGACAAAAAGTTCTAAGGTTGTGGATGTCTTGTGCTACTAGGGATAAAACATCAATGCTTTGTCTAAGGATATTTGTGTTGATTACATTACGCTATACTTAATGCAATTGTCTGTTGTTTGCAACTTAATACTGGAAGGTGCGGATGCTAACCCGAAGGACTTTTTAGGCATAGATGCATGCTTTGGATAGCGATCTCATGTACTTTGTCGTAATGCCCTAATTAAATCTCATAGTAGTCATCGTGATATGTATGTGCATTGTTATGCTCTGTCTTGTCAATTGCCCAAGCTGTAATTTGTTCACCCAACATGCCATTTATCTTATGTGGGAGACACCACTAGTGAGCTGTGGACCCGGTCCATTCTTTTACATCTGAAATACAATCTACTTGCAAATATTGTTCTCTACTGTTCTTCGCACCAAACATCATCTTCCACACTATACATTTAATCCTTTGTTTACTGACAAGCCGGTGAGATTGACAACCTCACTGCTACGTTGGGGCAAAGTACTTTGATTGTGTTGTGCGAGTTCCACGTTGGCGCCGGAATCCTGGTGCGCCGCACTACACTCCGTCACCAACAACCTTCACGTGTTCCTTGACTCCTACCTTGGTTCGATAACCTTGGTTTCTTACTGAGGGAAAACTTGCTGCTGTACGCATCATACCTTCCTCTTGGGGTTCCCAACGGACGTGTGTTAACTACACGCAGCAAAGATATTTTCTGGACCTCTCCTTATCATGTTTTGTTGTGTCTTGGAAGTCTCTAATAGTAAAGTTGATACTAGATTTGGATTGCTGCGCAGAAACAGATTTCTACCTGTCACGAATTTGCGTAGATCTCTCTGTAGAAGAATAAAAAATCTGCCAATTTACATGCGTGATCCTCGATATGTACGCAACTTTCATTAGTTTTGAGCTTTTCATCTCGGCAAAGTTAAGGCCCAGAAAAATTCGTCTTTGGATGTTCCGTTTTGTGATTCTGCCTTTTATTTCGCATTGCCCGTTTTGCTATGTTTGATGGATTTCTTTGTTCATTAACTTTCGGTAGCTTTGTGCAATGTCCGAAGTGTTAAGAATGATTATGTCACCTCTGAATATATGAATTTTCGATAACGCACTAACCCTCTAATGAGTTTGTTTTGAGTTTGGTGTGGAGGAAGTTTTCAAGGATCAAGAGAGGAGGATGATACAATATGATCAAGAAGAGTGAAAAGTCTAAGCTTGGGGATGCCCCGTGGTTCATCCCCGCATATTTTAAGAAGACTCAACATCTAAGCTTGGGGATGCCCAAGGCATCCCCTTCTTCATCGACAACTTATCAGGTCACCTCTAGTGAAACTATATTTTTATTCAGTCACATCTTATGTGCTTTACTTGGAGCGTTTGTTTGCTTTTATTTTTGTTTTTGTTTGAATAAACTCGGATCCCACCATCCTTGTATTGGAGATATTACGCTCCACTTTTTCATATGGAACACTTGTGTTCTTAATTATGCTTTAATTTTCATGGCGAAGGTTGAAAATATTCGTTCATTGTTATATGGTTGAAACAAATGCTTCATGTGGTAATTGGTATAATGTCTTGAATGATTTGATACTTGGCAATTGTTGTGCTCATATAGATCATGTTTAAGCTCTTGCATCATGTACTTTGCACTTATTAATGAAGAACTACATAGAGCTTGTTAAAATTTGGTTTGCATGATTGGTCTCTCTAAGTCTAGATATTTTCTGGTTAAAGGTGTTTGAACAACAAGGAAGACAATGTAGAGTCTTATAATGCTTGCAATATGTTCTTATGTAAGTTTTGCTGTACCGGTTTAAACTCGAGTTTGCTTCAAACAACCTTGCTAGCCTAAGCCTTGTACTGAGAGGGAATACTTCTCGTGCATCCTAAATCCTTGAGCCAAAAACTATGCCATTTGTGTCCACCATACCTACCTACTACATGGTATTTCTCTACCGTTCCAAAGTAAATTACTTGAGTGCTACCTTTAAAATTCTATTCTTTGTCTTTGCAATATATAGCTCATGGGAAAATAGCCTTAAAAACTATTGTGGTATTGAATATGTTGCTATGTATCTTATTTCTTATAAGTTGCTTGTTGAGCGGTAACCATGTTTCTGGGACGCCATCAACTATTTCACCTTTGTTGAATATCATGTGAGTTGCTATGCATGTTCGTCTTGTCTGAAGTAAGGGCGATTTTCATGATCAAATGGTTTGAGTATGCATATTGTTAGAGAAGAACATTGGGCCGCAACTAAAGCCATGAATCATGGTGGAAGTTTCGGTTTGGACACAAATCCTCAATCTCTTATGAGAATATTATACTGTTGAATGCTTAAGCATTAAAAGAGGAGTCCATTATCTATTTTCTATGTTGTCCGGTATGGGTGTCTAAGTTGAGAATAATCAAAGCGAGAAATCCAATGCGAACTTTCTCCTTAGACCTTTGTACAGAGCGACATGGAGGTACCTTTGTGACACTTGGTTGAAACATATGTATGCAATGATAATCCGTGTTAATCCAAGCTAATTAGGACAAGGTATGGCACTATTGCTATTCTATGCATGAGGCTTGCAACTTATAAGATGTATTATACATAACACATATGAATTATTACTACCGTTGACAAAAATTGTTTCATGTTTTCAAAATCAAAGCTCTAGCACAAAAATAGTAATCCATGCTTCCCTCTGCGAAGGGCCATTCTTCTACTTTATGTTGAGTCAGTTTTACATACTTCTTTCTATCTTGAAGCAAACACTTGTGTCATTGTGTGCATTGATTCTTACATGTTTACTTATTGCACTTGTTATATTGCTTTATGTTGACAACTATCCATGAGATAAACATGTTGAAGTTGAAAGCAACCGCTGAAACTTATATCTTCCTTTGTGTTGCTTCAAAGCTTTCTACTAAGAATTTATTGCTTTATGAGTTAACTCTTATGCAAGTCTTATTGATGCTTGTCTTGAAAGTATTATTCATGAAAAGTCTTTGCTATATGATTCATTGTTTAATCATTGTCTTTACCATTGCTTCGAATCGTTGCATTCATCTCATATGCTTTACAATAGTATTGATCAAGATTATGATAGCATGTCACTTCAAATTATCATTGTTATCGTTTACCTACTTGAGGGCGAGTAGGAACTAAGCTTAGGGATGCTTGATACGTCTCAAACGTATCTATAATTTCTTATGTTTCATGCTACTTTTATGACAATACTCACATGTTTTATACACACTTTATGTCATTATTATGCATTTTCCGGCACTAACCTATTGACTAGATGCCGAAGAGCCAGTTCTTGTTTCTGCTGTTTGGTTTCAGAATCCTACAAAGGAAATATTCTCGGAATTCGAAATCAACGCCCAGGGTCTTATTTTTGCACGAAGCTTCCAGCAGACCGAAGGGATTACGAAGTGGGGCGACGAGGCGCCGACACCACAGGGCCACGCGGCCTGGGTGGGGCCCGCACAGCCCTATGGTGTGGGGCCCCCGCACCGCCTCCAACCCTACCCTTCCGCCTACTTAAAGCCTTCGTCGCGAAAACCCCTGTACCGAGAGCCACGATACGGAAAACCTTCCGGAGACGCCGCCGCCAATCCCATCTCGGGGATTCGGAGATCGCCTCCGGCACCCTGCCGGAGAGGGGAATCATCTCCCGGAGGACTCTTCATCACCATGATCGCCTCCGGACTGATGCGTGAGTAGTTCACCCTTGGACTATGGGTCCATGGCAGTAGCTAGATGGTTGTCTTCTCCTCATTGTGCTATCATGTTAGATCTTGTGAGCTTCCTATCATGATCAAGATCATCTATTTGTAATGCTATATGTTGTGTTTGTTGGGATCCGATGAATATGGAATACTATGTCAAGTTGATTATCAATCTATCATATGTGTTGTTTATGTTCTTGCATGCTCTCCGTTGCTAGTAGAGGCTCGGGCCAATACTTGTAACTCCAAGAGGGAGTATTTATGCTCGATAGTGGGTTCATGCCTCCATTGAATCTGGGACAGTGACGAAAGTTCTAAGGTTGTGGATGTTGTTGCCACTAGGGATAAAACATCAATGCTTTGTCTAAGGATATTTGTGTTGATTACATTACGCACCATACTTAATGCAATTTTCTGTTGTTTGCAACTTAATACCGGAAGGGTGCGGATGCTAACCCGAAGGTGGACTTTAGGCATAGATGCAGTTGGATAGCGGTCTATGTACTTTGTCGTAATGCCCGATTAAATCTCAGTAGTCATCGTGATATGTATGTGCATTGTTATGCCCTCTCTATTTGTCAATTGCCCAACTGTAATTTGTTTACCCAACATTCCATTTATCTTATGGGAGAGACACCACTAGTGAACTGTGGACCCCGGTCCATTCTTTTACATCTGAAATACAATCTACTGCAATACTTGTTCTCTACTGTTCTTCGCACACAAACATCATCTTCCACACTATACATTTAATCCTTTGTTTACAAAAAGCCGGTGAGATCGACAACCTCACCGTTACGTTGGGGCAAAGTACTTTGATTGTGTTGTGCGTTCCACGTTGGCAGAATCACAGTGTTGCGCCGCACTACACCACCAACAACCTTCACGTGTTCCTTGACACCTACTGGTTCGATAACCTTGGTTTCTTCTGAGGGAAAACTTGCGTTGTCGCATCATACCTTCCTCTTGGGGTTTCCAACGGACGTGTGTTAACTACACGCAGCACCCCCCCACCCAACGCCGCCCCCCGTGACACCCTCAAAACTGGTACTATGCGGATTCAAGCGTTCCTACCAAAATCCGCACAATATCGATTCTAGGAGACGCACCACCAAGCGCCTCGTACACGCCGAAGCATGCACGGGATGCGGGTGGAATCAATCACAAGTAGTAATCATTACAAAAAGTCACGACAGAGCCCACGAGAGGACTTATATTACAACAACGACTCCAACGAGTCAAGAATACAAATAGATACAATACGAAAATCCGAATCATACAGAAAATCGAATACATCCGAGTACGGATAAGGTACAAATGGGACTAAGGCCCAGTTCTTTTGGCGGCTTCTCCGAGAAGCTGCCCTCCCCCAGCTTCCTGGGGAAGCCGGTGACAAAATTTTGTGAGGCTTCCAAATTAGTTTAACCTTAGCTATTCTAGAAGCCTCGAATTTTTTTAGAACCGGCTTCCCCAGGAATGGAGGGCGGATAAGGTACAAATGGGACAAGAGTTCTGAAGATAATCAAGTGGCGTCCATAACCCTGCATAGGCCAAGCCGGAAGGGTAACCTCGCTAACGTCGTCTTCATCGAGCACATCTTCATACCTGCCCGATTATGTCCCAAAGCAGCAATAGGTACGGGTTCGTACTTAACAAGACTTCAAGACCGTATACGCATTCGTCAACCAGTCGTCCTTTGTACTTGAGGCACGCAGGGGACTTAGATGACGCAAGAGGACGTCATAAGCAATATTGTGGGGTTAAGCGGCAGCGCGCAAGCACTAAAACCTATAGAGACTCTCACAACTTACAGGTGCTACAAATAGATGAGAGAGCGCATAAGCTAACCGTTCTATACTCTGCAATCATAACCCAGTCGATGTGTTTCCTCCTTTGCAAAGCAAGTACTTGCAAGGGCACTCACACTGTTGACAAATTTTAACCAGTTATTATTAAAGTTGCGCTAACTTACTAAGCAAGTTATCTATGGTCGAGTCATACATCTCCAAGTCGTCCATAACCGCGGACACGGCTTTTCAAAAAGATTTAACCCTACAGGGGTGCCCAAATGTGCCCACACGCATGATCAACCCAAACGAGCAAGGGAAAGATATCACGACACGCACTCTCATTCACCACAACAATGTCCAGGAAGCCACCTAATTAAGTTAAACCCGTATCGAAGTTCGGCCGAATCTCCGAAGCGGACCTAGCTATGTGCGCCAGCGTGCTAGGTGGTTTAGCACACACTGAGGCGATAAACCACTTCACAAAGGCTCCACGACCAATACGTGCATACCAGAAACAAGGTATACAAGGCACCCATGGGCTTCCTAAAGATAAATAAGTAACATGTTGGCATGCACGCAATAACAAAAGGTAAAACATACATTACAAACTGTTGTGACCACTGGACAAATCTGGATTCCGGCAGTGGTCGAGGGGCGTCCCATGGGCATACCCACGTGTGGTTAGAGCGCTTAGTCTCGGAACAGATAACAAGAACTCGGGGTCCTAGGGTATTTAGGAAACACAAGTGAGCCGTCACAAAACAAAAAGCTGACCCACCGATATCTCCGCTTAACAATTATTAACAACTAAAGTAACAATGATACCACCAACTGATATATTCATAACCCATGTGTCATGATCCCCCAACTGATAAACCTGATAAGATAACAATATCGGTAACAAGATATAAACGGTATTAAGCATGCACTACAAATCGCAAGGCAGACCCGATAACCAAACAATAGCTGCAGGAGGGTGGTGGAGGCAATATAGGCTGCTTGATGTAACAAGTGGATATGACATGTAACAAGAACGCAACTCAAGGCTAGTATACGGAAGAAGGCAAAATAAAATAGGTAAGAGACTCTTGTAGAGACAAGAGTGTCGAAATACTTGCCTCTTAAAGATTATCGAGGAACAGCCGACGAACTTGTCGTAACTCGCATCAACTCAACGTCCTATCCGGGAAGAAGCAAAGGGCTACAACAAACAACGGATGCACAACTTACTACTACGACAAAAGAATCGACATGATCATGATATGATATGCATGTCATGGCAACAATAATGCGATGCAACTTATCCAAATTAATAGGAATCAGAATTCCGGCACACAATTATTAGGTTCAAGTTATTTTTCTACCCTGCATATTAAATGTTGATTAGCATAGCAAGACATCGGTGCGCAACACAAAATTAAATGGAACCGGGATGAAATAATAATCCCGCACAATTCCATATTTAATTTTATTAGGTGATTTCTATTAACCCAGAACAACCTCATGATATGTTATGTGATGTGATGCATATGATAAGAGATGCAATGAGTTATATAGCACATTTAGAAAATATGGCTAATGGCTGGGGTCTCACGGTATCGGAACCAAAGTGGCCACCAGGCTTGGAGAGGAAGAAGATGAAGCCGAGGTCTCGATCATCGGAGAGGAAGAAGGCGCCTTCGGGTCTAGACACCACAGTCTTCAGATCCGGGAAGAAGAACATGAGGTTCCAAGACGGAGGTTTTCAGTCACAGCTTCACTTGTCGGTGGCGATCTTGGAATCGGTGTCGGTGAGCTCGGAATCGAAGCAGAGATTTAAGAGCATCTCTAGTCGCGTCCCCCAAATGGCGCCGGATCGAGCGTTTGGGGGACGTCGCTCCCCAGCCACGTCCCCCAAATAAAATTTCAGAAATTTAGAACTCGAGCAAATTCATTCAAACTTGCTATATATTACATAGATTCGAACAAAGTTTGATTAAATTTAAACTAAAACCTAATCTAGAAGTACTTGCGGTGGCCAAAGGTGTCGTAGTACTGGTGGAAGTTGTACATGTCGTCGGTGACGACCTCCTGCTTGACGCTCTCGTCGGGCTCGTCCACGGGCTCGTCCTTCACCACGCCGCTTGGCACAGCCTCGCCGTCGTCGGTGAGGTCCACGAGCGGCTTGCCGGTGTCGCGGATGGAGATGGCGATCGCCGCGTCGAGGTCGCCCCTCCAGGCGTCCTTGTTGTTCAACGCCGGCGCGAACGCCGCGTGCAGCCCTACGCAGTCCTCGGGGTCATCGCTGCTCACGATGAGACGCTGATAACGCTCGTATTTCGCCAGCAGCGCCACCTGCCCGGCTGTCTCGTCGTCCTGCTCCTCCTTCACCTCCGGCTTCGGGATGAGGAGGGCGCCACCGCCGCACCTTTGCTGCTGCCGGCTGCCGCTGGCGCCGCGCCTCGGATTGGCTGGCGGCATCGTGAACTCTGGCTCCTCCTCCTTCACCTCGCGCTTAGGGGCGGTGTATGGCGTGACGCGGTGCGACGAGGACCACGCTGATCGCGCCGGCCCTGACGAGGAAGAGTTGGAGGAGGACGCGTACGTGCTGCAGGACATGGTGGCGGTGAGGACGACGTCTCCAACCTTGGAGCGCAGTTGTGGATGCCGTCGACGACGTTCTCCAGGGTGCGCCTCGGAACGGCCCAGAAGAGGACGCGCCCGTCCTTGTTACAGATGTTCGGCCGGCCGACGAGGCCGGTGGTGCTGTGCATCTCCATGTCGTGTTGCGCCTGAAAGTAGGCGATCCACCAGCCGTCGTTGCCTGTGGCCGCCCAGGTTGGTCCGCACGCTCCTCGGTGGTGAGGCGAGACCGCCGGTTCCTGATCGCGTCCCTCCAGCGCTCCGTGCCCGGTGACGGCGGCGGCGGGCGCCTATGCCGTTAGCGGCCGTCCTCCACCCGCCGCTGCTTGGCAGGCGCATGTCCGGCGGGACGGGATATCCCGCGCGACACAACGCCCAAGCCTCCGCCACGGTGAGGCTGCTGCGGCCGAAGCCGTTCGCCGCAACAATCTTGCGAGACGACAGGGACGACATTGGATAGAGGTTGGAGCGGCGAGGAGAAGATTTGGGAGCGGCGAGAGATTGGGATGAAACCGCAAGGGCGCTCTTAATGTACAGCGGCATCACGCAGGCGAAGCGGCAGCGGGTCGTTGGACGCAATAAACGCCGGTGTGGATGGCCACGCAGCCATGCACGACGAGATGGGTCCCTGCGTCGCCTGGAAAATCTGGGTCACCATTAAGGTCGCTTGACCAAAGGTAGGTGGCGGGGTTTTAGGTTTTCGAGGCGTTGACACGCGTCGGGCCTGCGTCTCTTCGCCTCGCTTTTCGTTGTGTTCGGCGTGCCCGGAGCATCCCCTGTGGGGTAGGGACGGGCTCGGGGCGCCGGACAACGTATCGAGCCGCGCGAGACAAAAGAAAGCTTTGGGGCACACGGTTGGAAACGTTTTTTTTCGTTCGGCGCGTCTCAAATCCCTTTTGGTTGACGCTTTAGGCAACGCTGCTGGAGATGCTCTAAGGGCCTTGGTTTCGCGAGGAAAAAGCTTCAGGGCTTTCACATAGCAACATCTTCACCTCTAGACAGCACCTGGGCAAACTTCGGGCTGGGCCCGGCCGTTGGGCCTGTAATTTAAGCCCGAACCCGACCCAAATGAGCAAAAAGCCCGGCTTCGCCCAAGAAACCCGACCCAACCAGGCTAAAATGCGTGAATGGCCCGAGAATTTCAGGCCCGAGAATGGCCCGACGTTCGGGCTCAAATTTCAGGCCCAAACCCAGCCCGAAGTGCAAGCCCGACCTGGCCAGGCCCAGGATTTTCGGGCTGGGCCGTCCGGGCCGGGCTGCCCAGCTGTATGACTACACCCAACTAGGCCCTACACCCAACAACACCACACGGTCGTCGAAGCGCCATGAGACGAATAGCGCGGAGGAAACATCAGCAGGCTCGAGGCGAACTTGAGGAGACGACGCCATCAGACTCGTTGCCGCTGGCGGCGTACACCGGGAGGCGCAGACGTCGAGGCAGACGCGGGCGAGGCGGGTCCATGGGTGCAGGTAGCCGACGAGGTGGAGGTCAAAGAACTCGGGCGGTTGCTGCGCGCGGAGCTCCTGGCGGCGCTGAGGACGAGGAAGGGCGGCACGCGTGCGGGAGGCGGACCCGCGACCGAAGGGAGGCGCGGCGGCCGGAGGAAGGAGGCGCTCGGGGCGGCGCTTGGTGCGCGGGCAGCCGGGCGAGGATGGAGAGGAGATGGTCGCGGGAAAGGAGGAGGCGGCATGGAGAAGCGGGAGGGGAGGTCCAGACACCGGCGATGGACGGCGGGCGTGGCGGCGGTGAGCGGAGGGAGACGAGAGGGCTCGTGTGCGGGTCGCCTCTGTGCGGGATGGAGGCTGAGAGATGGAGAGGTGGGAGGGCCCGGGCGCGAAAGGAAGAAAAGGAGGGGGTTTTCTGTAAGAGGGTTTGCGGCGGGGGTGTGGAAGCAAAATGGCCAGGGGGAGCGGGTTCTCCTCGCTAGGGTTTGGCCGGGCGGGCCGCATGGGCTGCCGGCTGGACCTTGGCTGGCCTGGCCGGTTGAGAGGCTCCCTCTCCCTTTTTTATTTTATTTAATAAAACAGTTTTCTGTTTTTATTTCCTGGTTGTTTTAAAACTATTTTAAAATAGTTTTGATACCAGAAAAATACTAGAAAATATATATTTAGTTTTGGGATGAAAAAGGAGAGAATAACTTTGACAATAAAAATAAAGTTTAATAAAATAATTTAGGGTTCAAAAATATGCATGATGATATGATGATGCACAAAACAAAAACAACGACGAATCTAACAGGGGTAAGATCCTAGGCCGTTGCACCCCCCACCCTTAAGTGTTACGATAAGAGTGTTACGACACCTGCACGCATCACCGTCGATGGTGTCCGGAAGCATCCTCACACCTCTCCCCAGATCTCAGCCGCAACAATCCCCGAGTTAGGCTTCCGATCGAAACGCGATCTGGTAGCTTCCAAAGTCGAAGCGCCGCCCGAGGATCCCCAACCGCTTGCTCCATGCCATCCCCATACCCGAAGGGTAAAACCGCAACCACCGCAACGTTGCCCGCCGTAGAGCCAACCGCACAATAAACCATCCGGGGTTGCCCCCGGCATCCTCGAACTCAATCCCATGAATTCACCAACATACCGCAAAGCTTCGGACTAAGTTGCACCGTTACATACGCCGCATCATCGCCGGTCAAGCCTGTCACTTTCTAGGCATCCAAGAACTAACCTCTGCATGCCAGCAAGAACATAGCAACAACCCTCCTGAACAGAAAAGGTGCAGCATGAGGCAAAGAAGGGGTGAGGGCAGGGAAGGGGTAGGGTTCACCCATGTTGTCACCAACGGGGGACGACCCAGAGCTGAACGTTTTTTTTTCCTTTGTTCTGGACCAACAATCCTATACCTACGAACTGCTCCCACAGGATTGGCTTAAGGATGCACGTGTCCTCGTTTACTTCAACTGATATGTGTTGTCATTGTCCCTAAGAATGCGGACGCCAACTCATGGATGATTGCCACCTTAGTCGGTAAACCAATCCGTAAGAAAATATGCCCGTAATTCTATGGCCCTTTATGCTCACGCTATGATAGATGGCTTAACTAAAATACATCAAACGAGTCAAGTGTGTTGGCTATACTGAAATAACTTAGTCATTTTAGCACATATTTTAAAGAAACTTGCCAACTAAAGTGGCATGTCCTCTATTTCAGGTAAGCCATCTAACATGGTGTGACTACATAGGGTACATACTAGCTCTCAGCCTCCTACAGTAACCTTGCTCGTTCCTCCACTTTGACCGGGCCGCCGACGGCCGCTCCGCCGGATTAGCTGGCCGGAGTTGGTCTAGGTAGGGCGCCGGAGTAGATTAGGTGTAGATCTGTTGTTTTCTCTGGTAGTTTGTGGCAGTTGCCACCGTTTTGGGCGGATGCCCCGTAGAGAAGGCGGTGGTCGGGATCCTCGCCGCCGGATCTCGATCTACCTAGGGCTGCTGCTAGCTCTCTCTCTCTACTCCGATGGACGGAGGGAGAATTGGCGAGGAGTGGCGACGTCTTCCTCAATAAATCTGCGGCGACTGGTTCTTCTCTCTCCCTCGGCAGTGAAGATGGAGTGCCCCTGGCCGGCCGTGGAGGCGAGGTGGGGCTTCTTCGCGGAGCTGCTAGGTGCGTTTCTGATCTGCTCCTGGCCGGCCTTGGTGGCGAGGAGGAGATGGAGCACGACGCGCTGTTTTTGGATCGAGGAAGAGGATCCGGTCCTCTCTGTCGATGCGGTGAGCGGCTGGCGGTTGCTGAGCTGCAGCTTCTTCTTGCCTGCCATGGTTGCCAGAAGAAAAGCAGTGGTGATGCACAGCCTGCCCTTCTTCATCGACTCATCCTGCTGGGTGCTATGGAGGCTCTGTGCAAGAGCTCCTTCGAGCGGAACACGCGGTGTCAACCAGCGACGCCGCGATCTTTGGCCGACGAAGCGGCCCATCTTCAACCTCTACCATGGAGGCCCTTCTGTGCTCTGTTTGTCAGGGCTTGACGCTTTTCCACCAACAAGTGGTTCGTCCCCGGAGGAGGAGGAGTGGCTGGCGGATCAAGAGCTTCGCCTGAAGTATGCTATTAAGCAACCTGGCATCGAATCTCGACGGCATCGTCTCGAGGTCGCCGGCGATGGGTGGCGGAGGCGCCCAGGGACCTGATCGCGTTTCTAGTTTTTGTCTCAGGGTGCTAGTTGTAAAATCTGGAGGGCCTGTCTTCAAATTCCGGTTTCTCTGTGCAATAGATGCCATAGGACCTCCTTGTAAATTGTACCCGCCACGTGTGATCTAATGGAAACTCTGGGGCCTTCTAGGTCCTTATCTTGTTCAAAAAAAAAGTTTTAAACTTTTAAGAGGGGCCACCAAAAGAACTACATGGTTTGAAAGAGGGTCATTTAGGACGAAGCTCTATCCAATCTCCTTGAAATAGGCTTTCGCCCTGCATTATAAAAAATGCCGCACCTAGCCACGTTTACTTCCACTACTAGGAAAATGCTTACTGCCGGCGCACCAAAAAATACTACTGCCGGCGCACCAGCGCCCACCGGTGGGAATAGGCCGGTCGAAGTAACTTGATTTATCTCCGCACCAGCCTAGTGCGCCGGCGGTATGTTTTCCAGGATTAAAAAAAGCTAATCAAGATCTAGATCTAGATCTAGGTCGGTCCAGTTCTAGGTCGTGCCCTAGGAGATGCACCTCCATCATCGTGGTCATCTGCGTAGCCGTGGGTGTCGCCAATGAAGGACAGAGAGGAGGTGGTCGCCGGAGTGGGAGGAGGTGGTCGTCGAGAAGTTCGCCGGAGGGTGGTTTCCGGGGTGAGAGGAGGTGATCGCCGGTGAGATGCTTGAGGAGGTGCTCGCCGGTGAGATACTTGAGGAGGTGCTCGCCGGTGAGTAGCTTGAGGAGGTGCTCGCCGGAGGTAGGGATTAGAGGGGTAAGAAGGTAGAAGATGAGGATGGAGAAGGAAAAGTGGAACAGAAGAGAATGTGGCAGGAGGGAGGAAGAGAGGAGGAGGAGAAGTGCAAGAGAAGAGCGGGAAATTGAAGAGAGAAGGTGCGCCGGCTTGTTTGGGCATATATAGCCTAGGTTACCGCCGGCGCTCCAATATGGTGGCGCGCCGAGGGTTATTTTTTATTTTTTTCATCAAAATCTAAAACCTGAAAAAATTCATGTTTCTGTTTTCAATTTGCCGAATCATTTTGTGTCCAAATGACCATAGGTGGTAGAATTCAGATAGGAAATTTCGCGTAGATAGATTTTCATATAAAAATGTTTTTCATCGAAGGTCATATGCAACAAAAAATTCCGTTTTACCAAAAGATGGCGCCATTTTGCATAATATACTGAAATTAGTTTTTTTTAATTTTTTTGCTAAAACTAGACGACATAATACATGGACATTTGAAAGGATTTAATTTTTTGAATTTTCTATCTTTATTTTTAAAAAATTGAAAAGGCGGGGTGGGGAGGAAAAGCGCATCTCCCACCGCCGGCGCACCACCATGTTTGTGCGCCGGTGGTAAGCAAATTACCACCAGCGCACCAATATGGTGGTGCGCCGGGGGTTTGGATTTTCATTTGGCATGGACCTGGTTCACCCTTATCCCCGGTGCACTAAAAAATTTCTGCACCGGTGGTATTGGATCAACACCGGCACGGTCGAAACATGGTGCGCCGGTAGTATTTAGCACCGGCGGGCACTATTTTTGGTGCGTCGGCAATAATATTTGCGGCTATATGCATTTTTCTAGTAGTGTTCAACTGATCTATTGCGATTGTCCCTAAGAATGCGGATGCCAACCCATGGATGATTACCACCAGTCTGTAAACAAATCTGTAAGAAAATATGCATGTAAGTGTAGCATCGCTGGTTCTACACTCAATCTTTTATGAAACATGTATATATATATATAACTGGCTAGCAAGCCGCCTCATTAAAAACCTTACAGCCCCCTTAGGTACCCTGGAAGGAAAAAAGTGCGTCTGAAACTTGCCGCCCCATATCGCAGTATTGTTACATCGTCAAGCAAAAAAGGTAAAAGAAAGCTAGGGGGCTCATCGTCCCAATTACAAGAATTTGCATTAGAAAAAGAGGCCCTAGCTAGCTCATGAGCAACCTTATTTACTTTCCTCGGGCAATGGTGGAAGCTCACAGTTCCAATAGTTGTGGCAAGATCCACACAGTCTGCAAATATTGTGGTAGGTTCGCTGCACCAACTGTCCCCTCCAGAACAAGCATCAATGATCTCCAAAGAATCAGATTCGGCTTGAATTCTATTACAACCCAGTCTATTTGCTAATAGTAACCCATTCTTCATAGCCATTGCCTCAGCCATCGCCGCTGACGCTACATGCTGTATGAGTGTATTTCATGCTGCTACGAACCGGCCTTCATAATCCCTCAGAACAGCGCCTGTAGCCCCAGCCCGCTGGTCATCATGTAAGCATCATCTACATTTAGTTTGATGTATCTAGGTTCTGGCTTTAGCCACTTCACAATTTCAGAATTACCTTGTATCTTCATAGCTCTTGCTAAATTGGCGACAATAGATAGGATTGACATCTTGCATCTAAACATTGGTGGAACCGATTCATTGTGTGTGCGCCTTCTTCTTATCCACCATAAATACCAACCAGTAACCATAATAATTTCTTTTAACCCCACATTTTCAAATCCTTGTAGCGAGTTATCCTGTCTTCCTAGCAAAGCCTCGAGAACAACTGAGCCAGACCGATCTGTTTGCACTGCATCAGTAATAATGTCTACAATTCCAATAGCTTCCCAAAGCTATGTAGCTGCTGGGCAAAGAAATAAAAGATGCAGCACATCCTCCGGGCCAACTCCACAAATCGTATAGCTAGCCGAAGTACCAATGTGGCGGTTTGCAAGAATGCACTTGAGAGGGACAATGTCGAAGATTGTAACCTTGCTTGGTACTTTGATTTTCCAATGGATCTTCCAAACCGGGTTTGTAGCCAAGGATCCAGGTAATGCTAGTTGTGTCATCGAGGGGCCAAATTGATGCCGCCATTGTAAATAATATCCCGACCTTACAGTATATCTTCCATGAGAAGTAGCTCCCCAAGCAATAAAATCATCAAAACCATGACTATGTAGCGGAATTTGCAGAATACGTCTTACATCTATATCTGCAAAGATGCTTCTCAGTAGTTCCTCATCCCATTGATTTGTCACCGGGTTAATCAACTCACATACTCTACTGTAGATCACTCCTCCTCTAGGAGATAATACCTTCCTCGACGGGCTACTGGGGATCCAGGGATGACGCCAAATGTTAATTTTTTTCTCCGTTGCCGATTCTCCAAATGTAGCCTCGCTTAAACATGGTTACACCCGCTAGGATGCTTTTCCAAGTTAGAGAGGAACCAGATTTAGGGCTCGCTGTCAATATATTTCCATCAGGATAGTATTTGGCCTGAAGGACCCGTGCACACAAGGAATACGGAGTATCAATAAGCCTCCCCACTGCTTTGCTAGCATAGCTAGATTAAAAGAGTGAAAATCCCTGAATCCCATACCTCCTTCATTCTTGGGGTAGCCGAGTTTACACCATGCAAACCAATGCATTTTATTTGAATTATCATCATCGCCCCACCAGAATCACCATAATTTGGAGATTGCATCCATCATACCTTTACAAACCCCTTTTGGTAATAAGAAGACCGACATAGCATAAACTGGTATAGCCTGAGCTACTTCTTTCAATAAAATTTCTTTGCCACCAATAGATAGTAGTTTTTCCTTCCAGCCATTGATACGTTGTATAATACTTTCAATAAAGTGCTTGAAGCAATCACTCCTGTCAGCCCCAACTAAAGCTGGGAGACCCAAGTACTTATCCGATAATGCTTCCGTATCAATATGTAGAGCCTCACGTATTTCTGCTCTAAGTAGAACATTAGTATTTGGAGAGAGAAAAATACTTGATTTTGCCAAACTCACCATTTATCCTGAGTTTGCACAGTACGTGTCCAAGACCCGTTGTAAGGAAGTTGCATTGTTCATATCAGCTTTCATGAGGATAAGAGAATCATCAGCATATAGAAGGTGTGAAACTGACGGTGCATTTATGCACACCCTAACCCCATCGATGCCACCAACTTCTTCTTCATACAACAACAGACTTGATAACCCCTCTGCACACAACAGGAACAAGTAAGGTGATAGAGTGTCCCCTTGGTGGAGCCCTCTAATAGTAGGAACGAACTTATCGGTTTCTTCTGAATTAAATCTCACTTGGTATCTAACAGATCTAACACAGGCCATCATAATAGAAATCCACCGTTCAGAGAATCCCATCTTTCTCATCATATTTTCCAGAAAAATCCATTCAACTCTACCATAGGCTTTGTGCATATCAAGCTTGACTGCACAAGATCCATTAGTCCCCGATCTCTTACTTTTTATAGTGTGAATGCTCTCATATGCCACAAGGACATTATCAGTAATAAGGCGACCGGGGACAAATGCACTCTGAGTAGGGGAGATAACCTCAGGTAAAATTTGTTTAAGTCGAAGGGCCAGCATCTTGGATATAATTTTATAGATGACGTTGCAAAGACTTATCGGACGGAATTGAGTGATAAGCTCAGGATTTTCTACCTTTTGAATAAGAACCACTATAGTGTCATTCCACCCATCAGGAATCTGTCCAGAGTTCATAGCTTGCAAAATCTCTTGTGTAATATCCTCCCCACAAATATTCCAAAACTGTTTATAAAAAATAGCATGAAGCCCATCCGGACTAGGTGCTTTGTAATCACCAATGCTGGATGCCGCTTTTCTGACATCCTCAGCAGTAAACGGAGCATCTAGATTTTCATTCATTAAATCAGTAACTCTCGGTTGGACTTTTTCCAAGACAACCGGATCTGTATCCTGGACTTCAGAGGTTAAAAGATCAGTAAAATAGTTAAGTACAAGAGGTTTAAGATCATTTGTATCTTCCACCCAATTATTGTTACCATCCTTCAACTTAACAATAAAATTCTTTTTTCTTCTCGCCGAAGCATAATTGTGTAAAAAAATTGTATTTCTGTCCCCATACTGAATCCAATTAGCTCGGGAACGTTGTGACCAGTACACTTCTTCTTGCTCAATAAGGAGTTCAATAAGATTGGCCGTCTCTTTTGCTTTAGCCTCATTCTCATCCGTTAACTGTCCAGACATACCTTCTTCTAGTTCACGTTGGGCTTTACGTAGCCTTTTTTCGGTTTTTTCAGAATGTTTGAATCCCACTCATGCAAAGTTGCATGCATACATCTAAGCTTGGCCAAAACTCCACTCTGATTTGATGAAGATTCTTCCCAGGCTTGTCGCACAATCTGCCGAAACCCGGGCTCACGCAGCCATTTTGCTTCAAACCTCCGTGAACCTCGCCTGTGAGTGGATATATCTGGTTTGTATTCCGTGTCCAACATAATGGGACGGTGATCAGACTTAATATAACCTAGATGTTGCAAAGCAGCACCCGGATGTATAGCGATCCAAGCAGCGTTAGCCACCGCCTGATCCAACCTTTCGCGAATTCTGCCTCTCTTCCATGTGAAAGCATCGCCAGTATAGCCCAGGTCGTCCAAATTACAGTCATCCAGAGCTTGTCGGAACGCCTGCATGAACGAGTCCGGCCTTGGGTTACCACCCTCCTTCTCATGAGAAAATGATATCTCATTAAAATCCCCAATAACGGCCCATGGGAGTGTAGAATTACTGTTCAGCTCTCTGATCTTGTTCCACGTTTTATACTTGTCTTCCCATCGGGGTTCGCCATAGATACCAATTAATCTCCAGGTTTTCTCTGGTGATTCAATAACTTTGACATCAATATATTTAGGGTCTGAGAAAATCTGCTGTATAACAATCTCTTTCCTCCAAAGAAGTAATACACCTCCACTTCTGGTAGAACTTGGATTAACAATTTTGAAGTCCATTTGCATTCTTCTTCTCAAGCATTCTGCTGGATAATCTTCTAAATGTGTCGAACATTACATCGGGAACATATCGCCTTCGTAGGTCCGAAAGCGCGCGAACTGTCGGGTCGTTCCCTAAACCCTGACAGTTCAAGGATAATATTTTCATTGCGACCGGACAGGTTCCTCGTGGGAACCCGCCAATCCTAGAGAAGTGGAGTTAGCTCCTTCCTTCTTTGAACGCTTCTTCCTAACCTTCTCAGCCACCTCTGAATGAGGTTCCTTAGGTGGGTCAGTTCCATCTGCCAACATTGCAGCTAGTGCCCCATTGCCGGTATCAGTCTGTTCCTGCTCTTCTTCTGGTATATCTGGTGACATATTTAATCTCCTCTTTGCTCCAAGATCAGAGGTATCTTCATCTGTCATCGCCACCTCATGTACCTTAACTGGGCTGGTTGTTGTATCCTTCAGATTATCATCTATTTCTGGGTCTCTGACTTGTCTAATAGCATTATGTCGCCAACTGGTAGGGGGTCCAGTTCCACGGCCACGACCAGGGACAAACGGCTCGTATGATTCCATGTGACGGCCATCTCCATCAAATCTTCCCCGGCCATTCATAGACCTTCCTGTACCTCTGCCTCGGTTACCCCCGAAAGCAACTCGCCCATACCAAGTCTCTCTCTCAGCTTTCAAAAAGTCTCCCCACTTCAATTTGTTCTCGTCGTGTTCACCCGTTCCACACTCAAGATGAATGTGGCCAACCATACCGCATGCTCCGCAAAATCTAGGTATTTTCTCAAACTGGATTTTGAAGAATTCTCTTTGTCCCGCTCTTGATATAGTAACAAATCTTGCCAGAGGCTTACGAAGATCGAGCTTAACTCGCACTCTAATGAAATCACCCAGTCCATGAGGGGTTTTGTCCACCACCGCCTCTGATCCCACCTTACGTTCTATCAGATTCTTAACCAAATTTTCCCCACGGTAACCATCTGGTAATTTGTGAACTTGGACCCAAACTGCCAGGAAGTTCAAATCAATAGAATCAGGAGGTACAAGACCATCATACTCCTCAACAGTCACCACGTTTTGACGAAATAACCACGGACCTCCCTTAGTAATTTTCAGCCGATCTCCCATACAAAAGCATTGAATTGTAAACAAATTATTCTCTAAAGTTCTGAATTTGACCTCTCTTGCAGGGCTCCATTCGATCCGCATATGTTGCTCAAAAGTTTGGGGGCTAAAGAAGTTCATGGAGTGCACCTTTACTAGGGCCATCCACTTGATTCCCTCCTTCGGTGCATCAGCTTCTTCCTCAAAATCCAGGTCGTCGATTTCCTCTTCATCAATTCCTAGCCGCTGGAGAAGATCATCCAATCGCTCTTCCTTTTTCGATCCCGAGCCCTCTCCTGTCTGGCTCACAGCGCTCGAAGCAGGAGAAGCCATCGTCGGAACACCAAAACCCTAATCAGGGCCTGCGCCGATGAAGATTGTCCGCCCTAGAAGAGAGCGGGGATTGACCCGGAGACGAGGCTTCCGCAGGAAAGTAGGACAGACTCCGCGTCGGAGAGGATCTCCGGCCGGAGGAAGGAACCCTAGTCGCCTAGGTGAGGAACCCTAGTCGCCTAGGTCGATTACGAATGGAGATTGGTTTACCGAAAATACAATCCTAGGTTCTACACTCAATCTAACAAGGATGTTGAGGTTGTAAAACGAAAATGTTGTGTTGTCTTCGTAGGATGAGGATCTTTTTTTTAATCCAGTTTTTTCATGTGGACAGGGCCGTGCGGCACATCTTTGTCACTTACGGCGCAGCAGTGCAGCACACGTACGCACGTGCCGTGCGGTGTACAAAAGTCGGCGCTTTTCTCGCCGGTACGTGCGAACGTAGATGCTGCGATTCGGTCGCGCGCGTCTGCCGGGCGGCCTTGAGCCGACAAAGCATTGATGCAGACGTTCAGCTGGTACGTACGGCTTTGAACTCTCTGCAGCAGCTGCAAAGTGGAGAGCGCATGTAATGCAATGCAGCTAGTACCGACGACAAGAGAATTCATTCCTTCCTAGTGTCGCGTTGTGAGCACAGGTTGCACGGTGCACCAACTTTCCGACCGACCGTTGACGACGCGGTGCGGTACAAGCCCTGGATTGATGCCCATGTCAGGCTCGACCAACCCAAACTCGAGTCGAGTGCTCTCACCGATAAAGCAATGAACAAATGAACACAAGGACAAAACAAGGTACAAAACCATGTGACCATGTTGCACGGTAGCGCAGGTGTTTCTGTTCCTCGTTATCCGGAGAACAGGCCAAGGATAGGACGCGAGTACAGTACACCACACTACTGATCACGAGTCCATGTAGGAATCTGTTCCTCAATCAGTTTTTTTTTTTTTTTGTATAAATCCATGTATGAATCCCTCTTGAGAAAACCAACCAGTTCATGATCATGCTCATATATTTTTTTTGGTTAAACAAATTATGTACCAAGCATGCCTAATTATGTACAAATTGTACCTGATCACTCCCTCCATTCATGAGGAGTAGGCGTAAGGATTCGCAAAAAAAAGGAGAGGGTCGTAATTTCTGTTGTGATCTTTTCTCATAAAAGAGGGCGTAAGCGGTGCCAGGTGGGCTAATTGCTATGCGGATCTTCTTTTTTGCAAGAGAGCTCACAAGACCCATAGTTCACGAAAAGTCTCTTTGGCACATGGGCTCCAGTGATCTCAGTATTTCAAAAACATATTTCTGTAATTCCAAAAAATCTGAAATTAAATGCGTACATATTTATAAACATTCCGAAGGTATGCTGTAAATTTCGGATGAAAATATGTTATATTTTGAGCCATAAAAAAGACAAATTTCTGACAAACATTTAAAGTTTCCATCCCTATAAATTTGTTATTTTTCCTGAGCTCAAAATACAAGACAATTTCTACCAAAAATTTACACGAGTATTCAGAACATGTGTATGTATTTGTGGAATAAAATTTATGATTTTTTAAAACACATAAATATAATTTTTAAATATTACAAAAATCAGGAGCACTGACACCTGGGTGCACCAAATCTGCTCTCCATAGTTCATTGTTATAGCAGAACTTTGAAAAGTTTGGTAGCCAATTGCTTTGAGGGCCTGATTGAGCGAATGTTGACCAAACTAGATGTTGTTGTGATCGATATCTCCTCGTTATGGTGCCAACGGGTCCTATTTGTCAGCGCTCAACGTTATGTGCCCACCAGTGTCCGTTAAGTGTCTTCCTCATATGTAAAGTCCACCTGCTATTAGTACGGGCTGAGATCCCCTTTCTTTGTCCGTCCAAATCCTATACCCCTAGGCCTGCGACGAATTTTAGCGGCGGAGCATCGATAGCAAGTTCAAGGGACCAGCTTACCCCACCTCGTCGACGCGAGGAGCAGCGCGGATGGAAGAGGCATGACCTAGGAGCCAAAAGAACAGCCAGAAATCTTGCAACAAATGAGGACCCGGCATCAGCAAGCCAAGATGGAATATGCATGGAAGCCCCTGCTTCGGGTTCGGGAGAGAGAACCAAACATTTCCCTGAGACAAACTGAATAGTACGGAAAACCACTTTTGATTTGGGATGCATGTATTCCAATCACCAGAAAAACTTTTAAAATGTAAAAAAAATCTAACAAAACTTTCGCTTATACATGTCGTAATTCCATTTGTGCCTGCCAAGTTGCCCAAAAAAAAACATTTTTTGTGTGCTGCATAAAAAAGACAAGAATATGTTTCACAAAGAGCTTATTTTTAGCAACAAATTTTGTCTTCCTACACATGCCAGAATCGGTTTTTTCGTGAAACAACTTTACTAACATATAGAACACCATGATCTGTATATGATTTTTTTGCTAGATTTCTTTAATATTTTCTAATATATTTATATCTCATTTGAAAAATCAGGAGCATATGTTTCTGTTTGCAAAAACACCATATCGAGACTACTACTATTGTTCCAGGGCCGTGCTTTGTGATACGGATTTAAGGACCCACCATCAGAAGCTTAGCTTTGATCCAAGCAAGAGAGATTGCACACGTTGAACTAGCACACGATTGAAATTGATTCTTCCTGTGGTGATCTCTGAGCATCAGAGTGCTTTCGTCCCCGGGAGGTTAATTACGGACAATGCCTTGATTGCATATGAATGCCTTCACACGATCCGCAGACAGAATGCCAAAAGACCTTTTTTTGCGCTCAAGATCGATATGTTGAAGGCCTACGACCGTGTAGAATGGGACTATCTACACGGATGCCTCTGCAAGTTGGGTTTCTCTCCAATCTGGATTAATGCGGTGATGAGGTGTGTCACTCATGTCCGATACGCGGTGCGCATAAATGGAGAACTCACTTCGCCTGTTGTTCCCTCTAGAGGGATTCGCCAAGGAGATCCGATCAGTCCCTATCTGTTCCTGCTCTGTACGGAGGGTTTGTCAAGTCTGCTGTTTCAAAAAGAGTCTATGGGGGTGCTACAAGGAGTTCGTAATGGCCGCTCTGGTCCGCCTATTTACCATCTCTTATTCGCAGACGACAGCATCTTCTTCGCCAGGAGTGACTCGAGGAGTGTAGGGGCTCTGAAGGATACGCTTGAACTGTACTGTCAAGGTTCAGGCCAGAAGATCAACTTGGAGAAATCATCGATTTTCTTCGGCCTTCATTGCGATGATCGGGTGAAGACGGAAGTCATGGGTAGCCTGGGAGTGGCGAACGAAGCACTCCAGGAAACCTACTTGGGAATGCCCACGGGTATTGGTCGATCACCGGCTGATTCTTTCAAGTCAATCCTAAGCCGGGCCTGGAAACACATGAACGGGTGGTCTGACCGTCCTATGTCGCGAGCGGCTAAAGAGACTTTGCTCAAAGCGGTGATTCAAGCTATACCCACATACATTATGAGCTGTTTTCAGATATCGGTATCCACATGCGAGTCACTTCGGAAAGCTATGGCTGATTATTGGTGGGGATACAAGGATGGTAAGAAGAAAATGCATTGGCGCAGCTGGGAATGGCTTTCAACTCCAAAGGGTTTGGGAGGGCTCGGGTTCAGAGACCTCGTCCTCTTTAATCAAGCGATGCTTGGACGCCAATGCTGGAGATTACTCACGGACCCGTCCTCTCTGTGTGCTAGAGTTTTGAAGGGGAGGTACTTCCCTAATTGCCAGTTCTGGGAAGCCTCTCAACCTCGGTCCTCTTCGTATACTTGGAGGAGCATCTGCTTTGGCTTGAAATTGGTGAAGAGCGGGGTTCGTTGGAGTGTCGGTAACGGCCAGAAAATTAGAGTGCTTGCTGATAATTGGATTCCTAACACTAGACCTGCAGAATTACATCTCCTGACGCCGATCCCTGACGGCGCCACTGTCTCCTTTTTGCTCAATGAGGAGGGCAGTGCATGGGACGTGGACGTTGTCCGCTCCGTTTTTGAAGGAAGTGTAGCCGAGCAGGTTCTCCAAATTCCTATCAGCAGGCGTGTAGGGGAGGACTTTATTTCCTGGCCCTACACTAAATTCGGTGACTACACTGTCCGCTCTGGTTACAACCTTGCCAGAACAGAGAAGTTCTTTACCCAGCGGAGCAAGAAGGGCGGTGGTGTCAACTCAGCAGTGCAGGAGACAAACCTGCTTTGGAGGAAGCTTTGGGCGATTAAGGCTCCAGGGAAGATGAAGATTAATTTCTGGAGGTTCGCTCACGATTGTCTTCCGTCCGGGGTGCAACTCACACGTCGCCACATTCCAGCGTCGCCATTGTGTGTTTATTGCAACCGGGAGGAGACTGCAGCCCACGCCCTTCTTTTCTGTCAGTTTGCCCGGGAAGTATGGCGGGAGATCAAACCTGCATACGGTATTCATTTGAATCGGAAGCTCTTCACTGATCCCAAGTCTTGGGTTTTCGATAT
The DNA here is from genome assembly GCA_030979885.1 of Lolium multiflorum. NCBI lineage: Eukaryota > Viridiplantae > Streptophyta > Magnoliopsida > Poales > Poaceae > Lolium > Lolium multiflorum. The sequence goes on from CM061753.1 coordinate 5,779,763, forward strand.
ATTGGCAGCTTCGACTGACACTGAAAAGATGGTTGTCGTGGTGACCTTTTGGCATCTGTGGCTGGCGCGGAATGAAACTAAAAATGGTGATCCAATGAGACATCCCCACAGTGTAGCTGAACAATGTAAAGCGTATGTCGAGATGATCAAGCTGCATCTTTTCAAGCCTGATCCTTCTACTAGTCGTGAGACCAACAAGTTAGTGCCCCGTTGGACTCCGCCGCCTGAAGGTACGGTTCATATTAATGTTGATGCAGCTCTTTTCTCTCCTTCACGACGGATGGGTATTGGCGTCGTAATCCGGAACCACAGAGGACAATGTTCGGTTGCCTGCAGCGAACTAATCCAGGAGGTTACGACGCCGGAGATTGCTGAAGCGTTGGCGCTCCGCCGCGCTCTTGCCCTTTCCAGAGATGAAGGTTTCGACAAGGTGGTGATCGCCTCCGATTGCCTTTCGCTGGTGCAACGAGTCAACTCTTCTGTGGTTGATCGGAGCATGGTTGGGGTCGTGATCCAGGACATCAAAGCGCTCGCCACTGGCTTCTCTTCGGTGTCTTTCAATCACGTGTATCGTCAGTTTAATGTTTCGGCTCATACTTTAGCTCGCTCTGCGGAGCAATTTGTTTCTGTTATCTTTAGAGACTTTGTCCCGGATTGCATCCGGCAGTCAGTTTGTATTGATGTTTGTTGATCAATAAAGAGCCGTAACTTCTCAAAAAAACTAGCACTTGCACGGCATAAGATCGACCTAGAAGCAGCACACGCTAAGGCAATGAGGGAGACTACTTCCTTTGGCCAGGGGGCCGAGGAGGTCTCGCCGAAGGAACCACAACTTGAGGAGCTACGTAGCTCAGCTGGCAAGATAAAGAAAGGACTAGGAGTCGTCAAACGCATAAGGGCGGCGAAGCCACCCACTCCTATTGGGCATCGCCCGGTCACCCGCCAAGCACGGGCTCTAGGAAGAGTTTCTCAATGAGAGCTCTCTTCTGGAACATCCGAGGGTTTGGCCGTCGGGGGCGCCGAACCCTCCTGAAGGATTACCTCCGCATGCATATAATCGATCTAGTCTTTCTACAAGAAACAATTAAACAAGACTTCACGGACACGGAGCTTCGCAGTTTGGAAATAGGCGAGAAATTCTTCTGGTGCTGGCTTTCTGCCATTGGCCACTCAGGGGGAATGCTGGTTGGAGTCCGTGATACAACATTCGAAGTGGGATATTTTGACAGGGGTCAATTTTTTCCTTAGCGTATCTATTCTCCACCGGGCCTCCAATCGAATCTTGGATGTCTTAGGGATCTACGGCCCCTCAGACCACGGTCGGTCTCGCGAGTTCTTAGCAGAAATCTCCAACAAACTTGCATCCTACACCATGCCTTTGCTCATGGGGGCGATTTTAACCTGATCAGAGCTACAACGGATAAAAACGATGACAATCTTAACTGGCCCTTGATGGATCTCTTCAACGAACATATTGCGAGTTGGGATCTTAGAGAGTTACCTCGCACATGGGCGAGGTATACTTGGACAAACAAACAGGTTAACCCAGTCCGCTCGGTTTTAGACAGGGTTTTCGTGTCTCCTGAGTTTGAGACCATTTTCCCCTTGTGCTCTCTCTCGGCAACCAACTTGGGCTCTTATCATACACCTCTTGTGATGGATACCAGGGAGGGCATCCTGGTACGCAGAAACCGTCTCTTCTTTGAAACTGGTTGGCTTGAGATTCAGGGTTTTACCGACTTGGTCCATGCCCAATGGGAGAAGCTCTCGACCATGGTTGGAGGAAGAGACATTATCGATTGGTGGGTGTTCATGAGCGTGGGGCTCCGTCAACACCTAAAAGGCTGGAGCAAAAACTTGGGCAAGGACTCCAAAGCATTAAAAGCATCGCTCCTCCTCCAAATCTCCCGGCTGGACACCCAAGCCGACTCAGCAGGCCTTGATGACGATGCCTGGGAAATTCGCTACCAGTTAGAGGAACAACTTTTGCAGTTATATCGCGTCGAAGAGGAGTACTGGAGACAAAGGGGTAGGGTCCGGTGGGCACTCCAGGGGGATGCTAACGCGGCCTACTTTCATGCGGTGGCCAATGGTCGGCGCCACAAATGCAATATCACTGCCCTCAACTCTGAGTCGGGGATGATTTCGGAACCAAGACAAATACAGGAGCATGTCTACAGCTTCTATAGAGAGCTTCTCGGTACAACAGCGCACAGGGTGTGTGGGTTGGCATCCAACATCTGGGAGGGTGTTGGGCGTGTTACTGAGGACGAGAATAACAATATCTTGGTCACCTTCTCAGAAGAAGAGCTTGAGTCAGTGGTGAAGGACATGAAATCAGATACTGCGCCCGGCCCCGATGGCTTCCCCGTCATTTTTTTTCAAGAAATTCTGGTCATTGGTGAAACATGGGGTTCTCCATATCCTAAATGACTTTGTGTTGGGGCGCATCGACATAGCCAGGCTCAATTTTGGTGTCTTGTCCCTTATCCCTAAAGTCCCTGGTGCTGATTTGATCACACATTTCCGCCCAATTGCCCTAATCAACGTCATCTTCAAAATCATCTCAAGAGCCTACGCCACCCGTCTGGATCCGATTGCAAATCGAATTATCAGCCCAAATCAAACCGCTTTCATCAAATGCATGAATATTATGGAGGGACCGTTAGCCTTGATCGAGGTTATACATGAGTTACATTCCAAAAAGCTAGGAGGAATCCACTTGAAACTTGACTTCGAGAAGGCATACGACCGCGTGAATTGGGACTTTCTCGCGGAAGTGTTGACATGTAAAGGATTCAACGAGGGCTACATCCATCGTATCTTACAGCTGGTTTCTGGGGGCCAGACCGCGATCTCCATCAACGGCGAGATTGGACCGTTCTACCAGAATAAGCGCGGAGTTAGGCAAGGGGATCCGCGATCTCCTTTACTCTCCAACTTCATCGGTGAGGCCCTCTCGGGTATGCTCTCGGCCGCGTCGGAGGCGGGACACATACACGGGGTAGTGCCCCATTAATTCCAGGGGAATATCACATCTGCAATACGCGGACAACACCCTTATACTTATTCAGAATGAAGAACAAGACATGGTCAATCTCAAGTTCTTACTGATGTGCTTCGAAGATATGTCAGGCCTCAAAATTAACTTTCACAAAGGTGAAGTCATTTTGTTGGATGCACATGCAGAGGAACAAACTCGTATAGCAAACAAGTTCAACTACAAGCAAGGTGCCTTCCCCTTCATCTACTTGGGCCTCCCTATCTCGGACAGAAACTCTCCCTAGAACAATGGTTGTTCCTAATGCCTCCCTTAGCATCTAAAATCGAACCCTGGTTGGGGAGACTGCTGTCCTCGAGAGGACGGCTTGTCTTGTCCAACTCCTACCTGGATAATCTGCCTATGTTTGCCATGGGCCTCTTCCTGCTACAAGACGGCATTCACGCGAAATTTGACTCGATCAGATCAAAGTTTTTCTAGGAAGGAGCGGGTCCCAAGCGCAAGTGTCATATGGTCAATTGGCCGACGGTGTGTAGGCCTAAACCCATGGGGGGTCTAGACCTTCTCAACACCAAAAAAATGAATGTGGCTCTGCTCTTGAAATGGATCGGGACAAGGGGGCTCTCAATTCTGGAAATCGCTCCACAAGATCAAGCATCTGTTTAAGGTAGGGGCTAAACATGAAGTGCGGAATGGGATCCGCACAGACTTTTGGTCAGACTGGTGGATTGGGGATGTGCCGCTCAAAGAAGCCTTCCCTCACCTTTTTGCGATCTGTGACAACCCCGCAATCTCTTTTGCCCTAGCCTGCCATGAGGACGGCCTGAATATCCGTTTCCATCGATCTATGGACCAAGAGGACATGGTGCAGTGGAGGGCACTACAAGCATGTGTTGAACATTTCCAGCTGAGCGAGGGGCGGGACAATATCTCATGGCATCTAGAACCTTCGGGCAAATACTCCGTCAAGTCCATGTACACAAAACTTTCCCAGGGTACCGCGGTTGCACACTTCAAAGATATGTGGGAAGCGAAGGTCCCGCTAAAAATCAAGATCTTTTCCTGACAGTTGGCCTTGGACAAGCTCCCAACCTGCAACCAAATCGCCACGTGACACGACCCTTCCAATGGCGTTTGCTCCCTGTGTGGGGCCATAGAGGATGTTGCTCACATCTTCTTTAGCTGCTCGCTGGCCAAGTTTGCCTGGAGCGCTCTCAGATAGGTTCTGGGCTGTAATTGGCGGTCAACTAGTTTTGCTCAATTCCATGCAATCTTGAGTAGCTTCTCGGGACTCTCCCGTAGGCTGCTGTGGGTGTTCTTCTTAGCACAATCCTCGGATTTATGGATGATTCGCAATAAGCTTACCATCGAGAGGAAGATTATTAACCATCATGCTGATGTTTTATATAAAATTGTGATCCTTTTGCAGCTATGGAGCATCAAGTTCAAAGTAAGAGACAGGGAGGGCCTCACGTGGATGGCAAACGAGCTAAGGGGGCTCTACGCATCTATGAGGCCAAGAAACTGAAGGCAAAAGCGGAGGACTAAGCAGCCCTCCTGATCTTCTCCATCATCGACATGCCTCGCTTCCTAGTTTAGGCCTTGTCGCTTTATCGTTATTTGGCTATGCCGCAACACTTTGTTTGGTTTGGTGAACTCTGGTCTATATAACTTGCTAAACGTCAAGGCTCTATTAATTTAAAGTTGGGCACCTAGTGCCTTTTATCTAAAAAGAAGCTTAGCTTGACGAGGTCATCAGATGTAGTAGTACTGATTTCTGCTTGATTGTCTGCTATATCTTCCCTGATGATGCAGTTGGTCCCTATTACACGTGGTTAGATGGAGAAGTTTCATGCAATGTAATCGCCCTTTCAATATTTTTATCGGTGTTGGTAACATAGGACATCTACGGGCCGATTTCATTTTGATCCGTATGAATAGAGGATACAAATAAACCAACCTAGAGGCCCGCCCCAACCTAGACCGATCCATTCTAAGCCTAAATTTAGCTTGGTAATGTGTCTGGGCGGACAACGCCAATGTCGATGCGCGTCTTCCTCTTGTTTCCCCTGGGCCAGCTGATAGTGGCACACATGCCACCTCCTCGCGAAAATTTTAGGAACAGATGTTTCCTTGCAGGACGGCCTCGTAGGCCATATCCTCGACCTCAATCGTACACTTGTGCCCAACGAAGGATTTGATGGCCGAGAAGGAGGAGCAAAATGGCAAAAGGGATGAGAAGCGATGACGAGAGAAAGAGGCCACATGTTCTACCTTCATTGACCTCACAAAGAGAGCTATTAAAATCTATGCCAATGAGGCTGATGCCAAATTAATCTGAGGAGAACAAGATCATGTTTGCCGACTTGAGACCAATTGGCCGAGTACGATGTAGTCGAGGTTGTCCATTTCATCTCTGTTTTTGCAGCCATCATCGTCGTTGCTACCCCACTCACCGTAGAAGTTGTCGTCCTTATCCTCCGGCATCGGCGTCGGAGCCGGTGTCTCTTGCTCCATGAGTTCGATGGTGGTGTCGCCGGAAGAAAATATGCCCAAGCGACGGTGGATGCTCCTTCTATATCATCTGTTTAAAAATGACGATGCCACATGCACGACGGGCCAGGGACAACGGGTACGGTGCCGAAGTGTGGCGTGGTGAAGATCCCGACGAGCCCGAGCGTGATGTCGTATGGGGCAGCCTTGGGAACATCGGCACACAAGGAAGACTGTGATGCACAAGAGGCAGGTCATCCGGTGTCTTGTCGACGTGTTGGGCGAGCGTCTTGTCGACGTCTTGTTGTGCCACCATGCCCTCCGGAAAGGCCGAAGAAGTAGGCGATCTCTATCCACTATGGGTTGTTTGGCCCCCGAGGCCAGGTCGTCCGGCTATGTCGGTTGTAGCTGGGACCAGCTTTGCACGATGTAGACGTGTAGGTTCGCCCCCTGCAAAATTGGCGAGACCCCATAGCCGACATTGGACATGTTCCAACTGTGAGTAGCCAGAAGTTCGGCGTTACGAGGAGGCATGCCACGTGCAGCATCGCCTCCTCGTCCTAGTTGAGTTTGCACGTGCCGTGCTCGAGTTCGTTGTCGTCAACTTCGTGGTTGTATGACATCGCAACAAGATGTGGGTGGGGGAGGCAGCTAAGGTTGTGGCGCGAGTATTATCCTCGGGTGAGCGTCGGGTAGGTGAATTAAAAGAGAAGACCGGCGTGCGCATTTACAACGTCGGGGAAGCTTCGGCATCGTCGTTTGCTCAGCCGTGTGCAACAAGAGTGCGTCTACCCGGTGCGTCGCTCTGCACTACTTAGGCAAGCGGAGCCTCCATTGAAGACAACGATCGTTGTTTCCCTCTCTATAAGGAAGCCCCCCCTCGAACGTTGCGCGAAGCGCCGATGAGGCCGTCATGGGCCCATCCCGCACCCTAGACATGGGGTTGCTAGCAGTCTTATAGGGCTTCAAATCATGCATGCTGATTTCTTTTGCGAAACACAGTACACACTCACATATACGCACATACACTCACCCCTATGAACGCACGCACACCCTACCCCTATGAGCACCTTCGAGAGACTGCGTCCAAGAAACTTTATCCGACGGGTCTTGAGATTGACGAAGTCACCACAGACGCCTCGCTGTTGACGGGAACGTCGCCTCCCACTGAAAAATATTCCGCCTCTAATGAGACACCAAAGTGTCAAATCTAAGGTTTGAACTTTCGTGGGCTGAGGGTGCCGCTGCCCTCCTAACCATCCAACCGCATGTTGGTTCTCAATCATGCAGGCTGATTATTGAGGCTACGGGTGTATACGAGTGGAGCTGTCCGGGTCCAAAAAAAAAATTTTACTACCAAGTATGAGCATTTTAAGGGCAGTGCATTTGGTTTCGATGAAAAGAGTGCATTAGACTGGATATAATTTCAGCTTGCAAGCCTGTAAACTTGATTTTTTTCTTTTCTTAAGTTTTCTCCCAGTGGTGCATTACGTAAACATTTTTCTAGCTCTGCTCCTGCCGGTGGAGCTCTACGTATACCAAATTTCATGGGTTATGCAATATTTTGGTAGGGTTGCTTGAAATCCAAAATTGTGGGGGTGCTTCCCCATGGCAGCTACACGATCGACCATGGTTTTATGGCATTTCTTTGTGGCAAATATTTAATTGCTGGCTGCTCCGTCTCTCTCGCGGCCCCTCGCCGGCTGACCCGACCTGGAGAGCCAGCTTCCACATTCATGGTCCAGAGCTCTGGACTGGAGCAGTGGCTGAGTGAAGCGGCAGAAAGAAACCAACAAGCAAGCACAGAATTAATACGCCAGACGCGCAGCGCACGGCACTTGGTTCATCATCTATACACGTACTATGAGAAGTCTGTAAAAAACGGACAATGATTTTGTGCACATGGGAGTCAGTGCTCCCTTCACTTTTGGATTTTTGAAAATTTCAGATTCTCATATTTCTCTGCTTTCAAGAATTATGACATTAAATATGTAGATAGATGTGTATACGAGGATTGGAATCAAAAAAGTCTCATCAAAAAATACGTTATATTTTTAGAGATGCAAAAAAGACAAATTTCTGACAGTACACTGACAAAATATACGTACTCACTAGTGGAGAAGAGGCCTTTGGTCCCAAGCAAATAACCCAGTGCAGAACCAAACCGGGACCATTGGGGGCATTAGGCCCGGTTCGTTTTGCCCAGGGCGGCCCTACTGGCTCAGAGCCTGTCCTGTAGTGCCTTTGGACCCGGTTTGTATTACAAACCGGGCCTAAAGGTCGCCGGCAGGGCGCGGCATGGTGTAGGCGTGGAAACCTGGTCCGGTTTGTAATACAAACCAGGTCCAAGTTCCCATCGACCCGGTTTGTATAAAGCGGACAGGCCTTTGACCCGGTTTGCCATAAACCGGGACAAAATCAACAATCTGGCTATATGACCTTGCCCTGCCCAAATGTGAGCCACACTTGGCCATTTTTTCACTTTCTTCACAAGAGGGTGTATTGCTCTCCTCTTTTCTTCACATGCACAAGAGGTGTTCGATGAAATGCTTAAGAGGATTTGCCACTTGAGTTTACACAAATCAAGCCACACTTAACTTGCTTTTTTCTTCTTCGTCGAGGTTAACAACTTTATCCTTTTCATCTGTAATTGATAAAATGTAATGGTTTTTGATATAATGTTAATTATATCATGCAGATGAATCGGCAATGGATGTACATTGACCGACGGTTTGACGAGTTCACTTCGGGCCTAGAGAATTTCATCGCCGTGGCTGAGGCAAACAAACATGGTGGCTTCATGTATTGTCCATGTGTCGACTGCAAAAATATCGTAAATTACGCTCACTCGAGTGTCATTCACAGCCACCAAGGTGGTTTCATGCCCAGCTACTATTGTTGGACCAAGCACGGAGAAAGAGGGGTTATGATGGAAGAGAATGAAGAAGAGGAAGAGGATGATGACGTTTATCCCAATTTCCCAATACGATGATACTGCAGAAGGCAATGAAGACAATGAAGTAGAAGATCAAGAGGCACCAGATGAGCCTGCTGATGATGATCTTGGTCGGGCCATTGCTGATGCAAGGAGAGAATGTGAAACTGAAAAAGGAAAGGTTGGCCTTCGACAAGATGATAGAAGATCACAACAAATTGTTATACCCAACTTGCGAAGATGGCCATAAAAAGCTAGGCAGCACTTGGAATTGTTGCAATGGAAGGCGGAGAGAACGGTGTCACCGACTCAGGATTTGGAAAGTTGCCGACAATAATTAAGAGGAAGCTTCCAAGGGGTAACAACCGCCAGTACGCATTTAAGCGAAGAAGATTGTCTGCCCTCTAGGATTAGATGTGCAAAAGATACATGCATGCATTAATGACTGCGTCCTCTACCGCGGTGAGTACGAGAATTTGGATGCATGTCCGGTGTGCACCGCATTGCGGTATAAGATCACGAGATGATGACCCTGGTGATGTTGAGGGCGAGCGCCTCGGAAGAGGGTTCCCGCCAAGGTTATGTGGTATGCTCCTATAATACCACGGCTGAAACGTTTGTTCAAAAATAAAGAGCATGCTAGGTTGTTGCGATGGCACAAAGAAGACCGTAAGAAAGACGAGATGTTGAGGCACCCGCCGATGGCTCCCAATGGAGAAATCGATAGAGAGTTCCCAAACTTTGCACAGGATGCAAGGAACTTAAGGTTTGGTCTAAGTACGGATGGCATGAATCCTTTTGGAGAGCAAGTAGCTGCAGCCATAGCACCTGCCTGTGACTTTATATATAACCTTCCTCCTTGGTTGTGCATGAAGCGGAAGTTCATTATGATGCCAGTGCTCATACAAGGCCCGAAGCAACCCGGGAACGACATTGATGTGTACCCGAAGCCATTAGTCGAAGAACTTCTACAGCTGTGGTCCCTAAAGGTGTGTACGTGTGGGGACGAGCACAAGCAGGAGGAATTTGACCTAAGAGCGCCGCTTTTAGTAACCATCAATGACCGGCCCCGCTCTTGGTAACATTTCAGACAATAAACAAGGGATACAATGCATGCACGCACTTTACATGAGCTCGAAGGTGATTATTTGGAAAAAGCAGAAGGTCATGTACCTGGGGCGTCGTCGATTTCTTAGGATTACCCATCCCGAAGAAAGAAAGGCAAGCATTACAACGGGAAGGCTGATCACCGGAGGAAGCCTCCCCATCGTGATGGTGTTGATATATTTGGTATGATCAAGGATCTAGATGTAATATTTGGAAAGGGTCCTGGCGAACAGTCTGTTCCGAATGACGATGCCGGACACGCCCATGTGGAAGAAGAAATCTATATTTTGGGATCTACCCTATTGGAAAGTCTTAGAGGTCCGCTCTTCAATCGATGTGATGCACGTGACGAAGAATCTTTGCGTGAACCTGCTAGGCTTTCTAGGCGTGTACGGGAAGACAAAAGATACACCAGAAGCACGGGAGGACCAGCAACGTTGGAAAGACCCCAAAAATCTGCATGAGAGAGTTAAAGGACGTCATTTATCCAGCTACGCTCTTACAAAAGCAGAGAAGGAAATATTTTTTGAATGTCTGAGAAGTATCAAGGTCCCGTCCCAGCCCACACGTGCTCTCCCGCCGAGGTTCGACTACCGCGACCCCGATGCCAGCGACGATGATGACGGCGACTACGACGACTACAGTGGCGAGTACTATCGGGCTAGGCACGAGTATGACTGAATGACTCGAACAGTCGAATCTGGCCATGTATCTTAATTAATTTTCATTTGAGCTACGTACTTTAATTCCATGTATCTGGCGGGAAGACTTTTCTCATCATCAGCGTCTGCACAACGACTTTATTGAAAATACAATTAAAATATATAAACAACTAGTAGTATAGTCGATCACGGTGGAAGCGGCAAGGAGTAGACGAGACACGGCGGTGGCGACGGGGAAGGGACGGGCGTGGTGGGCAGTACACGGCGGTGGCGGCGTGGCTTGTACATGGCGGTGGTGGCGACGGTGGCATGTACGGCGGCGGGCGGCGGTGGTGACACGGCGGTGACGGTGGTGGACAGTACACGGCGGTGGCGACGGTGGCCTGTACATGGCGGTGGTGGCGACGGCCTGTACATGGCGTGGTGGCGACAGTGGCCCGTACATGGCGGTGGCGCGGTGGTGGCCAGTACATGGCGACGGTGGTGGTGCGCGCACGGCGGGCACGGCGACGGTGGCCTGTACATGGCGGTATGGCGGTGGCGATCAAGGCCGGTGGCGCGGGGCTGACATGGCGGCGGCGGCGGTGTGGGCAGACACGGCGGTGGCGGCGTGGTGGCGTACAGGCGTGGCGACAGTGGCTCGTACATGGCGGTAGTGGCGATGGTTTGTACATGGCGGTGGCGGCGTGGTGGCAGTACATGGCGTGACGGTGGTGGATGACATCGGCGGTGGCGACGGTGGCGACGGTGGCATGTACATGGCGTGGCGGTGGCCAGTACTGGTGGCGAGGCCGTACATGGCGGCGGCGGCGGTGGTGATATTACGGCGGTGTGGCCGTACGGGCAATATGCGGTGGCCAAGACATCGTGGTGGCGGTGGCACGGAAGGGACGCGCTGGTTTTTTTTGATTTGAAATAAGGCGGGAACGTTTTTTTAAAAATGGTCTTTCCCGCTTGTAATACAAACGAACTAAAAGCCTTTTAAGTGCCGCTGCAGAAACCGCAGTTAAAAAAGGTTTAGGCCGGCTTGTATTACAAACCGGGCCAAAGGGAGGCCTTTGGTCCCGGTTGGTGCCACGAACCGGGACCAAAGGGTGGGAGGGGGGGTATAATTGCAACCGCTTCGGTCCGCGGAGATCAATCCTGCGGAGACGGAGCCGCACACGCCGCCAGGCTGCTCGCGCCCGAGCTGCTCCGCAGCACGCTGCCGCGGCACTGTCGGCGGCGACGTTGCCGCTCCGGCCGCCGCTTACCGTCCTTCCCCGGCCGAGCTGCGCCGCCTCTCCAACCGACGCGTTCGGCCTCCGCCCAGCCGCCGTGCCGCCTCGACCGCCGGCCGCCCGCGACGCTCGCCTCGACCATCGGCCGCCGCGCTCGTGCCTTCTCGATCGCCGGCCGCCTCTCTTCGCCGCCAAGGTGAGCCCGCGCCGGCCACCTCCACCTCTTTTTTCAAGTTTTTTTGTTAGATTAATTGTTAGTTAGATTAATTAGTGTAGTTAGATTAATTAGTGTAAAATAGTTGGCAAATGGTTAGGGTCGCGCCCACGCGGTAGTGCCGGCGCTCTTGTCGGCGCCCCAAATAGAGGATTTTAGGGTCGGCGCCCTTACGCGGTAGTGCCGGCGCTCTTGTCGGCGCCCAAATAGAGGAGGATGTCGTCGTGTCCTCTATACGCTGAGGCCAGACTTTGCCGGTGCCCCCAAATAGGAGGATGTCGTGTCGGCCCCCACGCGTAGTGCCGGCGCTGCCGGCGCCCCCAAATAGAGGATGTCGTGCCGGCGCCCCTTACGCGGTTGTGCCGGCGCTCTTGCCGGCGCCCAAATAGAGGATGTTGTGCCGGCGCCCCGCAGTTGTGCCGGCGCTCTTGCCGGCGCCCAAATAGAGGATGTTGTGCCGGCGCGCCTTACAGAGTGCCGGCGCTCGTGCGGCGCCCCCAAATAGAGGTAGTTTCCCTATAACAGTTACCCCTTGTCTCCGCGGAGATCAATCCCGCGGAGACGAAGCGCAGATAACTAGTGAAGTTATTTTATTTAGCACAATATTATGATTTTTTTATTTATGTTGGTACATATATATATGATTTGTTTTCGTAGCTACGATGCCGCGACAGCCGCCGCGCCGTGGTCGACTCTTCTAGAGGAATGCAGCACTGGGAGGTCCGGACTGGGCTCGCCCGGGGTGGCACGAGGTCTTAGCTTCCGGGTCGCGCACCTGCGTGAATCCGGGTCCCGTGTCGACCTGGATATTCTTTGGTGGAGTCTTATGGGCCACGGTCATTTCGGAGGAGCCCGCCGAGGAGGTAGGCTCAGCGCATTGCGGCGGAGGACGAGACGTTCGCCGTTACATGTATGTGTTAGACAACATGTATAGGACCGGATGGAGCGTTATGCAGGGATCTCATGTTAGCTATGCTCCGTGACTGCTCCGTGGCTTTGGGTGTTCACCCGGCGCGGCTCGGTCGGTCGGCGCGGTCGTTGAGAGGTTGTAGTATTGATTGATGTATTAGGGTTAATAAACATGAACCCGATCTATATTATCGATCCTTAGTTAAGAACTACATATGTAACTCCATTTTCAGTTTTCTGAATTATCCTTAATTTGATCATATGATGGTTCCTATATATAGCTTAGGTCGTTGTAGAAAGCATGGAGAGAGATGAAACTCAAGAAAATTCATGGCTGACCTCATAGCCAACGGTACTCTGGATGATCGCGACGACGACGTTATTCCAGATGATGGCGGTGACGATGTCACAACAACTTTTTTGAATGACTCCGGTGAGGGAGCGGAGAATGAGGAAGAAGATCCTAATGGCGCCGGTGAGGAAGAAGATCATCATAATGGCTCCGGAACTGTAGTTATCACCTGTATATAAATTAATTAAGCCGTTGTTGATCGACTAGATGCATTAACCAATTAAATTGTACTGACTATGAATTATTTCTTTTTTAGCCCTCCGGATCGAGCACTTCTTCTGTAAAGTCGAGGAAGCGAGGCCCGGCCAAAAAGTTGGACGACGGTGTTAGGCACGACATCACCGACATAGCTAAGGATGGTAAACCGATTGCTCCAGAGAAAGGTGCAAAGGCATTCATAGCTCAATGCGGAGTGCTTGTTAGGGACCACGTCCCGATCACCGTTCGAGAATGGAACAAGCCAAAGGGACTAGTGGTCTGCAGAGGAAGAAGCTCAAGGTCTTTATATCGATGATGTAGCCAAAAACAGCATTCTGACCAAGCTCATGTCACATTTCAACATAGTACCCGAAGAGGGGGGTGCCGCTGAAAAGGCCAAGATGGAGCATGCCCTCACCGAGTTTGCCAAGAAGAAGATGGCCGAACTATTCAAGAACCACAAGAAAAGATTGCGCGGCCTTATCAAGAAAAAGAAGACTCACAGAAGGTAAAATCACTGGGACGAATTCGTGAAGTACAGAACGGAGTCAAAGAATTTAAGAAAAGGTCGGAAACAAATAAGGCAAATGCTGCGTTGAAGAAATATCACCAAATTCCGGGTCCAGGTGGATCACAGGGCAACCGTCCTAAGTGGGAGGCAGCTGGAATCAGGTGAGGGATCAGATTAGGGACACACGGTTGGATCGAACGGTGCAAGGAGAGTGGTTCTACGGGATTGGGGGAACGTTGCATCCAGAAACAGGGAAGTGCATCTATACGAAAGCTCATCTAAAGTTTCCCATTGAAGCCCTGGAAAAAGCACATAAGGACGTGGAGGAGGGGAGGTTCCAGCCCGATAGAGAGAACGATGAGCTGACACGCGCCCTTGGGAACAAAGAACACGGCGGACGAACACGAAGGCACAGAAGGCTCCGTTCCGTGGAACATTGGCTTTCCTGCGAAAGGAAGAGATTTCCTGATAAAAGCCATGAGAGGAGAAAGGCAAGGGAAACAGCACCGCATAGCGACCTTAGAGGAGGGTTTTACCACCATGCAAGCCCAATTAACCATGGTAACCCAAGTACTTACATCCCAGATGGCTCAGGGGCAGGCTGTAGATCCTGCGCCATTGCTCGATGCCCTCGTCCCGCTGCAATCTCAACAACACCGGAGAAGCAGCGTAGCTTCCTCTCAGCAGGCCGATCATATTAATGATGAGGTGGTCGAGCCTCCTCGCTACCCCCCCGTGGATGATCTCACTGAGAGCCGTCCTTGTGAGCTGCATGTTAAAGTTTTCAACCTATCCTTCAAGGCGGCGGTCGGCATCTTCTTACCTACAAGGTCTTACCATTGCCGTCCGGTCCAAGACGACTTTTTGTTGGTGGTGGATGGAAGAGATTATGAGGATGGTGCTTGAGCACCCTGCAGGTGAAGATGGGGAAATCAAAGAACGGGAGAAGCCCGTAGAACCACCGTGCAATGGCGGAAGGAGAACATTGTGTTTCCAGGAGAAGCCACCAAGCATGCCACCTCCTCCGCCTCCTCCGCCACCGCAGTGGTCTCCGCGTGATGAGTCTCCTCGTGATGAGATTCTCCTATGCGCGATGATGATTCCCCTGTGCATGAGCAGTCCTCCGCGTGAAAACACTCCGCCGCCTCCTCCTCCTCCTCGCGGAGACCCGCGCCTCCACCTAAGCAAAAGAGGAAGCTAACCGCGGCACCTCCTACAGCTCCGAAGAGATCATCAACTCCGATGAGGGCACGACTCCAGAGTTGTTACCACATGAGCAGACTGAAGAGCAAAAGGCGTTTCTTGCGCCGAAGAAGATGTTTATTAAACCGCAAACAATGAAGCACTTTGCCGAGACGAGAATAAAGAGAGCTGAGCTGAGAAGTGATCATGACCGCTCTCTTGGACAGTCCTATAGAGCGAGCAAAGAAGCAAAAAAAGTCGCCCAACTTGGACAGGGACAATCGGGCCACCTACCTGCAGCCCTATGATGATCCAGAGACGGCATCGATGATCGAACGGGAGGATAGAGCTCAGGGAGCATCAGTTGATTACGAAGATTACTATCCAACGGCTCAAGTGGTAAACAAGTATAGATACGGAAAAGATCTCGTCAAACCTGGCGAGCTCGCGCGTCTAGGTACTCAGATGCAAAGGTTGCATGACTGGTACCTGAAAGCCTGTCGAAGAGGTGATCGCTACCTCACGGTGTATCTTAGAGATGAGCATTACTTCCGGGCGAGGAGATAAACCTTGAGTTAAAGAACTGTTTCAGTTATTCAATCAAGACGCCCTCGACAAAGCTGTCATCGCTTGCTACTGCCTGTAAGTGATTTATTTATGTAATTAAGTCTGTAGCTCAGCGCTCATTCATTTGCACTAACAATTATCCTCACTATATTCTTTGTGTACGCTATATATTTAATTATGCAATGAAGAAGCTTGAATGCAAAAGAGGCAAGCTCCTACCGCTGGGGTTCATGGACCCAGACACAGTTCATGAAGTTACGGTTCGAGACTTCGCCAAGGACACAGAGGACAACATGGTAATGTTTTTAGTGAAGCAAGCAGACAAAGAGGAAATATTCTTTCCCTACAACTTCAAGTGAGTGTTATATATAACATACATTATGCTTGTGCAGCTTCCACTTTATTCTCCTAATCATTGAGCTATGCTTGTGCAGATTCCACTTTATTCTCCTTATCATTGATCTTCACAAAGGAGTCGTAAAGGTCATGGACTCAAAACGTAAAGAATATGCGGAATGGGCGGACATGGCTGCCTCCTGAGGTAATTTCAATCAATTTCGTATTGGCATCTTCATCTGTTCTAATTCGACGATATCATCAACTAATCAATAACTCATTTACTCATTATTTTTTGCCGGGGCAGGGCTTGGAAACGGTTCATCACTACTGTTCCGGGTAAATGGAAACCGGAGCTTACATTTGAAGATTACCCTGTAAGTAGTACTATATATATAGCTATGTCCGTGAAACTCTATGTATGATATTTACTTTCAATACGATGCTTGATTATTAGTTTGATCGAACTATTTTTTCGTAAAGTGTATGATGCAGGACCCGGAATAACTTATGTGGATACTACGTCTGCACCTTCATTCGTGACATGACCTGTCCCAAGGGTGGGGATGCCCAAATACATGCCACTGTATGATAACAAATTCTCACAATTATCTTAATTAGTACCATCTATTGTATGATTTCCATTCATATATTGATCTCCTTTTTTAAATATAGATGATACGCCTGCGGGACAGTCTCATAACGGAGGATCAAATACGAGCAATTCAAGAGGAACTCGCGGGATTCTTTCTTACCGAGTGCATAACCCCAGGTGGAGAGCACTATGCGAAGGTCATAGCTAGGTGTTGAGCAACTTTGTAGAAGCTAATAGATTTAGTAAAGAGATCCGACTTGATATGCATGCATTACGTGTACTGTTGACGATGTCTATATATATTCACGACGATTGTTTGTGGTTTCTTGAATGATATATATGCATTGCTGAAACTCCCGCCACAGACAACGCCCTGTTTTTCTGCGCAGAGAAACGCTCGCAGACTAAACCTGTGCCAGGCAGAAATAGGAATTCTCGCGGCAGAGACCCAAAGCCCGGTTCGTACACGAACCGGGACCAAAGGCCTTCCTACGCGAGCCCTGGCCGACATCGCAACTTTAGGCCTGTCTTTTTGAACCGGGACTAAAGGCCTTAGTCCCGCCAATTGGTCCCGCTTGGAACCGGGATGGCCCAAATGGACCGGGCCTGTAGCCCCGTTTTCCACTAGTGACTATTGTACTACTATTTATAGTCAGAAATTTGTCTTTTTTGTATTTTCCAAAATACAAAGTATTTTTTAATGGGATTTTTTTGACTACACTCCTCGTGTCTAAATCTATCTACATATTTAATGCCATAATTTTTGAAAACATAAAAGAGCGAGGTTTTGAAAATTTTCAAAAATCCAAAAGTTCAAGGAGCACTTGTGCTCATGTGCACATGGTACTTTCCGGTAAAAAACACATTAGTTTTTACTACTTTTTAGTCCACCATCGTCACGACCACAACAACAACACCACAAAATACCACGACCACTGTCCCGTGGAGATTGAAGGATACTCGGTGTTTCATGACTTACATTCAAGTCCTTGAGATTGTAAGCTAAATGGCAAAAGGATGAAACCTGCTAACCGTGCCCCTGGATTGACCCCTACTCATAAAACTTGGGTGAGACAAGAATAGCTACTCGTATGCCTCATCCCCCTTCCATCTCCACAAACATTCTCCTTGCTCTTTGCCTTGACTGGTCTCGAGCACCACCACCAGATCTCAACCACATTGCTTCAGCAGCTCATCACAGTCACACCCAGTCCGGCGTTGGACGACGATGTCCGCCCTTCTTGCCTTCTACCTCGCCCTCGGATGCGCCAAGATCCTGCAGCAGCTCATCTGCTTCCTGGGAGGGCCTTTTCCTCGCAGCCCCGCCGTCGATAGGGCCGGCGCCATTGTCTTCCTCGTCCTACCGATGGCGTATCTCGCCTTCGTCACCGTCGCGTACTTCGCTGGCCTCCTCCTCCCGCCGGCGGCGGCCACGACCATGTCCCTCGCGGATTTGGGGCGGTTCGCGGTCCTGCTATTCACGCTCGTCTCCGCGTGTCTTGTCTTCGTCGGCGTGCCGCTCGCTGCCTTCTTCTTCTTCCTCCGCGCCGGTAAGCTAGACACTGTGCTGGGGTTCAGCTGGAACGTGCTCACCTAAATCCTAGCTCAGTCCCCATCATAGCCAGACATACGGAAAGGGGAATAGTTATAGTTATAACTAATAAAGTGATAGCAGAAGTACTTCTGAATAGCGGTAGTAGTAGATTCTTGTAGTAGCTAAAATAGCATGGATGCCAAGATCTGGGGCTCTGGGCCATGGATAGTGGCCAGCGCGGCGGCGCAGCAGAAAAGACACGCCGGAGTGCGACTGCTGGTGGCCCCGTGACCCCGTCAAGATCCAAGATGATGTACTCCGTCGCTATCGGTCAAAAGGGTCAGCTCCGACGAGGGACCGGATGTTGACCGCTGGTCCACGTCGCCGACCTCCATGACTGATGAATCTCCAACATACCATTTTCCAACTCGGTTTGTTGTGGATGATGATGAGCTCATCAGCTAAAACTAATCACTGCTGGATGTAATCATCCTGATGCAGTCCCCTGTTACTCGTAAGTGTATAGTATTCAGATAAGATCAATGCAATGTAATCTCGTTCCAGTTTCGACCAGCCCAACGTTTTATTGCTTTCATCTTCTTCTCGAAGAGATGTGTCGTTTTTGATTGATTGTGCTTTGCTCGATCCAATGATGTTCTGCTTTGGCTGGAACCAATCCCAACGGGAATGGAACATGCATGGAATGAATCCCCTGCTTCGGTACAGGGAACAAAATATTTCTGCTACCTCCCAAGGGCGTGCTTTCTGATCAGGACCACCGTCTGCTACTAATTAATGGTTGTTAAACAACCACTAAATGTAGTACTCCCGATGTACTTTCAGGCTGCGCGAGTCTTCCCTGAAGCGTGGTAGATCTATGTACTTAGCGGCAACCTCTTGATTTGGCGGTTATATTTGGCTGTTCTTCCTTTTCTAGTATGAAAAGTTGCTTCAAATTGGTAGATTGGTGCACACTTACTTGGTTTTCTATGATCTTACCGTTAAGGCCATATCTGTTTTTTAGGTTGATTTGTAGGTAGTTGGGGGAATTTTACTGCTCATACCGATGATTAGACGCTAATGCTAAGTAAATGGAGAGATGTTTAATCATAACATAGTGCCTTGATCAAAACCATTATTTGATCATGCAATAGGTTCTGATCAAACAACTCTTCCACTTGCTCGTGCTATGTTTCATGAGGCCTGACTATGCATGTTCATGCCGATGATTATATGTTAGTACGACACCCAGAAGAGGAACATATGTTCCATATGTTGGTGCTATGTTTTATGAGGATGTAGTACTAAACCCTAGTTTGTTCAGAACCGAGCCCAAGATGGACTGGATGATTTGAAGGATCACGTAGTTGTGTTGAAGGTGCAGAGACCACAAGCACAAGTCATGAGGGCTAGGAAGGAGGAGTGGGAGGGAGATCGAGAGGCCTTGAGGGAAGAAATACATGCTCTTAAGGAAGAAAAGAAAATTGTAGAGTATGGAAATTTGTGAGGATGGACGAAAGAAACACTGGCATGTAATATGGGATAATTAGGCTATGTTTGAACTACGAACCTTGTTATGTTGTACCCATTTGTGTGTGATATGTTATATGATGCCAACTATCACTAGTATTTCTGTTCGTGGCCTACATTTATCTTACCTTGAGTGATTTGGCCTATGATTAAAATCTGGATCACATTGGTAGCTAGGAATGATCTGCAACCTTGGGGTTTGCAACACACATATGTCTTGCATACTCCTTGGTCGTACAACATTTCTTAGCTAATGGATGAATCGTAAGTATGAGTCCTTCCTTGTTTTTGGCCAGTGATATGACGTGTCAACCAAATGCTACCACAATTGATGCTATCCAACCTTGTACAATGCACAGACACTCCTTCGTGTGCCTTGTATTTGGTTGAATAGCATCAATTGTGGTGTTCCATGATTTGAGGACTTGTATCTTTGGTTCCATCATGCTTTTTCTATTGTTTCTCCTATGGCCAATGATTGTAATGTGGCACAATGCAAGGCAAGGGGCTGTTCGTAAATCTAGTCATTTGTGCAACTAGATTGGTTGTACACTAGACTTGGTGACTTAGTTTCCAAACAATTACGTTGCCTTGGGTGTTCATTGATATGGGGCCTTCTTTGTCTTGTTTTTGCTGATGATTGAAATCTGACCTTGAATGGTGTACAAATACTCATGCATGAGCACATTTCTTGGTTAGAAAGGATCATCCATGCCGTAAAGTGGTTTCTATGAGGTTTTAAGCATATGTTTCTATGAGGCTTAAAGAATATGTTTCATTAGCTCATTTTATCAACACACAATTCTATCTATGCTCATTCAAATTGGTTTTCTTCTTTTTGAAGTGCTCGAAGACGATGATGGGTGGACCGGGCGGGCTCTTTGGCGAGTGTTGTTCCAAGGAAGCTAGAGAAGGCAACAGTTGCAAAAGGCCTAGGGGGAGGCCTGTCAAGGTTGGGAATTTTCATGACGGCGTCGGACCAACCCAATTTGCTAAAATAGTGTTGTCTCCTAGGTTGAAAATGCTCCCAATCCCAACCGGCTTGCATCCGTACCTTGGCACCATCCCCAGGACATGACGGTCATCTGGGTTGGAAATGCTCCCAATCCCAGCCGGCTCCAAATCTCTTGCCCCTTGGACTGCTCTGGCATGGCAACAGTAGTAGGAAAACCATTATAGGTAGAAATGACATCTGTGGCGCACCTAAAAAATGTGCTCCACAAAAATTATTTCGTGGCGCACCAAAAATATGCGCCACGTAAAGTCTAAATTGTGGCGCATGGATGGACCGGTGCGCCACGAATGTCTACTTGTGGGCGCATGTGGCTGGATGCGCCACGAAATTCCATGGCCCACGGGTCCAGCACACATGGGCGAAGAGAATTGCTGTGGGCATGTGCGCCACGTGGTTCAAAATTCTGTGGCGCATGGTGGCATGTGCGCCACAGAATTATTAACTTCGTGGCGCACCAACAATATGGCCTGCTGGAGATTTTTCTCCCCACGCAACTCCACCGTGGATCGCCTTTTTACCTTTGTAAAAAATAAAAGAAATAGATAGAAATTTCAAAAATAAAATCCTTCGAGATTCCCATATATTATGTCATCTAGCACCACTGAAATTTAACAAACATGAATTTTGACTTTTTTTGCAAAATTGCGTGGGAAAATCATCAACTGGATTTCTGGTTGCATACGAACTCGAAAAAAAACGCACAATATATCAAAATGTTCCCACGAAAAATCTACATCCGAATTCACCCGGGCTTGCCCGGTTGGACAATTTTTAGAATCACCAAATTCGAAAAGAGTAAAAAGTTACGGCAAAGTGTTTTTCCCGCAAAATGCAAAAAAAAAAAAATGGCGCACCATGGAAGGTGCCATAGTTTGGCCGAAATTGTTTGAAATTTTCCGGCGCCAATCTCCTACTCCTCTTCTCCTCCACCACTTCTCCATCTCCTCACTTCTCCTCTCACTTCTCCATCTCCTCACTTCTCCTCCCACCACCACCACCTCCCTTCACTTCTCCACCACCTCCCTTCTCCGGTGACCACCACCTACCTTCTCCGGCGAGCACCTCCGGCGACCTCCTCCGGCGAGCACCTCCGGCGACCACCACCACCACCACCTCCGGCCACCACCACCACCACCTTAGGCCACCACCACCACCACCACCTCCGGCCACCACCATCACCACCACCACCAACACCACCACCTCCGGCCACCACCATCACCACCACCACCAACACCACCACCTCCGGCCACCACCACCACCACCACCACCACCAACACCACCACCACCACCACCACCACCACCAACACCACCACCACCAACACCACCACCACCACCACCACCACCACCACCACCTCCTCCTCCTCCTCCTCCTCCTCCGACCACCTCCACCACCACCACCAATAAAAAAGCGAAATTCCGGCGACCCAGATCTAGATCTAGATCCGCCTACTTTTTTTGAAAAAAAATTCTGTGGCGCATATTGGCATGGTGCGACACAGAAGTTTGACAGACAATTCTGTGGCGCATATTGGCATGCACTAGTGGAAACATGGCCTTTTGCACCGGTTTTTAAAGGCCATATGCACCGGATGGCCAACCGGTGCAAACCATCCGGCAGTCTCTTGCACCGGTTCGCTTATTAACCGGTGCTAAAGGGGTCTCCACGTGGCCGCTGTCAGGCGCTCTGGGAAGCTTAAAATTTCCGTAGTACGAACCTACAGCAGTATTGGACGGCAGCATTTTAGTGCCCTTCCGCCGCGGCATCGTCGCAGTGGAATTGCACTAAACGCTGCCGCGGCAGACTCTGCCCCATTCGAAACACGGTATAATATTAATGCAGACAATTCAAATATATATATATATATATATATAGGAAACCATTATATTACATATATCGATCAAAGTGACACACGTTCATGCATATATATATGTCTACATCAACTTTGATACTAGATGTCGGCCATATAGTGTTCTCCGTCTGGAGCTAAGACTTGCTCAACTAAGAATCCCGCCAGCTCTTCTTGAATTGCTCATACACGCTCGGTTGCTAGAAGACCGTCCCGCAACCATTCGATCTAATCATTTGAAGAAGGTACGGTGGTCAATATATATGTGTGTGTATGTGAATGAAACAGAAGGTGATAAAATAAAGCCATGAATGTTGTTTACTTACATCAAGTTGTTCCAAAATGTCCCTCTTATGGTGGGTATTCTGGCGGATGAACTCGCAAACGTAATACCCGCATAAATTATTCCCGTCCTCCTGCCTCAAGCACTTTACGAGAACAAAATTCAATCAAAATAATACATATATATAATCAAGGGTGATAATAATGGTATTGAAACTAGAATCAAAGAGATGCGCGGCCTAGCCAGTATTACTTACCGGTACATGTTTTATTCGAAGTTCTTTATTCTTTAAACCCGGAGACTTGTTGGTGAACCGTTTCCAAGCCTTGAGGAGGATATCAGCCATGTCCCCCCACGCCTCAAGGGGTTTACTCTTCGAGTCCATGACTTCTACTATCCCGGTGTCGGGTTCAATGACTAGCATAGTGAAACCTGCGGACACACATATATATGCATAACTCATCAATTACACTTAACACATGGAGTAAGAGAAAAAGATTTAATGTGTGAAGACAGTAACACTCACGAGAAGTTGTAAGGAAATAGTATTGCCCTTTTGTATGAGTTTTTCTTTATACCAAGTTATTCTCTGTGTCCTTGGGAGAGTTGTGGACAGTATACCCATTCACGGTATATGGGTCAACGAACCCAAGATCATAGATTTGCCCCTTGCGGCATTCGCGGATCTTCATTCTGCATAATACAATGAGAGTATGGTTATATGCATGCAATGGACAAGCCGCGGTAGAGACTTAATTACAAAAATAATACTTACGACAGTAGGCACTCAGCAGAGATTTGTCGAGGGCGTCTTGGTTGAATAACTGAAATAATTCACAAAATTCGATGTTCATCACGTCATTTCGCCCGTAGTGCTCATCTGTGATTGCCACCATGATCCAGTTCTTACCATCCTTACATTTTTCCATGTACCAATTATGCAGTCTTCGCAGTTGCGTTGATAGATTAGGCAACTCCTCAGCTCTGACAAGAGGTTGCCCGTACTTGTACTGGTATGCTATTTGGACAGCATCACCCGTACTTGTATAGAATTCTGCATCGATGCGGCTTAAGTACTCAGGAATACTCATACCGGCCGCATCTGCCTCGTCTTTGTATAGTTTTACCATCTCCGGATCAAAGCACGCTGTGACATCGGGATACACTTGGAGCGGGGGGCACGAGTTTTTCTGGTTTCCAAGCTGGGGAACTGGTTTCCCGTCTACCTTACTTTTTTCCCACCGATCTCTTGCTACACATTTGACTTGCGAATAGACCGGTCATAGTTCGATGAAAGACTTGGCTCAGGTTGATGAAGGTTCTTCAGCAGTTTCAACTTCTTTTCCAGAGATATAGCTGGCTCCGGCTCAAGCTGAGGCTTTTTCAATTTCAACATGTGTTGCTTGTGCTCTTCAGCTACGATCTTGGCATTTTCCTCAACTGTATAGTCATAAGGTCTCTTGGGAGGAACCTTAGGCACTCTTGGGAGGGGCTCTTGTTTGCGTCTCGGTGATCTGTTACGACTCAGCTGTGTCGTAGCGGTCCGCCTAATTTTGCTCTTAGACTTGGGCTGCGGCGGCGGAGAAGGCTCACGCGGCGGCGGAGAAGGCTCACGCGCCGGCGGGGAAGGCTCACGCGCCGGCGGGAAGGCTCACGCGCCGGCGGAAGGCTCACGCACCGAGACGGCTGCATCGGTGGAGAATGCTGCCTCGGTGGAGACCTTGTTGGCGCCTTCCAACCCGGAATCACAATGAATTCCTTTCGCCATAGAACTGTAGTGTTCTTGGCTTCTCCCAGCTCTAGCAAATCCCCTTCACCGGCAGGGTGGTCAAGCCTCAGCGGCCCATACCCATCCATAACTTGATCCACCCCGGCAGCGTAGCCAGGTGGAACCGGATTGAAGTGGTATCTTTGATCAGGTACTGGCGGTAAGACATAGCCGACCGCCGCCTTGAGCGTTAAGTAGCCCATCGTTTGGAAATGTAGCTCACAAGGTGTAGACTCTGTGATAAAGTCCACAGGGTAGAGATCAAGATCCATCTGCGGATCCACAGGGGAGGGAGGAGCCATCTGCGGATCCACATGTGCATCATCACCGGCAGCTCCGTGGAAGCCACGCTGCTTTTCCGCTGAGATCCCTGGCCGGTAGCATCGAATGCAACTTCTTCTATCTGCGGATTAGGTTGAGGTTGGGTGACTGTGAGCCTGACATTATCATCCTCACTTGCTCCTCTAGCTTAGCAACGCGTTCGTGAACCACATCCTTTTGCATCTGACGGCTTCTATCGGGATATTTCTTCGTTTCTGCAGGAAACCCAATACACCACGGCTTGCCACCTGATGTGGTTCGTGTTCGTCCTGAGTGTTCAGGATTCCCAAGGGCGCGTGTGAGCTGGTCCTTCTCTCTTTCGGGACGGAACTTCCCCTCTTCAACTTCCTTTGCAACATTTCTAAAGGCTTCGATGGGAAGTGGGTTTTCCTTATGTCTTTGTGTATATATGCATAACCCTTGTGCGTCCAACGTGCCCCCATGCGCGTAAAACCAATCCCTTGACCGCTGGTTCCATTTCAGTACCTCTGGCTGGATCCCCTTTTTAATATGCTCGTTCTCCCATTTCTCCCACTTAGGCCTGCCAGCCATTGTAGCCTCCTCGCCCCATGGTATGGAAGTACATCTTATTAGAAGCATTTTTCGTATTGGTGTCAGACCTTTTCTTTGCCTTGTCCGATTTCTTTAACTTCACAAATTCCTCCCAGTGGTCTTTTATCTTCTCATAGGGGCCTTTGAAATCAGGAGTCTTCCCTTTCTTGACAAAGAAGCTGTCCAATTTCTTCTTGTAGTCGTTGAACTGTACTGCCATCTTCTTAAGAGCCCACTTCTTAACTCTTCGCTGTACGCTATTCAGCTCGGGATCCTCAGGGTCTGGCCTGTCATTCTCACTATCAGAGTCAGTTGGCTCCGGAAAGATGAAATTTACCAGCAGCTTCCTAAACATCACACTTTTTAATCTCGTGTCGACATAAGTAACTCCTTCGCCCCCCTTTACAGGTTTCTTCCATTCTTGAGTGGTGATCGGGACGGTGTCCCTAACAACAACTCCACATTGACTTACAAACTTTTTTGCGTGATTCTTGGGAGAAATCGGTTCGCCATCTATCGCGATTTCCGTGATGGTGCACCTTTCATGGTCTTCCATCTTTCTGGCCGCGCCTCGTTTAGTTCTGCCAGTAGAGTTTGTTGATCGGGAGGTCTAAAAGAAGAAACAACGTTAATACATGTATATGCACAAATCTGGAGGCTTGGTTAATTAATATATATACACCTCGGCGCGTCGTGAGCTTCTCCCTCGCAGTCGTCACCTTCTCCCTCACCGGAGCCGTCTCCACGGTTGTCTTGCTCATCTTCCTCACCGGAGGCGTCTCCACGGGTTCGCTCGTCTCCCTCGCCGGATTGGTTTAGGTAAAGAGAGGTGATATCCTCATCATCACGGATAATCTCCTCGACGATGTATTCTTTTTCTAGGTCTTGTTCCATAGTTTCTGCAAGGACTTACAAGTTATTCTAATGCTATAAACACAACAAAGCAGTAATTAACCAAGATAATGATATAAATAAATGATCAAATATTAGAGTTACACATATATATAAGTGCAAATAAAGGATAATGCTGAATACATAATCAAAGATCTGAGTTACACATATAGCTCGATCGGTCCCTAATACATCACACTACAAGCTCTCAACGGCGCGACCGGGTCCCGAGCCGCGCCGGGTGAACACCCAAAGCCACGGAACAGTAACGGGAGCATAGCTAACATGAGATCCCCGCATAACTGACCATCCGGTCCTATACATGGTGTCTAACACATACATGTAACGACGAACATGCTCATCCTCCGCTGCAATGCGCTGAGCTACCACCTCTGGCGGGGCCGGCTCCCTCTGAAACGAACGTAGCCCATAAGACCTCCACCAGAGAATATCCGGGTCGACGGGGACCCGGATTCCGCACCAAGGTGCGCGCCCCGGAAGATAACACCTGCCAGTGCCACCCCGGCGGAGCCCAGTCCCGAACTTCCCCAACTGCCGCAACTCCTCTAAAATTGTCCTAGCTCCAGGACGCGGCGGGCGCGACATCGTATGCAAACTAATATTGAATTTGAATAAATTACTAATGAATATATATATATCTTAGTAACAAATACTATTACTTTTGTCTAACACATACATTTTTATCTAACATATATTTCTAACATATAAATTTCACTAATATTTTCTAACAAATATTTCTAACATAGAAATTTCTAACAAATAGTTCTAACATATAAATTTCACTAATATTTTCTAACAAATATCTCTAACATATAAATTTCACTAATATTTTCTAACAAATATTACTACATTTGTCTAACATATACTAATAAAGTACTTACTAATTTTTTCTAACACATACTAATAAAGTACTTATGAATATGAATCAAAGTAATTAAATTTTTTCTAACACATACTAATTAATAAAGTACTTACATATTCCATCTAAATTTTTTCTAACACATCTAAATAAACCTACATATTCAAATTTCCTAACTAAAACCTACATATTCAAATTTCCTAACTAAAATTTCCAAATACAAATTTCTAACTAAAATTTCCTAACTAAAATTTCCAATACAAATTTCTAACTAAAATTTCCTAACTAAATATAAAACTAAAAAAAAAAGAGGCAGGGGCGGGCGGCGCGCCTCACCTCTGGCTCGAGCGGCCGGGCGGGCGGGCAGGCGCGCGGCGGGCGGAGGGGGCCGGCCGGGCGGCGCGGGCGGAGGGGGCCGGCCGGCGGCGGCCGGGCGGCGACGAGGAGGCGGCCGGCGCGAACGGAGAAGGGCGGGGCGGAGGCGGCGCGGGCGGGCGGAGGAGGCGGCGGCGCGGGAGGCGGCGCGGGGAGGCGGAGGCGGCGGACGGCGGCGGCGCGCGTTTTGGGCAGCCTGCCGGCGTCTTTTTCTCCTCGCGCGCTTTCGATCTGAGGAGGAAGGGGGCGCGGGCAGTTTTAAGGAGGCCCTTTTGCACCAGTTCGTGGCTGGAACCGGTGCAAAGACCCTGGTTCCAGCCACGAACCGGTGCAAAAGGGCCAAATTTCGGCTGCAATTTTTGCTTTGTTCCCGCCTTTTTTCTCTCTTTCGCGCGGGATCGAGTTCCCGCCACAACGCTGCGCGGGTTTCCGCCACGATGCCACGCGGGACATTTTCCCGCCACGACGCCACGCGGGATACTTTCCGCGCCACGCGACGGCAGGCGAGATATTTTCCCGCCACGACGCCGCGCGGGGTATTTTCCCGCCACGACGCCGCGCGGGGTATTTTCCCGCCACGACGCGCAGCAGGAGATTCCCCGCCTACACGCCCTCTATAAATAGTACGCCCCCGTCTCTCCCATTTCACTCATCACCGAACCCTAGCCCATTGCACAATGCCCCCAAAGCCGCAGCCGCCGCCGGTGGAGGTGGACCGCAGCTCGCGGAGATAGAGGAGTGGGAGCGGCGCAGCAGCTACGGCAGCCAGGAGGGCAGCAGCGGATGAGGTGGACCCGCAGCTTGCAGAGATAGAGGAGTGGGAGGAGGCCGCTAGCAGCTACCATAGAAGCATTTGAGAGGCAGAGTCTCCTGCATAAGCGGCCGCGTGTGGCGGATCTGGATAGTGAGGAGATGTATAAGCGTCGTCGTGAGGAGGAGCTGCGGCAGGAGGCGGCAGCCAGGAGGGCAGCAACGGATGCACGGAAGAACTAGTAGAAGTTGTTATAGTTTAAGTTTAGTTAACGTATCTTGTTAAATTTCAATAAAGTCGTTGTCGTTGTTTTAGTTTAAGTTTAGTTAACGTATCTTGTTAAATTTCAATAAAGTCGTTGTCTTTAGTTTATATACCCCTTGTATCCCGGTTCCTGGCTTGAACCGGTGCTAAAGATGGTGGATTAGATTATATACCCCTTGTATCCCGGTTCCTGGCTTGAACCGGTGCTAAAGATGGTGGATTAGATTATATACCCCTTTTATCCCGGTTCCTGGCTTGAACCGGTGCTAAAGATGGTGGATTAGTTTATATACCCCTTTTATACCGGTTCCTGGCTGGAACCGGTGCTAAAGATGGGGGCTAAATCTGGGGGAGGCTTATCTGGTGTTTGCCTTATCTGGGGTGGCCTCATCTGGGGGGGATTATCTGGAGACACATTGCTATATATAGCCCCTCCGGGGAGAGTAGAGAGAGCAGCCTGAGAGGCAACGACCAAGAAGGAAAGAGCCTCTCCGGCGAAGTTTCTCGAAGATGTCTTAGATGGCTGGCCGTCTTAGACATCTTCGGAAGCTTCGCCCGAGTAACTCTTCCCGCAAGTGCCGCTCGGAAGCTGCTAGTATACACCCAACAACCAGTAGCTCAGGGTAAGGAGGGCTTCCAGGAGCTTTTCGAAGGAAAGAGCCTCTCCGGCGAAGCTTCTCGAAGATGTCTTAGATGGCTGGCCGTCTTAGACATCTTCGGAAGCTTTGCCCGAGTAACTCTTCCCGCAAGTGCCGCTCGGAAGCTGCTAGTATACACCCAACAACCAGTAGCTCAGGGTAAGGAGGGCTTCCAGGAGCTTTTCGAAGGAAAGAGCCTCTCCGGCGAAGCTTCTCGAAGATGTCTTATATGGCTGGCCGTCTTAGACATCTTCGGAAGCTTTGCCCGAGTAACTCTTCCCGCAAGTGCCGCTCGGAAGCTGCTAGTATACATCCAACAACCAGTAGCTCAGGGTAAGGAGGGCTTCCAGGAGCTTTTCGAAGGAAAGAGCCTCTCCGGCGAAGCTTCTCGAAGATGTCTTAGATGGCTGGCCGTCTTAGACATCTTCGGAAGCTTTGCCCGAGTAACTCTTCCCGCAAGTCCCGCTCGGAAGCTGCTAGTATATATACACCCAACAACTAGTACCTCAGGGTAATTAAATAGGGCTTCCGGGAGCTTCTCGAAGGAAAGAGCATTTAGTTCAAACAACCAATGTTACTGATACATATCACAACAAACGCTTCACAATATGAGCTCATCAAGGTACAAGATAATAATTAATACATTATGATCGCTTCGACCGTAACCATGGAGTATCTTCAGCATTTAACGCGATGGTTGGATCAATGTTCACTGTGAAGGGCGGAATTTCAGCAAACTTATTATAATCTTCTGACATGTCTGTCTTGTCCTCGACTCCCACGATGGTTCTTTTCCCTGAAAGAACTATGTGACGCTTTGGCTCATCGGATGAGCTCGTTTCCTTCTGTTTTCTTTTCTTCGGTCTGGAGGACATGTCCTTCACATAGAAAACCTGAGCCACATCATTGGCTAGGACGAATGGTTCGTCTCTGTAACCAAGATTGTTGAGATCCACTGTTGTTATTCCGTACAGCTGGTCTACCTTTACCCCTTTTCCATCAAGCTTGAACCATTTGCACCGAAACAAAGGGATCTTAAAAGAAGGTCCATAGTCAAGTTCCCATATCTCCTCTATGTAACCATAATATGTGTCCTTTTTCCCACTGCTAGTGTTTGTTGCATCAATGCGGACACCACTGTTTTGGTTGGTGCTCTTTTTATCTTGGGCGAACGTGTAGAAGGTATTTCCATTTATCTCGTACCCCTGGAAAGTCAGTATAGTCGAACATGGTGACCCGGCCAACAAGTACAACTGATCTTCAATAGCGTTGTTATTAATGAGATGTGTTCGGAGCCAACCGCCGAATGTCTGCATATGTTTATGTGTTATCCAGTCTTCAGACTGCCCCGGATATTCGGAGCGTACAATATTCTTGTGATCAGTGATATACGGGGCCACCAAGGTGGAACTTTGTAGAACTATGTAGTGTGCTTGAGTGAAAGAAATGACGTCCCTACATATCATTGATTTCCTTCCTAGCGTGCCTTTTCCACTTATTCGCCCCTCATGTCGCGATTCAGGAACACCAATCGACTTAAGGTCAGGAATAAAGTCAACACAGAACTCGATGACCTCCTCTGTTCCATAGCCCTTGGAGATGCTTCCTTCTGGCCTAGCACGGTTATGAACATATTTCTTTAAGACCCCCATGAACCTCTCGAAGGGGAACATATTGTGTAGAAAGACAGGACCGAGGATGGCAATCTCTTCGACAAGGTGAACCAGGAGATGTGTCATAATATTGAAGAAAGATGGTGGAAACACCAACTCAAAGCTAACAAGACATTGCACCACATCCTTCTGTAACCTTGGAATACTAGTTGGATCGATTACCTTCTGAGATATTGCATTAAGGAATGCACATAGCTTCACAATGGGTATTCGAACATTTTCTAGCAGAAGCCCCCTCAATGCAACCGGAAGCAGCTGCGTCATAATTATGTGGCAGTCATGCGACTTCAGGTTTTGGAATTTTTTCTCCGCCATATTTATAATTCCATTTATATTTGATGAGAATCCAGACGGCACCTTGATACTGTAAAGGACTTCAAAAAGGATTTCCTTCTCTGCTTTGGTAAGAGCGTAGCTGCCAGGACTTAAGCGACTCCCTGTATCCGTCTTGTAATTCTGTTCTTGCTTGTTCTTTGGGACTTTCATACGATACTGGTCCTCCCTTGCTTCTGGTGTATCTTTTGTCTGCCCATACACGCCTAAGAAGCCTAGCAGGTTCACGCAAAGATTCTTCGTCACATGCATCACGTCGATTGAAGAGCGGACCTCTAGGACTTTCCAATAGGGTAGATCCCAAAATATAGATTTTTTCTTCCACATGGGTGCGTGTCCGGTAACAACGTCTTTGGGAACA
This sequence comes from Lolium multiflorum, assembly GCA_030979885.1. Lineage (NCBI taxonomy): Eukaryota > Viridiplantae > Streptophyta > Magnoliopsida > Poales > Poaceae > Lolium > Lolium multiflorum. The sequence goes on from CM061753.1 coordinate 5,811,061, forward strand.
GATTTTTTCTTCGAAGCCTTTTTTTGGGAACAGATTGGCCGCCAGGACCCTTTCCAAATATTACTTTTATGTCCTTGACCATATCAAGTAAAGCATCACCGGTACGGAGTTCAGGCTTCTCCCGGTGATCTGCCTCACCTCCGAAATGATTGCCTTTCTTTCTGACGGGGTGCCTCTTTGGAAGAAATTGACGATGCCCCAGGTACACAACCTTCTTACATTTCTTCAAATAAGCACCTTCGGTCTCATCTAAGCAGTGCGTGCATGCATTGTATCCCTTGTTTGTCTGTCCTGAAAGGTTACTAAGAGCAGGCCAATCATTGATGGTCACGAAAAGCAACGCTCGTAGGTTGAATGACTCCTGTTTGTACTCATCCCATGCAAGTACACCTGGTTTGCTCCACAACTGTAAGAGTTCTTCAAATAATGGCCGTAGGTAAACATCAATGTCGTTGCCGGGTTGCTTTGGGCCTTGGATGAGCAATCATAATGAACTTCCGCTTCATGCACAACCAAGGCGGAAGGTTATAGATACATAGAGTTACAAGCCAGGTGCTATGACTGCAGCTCTGCTCCCCAAAAGGATTCATTCCATCTGTACTTAGACCAAATCTTAAGTTCCTCGCGTCATCTGCAAAGTCCGGGAACTCTCTATCGATTTTCCTCCACTGCGACCCATCAGCGGGGTGTCTCAATTCTCGTCTTTCTTACGGTCTTCTTTGTGCCATCGCAACAACCGGCATGCTCTTTATTTCTGAACAGACGTTTCAACCGTGGTATTATAGGAGCATACCACATAACCTTGGCAGGAACCCTCTTCCTAGGGGGCTCGCCCTCAACATCACCAGGGTCATCTCGCCTGATCTTATACCGTAGTGCAGTGCATACCGGGCATTTTTCCAAATTTTCGTACTCAGCGCGGTAGAGGATGCAGTCATTAATGCATGCATGTATCTTCAGCACCTCTAATCCTAGAGGGCAGAGAACCTTCTTTGCTTCGTACGTACTGTCAGGCAATTCGTTATCCTTTGGAAACCTCCTCTTCATTATTTTCAGTAACTTCTCAAATGGCTTGTCACATATACCAGCCTCTGCCTTCCATTGCAGCAACTCCAGTGTGGCACCGAGCTTTGTGTTGCCATCTTCGCAATTTGGGTATAACTTCTTTTTGTGATCATCTAACATGCCCTTTAACTTTCGCTTCTCGTTTTCAGTTTCTGCATCTCTATGTACACGAAGATCATCATCAACGGGCTCATCTGATGCCTCTTCATCTTGATCACCTCCACCTGCCTCCTCATCTTCATCGATATCATGCCCTGTTGCAGTATCACCGTAGTTAGGGTACATATCATCATCCTCTTCTTCTTCGTCGTCGTCTTCCATCATAACCCCTCTTTCTCCATGCTTGGTCCAACAATTATAGCTGGGCATGAAACCTTTCCAAAGCAGGTGGGAGTGAATGACTTGCCATTCAGGGTATTGCTTTAAGTTCCGGCAATCAACACATGGACAACACATATAACCATCCGCCTGTGGGTTTTCCTCAGCCACACGGAAAAATTCTTTCAGGCCCGAAGTGAACTCGGGCAGACGTCGGTCAACGTACATCCATTGTCGCCGGTTCATCTACATCAAATAATTAAGTTTATCAAAAAACAATTGCAAAACATCATAATATATATAGTGGATATTAGCACCGTACAAATGAAAGGGTAAAGTTGTTTAACCTTGATCGAGGAGGGAAAGAAAGAGGAGAAAGCTTAAGTGTCGCTCCGGCACCTCATCTCATTTTTATTTTGTGTAAAATCAAGCGAAATCATTCTCTCAGACATTTCATCGAGCACCTTGTGTGCATGCCAAAGAAATACAAGGTAGCACTCAACACACACACCTTCTCCTAGCAAAAATGAAGTGAGTGGGCTGTTTGGCCGGGTAGCTGAGCTGAAATAGGGCTGGGGACCTTTAGCACCGGTTCGTATCTTTTGCACCGGTTCGTAACACGAACCGGTGCTAAAGGTTCCTCGGCTGACACGTGCCTGGCGACGAACCTTTTGCACCGGTTTGGTGCAAAAGATACCTCATTTGCACCGGTTCGTAACACGAACCGGTGCAAAAGGTCTCTCGGCCGGCTGCGCACCACGAACCGGTGCTAATGACCCCTTTTAGCACCGGTTCGTGCCAAATCCGGTGCAAAAGCCATTTGGGGCAAAAAAACCAAAGCCCTTGTTTCTACTAGTGATGGTGCGCCACAGAAGTTTCAAAATTCTGTGGCGCACGTACATATGCGCCACAGAAGTTTCAATACTAGTCGCGTGGTAACTGTGGCGACCTGGATATGCGCCACAGAATTTGATTTTGGTGCGCCACAGTTAGCCTTTTTTCCACTAATGCAACCCTTCTCGACGCCATCCCTCGCGGACCGACCGTCACTCCAGCTAGCCACCTTCCTCAACGCCGTCACTCGTGGCGCAGCCAATTGATAGCCACAAGTGTTTGCGTCGCTCGATGTGGTCAATCTACTCATGTTGTCGCATGTTGTTTTCTTGTCCCCGCGAAATGCATGTGATACTCTGTTTGGTGGACTTCGCTTGAGGGCCGCGGTAGAAAGAATGCGTGTTTGTTTGATGATGACGACGTCCATCTCAACGAACTAGTACTAGAGTTTGGAGTTTTATCTCTCTCCGTGTGTGCTTTGGGTTGAAGTGTTGAACTGTTTGGAGAAGATGCTTTGAGATTCGTTTACAACAGGTGTCAATCTCACAACTTAGTCTCCAGGACCGTATGACCTAGGGTCGCATAGGATTTCCTTCCGGGAGGGGATGTGATGATTGGTGAAAAGAAAGAGGTCGAACAACCCTGGGATATTTTGGTTTGGCTCTTCTGTTCCTGCCCATTTCGGGGAAGCCTTGCTGCGAAGTTGATGAACTCTCGAAATGAACTTGCAACAGCGCCACGCCTCTACAAAACCAATGAGAGCTGCTAGACTAGTTGATCCCCTCCCTTTCCACCAACATTCGCATTCCGTTGATTGGTTTCTACTAGCACTACTGACTGATATTTCTGTTCTTCCATCACCACCACCGCCCACGCCCCCGCCCGGCCGGCGTTGCACCTTCGTGTGGCCCGTCGATGGCGTCCGTCCCGGATGTGGACGACGGCTGCGCCAAGATCCTGGTGCCGCTCCTCCGCTTCCTGGGCGGGCCATCCCCGCGCAGGCCAGCCGTCGAGAAGGCGGTCATCTGCCTCGTCGTCGTCCTTTCGACGGCATACATCTCCTGCGACATAGTCGAGCGCTTCGCCGGCCTCGTCCTCGCGTACCTCCACCTGGCCGCCCCTGCGCCGGTGCTGGCCACGGCCGCGTCCTCCGTGTACCCGTTTATCGGTCCGTTCTTTGCTCTTGTCTTAGCGTGGTTCCTAGTCACCGCCGTGCTGCTCGCCGCGTTCTTCTTCCTCGGCGCCGGTAAGCCAGGGACTGGCCCGGGGTCCGTTCAGCTGGAACGTGCTGGGCAAAATCCCCTTTGAGCCCGGAGGTACTGGTGACAAAATAAAGTAAGACTAGTAGCACTACTTCTGTAGAGCTCGTGTGTTAGATTTATTCTCCAAATCAGAGTAGTGGTAGCATATCTACATGTGACGCCATGGCCCATGGATGTCCACATCTGAGACTCTGGACCATGGATAATGGCCGGCGGCGGGCGCACCAGACACGAGTCCCCGCAGTGCCACCACGAGTGGACCAGTCGAGATCCCAGGTGATGCATTCCGTCGCTGTCCATCAACAGGTTCAGTTCCCGCAAGGACTGCGCCAGGTCGGCGACGTCAATGGCCGATAAGTTTCCCCGACAAAGACATTTTCCAACTAGGCTTCGTTGCAAAAGACGAGGCTGCCATTATGTAATCGGCTGTTTGCCCTAGTTACTACTTTAGGCAAGTTTAGTGAAATTGAGCTCTTGTCAATGTTCAGCCGCATATTAGTTTTTTATTAGATATGGGAGCATGGTCCCAGCCTCTGCATCAGTTGATGCACACGACTATCTTTATTTAACCAAACATATCGTACCAGTTTACAAAAGATTCAAAATTACACTCATGAAAAAGCTAAGGTCGACACATGAATCAACCATAGAAAAATGCAACACAAAGATAGCATATCCATTTCCTAATCTATTAATGTGTCGCCATTCAGTAGCTCGGAAAAAGAAGTCCTGGTCAACCACTAGCATCTGGGTGCATCCAGTAACCATACCCTCCCGTTGTTCCAGCGGGAGAAGAAAAACCCTTTGTTGAATCCAATGAGCAGCGCGTCGGATAACCTGCAAAAAATTAGTTTCACTTTATTTGTTAAAGATGATATCATTCCTAGTCCTCCAAATGGACCAACATAGAGTAGATACTCCAACACGAATTTTCTGTTTATCCTCATTACGTACACCATTATGTCATTTCCCAAACACATTAGTAATATTAGTTGGTGGAGAAATATTATAAGTAAAATAAACCATACCCCAATTTTTTTTGACAAAAGGACAAGCAATAAACAAATTAGTTAATCCCTTCAGATTTGGAGTATGTGAAAGTACTTGTACTTTTGGTGGCTTCATCCCCATGTGCTGCTCTGCTTTGCTGTGGGACTAGTCCCAACCAGAATAAGGTTCTCGTAGTACTAATAACGTCTATCTGTCAAATAAGGATGATAATTTAATACACCGATAATACCTATATTCTATCCGTCAAATTATGGTAGAGCACGGATATAGCCTTATATCCGTTGTATATATCCATACCTTACACATTTCTTATTACTTTTATGTGACAGGTTCAGTTTATGAGTTAGAATATAAGACTGTAATTTTTATATTTTGATAATTGTTATATACTCAACTACCTGTTATTGAATTGAGAATATTTAATTTTTATACTCCCTCCGGTTCATATTAATTGACTCTAATATGGATGTATCTAGACACATTTTAGTTCTAGATACATCCATATTAAAGTCAATTAATATGAATCGGAGGGAGTATCAAATTTACTATCATTAAATTAAAATTATGAGTAACTTGTGTACTACTTTATCTGCCCGCCGGGTACCTAATCGGTACGGGTACCTATCGGATATGGTATGGGTAAAGTTTCATACCGTGGATATGGATATATGTAGAAGTTTGTACTTAGTGACTATGCGGGTATAGGTATGGTATTTCTCTATGCTGTCGTACCCTACTCATCGACATACTTACTTCCTATATTTGGGCACCAGAAAGAAAAAATAAACACCCCAGCTGAGACCTAAAGGCAGCTTGATCCTGTGCGGTGCAAAAAAAAAAAAACTATCCAACATGCCCACGCTAACCCCAACCTATAAGGTAACTCATGGGTCATCGGAATGAATTCAAAGCTTTTAGCATCCACTCTGAGCCAGACACACGCGCGCGACCCTTCACCAGACGATCGAGCAAATCTCAGCCACACACACACAACCCTTATCCCCACACGAGAAGCCCCTCGATTTCACCTTCTCTCTCACCTCTCCCCTCTCTCGCAACCATCATCTCACTTCTCTTATTCACCGCGCCGCAAACTACTCAGACCACCTCGCTCTCACTGGTCTCCGCCTCCCTCTTCTCCCCGCGTCCTCCCTCACCCGAGCACCGATGACTACAAGTGCACATGTATATTGTAGCTAGTTTCAAAAGTAAGAGTATCAAACCACATAGAGCTACTGCTAGAGGTCTTTATACCTCTTGTTACCCTTTACCAAAGGATACTTGAAAAGTTGTCGTTGATCCCAAGTAGGGGTGTTTTGAGAGAATTGTGATTGGGGGCAAGAGAGTAATGATAAAAACTAAAGAATGCAAGCAGAGAGACAATTGCTACGCAAAAAAAAATAATGAAACTGCAAGAAGGCTAAAGCATTCTCGGGGAGTGTAGGATTCACCACTAGCATTGGTACTATTTATGGTATAAGATGATGATGCATGTAAAATGCATACATGAACTTTGTTCTTTATAATATTCAATTCCCACATATTTGCAACATATATGATGATAATATCATGTTTTACATTGACTTATAGGATTTACCAATGATCCTCTTTATTTGGTTTATAACTCTGCAGAATAGGAAATCCATGTTTCACGTATTTTTCACTTTCAGAGACCTATACGGAGTCAAATTGACCTAGGATTTTTGGATCGTCACTTTTTCATTGTGAGAATCACCCTAGAGCTTGGAAGTAGACCTAGATGGGCTTGGGGCCAAAAATAAGTCAAGTGGCGCGCCCAAACATGGTGCGCGCGCCACCCACCCTCTTTCAGCCGTCAATCGTTCAATTGACCTGACTCTTTCGCCGACCCACGTATTTTGACCTAAAAATCAATATATATATGGCCCCGAAGAGTTCTCGGGAGAAGAGCACCGCAGAAGATAGAACACGAAAACAAAGGCTGCAGCAGCGAAGATTGGAGGGGGAAACTCCCCCGAGATCACCGCCGGAGGGATCTCCACCTTCTCCAACATCTTCATCATCATTACCATGATCAAGGGGGAGTGGTACGCCTCTGTACTACAGGTTTGTGGAAGTAGCTTGATCTATTCCTCTCATGGTTTGTGCCATATGAGCTGCCCTACATGATTATGGCCATATTTCTAATACATATGTTGTGGATCCTTATTCTATGTTATTGTGCTATGAGATCTAATCATATTATGTGCAAGATGTATTGATAGATGCATATCATGTACCCCGTTCTTAAGTATTTGGTCTGATCCAACATCTATGCAAGAGCGTGTGTGGGGTGATGTGTGTATTAGATGGAGTAGCATGGTTTTAGTGATTGGATAGTGACAACAAATTCATGATCTCACTAGTGGAGAAGAGGCCTTTGGTCCCAAGCAAATGTCCCAGTGCAGAACCAAACCGGGTCCAATGGGGGCATTAGTCCCGGTTCGTTTTGCCCAGGGCGACCCCACATGGTTGGAGCCTGTCCGGTAGTGGCCTTTGGACCCGGTTTGTATTACAAACCGGGCCTAAAGGGTCGCCGGCAGGGCGCGGCAGGGCGTGTCGACGTGGGAAACCTTTAGTCCCGGTTTGTAATACAAACCGGGTCCAAAGGCCCCACCTCTGGACCCGGTTTGTATTACAAACCGGGACAAAGTCCCCAATCTGGCTATATGACCTTGCCCCTGCCCAAGTGTGAGCCACACTTGGCCATTTTTTCACTTTCTTCACAAGAGGGGTGTATTGCTCTCCTCTCTTCTTCACATGCACAAGAGGTGTTCGATGAAATGCTTAAGAGGATTCGCCACTTGAGTTTACACAAATCAAGCCACACTTAACTTGCTTTTTTCTTCTTCATCGAGGTTAACAACTTTATCCTTTTCATCTGTAATTGATAAAATGCATGTGTATATATACATCGTGATTTTCTGTAATGGTTTTTGATAATCTTAATTATATCATGCAGATGAATCGGCAATGGATGTACATTGACCGACGGTTTGACGAGTTCACTTCGGGCCTGGAGAATTTCATCGCCGTGGCTGAGGCAAACAAACATGGTGGCTTCATATATTGTCCATGTGTCGACTGCAAGAATATCGTAAATTACGCTCACTCGAGTGTCATTCACAGCCACCTTCTGCGGGAAGGTTTCATGCCCAGCTACTATTGTTGGACCAAGCACGGAGAAAGAGGGGTTATGATGGAAGAGAATGAAGAAGAGGAAGAGGATGATGACGGTTATCCCAATTTCCCTGAATACGATGATACTGCAGAAGGCAATGAAGACAATGAAGTAGAAGATCAAGAGGCACCAGATGAGCCTGCTGATGATGATCTTGGTCGGGCCATTGCTGATGCAAGGAGAGAATGTGAAACTGAAAAGGAAAGGTTGGCCTTCGACAAGATGATAGAAGATCACAACAAATTGTTATACCCAACTTGCGAAGATGGCCATAAAAATCTAGGCAGCACACTGGAATTGTTGCAATGGAAGGCAGAGAACGGTGTCACTGACTCAGGATTTGGAAAGTTGCTGACAATAATTAAGAGGAAGCTTCCAAGGGGTAACGAATTGCCCGCCAGTACGTACGAAGCGAAGAAGATTGTCTGCCCTCTAGGATTAGATGTGCAAAAGATACATGCATGCATTAATGATTGCATCCTCTACCGCGGTGAGTACGAGAATTTGGATGCATGTCCGGTGTGCACTGCATTGCGGTATAAGATCAGACGAGATGACCCTGGTAATGTTGAGGGCGAGCGCCCCAGGAAGAGGGTTCTGCCAAGGTTATGTGGTATGCTCCTATAATACCACGGCTGAAACGCTTGTTCAGAAATAAAGAGCATGCTAGGTTGATGCGATGGCACAAAGAAGACCGTAAGAAAGACGTGATGTTGAGGCACCCTGTTGATGGCTCCCAATGGAGAAAAATCGATAGAGAGTTCCCAAACTTTGCACAGGATGCAAGGAACTTAAGGTTTGGTGTAATTACAGATGGCATGAATCCTTTTGGAGAGCAGAGCTGCAGCCATAGCACCTGGCCTGTGACTCTTTGTATATATAACCTTCCTCCTTGGTTGTGCATGAAGCGGAAGTTCATTATGATGCCAGTGCTCATACAAGGCCCGAAGCAACCCGGGAACGACATTGATGTGTACCTGAAGCCATTAGTCGAAGAACTTCTACAGCTGTGGTCCCTAGCAGGTGTACGTGTGTGGGACAAGCACAAGCAGGAGGAATTTGACCTAAGAGCGCTGCTTTTCGTAACCATCAATGACTGGCCTGCTCTTGGTAACATTTCAGGATAGTCAAACAAGGGATACAATGCATGCACGCACTGTTTACATGAGCTCGAAGGTGATTATTTGGAAAAAGGTCAGAAGGTCGTGTACCTGGGGCATCGTCGATTTCTTAGGATTACCCATCCCGTAAGAAAGAAAGAAGCATTACAACGGTGAGGCTGATCACCGGAGGAAGCCTCCCCATCGTGATGGTGTTGATATATTTGGTATGGTCAAGGATCTAGATGTAATATTTGGAAAGGGTCCTGGCGGACGGTCTGTTCCGAATGACGATGCCGGACACGCGCCCATGTGGAAGAAGAAATCTATATTTTGGGATCTACCCTATTGGAAAGTCTTAGAGGTCCGCTCTTCAATCGATGTGATGCACATGACGAAGAATCTTTGCGTGAACCTGCTAGGCTTTCTGGGCGTGTACGGGAAGACAAAAGATACACCAGAAGCACGGGAGGACCAACAACGTTGGAAAGACCCCAAAAATCTGCATGAGAGAGTTAAAGGACGTCATTTCTCCAGCTACGCTCTTACAAAAGCAGAGAAGGAAATATTTTTTGAATGTCTGAGCAGTATCAAGGTCCCGTCTGCTTCTCCTCCAATATAAAGGGAATAATAAATATGGAGAAGAAAACATTCCAGAACCTGAAGTCTCATGACTGTCACGTGATAATGACACAGTTGCTTCCGATTGCATTGAGGGGGCTTCTACCGGAAAATGTTCGACTGCCCATTGTGAAGCTATGTGCATTCCTCAATGCAATTTCTCAGAAGGTAATAAATCTAGAAATTCTACCGAGGTTGCAGAATGATGTGGTCCAATGTCTGGTTAGTTTTGAGATGGTGTTCCCACCATCCTTCTTCAATATTATGACACATCTCCTCGTTCACCTGGTCGATGAGATTTCCATTCTCGGTCCTGTATTTCTACACAATATGTTCCCCTTCGAGAGGTTCATGGGAGTCTTAAAGAAATATGTTCATAACCGTGCTAGGCCGAAGGAAGCATCTCCAAGGGCTATGGAACAGAGGAGGTCATTGAATTCTGTGTTGACTTTATTCGACCTTAAGCCGATTGGTGTTCCTGAATCGCGGCATGAAGGGAGACTAAGTGGAAAAGGCACGCTAGGAAGGAAATCAATGATATGTAGGGACGGAATTTCTTTGACTCAAGCACACTACACAGTTCTACAAAGTTCCACCTTGGTGGCTCCGTATATCGGTGACCACAAGAACTTTCTACGCTCCCAGAACCCGGGGCAGTCGAACGATTGGATTAGACGTGAACACATGTCGACTTTCGGCGGTTGGTTGCAAAAACATCTCCTGAATAACAAACATATTGAAGATCAGCTGTACTTGCTGGCCCAGACACCATCTTCGACTGTAGTGACTTTCCAAGGGTACGAGATAAATGGGAATACATTTTACACGATCGCCCAAGATAAAAAGAGCACCAACCAAAACAGTGGTGTCCGATTTGATGCAATAATGAATGAAGGCCCAAATGACACATATTATGGTTACATAGAGGATATATGGGAACTTGACTATGGACCTTCTTTTAAGGTCCCTTTGTTTAGGTGCAAATGGGTCAACAAAACAGGAGGCGGGGTTCAGGTAGACAAGTTGTATGGAATGACAAAAGTGGATCTCAACAATCTTGGGTATAGAGACGAACCATTCGTCCTAGCCAAGGATGTGGCCCAGGTTTTCTATGTGAAGGACATGTCTACCAAACCAAGAAAAAGGAAACATAAGGAAACAAATACATCAAACGATGAGCCAAAGCGCCACATAGTTCTTTCTGGAAAAAGAAACATCGTGGGAGTGGAGGACAAGACAGACATGTCAGAAGATTATAATAAGTTTGATGAAATTCCACCCTTCGAGTGAACATTGATCCAAGCATCAAGTTAAATGATGAAGATGCTCCATGGTTAAGGCCGAAGAAGATTAAATGATGAAGATGCTCCATCATCAAGTTAATTGTAGAATGTTCATGGCACAAATGAGTATCTCAACATGGCAATCAATTTAACTGTATGTAAGATATTAAAAGTGGAGATTTCCCAACCCTTTCCCCAACAGTACTACTGTTAGAGGAGATGTAGTCGTTCGGGGGCTTGCAGGGAAAAATTCCGAGGAGCAGCTTCCGAAGATGTCGTAGGGCGTGTGCACCAACGACATCTCGAGAAGCTGCGCCACGGGAGATTTTCCAAACCTTTCCCCAACAGTAATGTTAGAGGAGATGTAGTCGTTCACGGGCTTGCCGGGAAATTTTTCCGAGGCACAGCCTCCGAAGATGCCGTAGGGCGTGTGCACCAAGGCATCTTCGAGAAGCTGTGTCACGGGAGATTTCCCAACCCTTTCCTTCATCCATGGGAATGAAACTCTGCTTGGCTTGTTGATCTGCTTCGGCAAGGCGTATCGATGCTCCTTTTATAGGCACTGCACCTCTTCTACTTTGTCTTGTTCTTCGACAGGGCGTCGTGCGCTACATGCTTTATCTCATCGAGCAGTGCGTCCACCCATGCGTTCTTATCCTGCCGACATCTTTAGTCCCGGTTGTACCCACCAGCCGGGACTAAAGGTTACCCACACGTCCTTATCCCACCGACAGTTTGTTAGATGACAAAAAAGGATCTTTCGTCCCGGTTGTACCCACCAGCCGGGACTAAAGGTTACCCACACGTCCTTATCCCACCGACAGTTTTGTTAGATGACAAAAAAATGATCTTTAGCCCCGGTTGTACCCACCAGCCGGGACTAATGTTTGGCGCCACTGCGTTCCCGCCTATTTTCTTCCCGCGCTTTCCACTGCTTCCCGCCTCCGTCCTCCCGCCATTTTTTCACTATATATATGATGGCTTGGACTCCATTTACATATCACATCTACACTCATATCTGCAAACCTCATCACTCTGTCCCATGGCTTCCATCGTATCTCTAACCCTCCGGGAGGCGGAGGCGCTTTGCGCGTCGAACTACGCCCCGGGACCGCGTCCCGACCGGCTGGTTGCTGAGCGTCGGAGGCGTACCGGTCCCTCCTGTCCCTCTAGGTGTGACGCGCGAGATGGCCATCACGAACCACTACTACTTCGACCTCACGCCAGAGCAGCGGAGGAATCCCCAGTGGCATCCCGACTACTTCCCAACTTGGGAAAGCTTCTTCATCAATCGACGTGAGAGGGCGCTTGCCAGGCACGAGGAGGGCGGCCCGCCTCCATCGGACTTCAACGAGGCCGGCCGTCGGCTGTGGTGGCGCGGCCGGACTCTCCAGGGCGTCATGGCCCACCGTGGCCCCCGCCTGTGCTACCCTCAGTCCCAGCCCACGCGTGCTCTCCCGCCGAGGTTCGACTACCGCGACCCCGATGCCAGCGACGATGATGACGGCGACTACGACGACTACAGTGGCGAGTACTATCGGGCTAGGCACGAGTATGACTGAATGACTCGAACAGTCGAATCTGGTCGTATGTATCTTAATTAATTTTCAGTTGAGCTATGTACTTTAATTCCATGTATCTGGCGGGAAACTTTTCTCATCATCAGCGTCTGCCACAACGACTTCATTGAAAATACAATTAAAATATATAAACAACTACTAGTATAGTCGATCTACTCGTCGTCGGAAGTTGCCTCGGTCCAAATGTCGTCCCACCAAGGGTCGTTGTCGGCCCAAGTTGTATTCGGGTTGTCGAGCTCGAACACGGCGACGGCCCGAGCGCCGTTGGACCTACGATGTGCCGGAGGTCGGCGAAGAACGCATCGGTGGAAGCGGCAGCGACAGGTGGGAAGCGGCGGGCGTGGCACGTGGAAGCGGGATCTACACGTCGCACGGCGGTGGCGCGGGGCGAGGCACGTGGAAGCGGCGGCGACACATGTCACGGGAAGGACGGCGGTGGTGGGCAGACACGGCGGTGGCGGCGTGGCGACATGGCGGTGACGGTAGTGGCCAGTACACGGCGTGGCTTTACATGGCGGTGGCGGTGGCCCGTACCGGCGGTGGCGGCGGGCCGTACATGGCGGCGGAGGCGGTGGACACGTGTGGCAGGTGGCCGCAGTGGTTTTTTTTATTTGAAATAAGGCGGGAACAAATTTTTTTAAAAAAATGGTCTTTAGGCCGGGCCAAAGGCCTTTTTTGCGCGCGAAAACCGCAAGAAAAATGGCTTTAGGCCCGGTTTATTACAAACCGGGACCAAGGGGCCTTTGGGCCCGGTTGGTGCCACGAACGGACCAAAGGGGGTCCAGTATATAAAAAAACACTTCGTCTCCGCGGAGATCAATCCCGCGGAGACGAAACGCTGAGCGCCGCCAGGCTGCCCAACTGCCGCGCGAATCGCCGCCATCTCCGTCGCCGTCCACCGCCGCCGCCCGCCGCCGCCGTCGCCGTCCACGCCCGCGCCCGTCGCCGTCCGCGCGCCACGCCCACGCCCGCGCCCGTCGCGCCTTCCGCGCGCTGTCCGCCCGCCGCCGCCCGCCGTTCGCGCGCCACGCCCACGTCCGCGCCCGTGCCGTCGCTTCTCCTCTCCGCCTCGCGCCGCTCCACCGCCCGCGTCGCCGTCCGCCGCGCGCCTCCTCTCCGCCGGCGCCAAGGTGAGCCCCCACCCTTTTTTTAATTTTTTAGATTTTTAGATTGTTAGTATTAGATTTTTAGAAATAGTTAGTATTAGATTTTTAGAAATTGTTAGTATTAGAATTTTAGAAATAGTTAGTATTAGATTTTTAGAAATAGTTAGTATTAGATTTTTAGAAATAGTTTATTACATTTTTAGATTATTAGTATTATAGTTAGAAAAAAGTTATGAAAAGAATATTTGTTAGAAATAAGATAGAAAATTATAGTTAAAAAATTATAGTAGTGAAAATTATTAGTATAGTTAATCCGATATGTTAGAAAAAGTAGTGAAAATTATAGTTAGAAAATTGTTAGTATAGTTAATCCGGTAGTGCGGGCGGTCCTGCCGGTGCCGAGTCTGTGGCGGTGCCCCTACCGGCGCCCGTGCCGGTGCCGAGTCCGTGGCGGTGCCCCTACCGGCGCCCGTGGCTGTGCCGAGTCCGTGGCGGTGCCGCCGCGACATAGTGCCGACGCCCCTGCCGGCGCCCCCCAAATGGTAGTGCCGGCGCCGACTAACATATAGTGAAGTTATTTTTTAATTTATGTTAACTTTGGTACATATATATATGATTTGTTTTCGTAGCTACGATGCCGCGACAGCCGCCGCGCCGTGGTCTGACTCTTCTAGAGGAGATGGAGCAGATGGGGGAGGTCCGGGACTGGGCTCCGCCGGGGTGGCACTGGGAGGTCTTAGCTTCCGGGTCGCGCACCTTGGTGCGGAATCCGGGTCCCGTCGTCGACCCGGATATTCTTTGGTGGAGGTCTTATGGGCCACGGTCGTTTCAGAGGGAGCCGGCCCCGCCGGAGGAGGTAGCTCAGCGCATTGCGGCGGAGGACGAGCACGTTCGCCGTTACATGTATGCGTTAGACAACATGTATAGGACCGGATGGAGCGTTATGCAGGGATCTCATGTTAGCTATGCTCCCGTGACTGTTCCGTGGCTTTGGGTGTTCACCCGGCGCGGCTCAGGTCCCGGTCGGCGCGGTCGTTGAGAGGTTGTAGTATTGATTGATGTATTAGGGTTAAATAAACATGAACCCGATCTATGTATGCATGTAACTGCACTATTTGCTTTCAGCACTATATTATTGATTTTCAGTTTTCTGCATTATCCTTAATTTGATCATATGATGGTTCCTATATATAGCTTGCAGGTCGTTGTAGAAAGCATGGAGAGAGATGAAACTCAAGAAAAATTCATGGCTGACCTCATAGCCAACGGTACTCTGGATGATCGCGACGACGACGTTAATCCAGATGATGGCGGTGACGATGTCACCGCAACTTTTTTGAATGACTCCGGTGAGGGAGCGGAGAATATTGAGGAAGAAGATCCTAATGGCGCCGGTGAGGAAGAAGATCATCATAATGGCTCCGGAACCGTAGTTATCACCCAGGTATATAAATTAATTAAGCCGTTGTTGATCGACTAGATGCATTAACTAATTAAATTGTACTGACTATGAATTATTTCTTTTTTAGCCCTCCGGATCGAGCACTTCTTCTGTAAAGTCGAGGAAGCGAGGCCCGGCCAAAAAGTTGGACGACGGTGTTAGGCACGACATCACCCACATCGCTAAGGATGGTAAACCGATTGCTCCAGAGAAAGGTGCAAAGGCATTTATAGCTCAATGCGGAGTGCTTGTTAGGGACCACGTCCCGATCACCGTTCGAGAATGGAACAAGCTGATACGTCTCCAACGTATCGATAATTTCTTATGTTCCATGCTACTTTATTGATGATACCTACATGTTTTATGCACATTATATGTCATATTTATGCGTCTGGAACTAACCTATTAACAAGATGCCGAAGTGCCGTTCCTGTTTTCTGTTTTTGGTTTTAAAATCCTAGTAACGAAATATTCTCGGAATCGGACGAAATCAACGCCAAGGTTCCTATTTTTCCAAGCATCCAGAACACACGAGAACCGCCAGAGGGGGCACAGGCCCACCAAACCACAGGCCGGCGCGGCCAGGGGGCCCGCGCCACCCTATGGTGTGGGCACCCCTTCGACCCTCCGGCGCCGCTCTTCGCCTATATAAAGCCCCCGCATCGAAAACCCTTAGGGAGGAAGCCACGGTACGCGAAACCTTCCGCAGCCGCCGCCATCGCGAAGCCAAGATCTGGGGGACAGGAGTCTCTCCGGCACCGCCGGACGGGGAAGTGCCCCGGAAGGCTTCTCCATCACACCGCTGCCATCTCCACCGCCATCTTCATCACCGCTGCTCCCATGAGGAGGGAGAAGTTCTCCATCGAGGCTCGGGGCTGTACCGGCTATGTGGTTCATCTCTCCTATGTACTTCAATACAATAATCTCATGAGCTGCCTTACATGATTGAGATTCATATGATGATGCTTGTAATCTAGATGTCATTATGCTAGTCAAGTGAGTTTTACTTATGTGATCTCCGGAGACTCCTTGTCCCACGTGTGTAAAGGTGACAGTGTGTGCACCGTGTGGGTCTCTTAGGCTATATTTCACACTTATTCACTGTTATGAATGGTATAGTGAAGTGCTTATTTATATCTCTTTATGATTGCAATATGTTTTGTATCACAATTTATCTATGTGCTACTCTAGCAATGTTATTAAAGTAGTTTTATTCCTCCCGCACGGTGTAATGGTGACAGGGTGTGCATCCGTGTTAGTACTTGGTTTATGCTATGATCATGATCTCTTGAAGATTGCGAAGTTAACTATTGCTATGATAGTATTGATGTGTATTATTCCTCCTACATAAGCATGAAGGTGAAGCAGTGTATGCTATGTTAGTACTTGGCTTAGTCGTTTCGATCTTTCATGCACTCTAAGGTTACTTAAATATGAACATCTAATTGTGGAGCTTGTTAACTCCGGCATTGAGGGTTCGTGTAATCCTACGCAATGTGTTCATCATCCAACAAGAGAGTGTAGAGTATGCATTTATCTATTCTCATATGGATCAATGTTGAGAGTGTCCACTAGTGAAAGTCTAATCCCTAGGCCTTGTTCCTAAATACGCTATCGCTGCTTGTTTACCGTTTCTTGAGTTACACTGCTGTTATCGCTTGTTTACTTCTCAATATTACTACCATCAATCGCACGCCAAATTATTTTTCGGCGCCGTACTACTGCTCATACTTATTCATACCACCGGTATTTCACTATCTCTTCGCCGAACTAGTACACCTATTAGGTGTGTTGGGGACACAAGAGACTTCTTGCTTTGTGGTTGCAGGGTTGCATGAGAGGGATATCTTTGACCTCTTCCTCCCCGAGTTCGATAAACCTTGGGTAATCCACTTAAGGGAAACTTGCAGCTGTTCTACAAACCTCCGCTTGGAGGCCCAACACCTACAAGAATAGAAGCACCCGTAGACATCAAGCACTTTTCCTGGCGCGCCGGGGAGGAAAGGTAAAGGCACTCATACTCCGGTTCCAGGTAACACTTTTCGGCGCCATTGTGTGTGTGCTCAAGCTATTTCCTTTAGACTCTGCAATCGCGACATTTGGTTTCTTGTTTACACTAGTTAGGCATAATGGACAACAATGACCTTTTTATTCTATTTCCTGATTTAAGACATGGATGGTTTGATGCGAAAATTAAAAAACCCATGGAACATATTAATATGAATGCTTTGAACACTATTGTTGCTAATGCTATGGAAAATTCTAAGCTTGGGGAAGCTGGCTTTGATGAGCATGATATTTTTAGTCCCCCAAGCATTGAGGAGAAAATTTACTTTGATGATACTTTGCCTCCCATTTATGATGATTATAATGATAGTAGTCTTTTGTTACCACCTGTTATGGAGGATAAATTTGATTATGATTACAATATACCTCCTATATTTGATAGCTACTTTGTTGAATTTGCTCCCACTAAAATTAATAAGAATGACTATGCTTATGTTGGGAGTAGTAATTATTTTATGCATAAGACTCATGATAAGAATGCTTTATGTGATAGTTATATTGTTGAGTTTGCTCATGATGCTACTTAAAGTTATGAGAGAGGAAAATATGGTTGTAGAAATTTTCATGTTACTAAAACACCTCTCTATGTGCTGAAATTTTTGACGCTACACTTGTTTTATCTTCCTATGCTTGTTACTTTGCTCTTCATGAACTTGTTTATTTACAATATTCCTATGCATAGGAAGCATGTTAGACTTAAATGTGTTTTGAATTTGCCTCTTGATGCTCTCTTTGCTTCAACTACTATTTCTTGCGAGTGCATCATTAAAATGCTGAGCCCATCTTAATGGCTATAAAGAAAGAACTTCTTGGGAGACAACCCATGTGTTTTTTTTACTACAGTACTTTGTTTTATATTTGAGTCTTGGAAGTTGTTTACTACTGTAGCAACCTCTCCTTATCATGTTTTTGTGCCAAGTAAAGTTTCTATGTCAAAGTTGATGTTATATTTGGGATCGCTGCAAAACAGCATTGCTGTCTGTCACGAATCTGCACAGGTCTCTGTAGAAAATTCAAAACATCTGCCAATTTACGAGCGTGATCCTCAGATATGTACGCAACTTTCATTAGTTTTGAGTTTTTCCATTTGAGCAAGTCTGGTGCCATCTTAAAATTCGTCTTTACGGACTGTTCTGTTTTTGACAGATTCTGCCTTTTATTTCGCATTGCCTCTTTTGCTATGTTGGATGAATTTCTTTGATCCATTAATGTCCAGTAGCTTTATGCAATGTCCAGAAGTGTAAAGAATGATTGTGTCACCTCTGAATATGTGAATTATTAATTGTGCACTAACCCTCTAATGAGTTTGCTTGAAGTTTGGTGTGAAGGAAGTTTTCAAGGGTCAAGAGAAGAGGGTGATATAATGTGATCGAGAAGAGTGAAATGTCTAAGCTTGGGGATGCCCCGGTGGTTCATCCCTGCATATTTTAAGAAGACTCAAGCATCTAAGCTTGGGGATGCCCAAGGCATCCCCTTCTTCATCGACAACTTATCAGGTTTCTTCTAGTGAAACTATATTTTTATTCGGTCACATCTTATGTACTTTACTTGGAGCGTCTGTGTGTGCTTTTATTTTTGTTTTGTTATCTTAGTTCTCTGAATAAGTTCATCCTTGTGTGGAGAGAGACACGCTCCGCTGGTTCATATGAACACATGTGTTCTTAGCTCATAATATTCATGGCGAAGTTTCCTCTTCGTTAAATTGTTATATGGTTGGAATTGGAAAATGCTACATGTAGTAATTCTAAAATATCTTGGATAATGTGATACTTGGCAATTGTTGTGCTCATGTTTAAGCTCTTGCATCATATACTTTGCACCCATTAATGAATAAATACATAGAGCTTGCTAAAATTTGGTTTGCATATTTGGTCTCTCTAAGGTCTAGATAATTCTAGTATTGAGTTTTGAACAACAAGGAAGACGTTGTAGAGTCTTATAATGTTTACAATATGTCTTTTATGTGAGTTTTGCTGCACCGGTTCATCCTTGAGTTTGCTTCAAATAACCTTGCTAGCCTAAACCTTGTATCGAGAGGGAATACTTCTCATGCATCCAAAATCCTTGAGCCAACCACTATGCCATATGTGTCCACCATACCTACCTACTACATGGTATTTCTCCGCCATTCCAAAGTAAATTGCTTGAGTGCTACCTTTGAAATTCCATCATTCACCTTTGCAATATATAGCTCATGGGACAAAATAGCCTTAAAAACTATCGTAGTATCGAATATGTACTTATGCACTTTATCTTTTATTAAGTTGCTTGTTGTGCGATAACCATGCTTCGGGGAACGCCATCAACTATTGTTGAATATCATGTGAGTTGCTATGCATGTCTCTTGTCCGAAGGATCTATCACCTTAATGATTGGAGCATGCAAATTTTTAGAGAAGAACATTGGGCCGCTAACTAAAGCCATGAATCATGGTTGAAGTTTCAGTTTTGGACATATATCCTCAATCTCATATGAGAATAATAATTGTTGCTACATGCTTATGCATTTAAGAGGAGTCCATTATCTGTTGTCCATGTTGTCCCGGTATGGATGTCTAAGTTGAGAATAATCAAAAGCGAGAAATCCAAAATGCGAGCTTTCTCTTAGACCTTTGTACAGGCGGCATGGAGGTACCCCTTTGACACTTGGTTGAAACATAGCATGCAAAGATCCTGTAGTCCAAGCTAAGTAGGACAAGGTGCGGGCACTATTAGTATACTATGCATGAGGCTTGCAACTTGTAAGATATAATTTACATAACTCATATGCTTTATTACTACCGTTGACAAAATTGTTTCATGTTTTCAAAATAAAAGCTCTAGCACAAATATAGCAATCGATGCTTTCCTCTTTGAAGGACCATTCTTTTACTTTTATTGTTGAGTCAGTTTACCTATCTCTCTCCACCTTAAGAAGCAAACACTTGTGTGAACTGTGCATTGATTCCTACATACTTGCATATTGCACTTGTTATATTACTTTATGTTGACACTATCCATGAGATATACATGTTATAAGTTGAAAGCAACCTGAAACTTAATCTTCCTTTGTGTTGCTTCAATGCCTTTACTTTAAATTATTGCTTTATGAGTTAACTCTTATGCAAGACTTATTGATGCTTGTCTTGAAGTATTATTCATGAAAAGTCTTTGCTTTATGATTCAGTTGTTTACTCATGTCATTACCATTGTTTTGATCGCTGCATTCATTACATATGTTTACAAATAGTATGATCAAGATTATGATGGCATGTCACTTCAGAAATTATCTTTGTTATCGTTTTACCTGCTCGGGACGAGCAACTAAGATTGGGGATGCTGATACGTCTCCAACGTATCGATAATTTCTTATGTTCCATGCTACTTTATTGATGATACCTACATGTTTTATGCACATTATATGTCATATTTATGCGTTTCTGAACTAACCTATTAACAAGATGCCGAAGTGCCGTTTTGCTGTTTTGGTTTCAGAAATCCTAGTAACGAAATATTCTCAATCGAACGAAATCAACGCCTGTGTTCCTATTTTTCCCGAAGCATCCAGAACACACGAGAACAGAGGGGGCACAGCCCACCAAACCACAGGCCGGCGCGCCGTGGGGGCCCGCGCCACCCTATGGTGTGGGCACCCCTTCGACCCTCCCGCCGCCTCTTCGCATATATAAAGCCCCCGCATCGAAACCCTTAGGGAGGAAGCCACGGTACGCGAAACCTTCCAGCCGCCGCCATCGCCCAAGATCCGGGGACAGGAGTCTCTGTTCCGGCACTGTCGGACGGGGAAGTGCCCCGGAAGGCTTCTCCATCGACACCGCTGCCATCTCCACCGCCATCTTCATCACCGCTGCTGCTCCCATGAGGAGGGAGTAGTTCTCCATCGAGGCTCGGGGCTGTACGGTAGCTATGTGGTTCATCTCTCTCCTATGTACTTCAATACAATAATCTCATGAGCTGCCTTACATGATTGAGATTCATATGATGATGCTTGTAATCTAGATGTCATTATGCTAGTCAAGTGAGTTTTACTTATGTGATCTCCGGAGACTCCTTGTCCCACGTGTGTAAAGGTGACAGTGTGTGCACCGTGTGGGTCTCTTAGGCTATATTTCACAGAATACTTATTCACTGTTATGAATGGCATAGTGAAGTGCTTATTTATATCTCTTTATGATTGCAATATGTTTTGTATCACAATTTATCTATGTGCTACTCTAGCAATGTTATTAAAGTAGTTTTATTCCTCCCGCACGATGTAATGGTGACAGTGTGTGCATCCGTGTTAGTACTTGGTTTATGCTATGATCATGATCTCTTGAAGATTGCGAAGTTAACTATTGCTATGATAGTATTGATGTGTATTATTCCTCCTACATAAGCATGAAGGTGACAGTGTGCATGCTATGTTAGTACTTGGTTTAGTCGTTTCGATCTTTCATGCACTCTAAGGTTACTTAAATATGAACATCTAATTGTGGAGCTTGTTAACTCCGGCATTGAGGGTTCGTGTAATCCTACGCAATGTGTTCATCATCCAACAAGAGAGTGTAGAGTATGCATTTATCTATTCTGTTATGTGATCAATGTTGAGAGTGTCCACTAGTGAAAGTCTAATCCCTAGGCCTTGTTCCTAAATACTGCTATCGCTGCTTGTTTATCGTTTTACCGAGTTACTACTGCCGTTACTACCGCTTGTTTACTTCGCAATAATATTACCATCAATCGCACGCTTGAAGCTATTTTTCTGCCGTTCATACTTATTCATACCACCTGTATTTCACTATCTCTTCGCCGAACTAGTACACCTATTAGGTGTGTTGGGGACACAAGAGACTTCTTGCTTTGTGGTTGCAGGGTTGCATGAGAGGGATATATTTGACCTCTTCCTCCCTGAGTTCGATAAACCTTGGGTAATCCACTTAAGGGAAACTTGCTGCTGTTCTACAAACCTCTGCTCTTGGAGGCCCAACACTGCCTACAAGAATAGAAGCACCCGTAGACATCAAGCACTTTTCTGCGCCGTTGCCGGGAGGAAAGGTAAAGGCACTCATACTCCGGTCCGGTAACGTACTTTTCTGGCGCCATGTGTGTGTGTGCTCGAAGCTATTTCCTTTAGACTCTGCAATCGCGACATTTGGTTTCTTGTTTACACTAGTTAGGCATAATGGACAACAATGACCTTTTTATTCTATTTCCCGATTTAAGACATGGATGGTTTGATGCGAAAATTAAAAAACCCATGGAACATATTAATATGAATGCTTTGAACACTATTGTTGCTAATGCTATGGAAAATTCTAAGCTTGGGGAAGCTGGCTTTGATGAGCATGATATTTTTAGTCCCCCAAGCATTGAGGAGAAAATTTACTTTGATGATACTTTGCCTCCCATTTATGATGATTATAATGATAGTAGTCTTTTGTTACCACCTGTTATGGAGGATAAATTTGATTATGATTACAATATACCTCTTATATTTGATAGCTACTTTGTTGAATTTGCTCCCACTACAATTAATAAGAATGACTATGCTTATGTTGGGAGTAGTAATTATTTTATGCATAAGACTCATGATAAGAATGCTTTATGTGATAGTTATATTGTTGAGTTTGCTCATGATGCTACTGAAAGTTATTATGAGAGAGTAAAATATGGTTGTAGAAATTTTCATGTTACTAAAACACCTCTCTATGTGCTGAAATTTTTGAAGCTACACTTGTTTTATCTTCCTATGCTTGTTACTTTGCTCTTCATGAACTTGTTTATTTACAATATTCCTATGCATAGGAAGCATGTTAGACTTAAATGTGTTTTGAATTTGCCTCTTGATGCTCTCTTTTGCTTCAACTACTATTTCTTGCGAGTGCATCATTAAAACTGCTGAGCCCATCTTAATGGCTATAAAGAAAGAACTTCTTGGGAGATAACCCATGTGTTTTTTTTTACAGTACTTTGTTTTATATTTGAGTCTTGGAAGTTGTTTACTACTGTAGCAACCTCTCCTTATCATGTTTTTGTGCCAAGTAAAGTTTCTATGTCAAAGTTGATGTTATATTTGGGATCGCTGCGCAGAAACAGCATTGCTGTCTGTCACGAATCTGGGCACAGGTCTCTGTAGAAAATTCGAAAAAATCTGCCAATTTACGAGCGTGATCCTCAGATATGTACGCAACTTTCATTAGTTTTGAGTTTTTCCATTTGAGCAAGTCTGGTGCCATCTTAAAATTCGTCTACGACTGTTCTGTTTTTGACAGATTCTGCCTTTTTTTCGCATTGCCTCTTTTGCTATGTTGGATGAATTTCTTTGATCCATTAATGTCCAGTAGCTTTATGCAATGTCCAGAAGTGTAAAGAATGATTGTGTCACCTCTGAATATGTGAATTATTAATTGTGCACTAACCCTCTAATGAGTTTGCTTGAAGTTTGGTGTGAAGGAAGTTTTCAAGGGTCAAGAGAAGAGGGTGATATAATGTGATCGAGAAGAGTGAAAGGTCTAAGCTTGGGGATGCCCTGGTTCATCCCCGCATATTTTAAGAAGACTCAAGCATCTAAGCTTGGGGATGCCCAAGGCATCCCCTTCTTCGACAACTTATCAGGTTTCTTCTAGTGAAACTATATTTTTATTCACCACATCTTATGTACTTTACTTGGAGCGTCTGTGTGTGCTTTTATTTTTGTTTTGTTATCTTAGTTCTCTGAATAAGTTCATCCTTGTGTGGAGAGAGACACGCTCCGCTGGTTCATATGAACACATGTGTTCTTAGCTCATAATATTCATGGCGAAGTTTCTTCTTCGTTAAATTGTTATATGGTTGGAATTGGAAAATGCTACATGTAGTAATTCTAAAATGTCTTGGATAATGTGATACTTGGCAATTGTTGTGCTCATGTTTAAGCTCTTGCATCATATACTTTGCACCCATTAATGAAGAAATACATAGAGCTTGCTAAAATTTGGTTTGCATATTTGGTCTCTCTAAGGTCTAGATAATTCTAGTATTGAGTTTTGAACAACAAGGAAGACGGTGTAGAGTCTTATAATGTTTACAATATGTCTTTTATGTGAGTTTTGCTGCACCGGTTCATCCTTGAGTTTGCTTCAAATAACCTTGCTAGCCTAAACCTTGTATCGAGAGGGAATACTTCTCATGCATCCAAAATCCTTGAGCCAACCACTATGCCATATGTGTCCACCATACCTACCTACTACATGGTATTTCTCCGCCATTCCAAAGTAAATTGCTTGAGTGCTACCTTTAAAATTCCATCATTCACCTTTGCAATATATAGCTCATGGGACAAAATAGCCTTAAAAACTATCGTAGTATCGAATATGTACTTATGCACTTTATCTTTTATTAAGTTGCTTGTTGTGCGATAACCATGCTTCTGGGGAACGCCATCAACTATTGTTGAATATCATGTGAGTTGCTATGCATGTCCGTCTTGTCCGAAGGATCTATCACCTTAATGATTGGAGCATGCAAATTGTTAGAGAAGAACATTGGGCCGCTAACTAAAGCCATGAATCATGGTTGAAGTTTCAGTTTTGGACATATATCCTCAATCTCATATGAGAATAATAATTGTTGCTACATGCTTATGCATTTAAGAGGAGTCCATTATCTGTTGTCCATGTTGTCCCGGTATGGATGTCTAAGTTGAGAATAATCAAAAGCGAGAAATCCAAAATGCGAGCTTTCTCCTTAGACCTTTGTACAGGCGGCATGGAGGTACCCCTTTGTGACACTTGGTTGAAACATAGCATGCAAAGATCCGGTAGTCCAAGCTAAGTAGGACAAGGTGCGGGCACTATTAGTATACTATGCATGAGGCTTGCAACTTGTAAGATATAATTTACATAACTCATATGCTTTATTACTACCGTTGACAAAATTGTTTCATGTTTTCAAAATAAAAGCTCTAGCACAAATATAGCAATCGATGCTTTCCTCTTTGAAGGACCATTCTTTTACTTTTATTGTTGAGTCAGTTTACCTATCTCTCTCCACCTTAAGAAGCAAACACTTGTGTGAACTGTGCATTGATTCCTACATACTTGCATATTGCACTTGTTATATTACTTTATGTTGACACTATCCATGAGATATACATGTTATAAGTTGAAAGCAACCGCTGAAACTTAATCTTCCTTTGTGTTGCTTCAATGCCTTTACTTTAAATTATTGCTTTATGAGTTAACTCTTATGCAAGACTTATTGATGCTTGTCTTGAAGTACTATTCATGAAAAGTCTTTGCTTTATGATTCAGTTGTTTACTCATGTCATTACCATTGTTTTGATCGCTGCATTCATTACATATGTTTACAAATAGTATGATCAAGATTATGATGGCATGTCACTTCAGAAATTATCTTTGTTATCGTTTTACCTGCTCGGGACGAGCAGAACTAAGCTTGGGGATGCTGATACGTCTCCAACGTATCGATAATTTCTTATGTTCCATGCTACTTTATTGATGATACCTACATGTTTTATGCACATTATATGTCATATTTATGCGTTTCTGGAACTAACCTATTAACAAGATGCCGAAGCGCTCTCTGTTTTTGGTTTCTAAATCCTAGTAACGAAATATTCTCGAATCGGACGAAATCAACGCCTGGTTCCTATTTTTCCCGAAGCATCCGTAACACACGAGAACAGCCAGAGAGGGGCACAGGCCCACCAAACCACAGGCCGGCGCGGCCAGGGGGCCCGCGCCACCCTATGGTGTGGGCACCCTTCGACCCTCCCGCGCCGCCTCTTCGCCTATAAAGCCCCCCGCATCGAAAACCCTTAGGGAGGAAGCCACGGTACGCGAAACCTTCCAGCCGCCGCCATCGCGAAGCCAAGATCCGGGGACAGAGTCTCTGTTCCGGCACTCGCCGACGGGGAAGTGCCCCTAAGGCTTCTCCATCGACACCGCTGCCATCTCCACCGCCATCTTCATCACCGCCGCTGCTCCCATGAGGAGGGAGTAGTTCTCCATCGAGGCTCGGGCTGTACCGGTAGCTATGTGGTTCATCTCTCTCCTATGTACTTCAATACAATAATCTCATGAGCTGCCTTACATGATTGAGATTCATATGATGATGCTTGTAATCTAGATGTCATTATGCTAGTCAAGTGAGTTTTACTTATGTGATCTCCGGAGACTCCTTGTCCCACGTGTGTAAAGGTGACAGTGTGTGCACCGTGTGGGCCTCTTAGGCTATATTTCACAGAATACTTATTCACTGTTATGAATGGCATAGTGAAGTGCTTATTTATATCTCTTTATGATTGCAATATGTTTTGTATCACAATTTATCTATGTGCTACTCTAGCAATGTTATTAAAGTAGTTTTATTCCTCCTGCACGATGTAATGGTGACAGTGTGTGCATCCGTGTTAGTACTTGGTTTATGCTATGATCATGATCTCTTGAAGATTGCGAAGTTAACTATTGCTATGATAGTATTGATGTGTATTATTCCTCCTACATAAGCATGAAGGTGACAGTGTGCATGCTATGTTAGTACTTGGTTTAGTCGTTTCGATCTTTCATGCACTCTAAGGTTACTTAAATATGAACATCTAATTGTGGAGCTTGTTAACTCCGGCATTGAGGGTTCGTGTAATCCTACGCAATGTGTTCATCATCCAACAAGAGAGTGTAGAGTATGCATTTATCTATTCTGTTATGTGATCAATGTTGAGAGTGTCCACTAGTGAAAGTCTAATCCCTAGGCCTTGTTCCTAAATATCTATCGTCGCTTGTTTACTGTTTTACCGAGTTACTACCGTCGCACACTACGCTTGTTTACTTCGCAATATTACTACCATCAATCGCACGCCAAAGCTATTTTCTCGGCGCCGTAGTACCGCTTCATACTTATTCATACCACCCGTATTTCACTATCTCTTCGCGAACTAGTACACCTATTAGGTGTGTTGGGACACAAGAGACTTCTTGCTTTGTGGTTGCATGGTTGCATGAGAGGGATATCTTTGACCTCTTCCTCCCCGAGTTCGATAAACCTTGGGTAATCCACTTAAGGGAAACTTGCCGCTGTTCTACAAACCTCTGCTCTTGGAGGCCCAACACGTCCTACAAGAATCACCGTTCGAGAATGGAACAAGCCAAAGGGACTAGTGCTGTCTGCAGAGGAAGAAGCTCAAGGTCTTTATATCGATGATGTAGCCAAAAACAGCATTCTGACCAAGCTCATGTCACATTTCAACATAGTACCCGAAGAGGGGGGTGCCGCTGAAAAGGCCAAGATGGAGCATGCCCTCAGCGAGTTTGCCAAGAAGAAGATGGCCGAACTATTCAAGAACCACAAGAAAAGATTGCGCGGCCTTATCAAGAAAAAGAAGACTCCGGACAGTGAGAAGGTAAAAAATCACTGGGACGAATTCGTGAAGTACAACACGGAGTCAGAAGAATTTAAGAAAAGGTCGGAAACAAATAAGGCAAATGCTGCGTTGAAGAAATATCACCAAATTCTGGGTCCAGGTGGATACAGGGCTAACCGTCCTAAGTGGGAGGCAGCTGAGGCGGAACTGACCAGTAAAGGGATCAGATTAGGGACACACGGTTGGATCGAACGGTGTAAGGAGTGGTTCTACGGGATTGGGGGAACGTTGCATCCAGAAACAGGGAAGTGCATCTATAAGAAAGCTCATCTGAAGTTTCCCATTGAAGCCCTGGAAAAAGCACATAAGGACGTGGAGGAGGGGAGGTTCCAGCCCGATAGAGAGAACGATGAGCTGACACGCGCCCTTGGGAACAAAGAACACGGCGGACGAACACGAGGCACAGAAGGCTCCGTTCCGTGGAACATTGGCTTTCCTGCGGAAAGGAAGAGATTTCCTGATAAAAGCCATGAGAGGAGAAAGGCAAGGGAAACAGACCGCATAGCGTCCTTAGAGGAGGGTTTTACCACCATGCAAGCCCAATTAACCATGGTAACCCAAGTACTTACATCCCAGATGGCTCAGGGGCAGGCTGTAGATCCTGCGCCATTGCTCAATGCCCTCGTCCCGCTGCAATCTCAACAACACCGGAGAAGCAGCGTAGCTTCCTCTCAGCAGGCCGATCATATTAATGATGAGGTGGTCGAGCCTCCTCGCTACCCTCCCGTGGATGATCTCACTGAGAGCCGTCCTTGTGAGCTGCATGTTAAAGTTTTCAACCTATCCTTCAAGGCGGCGGTCGGCATCTTCTTACCTACAAGGTCTTACCATTGCCGTCCGGTCCAAGATGACTTTGCTGTTGTGATGGTGGATGAAGTGTTGAGAGATTATGAGGGGATGGTGCTTGAGCACCCTGCAGGTGAAGATGGGGAAATCAAAGAACTGGGAGAAGCCCGTAGAACCACCGTGCAATGGAGGAAGGAGAACATTGTGTTTCCAGGTGAGAACCCACCAAGCAGGCCACCTCCTCCGCCTCCTCCGCCACCTGCAGGGTCTCCTCCGCGTGATGAGTCTCCTCCGCGTGATGATTCTCCTATGCGCGATGATGATTCCCCTATGCATGAGCAGTCTCCTCCGCGTGAAAATACTCAGCCGCCTCCTCCTCCTCGTCAGGAGACTCCGCCGCCTCCACCTAAGCAAAAGAGGAAGCTAACCGCGGCACCTCCTACAGCTCCGAAGAGATCATCAACTCCGATGAGGGCACAGACTCCAGAGTTGTTACCACATGAGCAGACTGAAGAGCAAAAGGCGTTTCTTGCGCCGAAGAAGATGTTTATTAAACCGCAAACAATGAAGCACTTTGCCGAGACGAGAATGAAGAGACCTGAGCTGAGATCTGATTATGACCGCTCTCTTGGACAGTCCTATAGAGCGAGCAAAGAAGCAAAAAAAGTCGCCCAGCTTGGACAGCAGGACAATCAGGCCATAGCCCACTTCGTCGTGCAGCCCTATGATGATCCAGAGACGGCATCGATGATCGAACGGGAGGCTAGAGCTCAGGGAGCATCAATTGAGTACGAAGATTACTATCCAACGGCTCAAGTGGTAAACAAGTATAGATACGGAAAAGATCTCGTCAAACCTGGCGAGCTCGCGCGTCTAGGGACTCAGATGCGAAGGTTGCATGACTGGTACTTGAAAGCCTGTCGAAGAGGTGATCGCTACCTCACGGTGTATCTTAGAGATGAGCATTACTTCCGGGGGGTCGAGGAGATAAACCTTGAGTTAGAAGAACTGTTTCAGTTATTCAATCAAGACGCCCTCGACAAAGCTGTCATCAGTTGCTACTGCCTGTAAGTGATTTATTTATGTAATTAAGTCTGTAGCTCAGCGCTCATTCATTTGCACTAACAATTATCCTCACTATATTCTTTGTGTACGCTATATATTTAATTATGCAGAATGAAGAAGCTCGAATGCAAAAGAGGCAAGCTCCTACCGCTGGGGTTCATAGACCCAGACACAGTTCATGAAGTTACGGTTCGAGACTTCGCCAAGGACACAGAGGACAACATGGTAATGTTTTTAGTGAAGCAAGCAAACAAAGAGGAAATATTCTTTCCCTACAACTTCAAGTGAGTGTTATATATAACATACATTATGCTTGTGCAACTTCCACTTTATTCTCCTAATCATTGAGCTATGCTTGTGCAGATTCCACTTTATTCTCCTTATCATTGATCTTCACAAAGGAGTCGTAAAGGTCATGGACTCGAAACGTAAAGAATATGCGGAATGGGCGGACATGGCTGTCATCCTTCAGAGGTAATTTCAATCAATTTCGTATTGGCATCTTCATCTGTTCTAATTCGACGATATCATCAACTAATCAATAACTCATTTACTCATTATTTTTTGCCGGGCAGGGCTTGGAAACGGTTCATCACTACTGTTCCGGGTAAATGGAAACCGGAGCTTACATTTGAAGATTACCCTGTAAGTAGTACTATATATATATAGCTATGTCCGTGAAACTCTATGTATGATATTTACTTTCAATACGATGCTTGATTATTAGTTTGATCGAACTATTTTTTCGTAAAGTGTATGTGGCAGGAACGCGGGAATAACTTATGTGGATACTACGTCTGCACCTTCATTCGTGACATGACCTGTCCCAAGGGTGGGGATGCCCAAATACATGACACTCGTGTATGATAACAAATTCTCACAATTATCTTAATTAGTACCTGATGACCCACAAGTATAGGGGATCGCAACAGTCTTCGAGGGAAGTAAAACCCAAATTTATTGATTCGACACAAGGGGAGGTAAAGAATACTTATAAGCCTTAACAACCGAGTTGTCAATTCAGCTGCACCTGGAAAAGCACTAGTAATAGGGGTGATGTGAAAGTAGCAGTAATATGAAAGCAAGAGTAACAGAATACACAGCAGCAGTAATAGTAATATGAGAGCAATGGTACCAGAAAATAGTTGACATGTAGAACGAGTATATGATGATGAAAGATGGACCGGGGTTCCCAGCTATCTACACTAGTGTTAACTCTCCAATAACAAGTGTTGGGTGAACAAATTACAGTTGGGCAATTGATAGGATTGATAAGGCATTAAGAAAGAACATCAATTCATTAATCATGTAGGCATGTTTTCCATATTTAGTCGTACGTGCTCGCAATGAGAAACTTGCACAACATCTATTGTCCTACCAGCCGGTGGCAGCCGGGCCTCAAGGGAATCTACTGGATATTAAGGTACTCCTTTTAATAGAGCACCGGAGCAAAGCATTAACACTCCGTGAAAACATGTGTCCCTCACATCACCGCCATCCCCTCCGGTTGTCCCGATTTCTCACTTCGGGCCTTTGGTTCCGGACAGACATGTGCATACAACTTGTAGATACAATCTAAGCAATAATTATAGAGCTCAAATCTAAGATCATGCCACTCGGGCCCTAGTGACAAGCATTAAGCATAACAAGATTGCAGCAACAATAACTTCACAAACTTTATAGATAGACTAATCATAATGTATCATCCATCGGATCCCAACAAACACAACACCGATTACATCAGATGAATCTCAATCATGTAAGGCAGCTCATGAGATCATTGTATTGAAGTACATGGGGGAGAGAATACCAACTAGCTACAGCTAGAACCCGTAGTCCATGGGGGAACTACTCACGGAGCATGATGGAGGCGGTGGCGTCGATGGAGATGGCTTCCGGGGCACTTCCCCGTCCCAGGTGCCGGGACAGAGACTTCGTCCCCCGAATTGAGTTTCGCGATGGTGGCGCCCCGAGTCTTTCTCGGAGTTTCGTCAAGAGGTACGGTGTTTTTAGGTCGAAAGGGCTTATATAGGCGAAGAGGCGGCGCAGGAGGGTGCCTGGGGCGCCCTCCTCATAGGCCGGCGCGGCCAGGGGCCTGCCTAGCGCGGCCCTATGGTGTGGGGGCCCCGTGCCTCCTCCGACTCCCCTTCTGTGTCCTGGTCCGTCCTGAATTATGATGTTTGGTCTTCGTTTCGTCGAATTCCGAGAATATTGCCCGAACAGCCTTTCTGGAACCAAAAACAGCAGAAAACAGAACTGGCACCGTGGCATCTTGTTAATAGGTTAGTTCCGGAAAACGCATAAAAACATCATAAAGTGCAAGCAAAACATGTAAGTATTGTCATAAAACAAGCATGGAACTGAAATTACGTGTGGATCGTCGTTAGTGTTGCCGTCCCGAGCAGGTAAACGATAAAAAGAATAATTTCTGTAGTGACATGCTACTTACATAACCTTGATCATACTATTACAAAGCATATGAAATGAATGAAGTGACTCAAGGCAATGATCTATAGTTGCTAACAAGTAGATAACATATAGCAAAACTTTTCATGGAGAGTACTTTCAAGACAAGCATCAAAAGTCTTGCACAAGAGTTAACTCATAAAGCAATAAGTTCATAGTAAAGGCATCGAAGCAACACAAAGGAGGATATAAGTTTCAGCGGTTGCTTTCAACTTTCAACATGTATATCTCATGGATATTGTCAACATAGAGTAATATGATGAATGCAAATATGCAAGTATGTAAGAATCAATGCACAGTTGACACAAGTGTTTGCTTCTAAGGTGGAAGGAATTAGGTAACTGACTCAACATAAAAGTAAAAGAATGGCCCTTCTACGAGGGAAGCATCGATTGCTATATTTGTGCTAGAGCTTTGGTTTTGAAAACATATAGAGAGCATAAAAGTAAAATTTTGAGAGGTGTTTGTTGTTGTCAACGAATGGTAGTGGGTACACTAACTACCTCGCCAACCGGACTTTCAAGAGCGGCTCCCATGAATTATTTGCATATTTATGTGGCACTCCTTCCAACCTTTCTTACACAAACCATGGCTAACCGAATCCTCGGGTGCCCCAACAATCTCATACCATGAAGGAGTGCCTTTTATTTTAGTTTTATTATGATGACACTCCTCCCAACCTTTGCTTACACAAGCCATGGCTAACCGAATCCTTCGGGTGCCGTCCATCAATCACATACCATGGAGGAGTGTCTATTTTTTTGTTAATTAATTTGGGACTGGGAATCCCATTGCTAGCTCTTTTTGCAAAATTATTGGATAAGCGGATGAAGCCACTAGTCCATTGGTGAAAGTCCGTCAAAAGTAAATGACAAGGTTGAAAGCTAAACACCACATACTTCCTCATGAGCTATGAAACATTAACACAAATTGAGAAGCATTTTGAATTATTTAAAGGTAGCACTCAAGCAATTTACTTTGGAATGGCAGGAAATACCACATAGTAGGTAGGTATGGTGGACACAAATGGCATAGGTTTTGGCTCAAGGTTTTTGGATGCACGAGAAGTATTCCCTCTCGATACAAGGTTTAGGCTAGCAAGGTTGTTTGAAACAAACACAAGTATGAACCGGTACAACAAAACTTACATAAGAACATATTGCAAGCATTATAATACTCTACACTGTCTTCCTTGTTGCTCAAACACTTTTACCAGAAAATATCTAGACCTTAAGAGAGATCAATTATGCAAATCAATTTTAACAAGCTTTACGGTAGTTCTCCACTAATAGGTTTAAACTACATGCAAAAACTTATGATCTACTTGAGAGCTCAAAACAATTGCCAAGTATCAAATTATCCAAGACATATGAGGCATTTTCTTTTCCCAACCAAATAAAGATAAATATTGTAGCTTCCAACTTTTATTCATTGAACATTAAAAGTAAAACGAAGAACAAGTGTTCATATGAAAAAGTGGAGCGTGTCTCTCTCCCAAACAAGGATTGCTAGGATCCGATCTTATTCAAACAAAAATAAAAACAAACAGACGCTCCAAGTAAAGCACATAAGATGTGACCGAATAAAAATATAGTTTCAATAGAAGAAACCTGAAAAGTTGATGAAGAAGGGGATGCCTTGGGCATCCCCAAGCTTAGACGCTTGAGTCTCCTTGAAATATGCAGGGATGAACCACGGGGCATCCCCAAGCTTTGACTTTTCACTCTTCTTGATCATATATCATCCTCCTCCTCTTGACCCTTGAAAACTTCCTTCACACCAAACTTCTCATAAACTTCATTAGAGGGGTTAGTACTCAAAAAAACTTGAATCCACCTTGGTCCTGTAGTGACACATTTCAAGAACTCAATAAAACATTAGCTACAGCTCTCCACGTCTAGAAAGCCTCACTTAAAGTCCACAAGAGACAATGCAAAAAACAGAGACAGAATCTGCCAAAACAGAACAGCCAGTAAACACGAATTTTAAAATGGTACTTCCGTTGCTCAAATCAGAAAACTCAAAACTAATGAAAGTTGCGTACATATCTGAGGATCACGCACGTAAATTGGCAGATTTTTCTGAGTTTCCTACAGAGAAATAAGCCCAGATTCGTGACAGATAGAAATCTGTTTCTGCGCAGAAATCCAAATCTAGTATCAACCTTCGATTAGAGGCTTCACTTGGCACAACAAAACACAAAACTAAGATAAGGAGAGGTTGCTACAGTAGTAAACAACTTCCAAGACACAAATATAAAACAAAGTACTGTAGCAAAATAACACATGGGTTATCTCCCAAGAAGTTCTTTCTTTATAGCCATCAAGATGGGCTCAGCAGTTTTAATGATGCACTCGCAAGAAGTAGTATTTGAAGCAAAAGAGAGCATCAAGAGGCAAATTCAAAACACATTTTAAGCCTAACATGCTTCCTATGAAAAGGAATCTTGTAAATAAACAAGTTCATGAAGAGCAAAGTAACAAGCAAAGGAAGATAGAACAAGTGTAGCTTCAAAAATTTCAGCACATAGAGAGGTGTATTAGTACCATGAAAATTTCTACTACCATATTTTCCTCTCTCATAATAATTTTCAGTAGCTTCATGAACAAACTCAACAATATAACTATCACATGCAGCATACTCTTCATGATTTCCAAACACATAATTTTTATCAATCTCAAGAATAGTGGAATTAAAACTTTCAAACTTACTTTTATTAATAATATAACAAGGTAGGTGATCAATCTCAATAGATATGGGACTCATAGAATAAGTCAAGAACTCTCCAATCCCATTTTCATTAGTAGTACAATTAATATTATCAAGTAACATAGGACCATCATCTAGAGCTTTATCATAAATATTTGCTAAGCAAAATTCTTTAGTACCATGCATTTCGACATCAGGCACAAACAAAGCATTATCATAAGATTTATCAAAGTAGCATGGATTATCATAAATAACAGTAGCATAATCATTCTCACAAGTATTACTCATAGGTACTATTTCAAGAGAATCCACAGGAACATAACATTCAACCTCTTCCGGTAAGCATGGAGGACAATCAAATAGTGTAAGAGATAAAGAGTTACTCTCATTAGAAGGTTGACATGGGTAGCTAATCCATTCTTCCTCCTTTTGTTCGTCGCTCTCTTCTTCTTTTTCATCCAATGAGCTTTCAGGTTCATCAATTTCCTCCTCTTTTTCATCCAATGAGCTTTCAGGTTCATCAATTTCTTCTTCCACCGGTTCCTGCAAATTGTGAGTGCATTCTTGTGCATTAATGTGTCTCTCTTTATAATCAAGGATATAAGGATTCCTACTGTAGCATTCTATGCAAGAATTAAGGATAGTAGAGACATAATCTTTAAGGCCCTTACAAACAACACAAGTTTCATAATTCTCAACCATGAAGGATTCTATCTCGGAGGCTCCCATAAATAAGACAAATTGTTCTACCTCTTCGAACCCATAATGAATATAGCAATTCTGATTATAGTTCTTAATTAAAAATTCCTCACTAAAGCCACATTGAAATTTAAGATGTTTAGTATCCTGTTGAGAGCAACAGTTTATATTATGGCGTTCAAGCAAGATTTCAGCAATTGTATTCAATTTTTCTATCATAGCACTCATTATTTTACCAGTTCTTGATTCTCTATAATTATTATAACATTCTATAAGCTCCAAGTAGGTTATTGGTTCTCCCATAACAGCAGTTTTTAATTTTTAGGTTTTTCAAATTTTTATGGATTTTCGGGTATATAGGGAAAATAAAACAAGACAAAAATAAACTAGACAAAAGTAAACTAAGCAAAGTAAAACTAGACAGAAATAAACTAAGCACAAATAAACTAGACAGAAATAAACTAGCAAGACAAAATAAGATAAAAGCAGAGAGAGAGGTAGAGTGTACTCCCCAGGTGAACTTATGAGTAGAGCTATGCCTCCCCGGCAACGGCGCCATAAAATAGTCTTGATGACCCACAAGTATAGGGGATCGCAACAGTCTTCGAGGGAAGTAAAACCCAAATTTATTGATTCGACACAAGGGGAGGTAAAGAATACTTATAAGCCTTAACAACTGAGTTGTCAATTCAGCTGCACCTGGAAAAGCACTAGTAATAGGGGTGATGTGAAAGTAGCAGTAATATGAAAGCAGTAGTAACAGTAACACAGCAGCAGTAATAGTAATATGAGAGCAATGGTACCAGAAAATAGTTGACATGTAGAACGAGTATATGATGATGAAAGATGGACCACCGCTATCTACACTAGTGGTAACTCTCCAATAACAAGTGTTGGGTGAACAAATTACAGTTGGGCAATTGATAGGATTGATAAAGCATTAAGAAAGAACATCAATTCATTAATCATGTAGGCATGTTTTCCATATTTAGTCGTACGTGCTCGCAATGAGAAACTTGCACAACATCTATTGTCCTACCAGCCGGTGGCAGCCGGGCCTCAAGGGAATCTACTGGATATTAAGGTACTCCTTTTAATAGAGCACCGGAGCAAAGCATTAACACTCCGTGAAAACATGTGTCCCTCACATCACCGCCATCCCCTCCGGTTGTCCCGATTTCACTTCGGGGCCTTTGGTTCCGGACAGTGACATGTGCATACAACTTGTAGATACAATCTAAGCAATAATTATAGAGCTCAAATCTAAGATCATGCCACTCGGGCCCTAGTGACAAGCATTAAGCATAACAAGATTGCAGCAACAATAACTTCACAAACTTTATAGATAGACTAATCATAATGTATCATCCATCGGATCCCAACAAACACAACACCGATTACATCGATGAATCTCAATCATGTAAGGCAGCTCATGAGATCATTGTATTGAAGTACATGGGGAGAGAATACCAACTAGCTACAGCTAGAACCCGTAGTCCATGGGGGAACTACTCACTGAGCATGATGGAGGCGGTGGCGTCGATGGAGATGGCTTCCGGGCACTTCCCCGTCCCGCAGGGTGCCGGACAGAGACTTCGTCCCCCGAATTGGAGTTTCGCGATGGTGGCGGCGCCCTGGAGTCTTTCTGGAGTTTCGTCAAGAGGTACGGTGTTTTTAGGGGCTTATATAGGCGAAGAGGCGGCGCAGAGGGCCTGGGGCATAGGCCGGCGCGGCCGTGGGCCTGCCCGCGCGGCCCTATGGTGTGGGGGCCCCAGCCCCTCCCCTCGACTCCCCTTCGGTGTCCTGGTCCGTCCTGAATTATGATGTTTGGTCTTTGTTTCGTCGAATTCCGAGAATATTGCCCGAACAGCCTTTCTCGAACCAAAAACAGCAGAAAACAGGAACTGGCACTGTGGCATCTTGTTAATAGGTTAGTTCCGGAAAACGCATAAAAACATCATAAAGTGCAAGCAAAACATGTAAGTATTGTCATAAAACAAGCATGGAACGACAGAAATTATGGATACGTCGGGGACGTATCAGTACCATCTATTGTATTGATTTCCATTCATATATTGATCTCCTTTTTTAAATATAGATGATACGCCTGCGGGACACTCTCATAACGGAGGATCAAATACGAGCAATTCAAGAGGAACTCGCGGGATTCTTTCTTACCGAGTGCATAACCCCAGGTGGAGAGCACTATGCGAAGGTCATAGCTAGGTGTTGAGCAACTTCGTAGAAGCTAATAGATTTAGTAAAGAGATCCGACTTGATATGCATGCATTACGTGTACTGTTGACGATGTCTATATATATTCACGACGATTGTTTGTGGTTTCTTGAATGATATATATGCATTGCTGAAACTCAGCCGCGGCACAGAAACGCCCTGTTTTTCTGCCGCGGCAGAGAAACGCTGGCCCGGTTCGTACCCGAACCGGGACCAAAGGCCTTCCACCGCGAGCTCCCTGGCCGCACCACGTGGCGCAGCTTTTAGGCCCGGTGCCTTTTTGAACCGGGACTAAAGGGGGCCCTTTAGTCCCGCCTAATTGGTCCCGGTTTGGAAACCGGGACTGAAGGCCCAAATGGACCGGGCCTGTAGCCCCGTTTTCCACTAGTGTCTATTATGGTTTTGCCTTTTCTTTTGCTACCTCACTAGGGATAAAGTGAATGCATGTGATATGTTCGTCACGTAACAAAAGTGATTGTTGTTTCAAGGTAGCATATTCGATATTCAAACATTCTGTCAAAGTACTTATGGCTATGCTCTGTTAATTCTTAATACAAGATTGCATGGAGTTTTCCCTTTCTTGTGGAGTATAAGAGAGATGTGTTGCATCATCTCTATGTTAGGACGTGATGCCCATATGAATGCATATCTTTCACATGTTATTGTTTTGCATCTTCATATCTCATTGGTGAATTGCTATTGTCCACTACAACTTAAAAGAGAGAATGGCGGTATCTTTCACATGTTATTATTTTGCATCTTCATATCCCTATGTTAGGACGTGATGCCCATATGAATGCGTATCTTTCACATGTTATTGTTGGGCATGGAGTGTGGCCCAAGGAGCGACCCAACGACGACCAGGGCATCCGAAGCAAGCGACACATAAAATAGAGCGGGAAGTTGGCCATGGTGGAGGCCATCAAGCGTGACCAGGAACGAGGCAAGCTCGGGGGAGGCAACGATCAACCAGAAAACATTTGGACCAACCTAAAAAATAGCCAGGCGCTTGACCACATAGCCTAACCAAAATTGTAGCATGCTGAACACCGAGGAGGAGGAGGAGGAGGAGGAGGAAGAGAAGGGTTGGCAGCGCTCATGGCGCACCGCAATGTGTATCGGCGACGACACAAATGGTGGTGAACCAAGGGCGACTAGGGAGTGTTACATTGTGATCCAAATTGATATACACTAAAGGGAGGCTAACTTCTGACGAGCGGAGCGAGGCCCGTCGCTGGTAGGCTTGGGCCAAAAATGAAGCTCCACGTCCTCGTTTAATTGGAGAGTGTAATCTTGTTCATCATGATTTGAGTTGTGCTGAACATGTGGAGCATAATACTGAACCTGCTACATATGCTGAAGCCGTTGCATTCGTTGACCGCGTGAAGTGGATTTGTGCTATGCAAGAGGAGATGCAATCGCTTAACAAGAATAACACATGGGATGTTGTACGCTTGCCTAAACAAAAGAAGGCTGTCCGTTGTAAGTGGATATTTAAAAGAAAGGAAGGTTTGTCTCCTAATGAGCCTCCGAGGTTTAAGGCAAGGTTAGTAGCAAAAGGTTTCAGCCAAATTCCAGGTATTGATTATAATGATGTATTCTCTCCGGTTGTGAAGCATAGTTTCATTCGTGCATTCTTTGGTATTGTGGCTATGCATGATCTTGAGCTTGAGCAGCTAGATGTAAAGACTGCTTTTCTGCATGGTGAGCTTGAGGAGGAGATATACATGGACCAACCTGAAGGTTTTGTTGTGCCTGGTAAGGAGGATCTTGTTTGCAAGTTGAAGAGGTCCCTTTATGGTTTGAAACAGTCTCCAAGACAGTGGTATAAAAGGTTTGATTCATTTATGCTTGCACATGAGTTTAAGAGATCTCAATATGATAGTTGTGTTTATATCAAGTTTGTTAATGGATCACCAATATACTTGTTGTTATATGTTGATGATATGTTGATTGCTGCCAAGAGCAAGAAAGAGATCACTACTTTAAAGTCACAATTAAGTAGTGAGTTTGAGATGAAGGATCTTGGTGCTGCTAAGAAAATACTAGGTATGGAAATTACAAGAGATAGAAAATCTAGTGTGTTATTTCTTAGTCAGCAAAATTACATTCAGAAAGTTCTTCATCGTTTTAATATGCATGATGCAAAGTCTGTTAGTACACCTATTGCTCCTCACTTTAAATTGTCAGCATTGCAATGTCCTAGTACTGATGGAGATATTGAGTACATGTCACGAGTTCCATATTCTAGTGTTGTTGGTTCCTTGATGTATGCCATGGTCTGTTCTCGCCCTGATTTATCATATGCTATGAGTTTGGTCAGTCGATACATGGCTAATCCTGGTAAAGAACGTTGGAAAGCTATTCAGTGGATTTTCAGGTACCTTCGTGGCACATCCAAAGCTTGCTTGAAGTTTGGTAAGACCGGTGAGGGACTCGCAGGCTATGTGGATTCAGATTTTGCTGCCGATTTACGTAAGAGAAGATTCATCACAGGTTATGTGTTCACTGTTGGTGGATATGATGTGAGTTGGAAGGCGATGTTACAACCTGTTGTTGCCCAATCTACGACCGAAGCAGAATATATGGCAATTGCTGAAACTTGCAAAGAATCTGTTTGGTTGAAAGGATTCTATGCTGAGCTTTGTGGAGATGATTCTTGCATTAACTTGTTTTGTGACAGTCAAAGTGCAATATAACTCAGCCCAAGTGGTTGTTCGCGCCAGCAAGAGTTTTTTCTTTGTTGTTCAGGAGATTGTTGAAGTTCATGCTACAAGATGGAATTTGTCTTAAGGTGGAGTTTGCTATATTGTGATCCAAATTCATATACTAAGGGAGGCTAACTTATGACGAGCGGAGCGAGGTCCGTCGCCGGGTACGGATAGTTGCCACCACCTATATATACATCTTGTAAGCCGCCGGCTAGGGTTTATCAGATTATAAGATAACCAAAGGCGTTTGTAAACACTCCCCAATATAGTGAAATATTTATTGTTTGGCGCCCGTGATTTTTCCCCTTCTGTGTTGGAATGGGTTTTCCACGTTAAATCTTGTGTCTCCGCTGTGTTTTTTTATCGTTCTTCGTTATTTGCTTGTCACGTTTGTAACAGGGAGTATACCAGTATGCACAAGTTCTGGAGGACGAAGTGCAGGAAGGAGTCACCGGGGGTGTTGAACGGCGGCGGCAGAGCTTGGGGGTCAAGCCGTCAAGGGCGAGAGCGTGTGGCGTCCGAGCCAAGAGAAAGCCCTGCGCGGCGGCCGGCCGGCAAGGAGCGTCGATGCCACCATCCGGGAGCGCAGGAGAGGAGGGATTCTAGAGGTGGCTAGTCCTAGGGTTGGAGAGGCTGCCGCCGGCTGCCGGCAAGGGGCTTGGCGCCGGGTCGCCCGTGTTGCCCAGCTCGTTGCAGGAGCTCATCCTTTGGGGTACAATTTTACGTTCGTCTATTGTGATATACATTTCTTTACAGGATGTCCAAACAAGGGCACGTCATGATCCAATGTTGGAGGTCCACCATATCCCCGTACAGTCATGTACAATGCTTTTACAGTCTTATACGGTCGAGCAGCTTTTTCTGTAAACCAAGAACCACTGTACTATACAGTAGAGTGTAGGCCTGTAGGAGAAGGAGTACAAAAAATTCTTTTCATTTCCCAGCT
Organism: Lolium multiflorum; assembly: GCA_030979885.1. Lineage (NCBI taxonomy): Eukaryota > Viridiplantae > Streptophyta > Magnoliopsida > Poales > Poaceae > Lolium > Lolium multiflorum. The sequence goes on from CM061753.1 coordinate 5,851,963, forward strand.
CGCATCTCCGATGCGCTATGACCTGACATGTATATACTGGCTGGCTGACATGCATATGCAGCAGGACAGCTAGCTGCATATGGCCTCTGCAAAACGAGGCCGTACATCGTTGAAAGAGTATGTACTTTTTCTTTGAGCTGGAAAGAGTATGTACTAGCAAAGAAGCAAAGCGAGCTCAGTTGGAAATGAGACTGACAACGTGAGATTCCATGTGGTACAGATACAAAGCTAGCCTTTCACTTCACAAGCACACTACTACTACGTCGTATAGTTGACAGTGCAGCATCTCCCTATATCGAGCCCACTACAGCACGGTTGCAGCCCGGATGAAATCATGCAGATCGAGTCAGAGATAAATCTGCGACCTGCAATAGAGCTGTGGAGCGTGCACAATTTTTTTTTTTTTTTTGAAACTAGGCAAAAGCTTTGCCTTTCATTGATATAGGAGAAAAGAGTTGGCCCGTTTATGAGGAAAACTGGCCGAAAAACCGATACAACACGACACCACACGCCAGCCCCGAGGCTGCGCTCCACACGGGTCGACGACCAGCCAGGTCGACACCACACCTCAACGCAACAGGCGGAGGCGAAAGACCGGAGCTACCGCTCCAACTACCACGCCGGCCCCGAGGCCGCGCCCCGCCTGGCCGAAGACGAACCCGCCTCCGCCGAAACCGCCAAAACACTCCACAAGTCCCTTTGTCCGGTGGACGTCCAAAGCGAGGCCTCAAGAGGCAAAGCGACGCAAGAGCGCCGCCCACGCCCGATCCCGTGAGGGATCTAGGGTTTCCCCCGGAGAGCCCGAACGGAGAACAAGAAACACCCGCTTCGACGACGCCTTCAAGAAGTATGCGGCGCCCACAGGCGTCACCGTCGTCGGTCCTGGCCGGCCGCCAAGACAGAGCTTTCGCCCAGCGAAGAGTTCCAAGACCTCGCGCCCGCCAACAAGGACCGGCACAAACCACCACCTCCAACCGATGAGCAACCGCCTGGCCAACCTGTAGCCGCCGACGCGCAGAGGGCAGCACAGCCCGAAGCCAACGGAGTACCGCCGAAGAACACCGTGGGCGCCGCCGGAACGCCACATAGAGGGGACGCCGACCAACTCCGACACGAGGCTCGAGGACAAACTCCGAAGACCTCCGGCAGGCTCCTCCGCCCACGTGGCCACCGCAGCCATCGCACATGCCCACCATCACGCCGCCGCAGCACGGGGCCACCGCCCCCATCATCCGCAGCCGCCAGACCTCCGCCCGCGCGCCGCCGCAGCCGGGGCACGCGCCGGCACACCACCACGCGCAGCAGAACCGCGCACCTCGACGGCCAGGGGGCCCCGCGCCGGCCTGCCGCCGCGCCGCCACGGCCAGCCGCGCCCCTAGCCGGCCGCCCCGCCCTCCCGGCCGCCACGACCGCCGGATCTCCACGCGCCGCCAGCGACCGAAGAGCCGCCGCTCCCGCCAGCAGCCAAGCCCGCAGCACGCCGCCGAGACCACCGCACGCCGCCGCGCCCGCCGCCCTGGCCGCGCCCGAGCGAGCTCCTCCTCGCCAGGGACGCGGGAGGGGAAGAGGGTGCACAATTTTGACCATGCGCTTCTATTCTTTCTTCACAAGATCATTCCTCTGTTCTTCAGTTAGCCCCCCGTGGATCTCTCTTGAAGATGGAGTCGAGGAAAACGGCGGGAACAACTCCTGTGGCGTGTGCGTTAGCGTGCACTGAGAGTCTGCTTGACTGGATGTGTTTCTCACCTGCTATTGGGCGGTCTGAGAAGGCATTTAGTTTTGGATGGAGTTGGTGTATTGTCACCCTCTTCATCCCACTGTAGGTATAGTAAGGTTGCTTCGATTGATCTTTTGTATTTTTTCTTGTAAGGTTTCGTGAATAATCTAATAAAAAAACCGTGTGCATCTTTTGGATGCAGAAGGTGGGCGATATTTCCCCCATTTCGAAAAAAAAGTTAGCCCCCCTGGAATATTAGTCTTCTTTAAACTTCGGTTCCTCTATCAATTGAGTGCTTGTGGTTTTCCAGAATTAGCCAAGAGAGTGAAGATTGTGGGCCTTTCTCGCTCTTTTCCGCAGATAGATAAAACCAGACTGTAACTTGTTTTTGATCAATTCAATGTTTAAGCATGCTTTTGCACTCAGAATGATGCTTAAAATGAGGCTAAAGGCAATTACCTGTGCTAGAAAAAGCTATATAAATGATGCTTATGAGCTTATCACATGCCCAACAAGAATAGGCGCGATGGCTAAACGGGCACATGCATGCACAACTCCACACTTACCCGCGACGCCCCGTTAGCCGCCAAACTTTGCATGCAAAAAAGTACACACATGTCTATCTCAACACAAGTCGCACACTCTCAATCCACCTCTCCCGCCAAGCTACTCACACTCAGAGTATCTCCAGCCGCGTCCCCCAAACCGTCCCCCAAACCGCGCCGGATTGAGCGTTTGGGGGACGTGTTTTGTTCGTGCCGCGTTTGGGGGACGTCGCTCCCAGCCGCGTCCCCCAAACGCCGCCCCCAAACATTAAAAGTATTTTTTTGGCTAGAAAGAAACTATTTAATAATATTCAAATCGGTTGAACATAAACAAATTATATATAAAACTTCGAAAAAATATAATTAAATACATATAAACTATCTACTTCTTCTTCTTCGCTGATGGCCCCGCCTCGCCGTCGTCATCGCGGTGGCGCTTCCTGCTCGTCACCTCTTCCGAAGAGGCGGTGTCGGCGCTCGACGCGTCGTCGTCGCCGGTGCTCGTCGGCTACGCCTTGGCCTTGGCCTTGGCGGCCTTGGCCTTGGCGGCCTTGTCCTTGGCAGCCTTCGCCTTGGCCGCCTTCGCCTTCGCACGGGCCACCGCCGCCGCCGCGGCCTCGCTCTCTTCTTCCTCCTCCTCCCAGCCCAGCCATTCGTCCTCGCTGTCAACTGGCGGCGGGGAATCGTCGCCGCTGCTCGGCGTCCTGTCTTTGTCCCACCAATGGCGCCAGCCAGCAGGCTTTCCCTCGCTGGAGGTGTCGGACGGGAGCTGGGAGATGTAGCTCATCGTCGCTGGAGGTGTCGGATGGAGGCTTGGATGAATGACGGCGTACGTACGGGTCTTATTGAGCGCGGATGAACGGCGGCGCAGAAGTCGAAGAGAGCAGCGGTTGCTCTTCCGAGGAGTCGGCGCTCCATTCCGGCGGGGTTGGCGCGTCGTCGACGCGGTTGCCAATGCGACGGTTCCGCTTCCCAACTGCACCGTCGCTACGTATGTGGCGGTTGAGCGTCCGAGCCACCGACAGGTCGGCCCGCGCCTCGCTCTCATTTCGTTGTGTCCGGCGTGCCCGGTGCGTCCCCGTGGGACGGGGACGGGCTCGGACGCCGGACACCGTATCGGGCCGCGCCGGACAAAAAAGGCCTTTGGGGCGCGCGGCTGGGAACGTTTTTTTGTCCGGCGCGCCCCAAATCACTTTGGGGGACGGTTTGGGGGACGCGACTGGAGATGCTCTCAATCCTTTTCGAATCCTTGGTATGGCGAGCACAGGATCCAAAAAGATGGTTGCCACTTGCTCTCCAAACGTTGCAAATTTTATATGGCCAAAAGCACAATAATCGATCAGCCTGCAAAGGCAAAAGCGTTTCGCTTCTTACACTAGTGGAAAACAGGGCTTTCGTGGGAGTCTTTTGTCGCGGGCGCGCCTGCACCCGCGACAAATGGCCTGGCCACGTCGCCCAGAAACGTGTGGAGCGGGCAGGGCTTTTTGTCGCGCCCTTTTGTCGCGGGCCGTATCTCGACCCGCGACAAAAGGTGTCTGAGTGCTGGGGCCTGTCGGCACCCCTTTTGTCGCGGGTCGTAATACGGCCCGCGACCAAAGGGCCATGGCTATATATAGACACGCAGCCAGCCCCCCCCACCTTATTTTTTCCTTGGTGGTGAAGGTGGAGGTGTATGCTAGCTCATTTTTTCTACATGTGCACAAGAGGTGTTTGATGGAATGCTTGTAAGAGGGATGCCACTTGATTTTAGTTGATAAGATTTCTCCTCTTTTCGATCCTAAAAGGTTAGCCACTATTTTCTCGTATATATATATATATACATAGTCCATACAATACTAATTTTAGAAAGGTGATTGCATCTGATATATATATAATTGTACTTATGATGCAGATGAGTCATCCATGGATGTACGGTAACCGATGTGCTCCCGCTTTCAGAGAGGGCGTGAATTCTTTCCTGCTTGTGGCCGAGGCCAACAAGTCGAAGCAAGGTTTTATGTGCTGTCCATGTCTAAAATGTAAGAACGAGAAGGATTACTCTTGCTCAAGAGACATTAAGAGCCACCTGCTTCGGTTTGGATTCATGTCCAGCTATAATGTTTGGACCAAGCACGGAGAAGAAGGGGTTATGATGGAAGACGGCGATGAAGAAGAAGATAATGATGACCAGTACCGATCTATGTTCTCTGAATGCGATGATACCGCAATGGACGACAATGAAGAAGAAGGAGGTGAAGAACAGGCATCAGATGATCCTGTTGATGATGATCTTCGTCGGGCCATTTCTGATGCAAGAAGAGACTGTGGCACGGATAAGGAGAGGTTGCAGTTCGACAAGATGTTAGAGGACCACCACAAATTGTTGTACCCAGGTTGTGAAGATGGGCATAGAAAGCTGGGTAGCATATTGGAATTGCTGAAATGGAAGGCAGAGGTCGGTGTGACTGACTCGGGATTTGAGAAATTGATGATAATATTAAAGAAGCTGTTTCCAAGAAATAATGAATTGCCCGTCAGTACATATGAAGCAAAGAAGCTTGTCTGCCCTCTAGGATTAGATGTGCAGAAGATACATGCATGCATTAATGATTGTATCCTCTACCGCGGTGAGAAGTACGAGAATTTGAATAAATGTCCGATATGTGGTGCATTGCGGTATAAGATCAGAAAAGATGACCCTGGTGATGTTGAGGGCGAGCCACCCAGGAAGAGGGTTCCTGCGAAGGTGATGTGGTATGCTCCAATAATACCACGGTTGAAACGTTTGTTCAGAAACAAAGAGCATGCCCAGTTGTTGCGATGGCACATGGAAGAACGTAAGAAAGACGCGATGTTGAGGCACCCCGCTGATGGTCGGCAGTGGAGAAACATCGGGAGAGAGTTCCCGGATTTTGCAGGTGAGGCAAGGAACTTATACTTTGGTCTAAGTACAGATGGCATGAATCCTTTTGGGGAGCAGAGCTGCAGTCACAGCACCTGGCCCGTGACTCTATGTATCTACAACCTTCCTCCTTGGTTGTGCATGAAGCGGAAGTTCATTATGATGCCAGTGCTTATCCAAGGCCCAAAGCAACCGGGCAACGACATTGACGTGTACCTAAGGCCATTAGTCGATGAACTTTTGGAGTTGTGGGCCAAACCAGGTGTACGTGTGTGGGATGAGCACACCGAGCAAGAATTTGACCTACGAGCGTTGCTATTCGTAACCATCAATGATTGGCCTGCTCTCAGTAACATTTCAGGACAGACGAACAAAGGATACAATGCATGCACACACTGTTTAGATGAGACTGAAAGTAAATATTTGGAAAAAAGCAGAAAAGTTGTGTACCCGTTCAATCGTCGTTTCCTTCCGCGCAAGCATCCCTTAAGAAAAAAGGCAAGCATTTCGATGGCGAGGCAGACCGCCGTCCGAAGCCTGTCCCCCGTAGTGGTGCTGATATATTTGACATGGTCAAGGATTTAAATGTTATCTTTGGAAAGGGTCTAGGCAGTCAACCTGTTCCGAAAGACTCCGACGGACACGCGCCCATGTGGAAGAAGAAATCTATATTTTGGGAGCTAGAATATTGGAAAGCCCTGGAAGTCCGCTCTGCAATCGACGTGATGCACCTGACCAAGAATCTTTGTGTGAATATTCTAGGTTTTCTGGGCGTGTATGGGAAGTCAAAAGATACAACAGAAGCACGTGAGGACCAGAAACATCATAAAGGACGAGACGGCAAGCATCCAGGGAAGTTTGAAGGGCCTGCCAGCTACGCTCTTACCAAACAAGAGAAGGAGATCTTTTTTGAAGCCCTATTCAGTATCAAGGTTCCGTCTGGTTTCTCGTCGAATATAAAGGGGATAGTAAATATGAAGGAGAAAAAATTCCAGAACCTGAAGTCCCATGACTGTCACGTGCTTATGACACAATTGCTTCCGGTTGCATTGAGGGGACTTCTATCAGAAAATGTTCGACTAGCCATTGTGAAGATATGTGCATTCCTCAACGCAATTTCTCAGAAGGTAATGGATCCAGAAACTTTGTCAGGATTACAGGAAGATGTGGTCGAATGTCTTGTCAGCTTCGAGTTGTTGTTCCCACCATCCTTCTTCAATATTATGACGCACCTCCTCGTTCACCTAGTTGAAGAGATTAGAATTCTCGGTCCTGTATTTCTACACAATATGTTCCCATTCGAGAGGTTCATGGGAGTCTTAAAGAAATATGTTCATAACCGAGCTAGGCCGGAAGGAAGTATCTCAAAGGGCTATGGAACTGAGGAGGTCATTGAGTTTTGTGTTGACTTTCTTCCTGACCTTAAGCCGATTGGTGTTCCTGAATCTCGGTATGAGGGGAGGCTGACTGGAAAAGGCACACTAGGAAGGAAATCAAGGGTGTGCAGGGACAAGATTTCTTTCAATCAAGCACACTACACAGTTCTATACAATTCCATCTTGGTGGCTCCGTACATCGAGAAACATAAGAATGCTTTACGAGAAATAAACCCGGGCCAGCCCGAGTCCTTGATTACACGTGAACACATGAATACCTTCGGCAGTTGGTTGCAAAGACATCTCATTAATGACCCATCTGCTGTGGAGCAGCTGTACTTGTTGTCTAGGTTACCATCTTCAAACATATGTACATTCCAAGGGTACGAGATAAATGGGAATACATTTTACACGATGGACCAAGATAAAAAGAGCACCAACCAAAACAGCGGTGTCCGCTTCGATGCAAAAGACGAGAATGGGCAGACCACCACATATTATGGATACATAGAGGAGATATGGGAACTTGACTATGGTCCCACTTTTAAGGTCCCTTTGTTTCGGTGCAAATGGGTGAGGCTCAGCGGTATACATATTGACGATAAGTACGGTATGATAACAGTGGATCCCAACAATCTTGCGTACCTGGACGAGCCATTTGTCCTAGCCAGCGAGGTGGCTCAAGTTTTCTACGTGAAGGACATGTCTAGCAAATCAAGAAAAAGAAATCAACAAAAGAATACATCAACCGAGGAGCCAAAGCGCCACATAGTTCTTTCGGGGAAAAGAAACATCGTGGGAGTGGATGAGAAGACAGACATGTCAGAAGATTATAATAAGTTTAAAGAAATTCCGCCCTTCACGGTGAAAATTGACCCAAGCATCTTACTAAATGATGAAGATTCTCCATGGCTACGGCGTAGAAGATCACAACACTAGATGGCGATGTAATAATGTATTCTTCATATATAGTTCCCAAGTGGTTGCTGAGCGTCGGAGGCGTACCGGTCCCTCCTATCCCTGTAGGTGTGCCACGCGAGATGGCCATCACAAACCACTACTATTTCGAGCTCACGCCTGAGCAGCGGAGGAATCCCCAGTGGCATCCCGACTACAGCCCGACTTGGGACAGCTTCTTCATCAATCGGCGTGAGAGGGCGGTTGCCAGGTACGAGGAGGACGGCCCGCCTCCTTCGAACTTGAACGAGGCCGGCCGTCGGATGTGGTGGCGCGGCCGGACTCTCCAGAGCGTCATGGCCTATCGTGGCCCCCGCCTGCGCTACCCTCAATCCCAGCCCACGCGTGGTCATCCGCCGAGGTTCGACAACCGCGACCCCGATGCTAGCGACGATGACGTCGGCGACTTTGATGACTACAGTGGCGAATATTATAGGACTAGGCACGACTATGATTGAATGGCTCCAACATTCGAATCTGGCCATGTATCTTATTTTTCAGTTGAGGTCTGTACTTTAATTTCAGTTCAATCGTAATAAATTTCGTGTCAACCACTTTATTGAACAAAAACAACCGACAACGACTTTATAAACTAAATTTAAACTAATAGAACCGACAACGACTTTATTGAAATTACAATAAAATAGATAAATTACTAGTCTAGTCTCTACTCGTCGTCGGAGGTTGTCTCCGTCCAAATGTCATCCCACCGAGGGTCGTTTTCGGTCCAAGTTGTATTCGGGTTCTCGAGCTCGAAGGCGGCGACGGCCCGACGGTGGCGCCTGTTGGACCTGCGTTGTGCCCTAAGGTTAGCAAAGAACGCGTCGGGGGACCGCGCCCTCCACTGGCGCATCAACTGCTCGTCGCGCTCGGCGATGGCGATCCTGCGCTGCACCTGGCGATGCCGGCGACGGTCCTCGTCGTCGACGAGGCACGGCGGTGGCGCGAGGAACTCCGCCTCCTCTAGCGATTCAACATCCGGGAAGTTCATGTCGTGCCCTGGCCGCCGAAAGCGCCACGCCGCCGCGTCGTAAGCGCGCGCCGCCTCCTCCGGCGTGTTGTACGTGCCGAGGGTGAGGCGGAAGCCACCGGCGCGTATCTCGGCGGTGAACCTACCGCTCGGACGCACTCGAACGCCACGGAAACCGGACGCCCCTCGACGACGTGGAGGCATCCCGGAGATGAATGAGCGGAGGCGGTGGTGACGTGTGGTTGCACCCGCACTCGTCGCTCTATATAGCGCACGCGGGGCATGGCACGTGTAAGCGGTGGCTACACGTCGCACGCCGGCGTCGGCGGGGCGAGGCACGTGGTAGCGGTGGCTACACGTCGCACGCCGGCGTCGGCGGGGCGAGGCACGTGGAAGCGGTGAAACGTTTGATATGATGCGAGATGCAAATAGTTATATGCATGTCATATTCATGTTCATTGGATTTTTCTGATCAATTTTCATATATAAAACTTTTGTATTTGAGGTACCATTCAAAAGTTATTGAAATAATAGTTTTATTAAGTTAAAATAGAAAAAAAAGGGTGAAGAGGGGGAGATGGCTGATCCGTGGCACAACCCATCCAACGGCTCTAGGCCGTTGGATTCAAACGGCCAGAGCCGTTGGATGGGCTGTGCCACGGATCAGCCAACTCCCCCTCCTACCCCTTTGTCGCGGGTCGTGCCATGACCCGCGATAAAGGCCCCCCTTTTATCGCGGGTGGTGGCACGGCCCACGATAGGGGCCTTTTATCGCGGCCGTGCCACCACCCGCGATAAAAGGGGGGTAGGTATAAAGGACTGCGCCGCGGGCCGTGCCTCCACCCGCGACACACGGAGGCCAGCACTTAGCGAAATCACGCCGCCAGGCTGCCGGATTTCGCCGCCGCCGCCGGCCATCTTCCTCGCCTCCGGCCGCCGCCGCCACTTCTGAGCCGCCTCTTCGCCGCCGCCTTCTGCGCCGCTCTGCGCGCGCCGGCCGCGCCGTCGCGCGCCATCTCCGATCGCGCGCGCGGTCTCTACGCGGCAACTCCGGCCGCCGCCTCGGGGCACCCGGCCGCCGTCGCCACCTCTGCGCCACCCTCTGCAGGTAGCCGCCACCCTCCGCCGTCCCGCGCGGCCGCCGGTGCCGGCCGGCCATGCCCCGACCTTTTATTTGTTAAGTTTTTTCATTAAGTTTTTTATTAAGTTAGTTAGTTAGTTAGTTTAGTTTAGTTAGTATTAGTATTTAGTTTTAATTAGTATTAGTTAGTTAGTATTAGTATTAGTATTTAGATTAAATTTAGTATTAGTTAGTTAGTTTAAATTTTTGTAGATAGTTAATTCAAATTTTGTAGTTAGTTAGTTTAAATTTTGTATTAATTCAAATCTTGTAGTTAGTTAGATTAAATTTTGTATTAATTTAAATTTTATATTAGTTTAAATTTTGTATTAGTTAGCTTGTAAACAACCGACGAAACACTCTCGCGAATAACACTCGCCGACACCGCTCGATCTCCCTCTCGCGAACAACACTCGACACCCCTCTCCCTCTCGCGAACACTCGCCGACACCCCTCTCCCTCTCGCGAACAACACTCGCCGACACCCCTCTTCTCGTCACAACAACCGACGCCGACACCGTCTCCCTCTCGCAAACACATCTCTCTCCCTCTCGCGAAAATCACCGACGCCGCAACTCCCCTCTTCTCTCCCTCTCGCGAAAACCATCGACGCCGCAACTCCCCTCTTCTCTCCCTCTCGCGAACAACCGACACCGACACCAGCCCTCTCCCTCTCGCAAACACCTCTCTCTCCCTCTCGCGAAACCACCGACGCCGCAACTCCCCTCTTCTCTCCCTCTCGTGAACAACCGACGCCGACACCGGCCCTCTCCCTCTCACGAACAACCGACGCCGATTAGGGTTAGGGTTAGGTTAGTTTTTGGGTAGCTAGGGTTAGGGTTTGGTTTGGGTTAGAACATGTACTTATCGATTTAATTTTTTGCAGAAACAATGGATCCATTCGAACGGGACTTGGAACAGGAAGACATTTTCGCGAACATAATCCGCGATGGTGATGGAGAAGCCGGCGGCTCCGGTGATCATGGAGAAGCCGGCGGCTACGGTGATCATGGAGAAGCCGGCGGCTCCGGTGATCATGGAGAAGCCGGCGGCTCCGGTGCTGGAGAAGCCGACGGCTCCGGTGATGGAGAAGCCGACGGCTCCGGTGATGACGAGGTATACGATTAGTATAGATGCATTAATGGAATTCTATATGTACATATGTATATAAATTAATTAATTTTTATTCTCTTAGGCCTCCGAAGATAAGTTGGACAAACGAGGCCCGGCAAAGAAGTTGACCAAAAAAGACCACTTCACAATTGAAGCTATATCACCGGAAGGCCAACCTGTGGCACCCTCACTTGTCAGAACGAAATTTAAAAATCAGTGCGGAGTTCTGGTTAGGGATTCTCTCCCGATCACTATTAGAGAATGGAACAAGACCAAGAAGGTGTCCGAAAATCAGGTTGCCGATAGGTACAAAAACACACTTTTTGACGACCTCATGGCACATTTCACTTTGCCAGATCTGGGATCGGAGTCTGAGAATGCTAAGCAGAGGGCGCTAGTGAAGAAATGGGCTCTTAAGAAGATGGGGGAACTTTTCCGGGCGTATAAGAACCGGTTATGGGCAACTTATAAGGCCGAGAAGAAGCCTCCAGTATTCGAGAACTATCTATCGAAGCAGGAGCATAATTGGGAAGAATTTGTGAAGTACAAAGAATCAGAGGAGGCTGTGAACCTGTCGAAGAAAAACCAGAAGAATGCAAGCGAGAAGAAATATCACCATCATACGGGGCGAGGGGGCTACGAAGTAGCCATGCCTAAGTGGGATGCACAAGAGGCTGAGATGGAGCGGAATGGGATCACTCCAGAACCCACGCGAGAAGGATGGGACATTAGGGCTCGAAATTGGTTCCTCGCGCATGGCTGTGAGTATGACATGAAGACAGGGAACATTGTTGAAAGTGACAGCAGGGTTAGGGTACCCAGGGAAAAATGGATTGAAGTGACGGCAGAAATAAAGGCGGGAAAACTAAAGTTTGCTCCCGATAGAGAGAAAGACTTGCTGACGCTTGTCCTCGGTAATCCCGAGAAGGGAGGACGAACAAGAGGCTTCGGCCCTAGTGTTCCGTGGTCGCTTGGGTTTCCGGCCGACGCGGAGACTTATAGAAGCCGAGCGAGAGCTAAACAACGCGAGCTGCAGGTGCAGAATGACCGGATGGCCGAGTTTCAACGCCGACTTGACCAGCAGCAGCGGGAGATTCAGCAGCAACAGCTGGAGATAAATGAACTAAAAGGACAGCGCCAGCCAGATAATACCGCCGGCATATCTCAGCAGCGAGACAGCAGCGTTGCCGACTCGGAGGTGGCACCGCCTTTGAAGATGATAGATGGCGGTCCTGGCGACCCCATTGATGGAATCAAGGAGCAAACACCTTGTGATCTCCATGACGTGTTCAGGAACGTATCTGTTAAGGTGGCGGTCGGCTATGTCTTACCTGCATTTGGAGCTGAAGGTGAGCCGGCAACATGGCATGGCAATGAGATTCCAGCTGGCTATGCTCGTGTCGGGGTGGATTCAGTTGTACCGTCGTGGGAGACATTGCAGCTCGATATCCCTGGAGGTGATGGGGGGTTACACTCCGAGAGGTGCTGGGAGAAATCATTCTCTGGGAAAAGAAGAACATCAAGCTGCCAGGCTGGGTAGCCCCTAGTACCAGTCGTCCCAGGTCACCATCACCTCCTCCAGGTGATCGCAGGCCACCATCACCATCACCTCCTCCAGGTGATCGCAAGCCACCATCACCTCCTCCTACTGATCACATGTCGACACCATCACCCCATGGGTACGACGTCGACCACGACATCCGTAGTCCATCTCCATCTCCAGCGCCGCCGCCTCCGCCCACTAAGACTCGGTATGCACCCGGCCGGAAGCGTTTCAAGAGTCCTACCCGCAAGTTGTCGCCCCTCCCAAGAGTACCAAAGGTTCCTCCCCCCGTCCTTGGGATCTTACTGTCGAGCAAAATGCGGCCGCTGTTGCGAAACACAACTATGATCATTTCCATAAGCCAAAACCTCCAGCGCCAGAGCCATTCACCGAGAAGCAAATAGCATATGCTACTTCTTTTCTGAACACACCATCGCAATATGACTTGCACGAGAAAAAGGATGACTATACACGCCACCTTGCGAAGGTAATTGATGACAAGGCTAAAAAGAAGAAGGAGGATGACGAGGCTAAGAAGAAGAAGGAGGATGACGAGGCTAAGAAGAAGGAGGATGGCAAGGCTAAGGAGAAGGATAGTGCTAGCACGAGCAAATCATCAGCCGGGAAGAAGACAAGTGCACCCCTCAAGGCGCCCAAGCAAACGACAAAAGGCAAAAAAAGAAAGGAAGTTTCCCAGCTCGGAGAACAGGCCAAACAATCGATCCCAGCACTCAAAGTGTTTGATGTTCCCAAGCTGTACCGGGAACATGGTGAAGGTTTCAATCTGGAAGAAGCTGAGGCGCTAGCGGCTTCGATGTCCTGTACCGTGGAGGAATTGCTGAGTGCCGCAGATGTTGCACTACCCTTTGCTGACATAGCTCCTACATTTGTCTACGGGGCCGACTTGGTCAGTAGAGAGCGGCTGGATAAAATGCCAACGCATATGCGGAATTTGCATCAGTGGTACCTTGATGCGTGCAAGGAGAACCAAAAGTACATCGTGGCGAAGATCCCACGTGAATATTACTACCGAAAGGAGGAGATCCATATTGAGATGAATGAACTCTGGCAGTTATTCAATTTAGAAGCCCTCGACAAATCTCTCATGAGCTGCTATTGCTTGTAAGTTGTTAACTACATCTAAATTCATTTTCATTCAGTTCATGTTCGTTTTCATTGCATATACTCATTATATCTTATGTGTTCTCTTATGCAGACTGAAGATCAGTGAATGCAAAAGTAATAATATTATCAATATTGGGTTTGTTGACCCCGATAAAGTACATGTTCAAACGGTAAAGCATAGCGCGTTAGATACGGGGGGAAACCTACTAAGGTTTTTGGGGGAGCAAAATTTCTGTGATTCAATACTGTTTCCTTACAACTACGAGTGAGAGTCTTAATGATCTTTTATGCACATTCAGTTTTGCTTACTCGATGTTAAGTGTAATTCCTGACGTATATACATAAACATGTGCAGCTTCCACTGGATTCTACTAGACATTCAACTTGATAAGGGAATAGTTGAAGTAAGGGACCCAATGAGTAGAGGCCTGGACGGGTTCCGCGACCTGCAGAAGTTGCTCCAAGTGTAATTTCCTTCATCGCCGCGCTATATCTTTCGTGAGATATCAATTAATTATCCACTCATTCAATCATTCTTTTGCCTGGCAGGACTTGGAAAGCTTTCAAGAAAAACATTAAGGGTACCTGGGCAGAGAAGCTAACATTTACTACTGTACCGTGCGCCCAGCAGCCACAAGGGACGAATCTATGTGGATACTACGTTTGCGAGTTCATTCGCATGTTAACCACTGAGAAGCAGAACAATAATAAATTCAACGTAAGCAATAACATTCACAACTTTATTTATTTTCGTCAATATTTCGTTATCACATTGATATAGTCATACTCATCATCTCATTTTCCTATATAGGTCGACTACATGCGGGACACACTCGAACCAAAGGAACACCTACTAGGAATTGCGGAGGAAGTGGCGGGAGTTTTGCTTAGAGAAGTAATAGACAACAACGGCTTGTTTAGTCCTAATAGGCGCTCTCCCTCTCCCCAAGTTTAATTAGTCCCGGTAGTCGTGAGCTCATGTATATATATATGTAAGGGGAATCGACTTTTGTTTCCAATATTTGGTTGATCAATCTATATATAAATGAACGTGTGTACAACTTCTAGTAGCGTATAAATATATGCAACTTTTATTTCGAATAAAAGGGGGCGGTGGCGGCGGGGGCGGGGTGGGGGGCTGCATCCCTCAAACCCTAAAGCAGCAGGTTTCTGGGAGCGCCACGTCGAGGACCTTTTGCCGCGGGTGGTAATACCGCCCGCGACAAAAGGGTCTGTCCACTGCGCGCCCCGCGTCTGCCACGTGGTCGACCATATGTCGCGGGTGGTAAGTGACCCGCGACAAAAGGTGGACCTTTTATCGCGCCTCCGTTGTCGCGGCTGGCCGCCCGCGACAAAAGGGGCTTACCACCCGCGGCAAAAGGCCTCTTCTCCACTAGTGTTAGCTGCATGGGTTTACCCTTTTGACGAAGAGGACACCCGTCGAGCGTGTCTGCGTATGCATGTTCTGCCACCCGTGACGCCCCTAGTCACCAAGAAAACATTCAGGGCTGGTTCCCTTTTGTTTTGTCACTGCAGCTGACGCTTTGCTCTACCTATAAATTATTAGTTTTTTACTTACTTCTTCAACATTTTTTTGTAAAGATATCGTGAAGATATCAACTATAACAGGCCTTTGCACTAACAACACACATTCAAGAAAAAATAAAAATGAGAGAGAAAAAAGAAACAACAACCCCATCACGGTGATAATTCAGTCGCAACAATAACACTCCGACCACCACCGAAGAAACCACCCGGGCTACAAACAAGAACCTCCAAAAGCAATACCCCAAAGAATAAAACAATGCACAAGCGTTATCGTCGCTAGATTAAAGTCTTGGGTCTTTACCTTTGAAAAAGCCCTTGTTTCCCAAATAATGTCTTCAACAAGGTCATTGTCAGGTAAATCAATGAAGACTAGAATTTAGATTTTCCTTGAAAATCATGGCTCGATATTCGAGGAACACCACAAAGAATGCAGTCACTTGTACCGCCACCCTCGCTTGCCAAGGCTGGTACTGCAAGTCGCCAAGCATGGGACACACATGAAGAGCTTGTGCCACATTGTCTTCATCACAAAAAGAATCCTCATCGCTAATATCAACCTCTGATCAAAACCACCATGACTTTCTCCACCTCTACCGATTTCATGGTAATCTATATGAAGACGGCCAAAAGGCGAAGCTTCGCGCCTTTTCCACACTGGCTGAAGATATGGGCGCACAACTACATCGATTTATGTATTTCAGCCCTATGTAAAATAAACTAGCTATGAATAAAATTGCCGGGCTGCTGGGCAGCCCGAACCTAAACTTGCACACTCATATTCGCTCGATATATTTATCCGCGGCTCAATCTAGATACATTCAGATCTCCTTTGATTCATAGAATAGGAAAATCATAGGAATAGGAAAAATATAGGATTAGGATGTCACGCCTAGTTGAATCCTATAGCAAGATGAGTTCTCTTTGTGCCAAAAGAATTTTCCATGAGGTATGACCTAATGTTTTATTCCTATAGGATTTGCGCTATAAGATTTCTATAGAATATGTTCTACGAATCAAACAACTAGTGTAGAAAAAATCCCATAAAATTTGAACTCTATACAATTTCTACACAATTTCTATGAATCAAAGAGCTCTTGGTGTCTAAAATGGTACGGGCCTAGACTACCCTTAGAGCCAAAACAAACATATAGTTAAATAAAAAATGAGGACATGGAATGTCAAATGTTGCATGCATTTCATCAGATCCAGCTCTTGACGACTCGACCATGTGAGAGCATGTTTAATAATAGAGCCGACTGCCAGCCCTAAAATAATGCCATGTCACATAGAGTCAATATAAAACCCACTCATATACTTAATAGGTTAGCTATTTGGTTGGCTGCTAGGTGGGCTCTAATTAAAAATTAATTTCTCAACGCATGCGTGCTATTGGGCCTAGGCTGCATGTAAGCTGCTTTTTCTCGTTCGATGTGCTATCGTCGGACAACAGGCGAAGCGCTCGCTCCCTCTCATTCCTCTTCTCTCTCTTCCACGTCAGGTTTTAATGATATTTTAACGCTTATAGCCCTTATTTTACTTGGTTATACTTCCGAGGGATGTATGAATAGTTTATTAACGGCAGAAGCACCGTACTCACTTTGTCCCCAGTCAACTAGAAATATATAAAAAAAAGCACCTTACGCACTTGGCCCAACGTACATGATCTTTTGGCAGGATCCGCCCCTACAGTGCCCCGGCCTCACCGATTCCCTACAAAAACCAAGCCCCTGGTGGTCGTAATGGAGACAAGGGTAGCTATAGCTAGTCCTCTTCCTTCCCTTGATCGGTTTTACTAGTACTACTACCTGGCTTCCTCTCTTCTTCCACCACCACCACCGCCCCGTTCTGCAGCTCCCGCGCATCTTCGTGTCAATGCCGTCCGTCCTGGATGTGACGCCGCTCCCCAGATGCTCACTAGGAAAGCCAGCCTTTGCCGTGCTCCACCCGCACGGCAAAGAGCTCTATACGCACGGCAACGGCTTTGCCGTGCGCGCCCTCACGGCAAAGGTTGCACGGCAACGCTTCGACGGCAAAGCATCCTTTGCCGTGCGCTTGCAAGGTTTGCACGGCAAAGCTCTTTGCCGTGCGCGTCGTCTCTGCCGTGCGCTGCAATGTCTGCCGTGCGGCACAACTTTGCCGTGCGGCAGGGGGGCTGCCGTGAAAGAAATCGTTGCCGTGCGCCACAAACCTTTGCCGTGCGATCGACGTTGCCGTGCGCCACCATTCGCTGCCGTGCGCACCTTTGCCGTGCGGCCTTGCTCTGCCACGCACGGCAAAGCCCCGTACAGGCACGCCCCCAGGAGCTCCCAGGTCTACAGGCTGCCGCCACGTGGCTCCTTTGCCGTGCGTGTGCGCACGGCAAAGTGACCAAAAGTCCTTTGCCGTGTGCACACGCACGGCAAAGGGCCCTGTTTTTTTCATTTTTTTGCTGTTTTTTGCTTATTCCCTGCATTTCAAATATAGCAATTGACAATAAAGCATATACACATATAATCTTCAACATAACATCACCAAACACTACGGGAACACCACAAATACATCAAACACACATATTAATGCATACAATGCATTACATAGAGTCCATAGTCCATCCACACAAGTTACATAGAGTCCATAGTGCAATGTCCAATATTACAATCCATTAGAAGCAAACAATCCGACAAAGTGCACGAAGACCATGCCATCAACCTTGTCCTCCGCTTCCGCCGGCCTCATCGTCATTTCCTTGTGACATATAATCTATAAGGTTGATGGAATGAACATTTACATTTGCATTTGCATATTGATCACTTGAACAAGCACAAGTAGCGGGTTGGGCACAAGAGGACTCACCGCGGTTCATGCTCCGGATGATGTTCAAGTTGTTGACGGTGATAGGTGTCCCCGGGGTCTGAGTGGGCGGTGGCGGCATCCACGGCATGGAGTAAGGTGGAGGAGCAGGAAGACTCCCCGGTGGAGAAGTCAGAACCGTCTGGCTCATCAGCCAGCTCATCTGTGCCTGCTGCGCTTGCATCATCTGCTGCTGCTGTTGCATCTGCTGCATCATCTGTGTCTGCTGCTGCTGGTACTCCAGAATCTGCTGCTCCATGTGCGCCCTTTGCTCCTGGGCCGCCTGCTCCTTCGCTGCCATCTCCTCCTACGTTGTGTTGCCGCGATGTCATTAACATTTCAATGGAAAGCATGTAAAGGAAATGTAGAGGCTCGAGGAAGAACATACCCGTAACCGCTCGACAGCTAGATCCGAAGCCCGTGGCCGGGGCTCTACCTCAGGCTGGCCGCTCTTACGACCACGACGGATCTGGCGGAGAGAGGGAACCTTCGCTGGGTCGACGCACCCGTCACCAAACCACAGGCGGCCATGCTTCAAGCCTTCTCCCGCAAGCACCGCGACCTCAGGGTCAAAGTCCTCGGCCTCTGGGTTGGCCTCCTCGCCGTACTTCTGCTTGAACTTGGAGACATACGACGTGCACTGGGTCTCGGATTGCGGGTTAAGCCACACGGCGGACCCCGTCTCAGGATCAGGCGTCTTCCTTTGCTTCATCTTCTTTAGCACGGCAAAGACGTTAGGCTTCGCTCCTGTCCTGACTTCCTGCAAAAGAGAACATGTAATCAAGTGAAGTGGCACACCCTTGCGGAGTTAACAAATATATAACATGAATTCAAAGAATGAAGGAACCATTAATTTGCTCACCTCGTTCTGCAGGTGAAGAGAGATGGGGATGCTGCCTTGGATATGCGATCCACCTCGCATCTCTGCCCGCTTCTTCTTGCCCTCCTCGTGCTTCTTGAGGTACTGGGGGCATGTCCACCACATGACCATCGCAAGAAAGCACCTATCGTCCTTGCCGACGTACTGAGGAGGGTTCTACATGCACAAGATAAACCCATTATGGTAAAATAAACTACATGGCGCTAAAGCAAATCAATAACACATAAATGCAAATACCTGCATGTACTGCCACGGCTGCATGAGCGTGTCGCGAGCGTCCTCCTTAGTCATGTGGACGAAGCGGTCGGCGTGCCAGTCGCGGACGCATTGAATACGTGCCTCGTAGTGCATGCCAGTCACCCTCTTCCTTGCAAGCTGGTGTAGGACATCATCGCACGCACGCTCCTTGCCCTCGGCCCTCTTGAAGTATTTCTGCAACAACCATGCACATAGGTAAAACAAGGGGCATTAGTGCAATTATTGTGAACCAAGGAGAGTGTATGAATGGTAAGAAGTCAAAAGTCACGTACCCAGAATTTGGCAACAACCAAATCCGCCGCGGTGCCGCGGCCCATAGGATCTTCCGCGAGGCTGTAGTGCGCCCACCTCCAAGCTACGTCGCAGCCACCACTAGGGAAATTGACTATCCCAGGGAAATACCATCTAAGTAGGCCCCCAAGGATGTTCGAGTACCCACGTGGCGGTCTCTGCGACGGGTCTTCATACGTGAACGAGCTGCACCATGAAGACAACATCAATATGTATGTGATAATAATTTTGATAATGACAAAATTGCGATAACGAAATGCCAAAAATTAACATGTACCTCCTTCCATAGGGCACTAGAACAACGTGCCTGTACTGCCAGGACTTCAGCGAGGGGAGCTGTGTTATCCCACGCCGATATGGCTTCCTATCACGTGGCCTCAGCCTCTCCACAGCTGGAACGTACTGGTAATCCGCCGGCTCTTCCCAATCTAGGCTTTGATCAGGATCGAACACTAAGTTCCCCGCCCACCCCTCATCCTCCGAGAGGTCCTCCTCGTCCCCCTCCTCCTCCTGGTCCTCCTCCTCCTGGTCCTCCCCACCCCCCTCCTCCTCCTGGTCCTCCCCACCCACCTCCTCCTCCTGGTCCTCCCCACCCCCGTGGTGCTCCTGGTCCTCCTCCTCGTCATCATCATCGGCTGCGGGAGGGGGGCTAGGACTAGGAGTGAGTACCCGCGTCGCATTCTTCCTACGCGGCCGCGTTGTGGTAGCGACAGGAGGGGGGCTAGGAGGGGGGGTACTAGGTCGGCCCCGCCTCGAAGTCCCTACACCTACCAAGTCCTTGAGCTTCTTTTTAAGACCGCCGCCCCTTTTTTTTGGCGGCATGCTTCAATCACCTGCAAACACAAATGAAGAGAGTGGTTTATTAGTACGCAATATTGTAAAGAGATAAATATTAGTGAAAGCAACAGAAATATAAGTAGATGAACATTAATGAAAGCAACAATAATGCAAAAGGATGAACATTAATTAGTGGAAGCAACAAATAGCAAGCATAGAGTTCTCTATTACACGGAGTTATTACAAATAACCTAGCTAGACAATCTCTATTACACGGAGTTATTACAAATAACCTAGCTAGCCTCACAATTACTACTACATAGATCAGTAGCCTGTGTCGCCGTCCGTGATTGGACCGCGTGTCTCATCATCGTCATCAGGCTCGGCGAACCAATAATCATCAATGAAACCTGGAGGTGGTCCATCTACATCGAGGTCAATCCCTGCTCTGAACGCCTCGAGCAAACTCAGGTCTTCCGGGGCACAAACATCCTCAGCTTCATCTTCTGCATTGTCCCCATCCATGCCCGCATCTTCTTGTTCATCGTCTACGACCATGTCATCGATAGTCGGCAAGGCGATTGTGAAATGCCCGGGGAGCCCTTCTTCCTGATAGAACTCGACACTCTTTGCTGAGGGGTCTACGCGGCGGTAATCGTCCTTGTTTGGCGGGGGCGGCCTATTGCGTGAAGGCACCGTCATCACAACATCCCATCCATGTAGACGTTTTGTCGGGTTTCTGCACGCGTACGGGAGATAGAATACTTGAAAGGCCTGGGTAGCCAAGATGTACACATCCTCTCCCTTATAAACAGAGTTCCTCTCAACTTCGACCAACCCAATTTCAGGATCCCGTCTCACCCGACGTGGGTCAAACCAATGACATTTGAAGACGACGGGATTTAGCCCTTTCTGAAACCCGTAATTCAGCTCGTATATACCCTCGACTCTTCCATAGTAATGGAGCCCATCGTCACCTTGACATACCACCCCGCTATTTATTGTCTTCGCGTTGGGCCGGCTTGTTGTGTATTTATGGGTCTGGAAGCGATACCCGTTCACGTCATAGGAGTTGAACGCTTCGACGGAATGGTCAAAGCCCCTAGCAATTTTTCTTAGCTCTGACTTCATCTCTTTGTCAGTTCTTGCCTACAAGTTTAGCACGAGAAGTTTAGAACGAGAAATGACCGGTAAATGTCGGAAGTGCTAGCTAATTTGGGATAGAAAAGTACCAAATTACAGAACCAGCTACTAAAACCGAAACCGCCGCCCTTATCGAAAATTTGCTTGGATTCTTCCGGGGTAGGCTCCCTGTGGGTATTCTTCCAATGTATAGCCTTGAATTGCCTATACCGATGAAAAGAGGAAGAGTTAGCCACGCAAATACGAGTGAATGTTTGCGAATAACTAAATGGTTCGCACTTACTCGATGTACGGCTTCACTTCGACCATGGTGTTCAAGACATACGAGTGGATCAAGGTCCGCTCCTGCAGGTCCGTTCTGTACGGCTTCGAGCCACTTGACTTGCCACCAAGCCCCACGAAGATGCTAAGCTTGGGTACTTCTTCATTGTTGGCGGCATTGTAACGGAGGACCGGGTTGTGCTTTGTGGGAATGTTGGGATCATAGTGCTTAGTGGTGAAGTTTGCCACCTCCACGTTCAGGACTGCCTCGGCTATGGATGCTTCGATCTTGCATTTATTGCCAGTCATTTGACGAAGCTTTTGTGTTTCTCTCTCGGGACCAAACTGCCAACGGCCCCAATTCGGCCCCCCTTTAAGCATTCCTCCGCGAGGTGCAGGATCATATGTTGCATCGGATTAAAGAACCCTGGAGGAAAGATCTTCTCTAGATCGCAAAGCAACACGGGTGCCTCTTCATCCAGCTTCTCAATCACTTTAGTGTCTAACTCCCTAGCACAAATCTGGCGGAAGAAAAAACTCAACCTCGCTAGCACTCGCCAAGTCTTCTCAGGGACATAGCCTCGAATCATCACCGGCATTATCCGCTCAAGCCATATGTGGTAGTCATGACTCTTCAGCCCTTGTACTCGCAACGTTTCAATGTTCAGACCCCTCATCCAGTTGGCTGCGAACCCATCAGGGAAAAACAAGGAGTCCTTCATCCATTGGAAGACCTCCCTTTTTTGGGCCTTTGTGAGACAGAACGGAGCGTGTGGCTTAGTCCAAGTTTTTTTGGCACCATGAGGTGGCTGCATGTTCAACTCCGGCCTATCGCACCACATTTCTTGATCAATTCGAGCCTTTATGTTATCCTTCGTCTTCTCGGTGTCCACAATCGTGCTCCAAATGGCTTCACTGATATTCTTCTCGGTGTGCATTACATCAATGTTATGCGGGAGCTCGAGAAACTCAAAGTAAGGGAGCTTCCATAAGCACGGCTTGTGAGTCCATTGGTGTGTCTCCCCATATCCCAAGAAACCATTCCCATCAGGGCTAGGCTTAAGAGCATCTAACTCGGCCTTGATTTCCGTTCCGGTCTTCGGAATTGGCTTCGGGCCACGGACAACACGGCCTTTCTTGAAGCTCTTTACATCACTCCTGTATGCATGCCTCCGCTCAAGGAACTGTCGAGCTTCATCAAAGCATGAATACTTGCCTCCCTTGTTTAGCCAGAAGAAAGTCACGGCCTGCCTGCACTGTGGGCAAGGCCACTTCCCATGTGTACACCACCCGCAGAACAAAGCACGTGCTGGCAGGTCATGCAGGGACGTGTGGTACCACACATACATATCGAAGTACTCCTTCTTTGATGCGTCATATGTTCGGATCCCGCGACCTTCCCAGCCACGAACCAAGTCATCCACCAGCGGTTCCAGGTACACATTCATGTTCTTACCCGGGTATTTGGGCCCTGGGATTATCATCGACACAAACATGTTCTCTGATCTCATGCAGACGCCAGGGGGAGGTTCATGGGAATAACAAACACTGGCCAACAACTGTATACTGCAGCCGACATACCATATGGATTGAACCCATCGGTTGATATCGCAATTGCTACGCTCCTCGGGTCACCTGCTTTCAGTGGAAATTTCTTGACAAAGTTCTTCCATGCAGTACCATCCGACGGATGTATCATCTTGTCGGTGTATCTGTTTCCTTCCACGGCCCACCTCATCTGTTGGGCAGTATCCTCGGTCATGAAGAGCCGCTGGATCCTCGGTAGAACTGGAAGATAGCGGAGGATATTCTTGGCAACCGTGGTCTGCCTCTTCTGACCATCACCATTGCGGTCTACCTCAAAGTACCTAGAGGAATTGCATTTGATGCAATAATTTGTGTCGGCGTGCTCCTCTCTGAATAGCATGCATCCCTTTGGACAAGCGTGTATCTGCTGAGATGACATCTTAAGGTCACTGAGCAATTTGGTCGAATAGTAGAAGTTTTGCGGCAAGAGGTGCCCTTTCGGCAGAAGGCTGCCTACGATGACCAGAAGTTCATCGAACCCATCTCTGCACAAGTTCCTATGGCACTTCAAGGCCATAAGGCGAGCGATGGCATCTAGTTGGGTAACCTCTGTATTTTCATGTAGGGGTTTCTGCGAAGCAAACAGAGCCTCATAATACTCCTTTGTGTTTTCCTCCGGGTCCTCACTTGTCTCCGCATCCTGAGGTGTCTCCACCTCTACATGAGGGCTTTCAGGCACATTACCATTAGCCAAGTTTTCTAAGCACCTATCAAAACCAGTGTCATATTCCCCCCTAGGTTGAATCTGCCGCACCTCCTTCCTAGCACGTTTCTTTGCCTTTTCTCCATGGTAAGTCCAAATCCTGTAGGACGGTGTGAACCCAAACTTGATCAGGTGCATACTCATAGTTTCCTTGTCCTGTGCCTTTCGGTTAGCGCACTTACTACAAGGGCACCAAACACTTATAGGTCTGCTAGGGATGGCAAACGCCCTATCCACAAACTGCTCGGTCTTTTCTCCCCATTCATCAGTATAGTTCCACTGACTGATTCTGCCATCGTACATCCAGCCACGATTATCCATCCTCTAATCAGCAACAAAACAGACGAACATAGCATTTATATATCAAATACTCAATCTATGCATCATATATTTATTTATTTTACGCGTGCATCAACCTGAAACTCTACTAGGTGGGCTCCTAGCAGCCGCCGGATCCGTAGATTGAGTACGTTCTCCCAGCTCTACCCCGATCCGAGACAGAATTTCGGCAGCACCTCCCCGCTGCTCTCCCGATACACGTCTCGGCAAAAAGCCGAGAGGGGTGTGCATCCGGAGAACAACGGGGAGGCGCTACCGAAATCCTGTCTCGGATCGGGGTAGAGCACGGAGAACGTACCCAACTACGCATCCGCCGGCTGTCCCGATAAATGCCGTAAGAGTTACGGTTCATAATATGCGAGACCACTAATGCATATTTATCCGCGTAACCCTTACGGTCGGGAAGAGACGCCTAGGTATCGCCACAGACTTGGTGATCTAGACACAAAAAAAACCTAGGTACAAGAGAGGCAAACGGATTCTCACCCTCGAAGCGTGATCGACAGCCGGCGAAGAAGACCAACAACCCTCCGGCAAAATCCCCTCCGGTAAAACGGTCCCTCTGAGCAACGCTCCTCAAGCACCCCGACAACGCCGGCCCCTGTGTCCACCTCGAAACATCGTCTGCAAATGCGGAAAAATGAATATTTACAAGCATATATATGGCTATCATATGACCATTTGTTTGCTCTAAATCCCACTATTGTAAATACAATATTTCTAATAAATTGTGCCCTCCACTTACTAAAATTCACGGGAGCACTCTCCCCACTTCCCTCACGATTGCATCTCATAATTGATTTTTTTTTGTTCAGGATCGTCCCGGCGAGCTCCATCGATACGTCACCAACGGTCGCCGTGCCCTACTCCCGTCGAGGAAGAAGTGCGACGCGCCGCGGCGGCGGCAGCAAAGGACGCCGTCGCCTGCGCAGGATAGCAACACGCCTCGACGCCGCCGGAGCAAATAAAGCCTAATAATTTTCTTATGGGACTTGCTACGAAAGCCAATCCTCTTTGCTTTTATATCTAGCTATTTGATAATAAATTCTACACTCTTGACTCCATCTTGTTTGAAGGAAAATGTTGTTGATATGTTCTGTTACTCAAACACAAGACCTAATCCTATATTTGGTGCCTAAGACAAAGTGTTAATGAGTATAAACGCATTGCACGTGCGATCTTACTAGTATTTTGTAACTACCCTAAATACAATAAGTAATATGAAAATGTGAAGAAAAAAGAGGCATATACCTTGACCCTCCTCTCGGTGGTGGCCGGCGCGGGAGGACCGTGGGGCAGAGCGGGTGGTGGCGCCGGCGACCGTGGGGAGCAACAGTGGTGGCGACCGGGCGGCTCGGGTGGCGGCGCCGGCGACCGTGCAGCAGCGCGGCCTGCCGGCGAGCAGCAATGGCGGGTGGGGAGCAGGAGCAGCAACGGCGGCGGCGGGAAGGGGCGGGGAGTAGCAGAGCGGCGGCGCGGGGAGTAGCAGCAGCGCGGGCCGACGGAGATCGAGGCGGCGCGTGCGGCCCGCGTGCGATGGCGGCGCGCAGGGAGCGAGGAGAGAGATTGGACACCGCGTTTTGAGGCTCAGGCGCGTCCCGACTGACCTTATCCGCATACTTTGCCGTGCGTGCGTTTTTGCCGTGCGGCGAAGAGCCTTTGCCGTGCGGGGAGTCTTTGCCGTGCGCAGGCAGCCTTTGCCGGCAGTTTTTGCTGCGCTCGCGCACGGCAAAGAATTTTTTTACCATTTCATTTATAAGGTTGCAGAAATCATCAACATGTCATGAGAAATCATGTATTTAAGGATAGGAAATGAACCATTATATGAGAATTCTACTACCGATCTAACAAGGTGTTGTGTTCTGAATGTTTTCCAGCATGCAAATGTAGGACTCGACATGCACTTCAAAGATGGGTGAACCATGGAGAGGCGCAGAAGCCGGTCCAACAACTGCTGTATTTCTGAACACCAGGGCTAGGGTCTGTTGTATATGTCCTAAACAAACCTAAAAGAATGAAAAGTTACATTGGTGCACGCGGAGAAATCTAGGGGGTAGACCCGCCGGGGCACACGTTCCGCTGTTTTGGGGGGAGGAGGGGGAGAACGACCGCCGGAGCACCGGAACCCCACCAAACCTTGCATGTGGGCCTATGCTATGTGTCAAAGTGTGGTGCAAGGTCTAATGGTGCAAAAGTAGCTCCCCTAAACCCTAGACCCTAGCCCTAACCCTACACCAAACCCTAACCAGTAGATCAGGCACACCCTCGATCATGTGATAATGGCTCGAGCTGCGGGTATGTATGTGCCAAAGGGTCCCAATCTTGGTTCTCCATGTGTATATGTCCTAAACAAACCTAAAAGAATGAAAAGTTACATTGGTGCACCCTCGCGCGGAGAAATCTAGGGGGTAGACCCGCCGGGGCACACGTTCCGCTGTTTTGGGGGAGGAGGGGGAGAACGACCGCCGGAGCACCGGAACCCCACCAAACCTTGCATGTGGGCCTATGCTATGTGTCAAAGTGTGGTGCAAGGTCTAATGGTGCAAAAGTAGCTCCCCTAAACCCTAGACCCTAGCCCTAACCCTACACCAAACCCTAACCAGTAGATCAGGCACACCCTCGATCATGTGATAATGGCTCGAGCTGCGGGTATGTATGTGCCAAAGGGTCCCAATCTTGGTTCTCCATGTGTATATGTCCTAAACAAACCTAAAAGAATGAAAAGTTACATTGGTGCACCGCGCGGAGAAATCTAGGGGGTAGACCCGCCGGGGCACACGTTCCGCTCTTTTGGGGGAAGGAGAACGACCGCCGGAGCACCGGAACCCCACCAAACCTTGCATGTGGGCCTATGATATGTGTCAAAGTGTGGTGCAAGGTCTAACACTGCAAAAGTAGCTCCCCTAAACCCTAGACCCTAGCCCTAACCCTACACCAAACACTAACCAGTAGATCAGGCACACCCTCGATCATGTGATAATGGCTCGAGCTGCGGGTATGTATGTGCCAAAGGGTCCCAATCTTGGTTCTCCATGTGTATATGTCCTAAACAAACCTAAAAGAATGAAAAGTTACATTGGTGCACCCTCGCGCGGAGAAATCTAGGGGGTAGACCCGCCGGGGCACACGTTCCGCTCTTTTGGGGGAAGGAGGGGGAGAACGACCGCCGGAGCACCGGAACCCCACCAAACCTTGCATGTGGGCCTATGATATGTGTCAAAGTGTGGTGCAAGGTCTAACACTGCAAAAGTAGCTGCCCTAAACCCTAGACCCTAGCCCTAACCCTACACCAAACACTAACCAGTAGATCAGGCACACCCTCGATCATGTGATAATGGCTCGAGCTGCGGGTATGTATGTGCCAAAGGGTCCCAATCTTGGTTCTCCATGTGTATATGTCCTAAACAAACCTAAAAGAATGAAAAGTTACATTGGTGCACCCTCGCGCGGAGAAATCTAGGGGGTAGACCCGCCGGGGCACACGTTCCGCTCTTTTGGGGGAAGGAGGGGGAGAACGACCGCCGGAGCACCGGAACCCCACCAAACCTTGCATGTGGGCCTATGATATGTGTCAAAGTGTGGTGCAAGGTCTAACACTGCAAAAGTAGCTGCCCTAAACCCTAGACCCTAGCCCTAACCCTACACCAAACACTAACCAGTAGATCAGGCACACCCTCGATCATGTGATAATGGCTCGAGCTGCGGGTATGTATGTTCCAAAGGGTCCCAATCTTGGTTCTCCATGTGTATATGTCCTAAACAAAACTAAAAGAATGAAAAGTTACATTGGTGCACTCGCCGGAGAAATCTAGGGGGTAGACCCGCCGAGCACACGTTCTGCTTGGGGGGGAGGGGAGAACGACCGCCGGAGCACCGAACCCCACCAAACCTTGCATGTGGGCCTATGCTATGTGTCAAAGTGTGGTGCAAGGTCTAATGGTGCAAAAGTAGCTCCCCTAAACCCTAGACCCTAGCCCTAACCCTACACCAAACCCTAACCAGTAGATCAGGCACACCCTCGATCATGTGATAATGGCTCGAGCTGCGGGTATGTATGTGCCAAAGGGTCCCAATCTTGGTTCTCCATGTGTATATGTCCTAAACAAACCTAAAAGAATGAAAAGTTACATTGGTGCACCCTCGCGCGGAGAAATCTAGGGGGGTAGACCCGCCGGGGCACACGTTCCGCTCTTTTGGGGGAAGGAGGGGGAGAACGACCGCCGGAGCACCGGAACCCCACCAAACCTTGCATGTGGGCCTATGATATGTGTCAAAGTGTGGTGCAAGGTCTAACACTGCAAAAGTAGCTCCCCTAAACCCTAGACCCTAGCCCTAACCCTACACCAAACACTAACCAGTAGATCAGGCACACCCTCGATCATGTGATAATGGCTCGAGCTGCGGGTATGTATGTGCCAAAGGGTCCCAATCTTGGTTCTCCATGTGTATATGTCCTAAACAAACCTAAAAGAATGAAAAGTTACATTGGTGCACCCTCGCGCGGAGAAATCTAGGGGGTAGACCCGCCGTTCCGCTCTTTTGGGGGAAGGAGGGGGAGAACGACCGCCGGAGCACCGGAACCCCACCAAACCTTGCATGTGGGCCTATGATATGTGTCAAAGTGTGGTGCAAGGTCTAACACTGCAAAAGTAGCTGCCCTAAACCCTAGACCCTAGCCCTAACCCTACACCAAACACTAACCAGTAGATCAGGCACACCCTCGATCATGTGATAATGGCTCGAGCTGCGGGTATGTATGTGCCAAAGGGTCCCAATCTTGGTTCTCCATGTGTATATGTCCTAAACAAACCTAAAAGAATGAAAAGTTACATTGGTGCACCCTCGCGCGGAGAAATCTAGGGGGTAGACCCGCCGGGGCACACGTTCCGCTCTTTTGGGGGAAGGAGGGGGAGAACGACCGCCGGAGCACCGGAACCCCACCAAACCTTGCATGTGGGCCTATGATATGTGTCAAAGTGTGGTGCAAGGTCTAACACTGCAAAAGTAGCTGCCCTAAACCCTAGACCCTAGCCCTAACCCTACACCAAACACTAACCAGTAGATCAGGCACACCCTCGATCATGTGATAATGGCTCGAGCTGCGGGTATGTATGTGCCAAAGGGTCCCAATCTTGGTTCTCCATGTGTATATGTCCTAAACAAACCTAAAAGAATGAAAAGTTACATTGGTGCACCCTCGCGCGGAGAAATCTAGGGGGTAGACCCGCCGGGGCACACGTTCCGCTGGGGGGAGGAGGGGGAGAACGACCGCCGGAGCACCGGAACCCCACCAAACCTTGCATGTGGGCCTATGCTATGTGTCAAAGTGTGGTGCAAGGTCTAATGGTGCAAAAGTAGCTCCCCTAAACCCTAGACCCTAGCCCTAACCCTACACCAAACCCTAACCAGTAGATCAGGCACACCCTCGATCATGTGATAATGGCTCGAGCTGCGGGTATGTATGTGCCAAAGGGTCCCAATCTTGGTTCTCCATGTGTATATGTCCTAAACAAACCTAAAAGAATGAAAAGTTACATTGGTGCACCCTCGCGCGGAGAAATCTAGGGGGTAGACCCGCCGGGGCACACGTTCCGCTCTTTTGGGGGAAGGAGGGGGAGAACGACCGCCGGAGCACCGGAACCCCACCAAACCTTGCATGTGGGCCTATGATATGTGTCAAAGTGTGGTGCAAGGTCTAACACTGCAAAAGTAGCTCCCCTAAACCCTAGACCCTAGCCCTAACCCTACACCAAACACTAACCAGTAGATCAGGCACACCCTCGATCATGTGATAATGGCTCGAGCTGCGGGTATGTATGTGCCAAAGGGTCCCAATCTTGGTTCTCCATGTGTATATGTCCTAAACAAACCTAAAAGAATGAAAAGTTACATTGGTGCACCCTCGCGCGGAGAAATCTAGGGGGGTAGACCCGCCGGGGCACACGTTCCGCTCTTTTGGGGGAAGGAGGGGGAGAACGACCGCCGGAGCACCGGAACCCCACCAAACCTTGCATGTGGGCCTATGATATGTGTCAAAGTGTGGTGCAAGGTCTAACACTGCAAAAGTAGCTCCCCTAAACCCTAGACCCTAGCCCTAACCCTACACCAAACACTAACCAGTAGATCAGGCACACCCTCGATCATGTGATAATGGCTCGAGCTGCGGGTATGTATGTGCCAAAGGGTCCCAATCTTGGTTCTCCATGTGTATATGTCCTAAACAAACCTAAAAGAATGAAAAGTTACATTGGTGCACCCTCGCGCGGAGAAATCTAGGGGGTAGACCCGCCGGGGCACACGTTCCGCTCTTTTGGGGGAAGGAGGGGGAGAACGACCGCCGGAGCACCGGAACCCCACCAAACCTTGCATGTGGGCCTATGATATGTGTCAAAGTGTGGTGCAAGGTCTAACACTGCAAAAGTAGCTGCCCTAAACCCTAGACCCTAGCCCTAACCCTACACCAAACACTAACCAGTAGATCAGGCACACCCTCGATCATGTGATAATGGCTCGAGCTGCGGGTATGTATGTGCCAAAGGGTCCCAATCTTGGTTCTCCATGTGTATATGTCCTAAACAAACCTAAAAGAATGAAAAGTTACATTGGTGCACCCTCGCGCGGAGAAATCTAGGGGGTAGACCCGCCGGGGCCGCTCTTTTGGGGGAAGGAGGGGGAGAACGACCGCCGGAGCACCGGAACCCCACCAAACCTTGCATGTGGGCCTATGATATGTGTCAAAGTGTGGTGCAAGGTCTAACACTGCAAAAGTAGCTGCCCTAAACCCTAGACCCTAGCCCTAACCCTACACCAAACACTAACCAGTAGATCAGGCACACCCTCGATCATGTGATAATGGCTCGAGCTGCGGGTATGTATGTGCCAAAGGGTCCCAATCTTGGTTCTCCATGTGTATATGTCCTAAACAAACCTAAAAGAATGAAAAGTTACATTGGTGCACCCTCGCGCGGAGAAATCTAGGGGGTAGACCCGCCGGGGCACACGTTCCGCTGTTTTGGGAGGAGGGGGAGAACGACCGCCGGAGCACCGGAACCCCACCAAACCTTGCATGTGGGCCTATGCTATGTGTCAAAGTGTGGTGCAAGGTCTAATGGTGCAAAAGTAGCTCCCCTAAACCCTAGACCCTAGCCCTAACCCTACACCAAACCCTAACCAGTAGATCAGGCACACCCTCGATCATGTGATAATGGCTCGAGCTGCGGGTATGTATGTGCCAAAGGGTCCCAATCTTGGTTCTCCATGTGTATATGTCCTAAACAAACCTAAAAGAATGAAAAGTTACATTGGTGCACCCTCGCGCGGAGAAATCTAGGGGGGTAGACCCGCCGGGGCACACGTTCCGCTCTTTTGGGGGAAGGAGGGGGAGAACGACCGCCGGAGCACCGGAACCCCACCAAACCTTGCATGTGGGCCTATGATATGTGTCAAAGTGTGGTGCAAGGTCTAACACTGCAAAAGTAGCTCCCCTAAACCCTAGACCCTAGCCCTAACCCTACACCAAACACTAACCAGTAGATCAGGCACACCCTCGATCATGTGATAATGGCTCGAGCTGCGGGTATGTATGTGCCAAAGGGTCCCAATCTTGGTTCTCCATGTGTATATGTCCTAAACAAACCTAAAAGAATGAAAAGTTACATTGGTGCACCCTCGCGCGGAGAAATCTAGGGGGGTAGACCCGCCGGGGCACACGTTCCGCTCTTTTGGGGGAAGGAGGGGGAGAACGACCGCCGGAGCACCGGAACCCCACCAAACCTTGCATGTGGGCCTATGATATGTGTCAAAGTGTGGTGCAAGGTCTAACACTGCAAAAGTAGCTGCCCTAAACCCTAGACCCTAGCCCTAACCCTACACCAAACACTAACCAGTAGATCAGGCACACCCTCGATCATGTGATAATGGCTCGAGCTGCGGGTATGTATGTGCCAAAGGGTCCCAATCTTGGTTCTCCATGTGTATATGTCCTAAACAAACCTAAAAGAATGAAAAGTTACATTGGTGCACCCTCGCGCGGAGAAATCTAGGGGGGTAGACCCGCCGGGGCACACGTTCCGCTCTTTTGGGGGAAGGAGGGGGAGAACGACCGCCGGAGCACCGGAACCCCACCAAACCTTGCATGTGGGCCTATGATATGTGTCAAAGTGTGGTGCAAGGTCTAACACTGCAAAAGTAGCTGCCCTAAACCCTAGACCCTAGCCCTAACCCTACACCAAACACTAACCAGTAGATCAGGCACACCCTCGATCATGTGATAATGGCTCGAGCTGCGGGTATGTATGTGCCAAAGGGTCCCAATCTTGGTTCTCCATGTGTATATGTCCTAAACAAACCTAAAAGAATGAAAAGTTACATTGGTGCACCCTCGCGCGGAGAAATCTAGGGGGTAGACCCGCCGGGGCACACGTTCCGCTGTTTTGGGGGAGGAGGGGGAGAACGACCGCCGGAGCACCGGAACCCCACCAAACCTTGCATGTGGGCCTATGCTATGTGTCAAAGTGTGGTGCAAGGTCTAATGGTGCAAAAGTAGCTCCCCTAAACCCTAGACCCTAGCCCTAACCCTACACCAAACCCTAACCAGTAGATCAGGCACACCCTCGATCATGTGATAATGGCTCGAGCTGCGGGTATGTATGTGCCAAAGGGTCCCAATCTTGGTTCTCCATGTGTATATGTCCTAAACAAACCTAAAAGAATGAAAAGTTACATTGGTGCACCCTCGCGCGGAGAAATCTAGGGGGTAGACCCGCCGGGCACACGTTCCGCTCTTTTGGGGGAAGGAGGGGGAGAACGACCGCCGGAGCACCGGAACCCCACCAAACCTTGCATGTGGGCCTATGATATGTGTCAAAGTGTGGTGCAAGGTCTAACACTGCAAAAGTAGCTGCCCTAAACCCTAGACCCTAGCCCTAACCCTACACCAAACACTAACCAGTAGATCAGGCACACCCTCGATCATGTGATAATGGCTCGAGCTGCGGGTATGTATGTGCCAAAGGGTCCCAATCTTGGTTCTCCATGTGTATATGTCCTAAACAAACCTAAAAGAATGAAAAGTTACATTGGTGCACCCTCGCGCGGAGAAATCTAGGGGGTAGACCCGCCGGGGCACACGTTCCGCTCTTTTGGGGGAAGGAGGGGGAGAACGACCGCCGGAGCACCGGAACCCCACCAAACCTTGCATGTGGGCCTATGATATGTGTCAAAGTGTGGTGCAAGGTCTAACACTGCAAAAGTAGCTGCCCTAAACCCTAGACCCTAGCCCTAACCCTACACCAAACACTAACCAGTAGATCAGGCACACCCTCGATCATGTGATAATGGCTCGAGCTGCGGGTATGTATGTGCCAAAGGGTCCCAATCTTGGTTCTCCATGTGTATATGTCCTAAACAAACCTAAAAGAATGAAAAGTTACATTGGTGCACCCTCGCGCGGAGAAATCTAGGGGGTAGACCCGCCGGGGCACACGTTCCGCTGTTTTGGGGGGAGGAGGGGGAGAACGACCGCCGGAGCACCGGAACCCCACCAAACCTTGCATGTGGGCCTATGCTATGTGTCAAAGTGTGGTGCAAGGTCTAATGGTGCAAAAGTAGCTCCCCTAAACCCTAGACCCTAGCCCTAACCCTACACCAAACCCTAACCAGTAGATCAGGCACACCCTCGATCATGTGATAATGGCTCGAGCTGCGGGTATGTATGTGCCAAAGGGTCCCAATCTTGGTTCTCCATGTGTATATGTCCTAAACAAACCTAAAAGAATGAAAAGTTACATTGGTGCACCCTCGCGCGGAGAAATCTAGGGGGTAGACCCGCCGGGGCACACGTTCCGCTGTTTTGGGGGAAGGAGGGGGAGAACGACCGCCGGAGCACCGGAACCCCACCAAACCTTGCATGTGGGCCTATGATATGTGTCAAAGTGTGGTGCAAGGTCTAACACTGCAAAAGTAGCTCCCCTAAACCCTAGACCCTAGCCCTAACCCTACACCAAACACTAACCAGTAGATCAGGCACACCCTCGATCATGTGATAATGGCTCGAGCTGCGGGTATGTATGTGCCAAAGGGTCCCAATCTTGGTTCTCCATGTGTATATGTCCTAAACAAACCTAAAAGAATGAAAAGTTACATTGGTGCACCCTCGCGCGGAGAAATCTAGGGGGTAGACCCGCCGGGGCACACGTTTGGGGGAAGGAGGGGGAGAACGACCGCCGGAGCACCGGAACCCCACCAAACCTTGCATGTGGGCCTATGATATGTGTCAAAGTGTGGTGCAAGGTCTAACACTGCAAAAGTAGCTCCCCTAAACCCTAGACCCTAGCCCTAACCCTACACCAAACACTAACCAGTAGATCAGGCACACCCTCGATCATGTGATAATGGCTCGAGCTGCGGGTATGTATGTGCCAAAGGGTCCCAATCTTGGTTCTCCATGTGTATATGTCCTAAACAAACCTAAAAGAATGAAAAGTTACATTGGTGCACCCTCGCGCGGAGAAATCTAGGGGGTAGACCCGCCGGGGCACACGTTCCGCTGTTTTGGGGGAGGAGGGGGAGAACGACCGCCGGAGCACCGGAACCCCACCAAACCTTGCATGTGGGCCTATGCTATGTGTCAAAGTGTGGTGCAAGGTCTAATGGTGCAAAAGTAGCTCCCCTAAACCCTAGACCCTAGCCCTAACCCTACACCAAACCCTAACCAGTAGATCAGGCACACCCTCGATCATGTGATAATGGCTCGAGCTGCGGGTATGTATGTGCCAAAGGGTCCCAATCTTGGTTCTCCATGTGTATATGTCCTAAACAAACCTAAAAGAATGAAAAGTTACATTGGTGCACCCTCGCGCGGAGAAATCTAGGGGGTAGACCCGCCGGGGCACACGTTCCGCTCTTTTGGGGGAAGGAGGGGGAGAACGACCGCCGGAGCACCGGAACCCCACCAAACCTTGCATGTGGGCCTATGATATGTGTCAAAGTGTGGTGCAAGGTCTAACACTGCAAAAGTAGCTGCCCTAAACCCTAGACCCTAGCCCTAACCCTACACCAAACACTAACCAGTAGATCAGGCACACCCTCGATCATGTGATAATGGCTCGAGCTGCGGGTATGTATGTGCCAAAGGGTCCCAATCTTGGTTCTCCATGTGTATATGTCCTAAACAAACCTAAAAGAATGAAAAGTTACATTGGTGCACCCTCGCGCGGAGAAATCTAGGGGGTAGACCCGCCGGGGCACACGTTCCGCTGTTTTGGGGGAGGAGGGGGAGAACGACCGCCGGAGCACCGGAACCCCACCAAACCTTGCATGTGGGCCTATGCTATGTGTCAAAGTGTGGTGCAAGGTCTAATGGTGCAAAAGTAGCTCCCCTAAACCCTAGACCCTAGCCCTAACCCTACACCAAACCCTAACCAGTAGATCAGGCACACCCTCGATCATGTGATAATGGCTCGAGCTGCGGGTATGTATGTGCCAAAGGGTCCCAATCTTGGTTCTCCATGTGTATATGTCCTAAACAAACCTAAAAGAATGAAAAGTTACATTGGTGCACCCTCGCGCGGAGAAATCTAGGGGGTAGACCCGCCGGGGCACACGTTCCGCTCTTTTGGGGGAAGGAGGGGGAGAACGACCGCCGGAGCACCGGAACCCCACCAAACCTTGCATGTGGGCCTATGATATGTGTCAAAGTGTGGTGCAAGGTCTAACACTGCAAAAGTAGCTCCCCTAAACCCTAGACCCTAGCCCTAACCCTACACCAAACACTAACCAGTAGATCAGGCACACCCTCGATCATGTGATAATGGCTCGAGCTGCGGGTATGTATGTGCCAAAGGGTCCCAATCTTGGTTCTCCATGTGTATATGTCCTAAACAAACCTAAAAGAATGAAAAGTTACATTGGTGCACCCTCGCGCGGAGAAATCTAGGGGGTAGACCCGCCGGGGCACACGTTCCGCTCTTTTGGGGGAAGGAGGGGGAGACCGCCGGAGCACCGGAACCCCACCAAACCTTGCATGTGGGCCTATGATATGTGTCAAAGTGTGGTTCAAGGTCTAACACTGCAAAAGTAGCTCCCCTAAACCCTAGACCCTAGCCCTAACCCTACACCAAACACTAACCAGTAGATCAGGCACACCCTCGATCATGTGATAATGGCTCGAGCTGCGGGTATGTATGTGCCAAAGGGTCCCAATCTTGGTTCTCCATGTGTATATGTCCTAAACAAACCTAAAAGAATGAAAAGTTACATTGGTGCACCCTCGCGCGGAGAAATCTAGGGGGTAGACCCGCCGGGGCACACGTTCCGCTGTTTTGGGGGAAGGAGGGGGAGAACGACCGCCGGAGCACCGGAACCCCACCAAACCTTGCATGTGGGCCTATGCTATGTGTCAAAGTGTGGTGCAAGTGTAGGATAACGTAGCATAGAAAACAAAAATTTTCCTACGGCGAACACGCAATCCAAGCCAAGATGCAATCTAGAAGACGGTAGCAACGAGGGGATTGTCGAGACTCACCCTTGAAGAGATTCCAAAGCCTACAAGAGGAGGCTCTTGTTGCTGCGGTAGACGTTCACTTGCCGCTTGCAAAAGCGCGTAGAAGATCTTGATCACGATCGGTTCCGGCGCCACGAACGGGCAGCACCTCCGTACTCGGTCACACGTTCGGTTGTTGATGAAGACGACGTCCACCTCCCGTTCCAGCGGGCAGCGGAAGTAGTAGCTCCTCTTGAATCCGACAGCACGACGGCGTGGTGCTGGCGGTGGAGAAATCCGGCGGAGCTTCGCTAAGCGTGCGGGATATGGTGGAGGAGCGGGGCGCTAGGGTTTGGGGGAGGGGGTGGCCGGCCACTATGGGGGCGGCAAGCTTGTGGCTTTGGTGTGGCCGGCCCCCTCCCCTTGGCCCTCTATATATAGGTGGATCCCAAGTGTTGGTGTCCAAGTCTTCGAATAAGACCCGAAACCAAAACCTTCCATAGGAGGGGGAAACCTAGCCCAACTAGGACTCCCACCCAAAGGTGGGATTCCCACCTCCCATGTGGGGGGTGGCCGGCCCCCTATGGTGGAGTCCACTTGGGACTCCACCCCCACTAGGGCTGGCCGGCCATGGAGGTGGAGTCCCTTGTGGACTCCACCTTCCTTGGTGGTTTCTTCCGGACTTTTCTAGAACCTTCTAGAACCTTCCATAGAACCTTCCGCATCATTTTATTCACATAAAATGACATCCTATATATGAATCTTATTCTCCGGACCATTCCGGAACTCCTCGTGATGTCCGGGATCACATCCGGGACTCCGAACAAATATTCGAACTCCATTCCATATTCAAGTTCTACCATTTCAACATCCAACTTTAAGTGTGTCACCCTACGGTTCGCGAACTATGCGGACATGGTTGAGTACTCACTCCGACCAATAACCAATAGCGGGATCTGGAGATCCATAATGGCTCCCACATATTCAACGATGACTTTAGTGATCGAATGAACCATTCACATACGATACCAATTCCCTTTGTCACGCGATATTTTACTTGTCCGAGGTTTGATCATCGGTATCACACTATACCTTGTTCAACCTCGTCTCCTGACAAGTACTCTTTACTCGTACCGTGGTATGTGGTCTCTTATGAACTTATTCATATGCTTGCAAGACATTAGACGACATTCCACCGAGAGGGCCCAGAGTATATCTATCCGTCATCGGGATGGACAAATCCCACTGTTGATCCATATGCCTCAACTCATACTTTCCGGATACTTAATCCCACCTTTATAACCACCCATTTACGCAGTGGCGTTTGATGTAATCAAAGTACCTTTCCGGTATAAGTGATTTACATGATCTCATGGTCATAAGGACTAGGTAACTATGTATTGAAAGCTTATAGCAAATAACTTAATGACGTGATCTTATGCTACGCTTAATTGGGTGTGTCCATTACATCATTCATACAATGATATAACCTTGTTATTAATAACATCCAATGTTCATGATTATGAAACTAATCATCTATTAATCAACAAGCTAGTTAAGAGGCTTACTAGGGACTCTTTGTTGTTTATATATCACACATGTATCAATGTTTCAGTTAATACAATTATAGCATGGTATATAAACATTTATCATAAACATAAAGATATATAATAACCACTTTTATTATTGCCTCTTGGGCATATCTCCAACAGTCTCCCACTTGCACTAGAGTCAATAATCTAGATTACATTGTAATATACCTAACACCCATGGCATTCTGGTGTTGGTCATGCTTTGCCCTAGGGAGAGCTTTAGTCAACGGATCTGCTACATTCAGATCAGTGTGTACTTTGCAAATCTTTACTTCTCCATCTTCGATGTATTCGCGAATCGAGTGGTAACGCAGCTTGATATGCTTCAGCCTCTTGTGTGACCTTGGCTCTTGTGCATTGGCGATGGCACCCATGTTATCACAGTAGATGACAAATGGGTCCAATGCACTAGGAACCACACCGAGCTCTACAATGAACCTCTTCATCCATACCGCTTCGATGAAGCCTCTGAAGCCGCTATGTACTCCGATTCTGTTGAGGATTTCGCCACCGTGCACTGCTTCGAGCTTGCCCAGCTTACTGCAGCACCATTCAATATAAACACGTACCCAGATTGTGACTTAGAGTCATCAGGATCAGTGTTCCAACTTGCATCGGTGTAACTTGTTACAACGAGCTCTTGGTCACCTCCATAACAAAGAAACATATCCTTAGTTCTTTTCAAGTACTTCAGGATATTCTTGACCGCTGTCCAGTGTTCCATTCCTGGATCACTTTGATATCTGCTAGTCAAACTAACAGCATGTGCTATATCCGGTCTTGTACATAGCATGGCATACATGATAGAGCCTACTGCCGAGGCATAGGGGATCTGACTCATCCTTTCTCTTTCTTCTGCCGTAGCCGGTCCTTGAGTCTTACTCAAGACTTTGCCTGGTAACATAGGTAAGAATCCTTTCTTACTTTCGTCCATTCTAAACTTCTTTAGAATCTTGTCCAGGTATGTACTCTGTGATAGCCCTATTAGACGTCTTGATCTATCTCTATAAATCTTGATGCCTAATATGTATGATGCTTCACCAAGGTCTTTCATTGAAAAACTATTATTCAAATAACCCTTTACACTGCTTAATAGTTCTATATCATTCCCAATCAATAATATGTCATCTACATATAATATCAGGAATGCTACAGAGCTCCCACTCACTTTCTTGTAAATACAGGCCTCTCCATGACACTGTATAAACCCGAAGTCTTTGATCACCTTATCAAAACGTCGGTTCCAACTTCTCGATGCTTGCTTCAGTCCATAGATTGAACGCTGAAGTTTGCATACTTTGTCAGCATTTTTAGGATCGACAAAACCTTTGGGTTGTACCATATACAACTCTTCCTCAATGTCTCCATTAAGGAATGCCGTTTTGACATCCATCTGCCAAATCTCATAATCGAAAAATGCAGCTATTGCTAACAAAATCCTCACAGATTTTAGCTTCGCTACAGGTGAGAAAGTCTCATCGTAGTCAACACCTTGAATTTGTCGGAAACCCTTTGCGACAAGTCGAGCTTTATAGACAGTAATATTACCATCAGCATCTGTTTTTCTTTTGAAGATCCATTTATTCTCGACAGCCTTGCGGCTATCAGGTAAGTCTACCAAAGTCCATACTTTGTTATCATACATGGATCCCATTTCGGATTTCATGGCTTCTTGCCATTTGTTGGAATCTGGGCTCATCATCGCTTCTTCATACGTCGCAGGGTCTTCATCATTGTTATCCACAATCATGACATTTAGACAAGGATCATACCAATCTGGAGTGGCACGATCCCTTGTCGATCTGCGAGGTTCAGTAGCTGTCTCATTTGAAGTTTCATGATCATTATCATTAGCTTCCTCTGTTTCGGTGTAGGTGGTACAGGAACATTTTCCGGTACTGCGCTACTCTGATCAACGAGTAGAGATTCTTCAATCTCATCGAGTTCTACTTTTCTTCCAGTCACTTCTTTAGTGAGAAATTCTTTCTCAAGAAAGGTTCCGTTCTTAGCAACAAAGATCTTGCCTTCGGATCTGTGATAGAAAGTGTACCCTATAGTTTCCTTAGGGTATCCTATGAAGACGCATTTCTCCGCTTTGGGTTCTAGCTTGTCCGGTTGTAACTTTTTTACATAGGCTTCGCAACCCCAAACTTTTAGGAACGACAGCTTAGGTTTCTTATTAAACCATAATTCATACGGTGTCGTTTCAACGGATTTTGATGGTGCTCTATTTAAAGTGAATGCGGCTGTCTCTAATGCATAACTCCAAAATGATAACGGCAAATCAGTAAGAGACATCATAGAACGAACCATATCTAAGAGAGTTCGATTACGACGTTCGGACACACCGTTTCGTTGTGGTGTTCCCGGCGGTGTCAATTGTGAAAGTATTCCGCATTTCTTTAAATGCATGCCAAACTCATAACTTAGATATTCACCTCCGCGATCAGATCGTAGAAATTTAATCTTCTTGTTACGTTGATTTTCTACTTCACTTTGGAATTCCTTAAACTTCTCGAAAGTTTCGGATTTATGTTTCATTAAATAGATATACCCATATCTACTCAAATCATCTGTGAAGGTTAGAACATAACGATAACCACCGCGCGATGCTACACTCATTGGTCCACACACATCTGTATGTATGATTTCCAATAAGTCAGTAGCTCGCTCCATCATACCCGAGAATGGAGTCTTAGTCATTTTTCCCATCAGACATGCTTCGCATCTATCAAGTGACTCAAAGTCAAGTGATTCAAGTAATCCATCAGTATGGAGTTTCTTCATGCGTTTCACTCCAATATGACCAAGACGACAGTGCCACATATAAGTAGAATTATCATTCAATTTAATTCGCTTAGCATCAATGTTATGTATATGTGTATCACTACTATCGAGATCTAATAGAAATAAGCCATTCTTTTCAGGTGCTCGACCATAAAAGATATTATTCATAAAGATAGAACAACCATTATTCTCAGACTTGAATGAATAACCGTCTTGCATTAAACAAGATCCTGATATAATGTTCATGCTCAACGCGGGTACATAATAACAATTATTTAGGCTTAAAATTAATCCCGAAGGTAGATGTAGAGGAAGTGTCCCGACTGCGATCACATTGACCTTGGATCCGTTTCCAACGCGCATCGTCACTTCATCTTTCAGCAGTTGTCGTTTATTCTTTAGTTCCTGTTTCGAGTTACAAATATGTGCAACCGAACCAGTATCAAATACCCAGGTACTAGAACGAGAACCAGTGAAATGAACATCTATAACATGTATATCGATATACCTTCTTTCTTCTTCTTGACAAGGCCGCTCTTCAGATCCGCCAAATACTTGGAGCAATTACGCTTCCAGTGTCCCTTCTCTTTGCAGTAATAGCAATCAGCATCAGGCTTAGGGCCGTTCTTAGGTTTCATAGGAGGTGTGGCAGCTTTCTTGCCACCCTTCTTGAATTTTCCCTTAGACTTGCCCTGTTTCTTGAAACTGGTGGTCTTGTTGACCATCAACACTTGGTGCTCTTTCTTAATCTCAATCTCAGCAGCTTTTAACATGCCAAAGAGTTCAGGAAACTCCTTGTTCATGTTCTGCATATTGTAATTCATCACAAAGTTCTTGTAACTTGGTGGCAGTGATTGAAGGACACGATTAATCCCCAGTCTGTTAGGAATCACTATTCCCAAGTCACTGAGTTTCTTCGCATGCCCGGTCATAACGAGCATGTGCTCACTAATGGAGCTGCCTTCTTCCATCATACAGCTGAAAAAGTGTTTCGATGCTTCATAGCATTCCACGGCCGCATGAGTTTCAAAAATAGTCTTCAACTCTTTCATCAACTCATGAGGATCGTGGTGCTCAAAACGTTTTTGAAGATCGGATTCCAGACTGCATAAGATGGCACACTGAACTTGAGAGTACCGAGTTTTCCGAGTTGCGTAAACATTCTTTACTTCATCGGTTTCAGTTTCTGCAGGAGGACCTAGCGGTGCATCAAGCACATATTGCAGATTTCCGCCATTGAGGAAGATCCTCACATGACGGAACCAGTCGGTGAAGTTGCTACCGTTGCTCTTAAGTTTTTCTTTCTCTAGGAACTGGTTAAAATTGATTGGGGACGCCATATCTACAACATATTTGCAATAGTTTAGACTAAGTTTATGACAAATTGAGTTCAAATTTTAATTCAACATAATTAAAAATCTAGGTGAACTCCCACTCAAAACAATATCCCTCGCATTGTCTTAGTGATCACACGAACCAAATCTACCGCACCTAAACCCGATCATCACGAGAAAAGGTGTGATTTCAATGGCGAACACTCAAAGTGTTCATCATATCAATCATATGATTCATGCTCTACCTTTCGGTATCACGTGTTCCGAGACCATGTCTGTACATGCTAGGCTCGTCAAGGCCACCTTAGTATCCGCATGTGCAAAACTGTCTTGCACCCGTTGTATGTACTTATTGAATCTATCACACCCGATCATCACGAGATGCTTCGAAACGACAAGACTTGATAACGGTGCTACTAAGGATGAACACTTTATTATCTTGAGATTTTAGTGAGAGGGATCATCTTATAATGCTACCGTCGCGATCTAAGCAAAATAAGATGCATAAAAGGATTAACATCACATGCAGTTCATATGTGATATGATATGGCCCTTTTGTCTTTGCGCCTTTGATCTTGATCTCCAAAGCGTGGACATGATCTCCATCATCAACGGGCATGATCTCCATCATCGTCGGCGAAGCACCAAGGTCAATGGCGCCGTCTTCATGATCGTCCTCCATGTAGCAACTATTACAACTACTTTGAAATACTACTCAACATGAAATTTAAAGACAACCATAAGGCTCCTGCCGGTTGCCACAATACAATAATGATCATCTCATACATATTCATCATCACATTATGGCCATATCACATCACCAAACCCTGCAAAAACAAGTTAGACGTTCTCTAATTTGGTTTGCATATTTTACGTGGTTTAGGGTTTTCGAGTAAGATCCAATCTACCTACGAACATGAACCACAACGGTGATACTAGTGTTTTCAATAGAGGAGTAAATTGAATCTTCACTATAGTAGGAGAGACAGACACCCGCAAAGCCACTTATGCAATACAAGTTGCATGTCAAGCGTGGAGCAAATCTCATGAACGCGGTCATGTAAAGTTAGCCCGAGCCGCTTCATCCCACTATGCCACAAAGATGCAAAGTACTCAACTAAAGATAACAAGAGCATCAACGCCCACAAACCATTGTGTTCTACTCGTGCAACCATCTATGCATAGACACGGCTCTGATACCACTGTAGGATAACGTAGCATAGAAAACAAAAATTTTCCTACCGCGAACACGCAATCCAAGCCAAGATGCAATCTAGAAGACGGTAGCAACGAGGGGATTGTCGAGACTCACCCTTGAAGAGATTCCAAAGCCTACAAGAGGAGGCTCTTGTTGCTGCGGTAGACGTTCACTTGCCGCTTGCAAAAGCGCGTAGAAGATCTTGATCACGATCGGTTCCGGCGCCACGAACGGGCAGCACCTCCGTACTCGGTCACACGTTCGGTTGTTGATGAAGAC
The DNA here is from genome assembly GCA_030979885.1 of Lolium multiflorum. NCBI lineage: Eukaryota > Viridiplantae > Streptophyta > Magnoliopsida > Poales > Poaceae > Lolium > Lolium multiflorum. Next base: position 5,895,597 of record CM061753.1, read on the forward strand.
GACGTCCACCTCCCCGTTCCAGCCGGGCAGCGGAAGTAGTAGCTCCTCTTGAATCCGACAGCACGACGGCGTGGTGTCGGTATGGAGAAATCCGGAGCTTCGCTAAGCGTGCGGGATATGGTGGAGGAGCGGGCTAGGGTTTGGGGAGAGGGGTGGCCGGCCACTATGGGGGCGGCCAAGCTTGTGGCTTTGGTGGGCCGGCCCCTCCCCTTGGCCCTCTATATATAGGTGGATCCCAAGTGTTGGTGTCCAATTCTTCGAATAAGACCCGAAACCAAAACCTTCCATAGGAGGGGGAAACCTAGCCCAACTAGGACTCCCACCCAAAGGTGGGATTCCCACCTCCCATGTGGGGGGTCCGGCCCCCTATGGTGGAGTCCACTTGGGACTCCACCCCCACTAGGGCTGGCCGGCCATGGAGGTGGAGTCCCTTGTGGACTCCACCTTCCTTGGTGGTTTCTTCCGGACTTTTCTAGAACCTTCTAGAACCTTCCATAGAACCTTCCGCATCATTTTATTCACATAAAATGACATCCTATATATGAATCTTATTCTCCGGACCATTCCGGAACTCCTCGTGATGTCCGGGATCACATCCGGGACTCCGAACAAATATTCGAACTCCATTCCATATTCAAGTTCTACCATTTCAACATCCAACTTTAAGTGTGTCACCCTACGGTTCGCGAACTATGCGGACATGGTTGAGTACTCACTCCGACCAATAACCAATAGCGGGATCTGGAGATCCATAATGGCTCCCACATATTCAACGATGACTTTAGTGATCGAATGAACCATTCACATACGATACCAATTCCCTTTGTCACGCGATATTTTACTTGTCCGAGGTTTGATCATCGGTATCACACTATACCTTGTTCAACCTCGTCTCCTGACAAGTACTCTTTACTCGTACCGTGGTATGTGGTCTCTTATGAACTTATTCATATGCTTGCAAGACATTAGACGACATTCCACCGAGAGGGCCCAGAGTATATCTATCCGTCATCGGGATGGACAAATCCCACTGTTGATCCATATGCCTCAACTCATACTTTCCGGATACTTAATCCCACCTTTATAACCACCCATTTACGCAGTGGCGTTTGATGTAATCAAAGTACCTTTCCGGTATAAGTGATTTACATGATCTCATGGTCATAAGGACTAGGTAACTATGTATTGAAAGCTTATAGCAAATAACTTAATGACGTGATCTTATGCTACGCTTAATTGGGTGTGTCCATTACATCATTCATACAATGATATAACCTTGTTATTAATAACATCCAATGTTCATGATTATGAAACTAATCATCTATTAATCAACAAGCTAGTTAAGAGGCTTACTAGGGACTCTTTGTTGTTTATATATCACACATGTATCAATGTTTCAGTTAATACAATTATAGCATGGTATATAAACATTTATCATAAACATAAAGATATATAATAACCACTTTTATTATTGCCTCTTGGGCATATCTCCAACAAGGTCTAATGGTGCAAAAGTAGCTCCCCTAAACCCTAGACCCTAGCCCTAACCCTACACCAAACCCTAACCAGTAGATCAGGCACACCCTCGATCATGTGATAATGGCTCGAGCTGCGGGTATGTATGTGCCAAAGGGTCCCAATCTTGGTTCTCCATGTGTATATGTCCTAAACAAACCTAAAAGAATGAAAAGTTACATTGGTGCACCCTCGCGCGGAGAAATCTAGGGGGTAGACCCGCCGGGGCACACGTTCCGCTCTTTTGGGGGAAGGAGGGGGAGAACGACCGCCGGAGCACCGGAACCCCACCAAACCTTGCATGTGGGCCTATGATATGTGTCAAAGTGTGGTGCAAGGTCTAACACTGCAAAAGTAGCTGCCCTAAACCCTAGACCCTAGCCCTAACCCTACACCAAACACTAACCAGTAGATCAGGCACACCCTCGATCATGTGATAATGGCTCTAGCTGCGGGTATGTATGTGCCAAAGGGTCCCAATCTTGGTTCTCCATGTGTATATGTCCTAAACAAACCTAAAAGAATGAAAAGTTACATTGGTGCACCCTCGCGCGGAGAAATCTAGGGGGTAGACCCGCCGGGGCACACGTTCCGCTCTTTTGGGGGAGGAGGGGGAGAACGACCGCCGGAGCACCGGAACCCCACCAAACCTTGCATGTGGACCTATTCTATGTGTCAAAGTGTGATGCTAGGTGTAATTCACCAAATGGTGCATGGCATGGATCCCCGGTCTGACATTCCTCAACTTCGGGCGATAACACTTAACAGATTCCTGGACGTGTACGGTGAAGTGTCCCGCCGCGGGTATATCGGGGGCTAGACTGTGCCAAAGGGTGCCACACATGGTTTTCCATATGTCCATGGACTAAACAAACCTAAACCTATGAAAAGGTATATTGGTGGAACCTCGCGCGGAGAAATCTAGGGGGTAGACCCGCCGTCCCGCTGTTTTGGGGGGGAAGGAGGGGGACGGCCGCCGGAGCACCGGAACCCTGATATATGTGGGGGATGAGCATGGAGACTAATTTTGTATTTCACATAGTGTAATAAATAGTCATCAAAAAGAAAAACTAATTAACAAAATAAATATAAGTAGTAGATGAAATAAAATAGTTAGAAAAACAAATAAAATGTATATTGGCGCACGGCAAAGGGAGAAGCGCACGGCAAAGGACCCTTTGCCGTGCAACTGGTCTGTCTGCACGGCAAAGGGGCGGGCACGGCAGTGCATTTTTTCCTTTGCCGTGCGCTGTTTCTTTGCCGTGCGGCTTGCAGGGACTTTGCCGTCTTAAAATCTTTGCCGTGCGCTGCTCCCATTCTTTGCCGTGAGGAACTACTTTGCCGTGCGCCATATCTTTCTTTGCCGTGCTATGTTTCTTTGCCGTGCGCTGCTCTAATTCTTTGCCGTGCATTTTTGCTTTGCCGTGGGCTCTTCTTGCTACGCACGGCAAAGAAATCTTTGCCGTGCAGCAGCTCACGGCAAAACTGGGCTGCACGGCAGCGCCTGATTTTCCCGTAGTGGCTGCTCATCCGCTTCCTGGACGGGCCCTCCCCGCGCAGCCCTGCCGTCAACGAGGCGGTTGTCTCCCTCCTCGCCGTCAGTGCGATGGCATGCAACGCCAGCGCCATTGTCGAACGCTTCGCCGGTGTCATCCTCCCCTACTTCCACCTGGCGGCGCGCCCTGCCACGGCCGTGTGGCTGGGACGGTTCGTCCTCTTCGTGTTCGCGCTCGTCTTTGTGTGGGTTATCGTATTCGCCGTGCAGCTCGCGGCATTTGTCTTCCTCCGCGCCGGCATGCGAGGGATTGGGCTGGGTTCCAGCTCCGGCAACATGCTTCGCTAAATCCCACTAGAGTACTAGACATACCAGCGCGCCAGGTCGGCGGCGACGCCAATGCGCCGATGAATTCCCCGACAAGCCATTTGCCAACTCGGCTTGTTGTAAATGACCAGATCATGATTATGTAATCTTCCGTTCCTCCTACTAGTAGCTTGTCACTTAGCCAAGATCAATGCACATACTACTACTAAATTTCTCTAGTTTTCTATCAGCACTCAGTGTCCGCGCTTTCAGTCTTTCTCTTCTATCTTCTTTGAGGGCTTATAGCTCCTATGCGACGTCGTTGAAGAAACGCGTCCAGAATGCGACGTTGTTGGTGGATATAGCTCTCATGCGACAGCTGAGATGGCCCAAATAGCCTATGTGCGACAGTCGGCCCAGACACAGGTTAGTGGTAGTATTATGTGATCCTCGCGGGTCCCACAACTTATACACATCAGCCGAGGGGCCTCAAGCGCGGGTCCCACAACTTATACACATCAGCCGAGGGGCCTCAAGCGCGGGATCCACCAGTTGTCCACGTCACGGCGTGGGACCCACAACTAACAACTGAAAACAGAGCCGCCACTCCCCGGAGCCATCCAACGCCACCATTCCGACCGTTGCCCGCACCTTCCACCCCTCTCCCCTCTTCTTCTCGGGCTCCGGCGACAAATCGCGGCGGCAGATGTCGAGCGCTTCATCCTCCCAATCCCGCTGGCCGCAGTATGGTCCAGTGCCGATGACGAGGTGCCCGGATTGCCCCCGTACCGCACCCCTGAAGCGGCGTGTCACCATGTCCGACACGCACGGCAATCTTGGGCGCGAGTATGTCAAGTGCGACAGCAAGCCAGAGCTGGGGAAGGTCAGATCTTGGTTATACCTCTCCCAATTTCATTTTGGTGTGTCCAATTTCTGCTTTTTGAGCCGATTTGGGAATTAGGGTTCATATTTCCGATTTGGGAATTAGGGTTCATCGTTCTGATTTGGGAATTGGTTTCAGGATCTACGCAGTTGCAAGCATTTTGAGTGGTTGGACGAGTACATCGATAGGATTCAAGGTCAAGGCGCATCCCTGGGGCTGATGTTGGACAAATCTGTAGCTCCCACCACCGGCGGGCTTGCTTCAACTGTTGGGAATGGGGAAGAATTCAAGGCAGCTGAGTTGAATGAGCTGAAGCAGATGCACAAGCAGATGAAGAAACTCGTGGTTCTGAAGAAGCAGGATAATATGATGGCTGCATTCTTTTATCTTTGTGTAATTGCTCTTGGGATTGCTTATGTGCTGATCATTAGTCGATAGACGATGAAGTTAGATATGAATGACATGGCACATGGTCTTGTTTGATTTCCATCTAGATGACCGTCAAGAATGAATTGCAATTTAGTTTTTGTGCAATGTTAATTACCGTTCAACGTGCACTGTTTTTGTGATAGAAGAACAAAGTGCATTGTTATGTAGCCTTCAATATAAGGCAATGAGCAAATTGTAGTATAAAGTTTTGTAAATAAAATGAGTAACATTCAAATTTGAGGACAGAAAATGAGAAGCAAAAGAAAAAAGTAAAAAAGAAATAGATGAAAAGAAGTGGAGGAAAAGAGAAGCGGCCTGGGCCTGGCCCGGCCTGTTAAGCTAAATGTAAAGCGGGCTGCGTCTGTAAACGAAAAAAAAGGGTTAGGATTCCTGTGGCCCGGCCTGTTAAGTTAAATGTAAAGCATGACCTGGGTTTTTCATTTCATATCACTCTTTTCTCAGTTTCATATGTTTAAGGGTTAGGATTGAGCAATGTGATGCACTTCGTTTTACCAAATGCATAAATGTTTGACCACATGGAAATTAAATAAAAATACTCATAAAACATGGAAATTAAATAGCATACATAAAGTGGGGCATATATGCCGAAGCAAGCACACGGTACAAACTCACACGATACAAACTCACACGATAAAACACACAGAACGACAATAGATAATAAAAACTAGAAAACAATAAAAGATGACGCGACGCCGTCATCCTTGGCTCCTCCTTGGCTCCTCCTTGGCTTGGCTCCTCCTTGGCTTGGCTCCTCCGGTGGTCACTCCTCCTCCTCCTCGATGGCGATGGTGGGCGGGTAGTGGAAGTTGTAGGGGAGGGAGTGCATGTTTCCGAGAGAGGGGAAGATCGCACGGAAATTGGTGAAGATGTTGTAGGTTGTGAATGCGATGAACTCGCATCCACACCAAAACACCTTCCCAAGAAGGAAGAAAGCGTCGTGGGGGTTGACGAAGCGGACGGTGAGGCCGATCTGGAGTTCACCGTTGCCCCCGTCGAAGTACGCGTCGAGGTGGAACATGGGCGGCGCGCCGCGAGGGCGGTTGAGGTGGCGGTAGCCTTGCGAGAGGAAGACCTCCGCAAGTTCCCTACCAGTCCTCCACCTAGAAATGGTCCACACACGGAGTTGGTTCTCCACAATCACTCCCGCCGGGTACTCGCGCTCTGGGACGGTCGCAGGGAGACGGTAGGTTGGGTGGGTGAACGCCATGGGCTTGGTGATGGTGGCTAGGGCACGGATGGGACGGTTGCGGCTTGAGAGAAGGAGAGTAGTGGTGAGTGGTGAAGAGGAAGGGGATGGGTGCCCTTAAATAGCCAGAGGAAGAATGGGAGTGGACGGGGGCATCGTGTGAAAGAGAAGGAGAAGGGGAGGGGGCGTGTGAGAAAATTAAAAAGGGGGCAGGGCCCTTAAATGGATGAGCATGACCCGTGTTCGTTTGCATGCCCGTGTTTCCTGAAACGATGGCACGTCTGCACTGCCCGCCCGCCAATGTGAGCTGCTCCATGGCTGAAAAGAGAGCACGCCGCCCCCCGCACTGCGACACGGGCCTGAGACGCAATAAATAGCTCCGGTACTACGCGGCAGGGCTGAAAAAAGATGCCCTTCTGATTTGCTTGTGTATGTTTGTACATGACCGTTTGAACTTAAAGTAGAGTATTAAGAAAATGAATCGACTAAAATAAAATGAGTTTGTAAAATAGACACGAAAATGAGTTGATTTAAAGAAACTATGTTATGCTTGTATTTGGCAAACACACACGAAAAATGAGTTGAATAAAAGAAAATGAGTTTTGTTATGCTTGGATTTGAGAAAGACACATGAAAATGTGTTGAAAAAATCAAAATGAGTTTTGCTATGTTTGGATTTGGCAATGACACACAAGCATGATTTGATTTTGAAGAAACTAAGTATGTTATTCTTGGATTTGAGAAAGACACATGAAAATGAGTTGAAAAAATCAAAATGAGTTTTGCTATGTTTGGATTTGGCAATGACACACAAGCATGATTTGATTTTGAAGAAACTAAGTATGTTATTCTTGTATTTGGCAAAGACACACGAAAATGAGTTGAATAAATCAAAATGAGTATGTTATGTTTGGATTTGGCAATGACACACAAGCATGATTTGATTTTGAAGAAACTAAGTATGTTATTCTTGTATTTGGCAAAGACACACGAAAATGAGTTGAATAAATCAAAATGAGTATGTTATGTTTGGATTTGGCAATGACACACAAGCATGATTTGATTTTGAAGAAACTAAGTATGTTATTCTTGTATTTGGCAAAGACACACGAAAATGAGTTGAATAAATCAAAATGAGTATGTTATGTTTGGATTTGGCTATGACACAGAAAGACACATGAAAAAGAGTTGGATAAAACAAAATCAGTTTTGTTGAATAAAATAAAGAAGTTTTGTTACCGTTGGTTTTACCGTTGCTCCTCTAGATGCCAATGACAGACGACACACACTGCCCGGCCTCGTATTTTAGGGCCCCGTATTTTATGTGTAGCTTTAAAAGGAGTGGCAAGGCTGAGACGAGGACGCTGCACTCTACAACACAATAGCTCTGCTGCGACGCTGCATGGGGCATGCATGCCGACGTGGGCGTTCTGCTCGATGGCTGGGTCGGGCGCGCAGGCTCTCCAGGAGGCGACACGTTTCGGCCCAGCGGACAAAAGGATGTGAGCTCAGCCCAAAGGGAGAAAAGATGGCGGCCAATCAGATTCGAGAACTAGTCCTCCCACGGATCACGCTCGCCAGCCCGCGGAATCCTTCTAGAAGCACAGATCGGACGAATGCGGTTGGTCCTCAGGGTTAGCTGACGGTCCAGATTTGCCGTTAGGGTTAGCTGGCCAGCAAATTTGAAATGAGGATAAAAAATTCAAAAAAATTCAAAAAAATATGAAACCTGCTCACATTGTCTTCTTATGTCATGTAGCAACAACTCAAGTTGATAAACATGGTCTAGATACATTGTAACGAAAAAATCATGTGTACAATGTGATATCTTGAACTCTGCCGTACGAAGTCGAGGATTTGAGAGAAGGGTTTGAACTTTGAATCATGGAATGGAACCAAAACTTGGAAATAGGTTCATTTTGGTGTAAGTAAGAAGGATCCATGCTTCATTTCTCAAATTTGTGTTTTGAACTTGTTCAAATGCTAGTCAAACCATAGCTTTGACCAGATTTGAAATGAGGATAAAAAATTCAAAAAAATTCAAAAAAATATGAAACCTGCTCACATTGTCTTCTTATGTCATGTAGCAACAACTCAAGTTGATAAACATGGTCTAGATACATTGTAACGAAAAAATCATGTGTACAATGTGATATCTTGAACTCTGCCGTACGAAGTCGAGGATTTGAGAGAAGGGTTTGAACTTTGAATCATGGAATGGAACCAAAACTTGGAAATAGGTTCATTTTGGTGTAAGTAAGAAGGATCCATGCTTCATTTCTCAAATTTTTGTTTTGAACTTGTTCAAATGCTAGTCAAACCATAGCTTTGACCAGATTTGAAATGAGGATAAAAAATTCAAAAAAATTCAAAAAAATATGAAACCTGCTCACATTGTCTTCTTATGTCATGTAGCAACAACTCAAGTTGATAAACATGGTCTAGATACATTGTAACGAAAAAATCATGTGTACAATGTGATATCTTGAACTCTGCCGTACGAAGTCGAGGATTTGAGAGAAGGGTTTGAACTTTGAATCATGGAATGGAACCAAAACTTGGAAATAGGTTCATTTTGGTGTAAGTAAGAAGGATCCATGCTTCATTTCTCAAATTTGTGTTTTGAACTTGTTCAAATGCTAGTCAAACCATAGCTTTGACCAGATTTGAAATGAGGATAAAAAATTCAAAAAAATTCAAAAAAATATGAAACCTGCTCACATTGTCTTCTTATGTCATGTAGCAACAACTCAAGTTGATAAACATGGTCTAGATACATTGTAACGAAAAAATCATGTGTACAATGTGATATCTTGAACTCTGCCGTACGAAGTCGAGGATTTGAGAGAAGGGTTTGAACTTTGAATCATGGAATGGAACCAAAACTTGGAAATAGGTTCATTTTGGTGTAAGTAAGAAGGATCCATGCTTCATTTCTCAAATTTTTGTTTTGAACTTGTTCAAATGCTAGTCAAACCATAGCTTTGACCAGATTTGAAATGAGGATAAAAAATTCAAAAAAATTCAAAAAAATATGAAACCTGCTCACATTGTCTTCTTATGTCATGTAGCAACAACTCAAGTAACATAAGATGATTTAGACAAGGTTGAAAAAAAAGTTGCTTAGAAATGGGGTCGTTTACCCTCACCCGGAGGCCGTTTTTGAACACATCTTTCATTAAAGTGATGAAAATGAGTTTACTCCACAAAATTGTTCCAATTGATTAACAAGTTATAACAAACTAGTGCAGAACATTCAAATAGCATTGCAACATCAAAAAATGATGTCAACTTTCAAATTTGGTTCAAATTTGAAATTGGTTCAAATTTGAAATTTATTCAAATTACAAATGATAAGTTTCCACATCATAGCACATAAGTTTAAAACCATTACATCAAACTATTTCTTCTGCTTCTTCCTACCACTTCTCATTGCAGTACCATAGCATAGTTTGTTCATACTCCTGAACTTTTTGCCGCAACCACTAGGCCCCCTCATCTTTTGCACATCTGGCACAGGCACATCTGGCACATCAGCCACAGGCACAAGCACATCAGCAGGCACAGGCAAAAGCACATCAGCCACAGGCACATCTGGCATAGGCATAACCTCCTGAGCTTCAGAATTCAGCACAACCTCCAGAACAGGTTCAGAATTCAGCACAACCTCTAGAACAGGTTCAGAATTCATCATAACCTCCAGAACAGGTTCATCTGGCAACTCAATAGTCAAATCTGGTTGAGGCAACAGAAGTAGCTCTGAAACAGGTTCATCTGGCACTGGTGCATTGACCAAACTGCTTCTTTTCTTTCTATAGCCATTGAGTCTTGGCTTTTTCATTGGCCAGCACTGTTCAACAACAAGAGGTGGGCCTTTTTCTCCACGCTTCCTCCTTAAAAAAGCATATAAATTGGAACAAATATATAAATTAGATACTGAAATAAGCAGATGAAACAAGGTACATAAATTGGAGAATTAACATTAACATACTTTGGTTGTACAGGAGTGTAACGGCATTTTGGGGAACCAATTCTATGCCCAAGTTCCTCACACAACTTGCACCTGTTTTTGTTACCTTTTTGAGCCCTTTTAGGCTTTTCTGGTTTTTCCTTTTTCCCCTTCTTACTACAACCCCCCTTCTCAAACCAAGCTTTGTATCTGCTCTGTTTGGGCCTCCCAGCCTTTCTTTTACTCAGAGGGGGACACAGTGTAAATTCTATATCCACCTCAGGCCACTGAGATTGGTCAGTCAGGGCTGGAATTGGAGTTGCATATGCAGCCTTAAACTTTTGTACTGAGTAATACTCATGCAAATATGGGTGCATATTTAACCTGGGTTTAGATGCCAAAAAAATTATGGCATGCTCACATGGTTTTCCAGTGTGTTGCCACTCTAGGCAAGTGCACTCCTGCAACTCAATGTTTACCACATGCCTCTTTACACTCCTTGCATCTTTAACTTCAGCATCAAATAAGGAGGATTTCTCAACAGATAGATGTGAAAGGTTTCTACTCTTGTTGACCACCTGTTGTACCACTGCTGGAAGCTTGTCCCCTTCCAACATATCACCAAGTCTTCCTCTCAAGTCCCACAAACGCATGATCATGATCCTTATTTGATCCACCATGTCATGCACAGGCAAATCTTTTAAATCTTTCACTTTATTGTTGAAACTTTCTGCCAAGTTGTTATTGATGTGATCACATTTTATTGCAGTATTAAAACCTGATCTGTACCACAACAGAGAATGGTATGTGTTCAACCAGGAAGCAAATTCATTGTCAGCACAAGCTGCCATGATCTTACCAAGGTGGTAGGAATGTGTCTGTGCTCTGTAAGCTCTTGCTGCTGGCCACATGCGCCCAAATTCATCTCCTCTGAATTTTTTTATGAGATTCATCCACATATGTCCAAAGCACTCTCTCTGCTCAGCATGGGGGAAAACATTTTTTACAGCATTTTCCAGCCCTTTACATGCATCTGTGTGGATGGCCAAAGGTGAAACTGGCCCTATGCATCTTTTCAGTTGCATCATGAACCATGTCCAGCTTGCCTCTGTCTCTGATTGAAACAGTCCAATTGCAATTGGGAACATCCAGTTGTGTCCATCCAAAGCATTGCATGCAGCCAACTGACCATTCCACTTGCCAGTCAAAAAAGAAGAGTCTATGCTCAAATATGGACGACATCCTGCTTTGAATCCATCTATGCAAGGCTTCAAACACATAAAAAACTTGCTGAAGTAAACACTGCCATCCTCTGTAACCTCTGTATCTATCTCCACCACACTTCCAGGTGACCTCTTCTCCACCTCAGCTTTAAAGCTATACAACATCCTAAATGTATTTGCCCAGTCACCATACAATGATTTCATTGCCCTTTGTTTTGCCTTCCAAACTGTGGTATATTTCAGTTTGATGGGGTACAGCTTCTCCAAGTCCACTTTAAGCCTTTTTGCAGTAGTGTTTGGAGTTTTTGCTAAAATAGGAGTAATCTTCTCTGTAATCCAAAGCTGGTTTGTCATATTTGAAACTCTCTGTGAAGTGGTCATACATGTATGCTGGTTTGGTATTTGATTTACCCTGACTGTACTGCCATCAGGTTGTAGTCTGGCAGATATGTACCATTTGCATGGATTTCCACCACCATCATAGCCTTTGCACCTAGCATAAAATTTCTTCCTATCAGTCCACATAGTCTTGGCATCAAACTCTTTTTTCACTGCATAGGTCCTAAAAGACATCCTAAACTCATTCATATTTGGCCACAACTTTCCAACCTCAACAACTGGGTTCTCTTTGTCATACAAACAGACCAGCTCATTGTCATTTGCATCATCCACATCATCTGCAGCCTGTCTCATCAGCTCTTCTTCATCCTCATTTCCACGGCCTGCATTTGTGTTACCATGTGCAGGCAAAGAACTGTCATCCTCAGTTGCATGGCCTTCATCTCTGTCATCAACTGGAATGCCAAACATTTTGGCCATTTCAATGTCAGATATTGGTGCAATGACTAAATCTGTTTTTTCATTCAACTCTACTACATTCCAGTCAACAACAATCTTTTGAGCACCATGGTTTCCCTCCTCTGCATCTGCATCAGCCCCTGTATCTTCAGCTAGTACTGTCGGTTCAGTGAACAATGACAACATCTGCCCCCTCCTTTGTGAAGCCCACTCATCATCTTGCATCTGAGCAGCCATCTTTGATTGCACATAACCTACTCTGGAATTTGTTTGTAGATCAATAAGCTCTGCATGAAAACTTACTTGATTGCTTTCCCACCCTTCTTGACGATCAATTTCAGCAACCATGGATTCTCCATCTTCAATTCTCACATATTCACCCTTATAGTTGTCAAACCGTAGCACAGACACCTCTTGTTCTGGACCCCAAACAATCTTCTCCCCTATCTTCTCCACCAAATTGCGCACGGCCTCCTCCTCCTTTCCCTCCAATTCCTGCGGATCAACATCTTCAAGATCAAGAGCCAACCTCACGGTGCTATTTGCAATGTCTTGGACGCTTCCATCACTCAGCTTGGCTTTACAGGGAAATAATTCGACTGTAATTGCGAACGTGGTGGCAGAATCGGGCGCAGCATCTCCCCTGTCAATGGTGGGCAGCGGCGGCGTAAGCAAGCAATTGACCCCCAAATCGGCCCCCAAATCGATAACGATAACATCAAAAGAAGGGGCGCATTACCGATTTGAAGCACCGACTCCTCCCTCCATCTGATTCAGCCCGCGCTCCTCTCGATCCGCCCAGATACGCTGATTCTAAATCGGCAACGAAACGGAACATCAAGACAAGATCCAGGGGTATGAGACTAGGATTTCGCAATTACTCACTTGCAATGGCTCCACCGCCGCCGAGATAGACGCTCCGCCGCCGTCCAGATGAAAAACTAGGCCCGCCGCTGTCGGAGAAGAAGCCCAGGGCGCCGCCGCTCGCCGCCGCTCCCAGTTCACCACGCGCGAGTCGAGCTGACCGTTGAGTCGTGCGGGACCCTCAGTCGTGAACGGTTGACTCTACATGACCTGGACCATGGTGGACCCCACTTGTTATAACCCTCACTGTCCTAACCTAATCGCATCCTAACTAAGTGTCTTAACCCGCGTCACCTGCCTGTCGCACGCGAGCTATTTGAACCAGAAAAAACGACGCATGGGAGCTATTTTAGCCAACTACGTCGCACCGTGGAGAATTTCACTCAACGACGTCGCATAGGAGCTATTGGCCCCTTCTTTGATCCCTAGTGAAGTTCAGATATGTTCTTTTGTTCTGGCCGGGAAAGTACTTGTGCTTTCTTATTAAAAAAAGGTTCCCTTTGCGCTTTTGGCGTCGCGTACCACCGATCCCAATATGATGCTATGATTTTGCCATCCAAATCGGAGTACAAACCCCATCACCAACGGCACAACCCAAACGGATCGAGGCGATCTCTTTTGGTCCACATTGATCCAAACGAACTGACCTATTTCAAATCAAAATTTAGGATGAAAATGCGTCTTCACGGATAGCGTTTGACCGCATGTGCGTCCTCCTGCATCCACCCTAGGCCCGCTTGGCACGGACCGAACGGCCACTTCGACTTCTACATGCCAGAAATAGTGGCGACTTTGTGGCCTTTTGTGCAGCTATCAACGTCGTCCTCTTCGCCTTCTACGCCCTGTTGGCGGCAGCGTTGGTGTTCTGCGCCACCACCAATTCCACTACCGCTTAACGTACGCCAGCATTGATGGAAGACCTGTGACCATGCTTTTTAAGGCATGTGGCCGCGCCTTCCATTACCCACAAAGTCCGTGCCATTGCCACAACAAGAGAGTTGCTCCCCACAACTTAGGCAACAAGCGCACAAAATGGGTAAGTCCTGAACATGGAGGAAGTGCCGCAACCACCACGAGGCGAGGTCCTCACACGGAGGCAGCTGTCGCGCCGAGCAGACGCTACGTCCCCGTCAAAAGGCTCAACATCTGTGGGAGGCGGGGACGACAGTGATGTAGCCTGATGTTAACCTTCCCGCATGCTGGCACATGAATGCATGAAGGGGGGGGGGGGGGGGGGTGATGACCTCTCTTTCTCTCTCACGCACAGACGTGGGCATACAATTTTACCCTCATCTCTCTTATGATCAAGGTTTTTTCTCTATTGGAAAATATACCGGTAGGCACCGGTATTACCAGCTTTCGGGAATACTGAAAATGCCTTCCTAGATTTATCAAATAAACTTATAAATTAATCAAAAAATTGAATTTGAGCTATAAATACCATAACATTTCGTCCACTATAGATTTTTCTCGGTGGTAAACGGAAAGCCACTTTTCGGCGATATTTTGAAAATCTTGGCCGATAAAAAAACTGCTTATGATACGCACAACTTCACAAGAACCAATGCACATCATGATCTAATGTTGGAGGTCCACCATATATCCCCATACAGGTCATGTGTACACAGCACATGGGTCTGTAAACCAAGAACCACTGTACTATAGAGTACAATGTTGAGGAAGGACCGAAGGAGGAACATATCCAACCAAACATCGATCCGAATGTTTCCAATCACATCTCGCACCCCGTTGCCCTTGACACGACATGTACACAAATGCAAACGCATTGGCTATTTGGCTGGGTCACATGCAGATGCAGTAGTCCAGCTATGGCCTCTGCAAAACACGCCGTACGCGTACCTGGGCTGCATCGTTGTTGTAGGTAGCACAGAAGCAAAGCGAGCTCTCCGCTCTCGGTTCCAAGCTGTGCACGCGCCTCCATCTCGTTGGCTGACTGAGACTGACACCGTGAGATTCCATGTACTCACTTAAGTACGTATCTAAGAGCTAGCATCTCCACTCATGCCCCCGTCGAGGCCCCCGGGCGAGCGTTTTTTCCATCCGGACGGCGTAATACGGTTTAGTCACGCCCCCGGTTCCTCGTTTTCGTCCGGATTTGGCCCTTCATCCATCCGGCGAGCCCACGCCACCCCCGCCCCCGGGAGCGCTCGGGGACTCGGACGAGTGAAAAGCGGGGCCCGATCTGTCGGTGACTCGACGCACGAACCCCACCGCCACGTCGCTCAAAATCTCCCCCACCCCTCGTATCTCTCTCGCCGCCGGCACCACCCCGCCGGCTTGTTGCCCAGATTCCGCCGCCCCTCCTTCCCCACCTGCCTATATTCCGCCGTCTTTGGACGACGGCCTATCTGGCTGCTCTTCCGCCGGCCTGCTTGCTCCTCGTCGCTCGCGGCTCGGGTTGCCTCGACCACGCCCGTCAGGTGTTCGTCCATTTGCCTCGCCGGCCATGGACTCGGACGAAGAGGAGGAGCAGATGTTCGTCGAGCTTATGCAAGAAGAGATGGCAGCAGCCGCCCAAGACGACGAGCACATGATGATCCTTGGTTGCTTGGCTAGCATGTACGCCGGACTGGCAACTGGTCGACGTGGTGGGTCGGCACGAGGTCGCCGGAAGTGCAAGCCGAGACAGCGAATGGAGGGCTACTGCATGTTGTACGCCGACTACTTCGCCGACAATCCATTGCACGGTGAGAGTGTTTTCCGGCGTCGTTTCAGGATGAGCAGAAAGCTATTTCTGCAAATTGTGTATGCCATCCGCCACTTTGATCCCTACTTCAGATGCAAGGCGGATTGCACTGGTTTGGTTGGATTTTCGTCACTGCAGAAGTGCACAGTGGCTATGAGGATGCTGGCGTATGGAGCTCCCGGTGATACTGCAGATGACTATCTTCGGATGGCGGAGTCCACCGCCCTTGATTGTTTCTACCGGTTCTGCAGGGCCGTCATAGCAGTGTTCGGGGACTATTACTTGAGATCACCCACTGTCGAAGACACTCAGAGGATCCTTGCAACAAATGAAGCTAGAGGTTTTCCAGGGATGCTTGGAAGCATTGACTGCATGCATTGGCAATGGAAGAACTATCCGTTTGCGTGGCAGGGAATGTACAAGGGTCACAAAAAAGGCTGCACTGTGATACTTGAAGCAGTGGCTACCCATGATCTCTGGATTTGGCACTCTTTCTTTGGTATGCCTGGATCCAACAATGACATCAACGTCCTAAACTGCTCCCCGGTCTTTTCCAAGCTTGTTGAGGGTCATGCTCCCCCGGTGGACTATGTGATCAATGGTCGGCACTACAACAAAGGATACTACCTTGCAGACGGTATCTATCCAAAGTGGGCAACATTTGTGAAGACTATCTCGAATCCTAGCACCCCCAAACTTTGCGAGTTTGTCAAGAAACAAGAAGCTTGCCGAAAAGACGTCGAGCGTGCATTTGGTGTCCTCCAGCAGAGATTTGCTGTCGTCCGGTTCCCCGCTATGACTTGGTCCAAAGATCAGATGTGGGAGGTGATGAACTGCTGTGTGTGCCTACACAATATGATTATTGAAAATGAGCGAAAACATCCGGTTCCTCTGGCTGAGCAAGAAGCACCATATGAGAGAGAGGGTCCTCTTGCACAGCCTAATCACCAGGTGCCTCCATCATGGGCCGCCTTCATTGCTATGCGTCAGGAGATTCGAGACTCTACAATGCATCAGCTGCTGCAAGATGATCTAGTGGAGCACATATGGAGGCTCCGAGGCAACGCCAACGCCGACGCCAACTAGTCTGTCTAATTTGTTTGAAAAATTGTGAAATTGTGTGCTTCATTTGTTTCAGCACTTGTTAAACATTGTACTGATTATCGCCGAATTTGTTTCAGCAATTTTCGTACTCTTGGTCGCCGAACTTGTTAAATTTTATGTTAAATTTGTTTGAAATATGTCAAATGGTCGAGGTTGGGGGTTTCCTGCCGGGGGGGCTGGAACTTCGGCGCTCCCCACGCCAAATCTTTCTCCAATCCGGACGAAAATTTCGCCGAATTTAGGCGTGGGGAGCGCCAACGAGTGGGGATGCTCTAACTTCACAATGCATACTACAACGTCGACTGTGTATCATCTGCATCTCCCCCATCTAGCACTAGCACTAGCAGTCTATACCACCCGGCCTTTCACCTCACAAGCGTACTACCCTATGCGAGGACGCCATGCGATGCGACGTACTAAAGGAGGACCACACTTCTTTACTCCTCTTTGAATCACAGTTTCTCAGCCATCACTTCTCTTCGATCCTTTGTCTGTTTACTACCTATATACTCGACCGAGCTATATCCCGAATTAGTTGTCACAAGTTTAGCTAGACACATACTTATTGTGTGTTCCGGAAGGAAAGATAGAAAACTTTGGTTCTGCCCGGCAAACTAACTCTTTTTTGCGAGTAAAAAAAGAGTTAACTCAATATAAGTGAGCATAAGACACCTACTTATTGTGTGTTCCGGAAGGAAAGAGCTAACTCAAAAAAAAGATAGCAATCGTTTGATTTTTTTTTTGACATAAGTGAGCATGGAAGGCAAGCACGTTTTCCCGGCCTCACCACACCCTCTCTCCGAAATTCCACCAGCACGCAGTAGCTGACCACCGCAGAGCAACCATATATTTTCACATCACAATCACATATATGCTCCCTCTCTCCCTCTCTCTCTCTCTTCTCTCTCTCTCAAGTGTTTTTATATTGCCTGCAGAAAGAACAAGAAAAAGATAGCAGTAGCAGCTTAGAGCAAGTACAATAGAGCTGAGTCAGCTAGCTATAAGGTATTTTATATTAGTAAAATCTTAGGTGGAGGAAAGAGAAGAAAGGAGAGAGAAGAGAGCCGGCGCTACATCTGTAGCCAGGCTACACACATCAACCAAGAAATTACAGTCGGCTTGTAGGTGCTTGCGAGCGTTTTGGCCAGCTTTTCCATTCCATGCAAGACATTCCATGCAGTCTTGCATGTGCATGCAAGCATTGAATGGTAGATCTATTTAAATATTCTATAGAGCCAAATTAAGAGCTAGCTTATTGTATATGTGAAGGCTTTAGGACATCTCCAACCGAGCAACCCAAACAGACGTGTTGGGCCGTACATTTTGAGCCGTTTGCGTGGCCGCTCGGACACGCGGACAGCGCCCGCGTCTGCGTGTCCGTTTAGGTTGCACGCTGCGCCCAACGCAGCGGCCACCTATTTGGCCATTTGGCCTATTTCTTTGGGAAATAGGCCACCTGGCCACAGATCCTTATAAACAATGTCTAACAAACATAGAATAATATCTCATAAACATAGAATAATATCTAACAAACATAAAATAATATCAAATAGCATAAAATAATATCAAATGTACCATGATAAAGAAATTAAAATGTGCCATAGTTTGAGAAAAATATAAAAATTACAATTGAGATTGTCTAACTCAATTAGGGCGCTCGAGGATCTCCTTCTGTCTCTTCTCGAACCAAGCTCTCTTCGCCTCGCTCATGTTGGTCAAGTCGGCGTTCATGATGAGGTTGTCCTCGGCTTGGCGTTTGAGCTCAACTTCCTTCGCCTTCACCTCCACCTCTTTGGCCCTTGCCATTGCTATGAGCTCAAGTTCTCTCTCTTTGAGCTCAAGTTCTCTAGCTTTGGTCTTGGCCTTGACCTCTTCAATCTCAAGCTTCTTCTGCTGGACATCAAAGAATTTCTTCATGTCCTCTTCTTTCTCCCGGCGCCTCCTCTCATCCCTCTTGTCCGTGGACACCTCTCTGTCTGCATGCATCTCCTTCAAAGTGCCAAACAATAGCATGGACGAAGCATCACGCTTCATGTCGGCTTTGGTTGACTTGTGGCCGCGTGGACGACTTGCACGAGAAGCGGAGCTACCGCAAGGCTGCCCACCATCAAGGTCAATGACCGTGGCATCTTTGGCGGTCTTGTTGCCAGTCAAGGTCGCCATGTACCCCTCGTACCCCTCCTGGAACTTGGGGGTGCCGTGGAGTTCCTTTCAACAATGAGGGAAGGCAAAGGTCTTTTCTCCATTGTTAGATTTGTACCATTCCAAAGCTTGCCACACCTAGAGCAAAGCGAGACAACAACGATAAACATATGTGCAAACATCGGATGAATAAGTTGAGGTTAAGAATCATACCAAGTCCTTCACACCCATGCCACTAACGGGGATCCGCTTCACGTGATCATACGCCGCCTGGAACTTGTTGCATTCCGTTTGAATTGCTCCCCACCTCTTTTGGAGCGATATCTCGCTGCGGTCGCTCTCAAATGGCTCCTGTCCGTATTTGCGATGTTCATGGAAGTATTCATAGATCCGGCGCCAGAATGCGGTCCCCTTCTGCTCGGCACCTGTCAACGCATCTTGCCCGATGGTCAACCATCCTTGGACGAGCACCTTGTCCTCCTTCTCCGTGTAGTTGCGGTTCTTTTGCTTACCCGGCGACCTCTAGCTTGTGCAGCTGCGGCTTGTGTGAGGTCCTCACCGAACAACGGCTCCTCCTCGATGTTTATGCTGCCGGGACAGGCAGTTGTGCCCTCCTGTGTGTCAATGGGAGGTGGCTGGGGAGCCTGCTGTGTCGAAGGATATGGCACGGTCGTCGGCATTGTCTGCGGGAAAGACGGAGGGGCCTGCACGGTGGACGGTGACTGCGCGCGCGCGGCCGACAAATCGTCGAACAGGTTGCGTGCACCGGCCATCGCAGCTGCTCCCAGGTGCTTGGGGCCTTTGGAGTTCGCCGGCGCACGGTTGAGGTCAATGGACGAAGGTGACGGCCCCGTCATGGACTCGCCCACCTCCGGTGACCCATCCCGTGACTGGTACGCGTGCCGCCCTGAATGCGCCCCCATTTCGTGCGCAAACGGGGCAGTCGGTGGGGCAGTTGACCTTGGAGGAAGGGGCCGGGTCACGGACGAGGCCGAGCTCCCCCCCGAGGCCGTGCCGGTGCCGGGGATGATCATGTGCTGGCCGAGCGCTGCGTGGCCGTAAAAGAGCATGGCCTGCGCCTGCTCTCTTGAAGACCGTTCTTCGCCTGCGTTTGGAGTTGGAGGAGCTGCTCCGCCGCCCGCACCCGCTCCTCCGCGGCGGCGGCCTCCGTTGCTCGAGCGCCCTGCGCCGGTCCCCCCGCTTCTTGGTCTCCATCGCCCTCTGCTCCGCGGTGAGCTCGGGCTTCGCCTTCTTCGTCGGCGGCCCGGGCTCCACGACCACCGGAGCGTCCAGTTCAGGAGCCGCCTCCACGGCAGGAGCGGCAACGGCCGCGAGCTGTGCCTCGTCTCCGATGGTGGCGGTGGTGGCGGTGGCGGCGGCAGTCGCTTCGTCGGCCATCTCTAGGTTTTGGGAGTGGAGTGGAGTGTTTCTGTTTTGGGAGACAGACAGGCGGGCCAGGGGCGGACAAGGGAGGACGCGAGCGACCAGCCTTTCGCGTCCGCGGCCATGCTTTGGGCCGGGTTTGGGTCGTCCCGGACGCCGCGGCCATCCGTTTTAGGGATGAGTCCCGCTGGGTCTCGGTTTTGTCCGTTTCGACCCATCCGGACGCGCGGGCGCGGGATGGGTCGCCCCGTTGGAGATGCCCTTAGATGAGCTGCTGTGAGCTTGTAGTCAGCAGTCGGCTGCATTACTAATCTTGCTCTTAGCAGAATCGATCAGCCTCCTTTCTGCAAAAGCGTTTCGGTTCTTTGCTGCGTGGAGGACTACAACGGCTCGCGCCACCCATCGAGCGTACGCGTGGCGCTTCTGGTCACCGAGAGAAATTAAGCATGCATGGATTGATTTGCCTTTGTTTTGGCAGTGCAGCCTGCCGCTCTGCTGTACCCATAAAATTGCAATCTTGCTTTATTGCTCAATGGATTTGCATTCCGCAATGCTTTTCCACATTCCACTTTCGAGCTGGCATTTCCCCTCCTGCTGTTCCTGCGATTTAAGTATTGCATCTTCCCTTGGGGAGCGTGATACGTCCAATTTGCATCACTATTTTGTATCATAATTTGTTGTTATTCATTGATATATTTCATATTGGGGTACAATACTTATGTTATTTCATCTATTTTGCATGTTTCATCATCATTGGAGGATCAAGCACCGGAGCCAGGATTCTGCTGGAAAAAGCACCGTCAGAACGCAATATTTCGGAAGATCAACTGTGGAAGGGAATTTCACGTAAATTCCTATTTTTCCAGATGACGGAGGGAGCCGAAGGGGGAGCAGAGAGGAGCCACTGTGGGCCCAGACCCTAGGGCGGCGCGGCCCGGGCCTGGCCGCGCCACCCGTGGTCTGGGGCCCACACCCCTTTCGCCTCCTTTTCTTCGCGTACTCCTTCGTCCCGAAAACCTAAGCCACAGAGAGGACCTCACGAAGGGTTACAGCCGCCTCTGCGGGGCGGAGAACACCAGAGAGAAGAGCTCTCCGGGGCGTAATCCGCCGGGAAATTCCTCCCGGAGGGGGAAATCGACGCCATCGCCATCGTCATCGAGCGGGACATCATCTCCATCATCATCATCATCATCATCTCCACCATCTACACCGCCATCACCATCGCTGCACCTCGTCACCGCTGTAACAATTCGGGTTAAATCTTGATTGTTTGATAGGGGAAACTCTCCCGGTGTTATTCTATACTTGTTGTAGATGCTATTGAGTGAAACCATTGAACCAAGGTTTATGTTCAGATTGTTATTCATCATCATATCACCTCTGATTGTATTCCATATGATGTCTCGTGAGTAGTTCGTTTAGTTCTTGAGGACATGGGTGAAGTCTAAATGCTAGTAGTGAACTATGGTTGAGTAATATTCAATGTTATGATATTTAAGTTGTGGTGTCATTCTTCTAGTGGTGCCGTGTGAACGTCGACTACACGGCACTTCACCATTTATGGGCCTAGGGAGTGCATCTTGTATTCGGTTGCTAATTGGGGCCGGAGTGACAGAAACCTAAGCCCCGTTAGTATATCGATGCAGGAGGGATCGCAGGATCTCAGAGTTTAAGGCTGTGGTTAGATTTATCTTAATTACTTTCTTGTAGTTGCGGATGCTTGCAAGGGGTATAATCACAAGTATGTATTAGTCCAAGGAAGGGCGGTGCATTAGCATAGGTTCACCCACACAACACTTATCAAAACAATGAAGATTATTAAACCACATGAAGCGAAAGTACTAGACTAAAATCCCCGTGTGTCCTCAAGAACGTTTGGTCATTATAAGTAAACAAACCGGCTTGTCCTTTGTGCTAAAAGGATTGGGCCACTCGCTGCAATTATTTCTCTCGCATTTTATTTACTTGTACTTTATTTATCTGCAATATCAAAACCCCCTGAATACTTGTCTGTGAGCATTTACAGTGAATCCTTCATCGAAACTGCTTGTCAACACCTTCTGCTCCTCGTTGGGTTCGACACTCTTATTTATCGAAAGTACTACGATACACCCCCTATACTTGTGGGTCATCAAGACTATTTTCTGGCGCCGTTGCCGGGGAGTGAAGCGCTATTGGTAAGCGGAATTGGTAAGGAAATTTACTGTTTGTGCTGATTTTATTTCTGCCTGCTGCTATAAATCATTATGGAGAGATCTTCTCTTCAATTTCTATTTGGGAAATCTACTACTACTGCAACGGTAGTGGATGAAGCACCAGGTGAGGAAGTAGTACCATATAAGATACCTATGAAAATTATTGAACGTGTCATGGATAACCGCTATGAAGGGGATGGAACTGTCCATCCTGGTGATCATTTATTGTTTTTGCATGAATTATGCGGGTTATTCAAATGTGCAGGTATTTCTATGAATGAAGTTAGAAAGAAACTATTCACTATATCGCTGTCTGGTAAAGCGGCGCACTGGTATAAATTGCTGAAGAATGGTGATTCTATTGATTGGGAGGACATTGTGCCTTTATTTTATTCCAAATTTTATCCTCCAAGTGAAATTCACAAAGATCGGAACCGCATATATAATTTCTGGCCTCATGATGGAGAGAGTATTGCCCAAGCTTGGGGGAGATTGAAGTATTTAATGCTCAAATGTCCCATTCATGAGCTTCCTGGTAATGTTATTATTGATAATTTCTATGCAAGACTTTCTTTTCAAGACAAGACCTTGCTGGATACTTCTTGTTCTGGATCATTTACACGCAAGAATGAAGAGTTTAAAAGAGACCTTCTTGATCGGATCCAAGAAAATACTGAAGGATGGGAGAACGACAAAGATAGAGAATCAGGTATAATTTATGATTATAAATGCATTGAAGCTTTTATGGATACCGATAAATTTCGTAATATGAGTGCTACATATGGTCTTGATTCCCAAGTTGTTGCAAATCTTTATAAAGCTTTTGCCTCTCATTATGAACTGCCTAAGAAGAATTTTGATAAGTATCATGAACCGTATAAAGATAAAGTTGATTCATCTGTAAACAAATGTGTAGTGATTGAAACTGTTGATAATGTTATTCCTGAAGCTTATATTGAAAAAACTCCTTTCCCTGCTAAAATGAAGGAGTACTCTGTCGTATCTAGTGCGGTTAATAAAAGTGAAAAGAAACCTAAAGAACCTGAAGAACAAATTAAAATTGAACCTGCTGTTGCAATAGTTAAAGATCTTGTGACTGAAAATGTGGAGGATGGTCATATTATTTTCTGTGAAGATGCTTCTAATATTGTTTCACATCCTAATAAATCCAAACAAGTTAGTGTTCCTATGCTATCTGTTAGAATTGGTGATCATTGCTATTATGGTTTATGTGATATTGGTGCAAGTGTTAGTGCTATTCCTTATGAGCTTTACACGGAGATTATGCACGAAATTGGTTCTTGTGAACTTGAAGATATTGATGTGGTTATTCATCTGGCCAATAGAGAAACTATTTCTCCAATTGGTATTGTTCGAGATGTGGAAGTTCTATGTGGTAAGATTAAATATCCTGCTGACTTTTTGGTACTTGGTTCTGCTGCTAGTGATCATTGTCCTATCATTTTTGGTAGACCTTTTCTAAATACTTGTGGAGCCATTATAGATTGTAAGAAAGAGAAAATTTTGACTAGATTTGCTGGTGAACCTTATGAATTTAACTTTTCTAAATTTACCAAAACTCCTTATAAAGCTGACTTGCCTAGTAATGATTTTAAAATGGAGCAGTGTGCATCTATTGTTCTTGTTCCTAATAATCCTTTGCAGCAACATTTGGAGAATAGTGAAAGTGAAGCTTTTAGGAAAGAAAGAGATGAGCTTGAGGAAATTTTTCTTCGCCAACCTATTCTCAAGCATGATTTACCGGTGGAAGATTTGGGTACAACACCGCCACCAAAGGAAGATCCTGTTTTTGATTTAAAGCCTTTACCTGATAATCTTAAATATGCTCATATTGATGATAAGAAAATATATCCTGTTATTATTAGTTCTAAGCTTTCAGAGATTGAGGAAGAAAGGTTATTGGAAATATTGAAGAAACACCGAGGAGCTATTGGTTATACTCTTGATGATTTGAAAGGGATTTCTCCTTCTATTTGCCAACATGCTATTAATATGGAAGAAGATGCAAAGCCTGTTGTTGAACATCAACGTCGTCTAATTCCGAAGATGAAAGAGGTGGTAAGGAACGAGGTATTAAAACTCCTTGAAGCCGGTATTATATATCCTATTGCTGATAGTAGATGGGTTAGTCTTGTGCATTGTGTTCCTAAGAAAGGAGGAATGACTGTTGTGCCTAATGATAATGATGAGCTTATCCCTCAAAGAATAGTTGTAGGGTATAGAATGTGCATTGATTTTCGAAAAGTTAATAAAGTTACTAAGAAAGATCATTACCCTTTACCCTTTATTGATCAAATGCTAGAAAGGTTATCTAAAAATACTCATTTTTGCTTTCTTGATGGTTATTCTGGGTTTTCACAAATTGTTGTTAAAGCTAAAGATCAAGAGAAAACCACATTTACTTGTCCTTATGGAACTTATGCTTATAGGCGTATGCCTTTTGGTTTATGTAATGCTCCTGCTACTTTTCAAAGATGCATGTCTGCTATTTTTCATGGTTTTTGCGAAAGTATTGTAGAAGTGTTCATGGATGATTTTTCTGTCTATGGGAATTCTTTTGATAATTGCCTGCGAAACCTCGATAAAGTTTTGCAGAGATGTGAAGAAACTAACCTTGTTCTTAATTGGGAGAAATGCCACTTTATGGTTAATGAAGGAATTGTATTGGGACATAAAATTTCCGAGAGAGGTATTGAAGTTGATAGAGCTAAAGTTGAAGCAATTGAGAAGATGCCCTATCCGAGGGATGTTAAAGGTATTCGTAGTGTTCTTGGTCATGCTGGGTTTTATAGGAGATTTATTAAAGATTTCTCTAAAATTTCAAAGCCTCTTACTAATCTTCTTCAAAAAGATGTACCTTTTGTTTTTGATGATGATTGTAAGGAAGCTTTTGAAACTCTAAAGAAAGCCTTAACAACTGCTCCTGTAGTTGAACCTCCTGATTGGAATTTGCCTTTTGAAATTATGTGTGATGCTAGTGATTTTGCTGTAGGCGCTGTTCTTGGACAGCGGGTAGATAAAAAATTAAATGTTATTCATTATGCTAGTAAGACTCTTGATGCTGCTCAAAGAAATTATGCTACAACTGAAAAGGAATTGTTAGCTGTAGTCTTTGCTTGTGATAAGTTTAGACCCTATATTGTTGATTCAAAGTTACAATTCATACTGATCATGCTGCAATTAGATACCTTATGACAAAGAAAGATGCTAAGCCAAGGCTTATTAGATGGGTACTTCTTTTGCAAGAATTTGATTTACATATTATAGATAGGAAAGGTGCTGATAATCCTGTTGCTGATAATTTGTCTAGATTGGAAAATATTGCTTATGATCCTGTTCCTGTTAATGATAGTTTTCCAAATGAACAATTGGCTGTAATAAAGGTGAGCTCGCGAGAGAGCCCTTGGTATGCAGATTATGCTAACTTTATTGTTTCGAAGTATTTGCCTCCAACCTTTTCAGCTCAGCAAAGGAGGAAATTCTTTTATGACTTGAGGCATTATTTTTGGGATGACCCACACTTATATAAAGAAGGAGTAGATGGTATTATGCGAAGATGTGTTCCTGAATATGAACAACAGGAGATATTGAGTAAATGTCATGGTAGTGTTTATGGAGGACATCACGCTGGAGATAGAACCGCGCAAAAGGTTCTACAATCAGGTTTTTATTGGCCAACACTCTTCAAAGATGCAAGGAAATTTATTTTATCTTGTGATGAATGTCAAAGAGTTGGTAATATCTCCAGACGCAATGAAATGCCTATGAATTATACTCTTGTTATTGAACCATTCGATTGTTGGGGATTCGACTTCATGGGTCCTTTCCCTTCTTCAGATGGTAACACTCATATACTTGTCGCTGTTGATTATGTTACTAAATGGGTAGAAGCTATACCTACAAAAAGTGCTGATGGTGAGACCTCTATAAAAATGCTTGTAGATGTTATATTTCCTAGATTTGGAGTACCTAGATATATTATGACTGATGGAGGTTCTCATTTTATTCATGGAGGTTTTAGAAAAACTCTTGCTAAGTATGGTATTAATCATAGAATTGCTTCTGCTTATCACCCTCAAACTAGTGGTCAAGTAGAATTATCAAATAGAGAGATTAAAGCTATTTTGGGAAAGACTGTTAATAAATCTAGAAAGAATTGGGCTAGCAAATTGAAAGAAGCACTATGGGCTTATAGAACTGCTTATAAAAATCCTATGGGAATGTCACCTTATAAAATGGTTTATGGAAAAGCTTATCATTTACCTCTAGAACTAGAGCACAAAGCTTATTGGGTTGTTAGAGAACTAAATAAAGATCCTAAATTAGCCGGTAATAAGAGGTTGTTGCAATTAAGTTCTCTAGATGAATGGAGAAGTGAAGCTTATGAAAATGCTAAACTCTTTAAAGAAAAAGTTAAGAAGTGGCATGATAGAAGGATCATCAAAAGAGAATTTAATGTTGGAGATCAAGTTCTATTGTATCGGTCTCGTCTCAGATTCTTTGCAGGGAAATTACTCTCGAAGTGGGAAGGGCCATATGTTGTTGAGGAGGTGTATCGTTCAGGAGCAATTAAAATTAGCTCTCTCCAAGGCAATGCCACACAAGTGGTGAATGGACAAAGACTCAAGCATTATATCTCGGGTGATTCTTATAATGTTGATATTGATATTATTCAAGTGGAAACACCGGAGGCTTTCATCAAAGGACAAATTGACAGTCCGCCAGAACTGGACTTTGAATAGGTAACAGTACAGGTAATAAAAAGTCCGCGTTTACCTTTCCGAACATTATTTCTGCTGTTTTTAGAAAATATGAAAAATTACGGAATCGAAACGGAGTGGAAAAGACGCGCGAGGCCCGTCACCACAGGCCGGCGCGGGCCCCACCGGCCGCGCCGACCTATGGTGACAGCCCCTCGGCGTCCGTTTCCACTCGTTTTCGGCCCGGAACCTTCCTTTTGTCGTAAAATATTTGCTATATAATCCCCCGGACCCTGGAGGTCCGTAATATCGTTTTCTCGTCGTGTTTTGTTTCGAGCTGTTTTCTGCCAGATTTGTTTTGATCTAGAAGCACCATGGTCTCCAACAACAAGGACAAGGAACCTTTGAAGGAAAATATTCAAGACCCGGAGCTGAAGAAAGAAGATGCAAGAGAGGATGAGGAAGAAGTGGAGGAAGCTCCGCAGGAACACCAACAAGCCACCGTCGCAAGTATTGGCGTGATATCAAATCCATCCAACATCAAGAGGAGTGCACGAATCGCTACCGGAGGAGCGGTTCCACGTCATTACTTGGCTCCAAGGACATCTTCTCCGAGCAATTACAACCCTTACCGCAATCTAATCTACGATCGTCAAACTGAAAGGACCCCCAAGGTAGTGTTGCCAAGTAATTGGGATATAAATCGTTCTGACAATGCAGGAGAGATGAAATCTGAAGCTGAAGGATGGGGAAACAATTCTAAGAGTTGGGATTCACCACCGGACATGATTATGAGCCGCGTTGAGCACAACTCGGAGATGATTCGCAACCTCACCTATGAGATTGAAGGTTTACAGGAGCTTGTCAGGAAGCTTGTCGAGAAGAATCCATCACCATCATCACCGAAGGAGTAATTCATCATCGGTATTGGCATCCCCTTGGTTTGTTCCAAGCTTGGGGGAGTGCCGCGGTATCACATCATCACCACCTTTATCTTTTACTATCAAGTAGTGTCATATCATGAGTAGGGAAGTTATCATATGGAATAGTATGCAATGTGGAAGTATCTCTCTTAGTTAGTTATCTATGTATCCGTTGGTGTGAGTTATCGTTATGGAATATTAATGAGAAGTCTTATCATTTACTTTTTGCACACCTTATTTTAGTTTGCAATCTCCATTATATGATTACTCTTGACATGAGTATTGATATCACTTTGGGAGCATCAAGTAAATCTATTTGGTTTTGGCAAACTTAGCATTGGTCAATAGCAACAACACCTTGATGTTTAAATAAAAGAGAGAAATACACTTAGATACATTACTCTATTATCTCTATGCTAATGAGTTTAATATTCTGAAGTTAAAATTGCTTGTGCTTATGAGAAAGATGCATGATTGTTCTATCATATGTATATTTGTTTGTTTCCCTCAACCTCTATGCTTGCTATCAAACCTTGCTAGCCAAAGACTTGTATCGAGAGGGAATGCTTCTCATACATCCATAACCATTAGACCAAACCTATGCCATTTGTGTCCACCATACCTACCTACTACATGGTATTTTCTGCCATTCCAAGTAAATACTTCATGTGCTACCTTTAAATTATTCAAACTACTACTCCTTATTTGTGTCAATGTTTTATAGCTCATGAGGAAGTATGTGGTGTTTTATCTTTCAATCTTGTTGGGCGGACTTTCACCAATGGACTAGCGGCACATCCGCTTATCCAATAACTTTGCAATAAGAGCTGGCAACGGGGTTCCCAGCCCCAATTAATAACTTTCATTAATAATTCTCTTCACATGTTTTGCTCTGATTTATCAGTAAGCAACTTAATTTTGCAATAGACACTCCTCCATGGTATGTGAATGTTGGAAGGCACCCGAGGATTCGGTTAGCCATGGATTGAGAAAGCCAAGGTTGGGGGAGTGTCATCCTTAATAAAACTAAAATACATGTGTAAACAAAAGAGAAGGGGATGATCTACCTTGCTGGTAGAAATGCCGTCCCTCATGGGAGCCGCTCTTTGAAGGTTCGTTTGGCAAGGGGGTTAGAGTGCCCGCTACCATTCGTTGACAACAACAAACACCGCTCAAAACCTTACTTTTATGCTCTTTATATGATTTCAGAACTTGAAAAGCTCTAGCACATGATTTAATCCCTGCTTCCCTCTGCGAAGGGCCTATCTTTTACTTTTATGTTGAGTCAGTAAACCTATTTCCCTCTATCTCAAGCAAGCAATTGAGTTGATGTGAACCAATCATTTATGCTATGATTCAGTTAATCATGTCTTTTATACTTTCTTGTTTAGTACCAATTTTATCTGAATGAATATGACTTCGAAGTTATCAATGATTATGAAGAGATTGTTATGCTTAAATATGAAGGCTCGGCTATAAATTCTAATATGAAAGCTTTGCTTAGAAGTACAATCCGTTAGTAGTTCTCTGACCAAGAACAAAGTTTGCCATCACCAATTATGATTTCTTATGCACCTTTACTTGTGATTTCTCTTTACCTATTTCAAGATGAGTTATATGAGGAAGTTGTTTACTAGAATGTCTTGTGTGAATGAATATGATGCTTCTTGTCCGTATTTTATTTATCGACTCTTCACTCCATAAACATGTGGTCTTGTTTATCGAGCTCAGTTTCGCTTGGGGACAAGCGAGGTCTAAGCTTGGGGGGAGTTGATACGTCCAATTTGCATCACTATTTTGTATCATAATTTGCTGTTATTCATTGATATATTTCATATTGGGGTACAATACTTATGTTATTTCATCTATTTTGCATGTTTCATCATCATTGGAGGATCAAGCACCGGAGCCAGGATTCTGCTGGAAAAAGCACCGTCGAACGCAATATTTCGGAAGATCAACTGTGGAAGGGAATTTCACGTAAATTCCTATTTTTCCAGATGACGGAGGGAGCCGAAGGGGAGCAGAGAGGAGCCCTGTGGGCCCAGACCCTAGGCGGCGCGGCCCAGGCCCGGGCCGCGCCACCCTGTGGTCTGGGGGCCCCACAGCCCCTTTCGCCTCCTTTTTCGCGTCTTCGTCCCGAAACCTAAGCCACAGAGAGACCTCACGAAGGTTACAGCCGCCTCGCGGGGCGGAGAACACCAGAGAGAAAAGAGCTCTCCGGCGGGCAGGAATCCGCCGGGGAAATTCCCTCCCGGAGGGGGAAATCGACGCCATCGCCATCGTCATCGAGCGGGACATCATCTCCATCATCATCATCATCATCTCCACCATCTACACCGCCATCACCATCGCTGCACCTCGTCACCGCTGTAACAATTCGGGTTAAATCTTGATTGTTTGATAGGGGAAACTCTCCCGGTGTTATTCTATACTTGTTGTAGATGCTATTGAGTGAAACCATTGAACCAAGGTTTATGTTCAGATTGTTATTCATCATCATATCACCTCTGATTGTATTCCATATGATGTCTCGTGAGTAGTTCGTTTAGTTCTTGAGGACATGGGTGAAGTCTAAATGCTAGTAGTGAACTATGGTTGAGTAATATTCAATGTTATGATATTTAAGTTGTGGTGTCATTCTTCTAGTGGTGCCGTGTGAACGTCGACTACACGGCACTTCACCATTTATGGGCCTAGGGGAGTGCATCTTGTATTCGGTCGCTAATTGCGGGGTTGCCGGAGTGACAGAAACCTAAGCCCCCGTTAGTATATCGATGCAGGAGGGATCGCAGGATCTCAGAGTTTAAGGCTGTGGTTAGATTTATCTTAATTACTTTCTTGTAGTTGCGGATGCTTGCAAGGGGTATAATCACAAGTATGTATTAGTCCTAGGAAGGGCGGTGCATTAGCATAGGTTCACCCACACAACACTTATCAAAACAATGAAGATTATTAAACCACATGAAGCGAAAGTACTAGACTAAAATCCCCGTGTGTCCTCAAGAACGTTTGGTCATTATAAGTAAACAAACCGGCTTGTCCTTTGTGCTAAAAAGGATTGGGCCACTCGCTGCAATTATTTCTCTCGCATTTTATTTACTTGTACTTTATTTATCTGCAATATCAAAACCCCCTGAATACTTGTCTGTGAGCATTTACAAGAATCCTTCATCGAAACTGCTTGTCAACACCTTCTGCTCCTCGTTGGGTTCGACACTCTTATTTATCGAAAGTACTACGATACACCCCCTATACTTGTGGGTCATCAGCGCGTTTTGTAACCTGGGCGTCCCTTGGTTCGCATCGATCCAGTATTTTTTTGGGTCGTTTGGTTTCTCAGTCGCGTTCTTGCATATCACGCGTCTTAAAGCACCCGTGGGTCATGCCTCGGAGGAACGCCCAGTTTGTCAGTTTCTTCAGGGCCAGGCTCTGACGAGACGAAAATCGACAATGCCGTTAGCGCGGGAGCTCTGCCTCGGCATGGCGGGAGAAGCCGAAATCCCAGCGGCGTTGCGGGGCAAAGGTATGGGTAACCTCCCTCTTCGTTTACCCTCTCCATTAGCCCCCTCCCAAATTTTGCCTTCCTCCAATTTTCCCACCGGCGGCGGCGATCCAGATCTGGCAGCGCGCATCTCCCTTCGTTCTCCGGCGCCGGACCAGGGTCCTCTTTTCCAGCCGCGGTGGAGCCTGCGCACATCTGTGGAGGCTTTTCGGCCGTGTCCGTCGTCCGCCATGATGGAGGTAAGGGGAAACTCCTCTGCTCTACTGTAGTGTTAGATTCATGTTGGTAGAACTAGTTGGGTTCGATAAGACCGTTCGTAATGCATAGATCTTGTTTGAGTAGACCGACCAGCTCCAGCTTGTGCATCACGCCGCAGCACTCATCATTTGCATACAAGTCTGGATCCTGATGGTGCACAAGAGAGCAGTTAGGCATGTTGCTTTTCCTCGTGTGAGTTACGGTCCTATGTTACAACGAGATCAGGAGAGGATTGCCAACCTAAACCACATCTACAACTGCAACGACGTAGAGGCTATCCAGATGCTACGGATGAGAAGAGCCCCTTTCTATGCACTTGTGAAAACGTTCAGGGGTAGAGGACTGCTGACTGATAGCATCCACACCTCTGTCGAAGAACAAGTCGCAATGTTTCTTCATGTCGTGGGTCATAACCAGAGGTTCAGAGTCATCCATAGCACATTCAGGCGATCCACGGAGACTATCTCTCGGTACTTCCAGCAGGTGTTGTACGCAATTGGGGAGCTCAGAGGTGAAATGATCAAGCCAGCATCAATGAACACACCAACCAAGATCAAGAACAGCTACAGGTGGTTCCCCTATTTCAGGGTGAGTACAAAATCATGTTCCTTCTACCTATCAGATGTGTGGTACTGTCAGAAACATGACTGTGTGCTAATTTTTTTACAGGATTGCATTGGGGCTATTGATGGTACTCATGTGCAAAAGTACCGAGATCAATGTCTACAACTTTCAGTGGGAGGAAGCACTACACCAGCCAGAACGTGCTAGCAGCTATAGATTTCGATATGAGGTACACATACGTACTTGCTGGGTGGGAGGGTTTAGCTCATGATGCGAGCATCCTGGCCGACAACTTGTCAAGGCCTGATGGGTTGCAAATCCCTGAGGGTAAGTTCTACCTTGGAGATGCTGGATATGCATGCCGACCTGGAATTCTACCTCCCTTCAGGAAAACAAGGTACCACCTCAACGAGTTCTCTGCGAAGCACCGACCTCTGAATGCGAGAGAGTTGTTCAATCTGAGACACTCAAGCCTTAGAGTCACCATTGAGAGGGCCTTTGCTGCATTGAAGAACAGGTTCAAGGTCCTTGACCAGAAACCGTTCCACACGTTTGACACTCAAGTAAAGCTGGTCCTTGCTTGCTGCATTCTTCACAACTGGATCCTAGGTTGGGGCGAGGATGAGTTCTTCGAAGAGGTTGTCACTTTTGATGAAGTAGAGACCGGCCATGGCGTGGACGCAGGCGACAATGATGCCTGGAAGGTGAAGAGGCAAGAGCGGGCAGACGCACTGTGGGAAGCCAGAGGCAACACCACCATCCGAGAAGAAGTGAAGAAGATCCCCCCTATGATCCCCTGTTTCTCGAACCCCTATTCGATCCCCGTATGTTGAACGATCCCGTTATGATAAACTGACATTCGTAGTAGATAGGGAGAATCGTGTTATGAACTACCATTCGTACTAGCTAGGGCTAATTTTGTGAACTGATAGCTTCGTAAGTTTGCAACTGTCATGAACTGTGATTTGTGTGTGATGGGAGGTGAGAGCATGGTAAGGCTACCCGTTGTAGAGAAGAGGTAACCTTAGGCATGCCTGGATGGTACCAATGCTTAATCTCATCTCCATCGAGATTTCGGGTTGGCTGCAGGAAAACAAACAGAAAGGCCTTTTCGCCCCAACCGATGCAGCCCAACATACCAAACAACAGGCAAATTCCGGCCCGTGGCTCGTTCTAGACGCGCAAGTGTGATTCACCACTGCGCCAATGAGCCAGGAATCGGGCCCAGCTACCAAACGCGCCTTGACCATCCTGCATGCACTCCTACTAGATGTACTATCTTCAAACAAAGAAATAAAAAAACATAACCTTTGCCACGCGGTTATGCTTAATTACGAGCATCTCTAGACTTGTAAGGGGTCAAATCTTTAAAATAACCAAATTTGACCGTTTTAATTGAAAAGATAGACCTAGAAAGACTCTTTAGAATTCTCCGACTCATAAATTTTTTAGAGAGCAGTGAAAACACACGACCTGAACCCTTATATGTAAAGTTTCGGAGGAGTTTTGAAGGCCAAAACGACGGTTAGAAATTTTTTCCTCGCGCCAACACCTTCTACCTATAGAATCGGAGTCCAGCCAAATTCTGGCAAAACTCGGCTTAATCCAGCCTCCAACTGATGGACCAGCTCCTGTAGGCGTAACACAAAATCATCGACAGACTCACTGGGCTTGAACCGTAGATCCTCGTACTGCTTGCGAAAGTTCAAGGCCTTCGAGTTGTGGCCTCGATCGGCCCCGACGCGGATGGTTCTAATCGTGTTCCAGCCTCGTTCGCCATGTCCTTGATGACGAGCATCGAGATCATCTCTGGCGGCAAGGCTCGGATTATTGCCTCCAACGCTGCCTGTCATCATCATACTCTCCAACTCAGTGTCCATGACGTCCCACATGTGTCGCATCCGGACGCCTCGAGGATCACCTTCATCAGCAGCGACCATGAGTTGTAGTTTGTCCTGGTCAGCACGGGACAGGCCGTGCCGGAGCTGCTTCCCATATCATGTGTTGAGCGCGGAACGGTGAGCGTGCGTTGCATCGAGGAAGCCGATGGCGATGCATTGCCGGAGTTATTCACGTCCTCAGGTGCAGCGGCTTTCTTGGACAGGTCACCGGCGTCATCCCTCCCGCGGCTCACAACAACGAGGCTCCCACGCCATGCTTGTACGTGCAACATTTCTCACCCCATCGAGCCTACGCCCGGCCCTCCCGCGATCACCCGTACACCGCTTCGCTTCGCTCCAGAAAGTAGACACCGCAGCGGCTTGTAATGACTACTTACCGACTATCCTCCCACGCCGTGCCCGTTTATCCCGACCAGGACTCTCGGTGATGGGTAGACGCCTAGATGCTAGATGGGCACGGAAATGGCCGCTCCGCCTGCTACCGGAAAACTTTGCAACAAAAATAAAGAAATAGCTGGACCAGCATACTCCCAATTAACCACCATCTTGTAGACGGCTTCCGTCGCTTCCCGGTCGTCTCGCCAAGACTATGCAAGCTCTCACCACCGCCGCAGCAACGACGGTCGACGGAATAGCCGCTCGCCCTCTTTGTCGTGAGCTTTTCCTTGCGCGAGAGACTTCACCTTTCGGAGAGGCTCTTCGCCCTTGGCTTTGTCGGATCTTGATACCACGAAGACGCGCTTGTTTTGGTTTCTAAGAGCATCTCCACCAGCGCTTCCGATAGCATTTTGGGGGCGGCATCGAAAATAGACACGGCGTCCCAAAAAGCGTCGGTGCTTTTCGAGCCCAATAAAAGCGCCGGCAACCTCGTGCCGGTCCCTTCGCGAAAGGCGCGAATCGGGCCCCGGCACGAATTTTTGGGCGTGTGAGCCACCAGCCACACATCCAAAAAATATACATCTTTTTCACCAAAACTCCTTCCCTTCCGCCGCTCATTTCTCCCGCCCGCTGCTCCATCTCCCATGCAGGCTCCAACCCGAAAAACCTTCGCCGCTGATGCGCGTAGATGTACACGTCCGTTGGGAACCCCAAGAGGAAGGTGTGATGCACACAGCAGCAAGTTTTCCCTCGAAAGAAACCAAGGTTATCGAACCAGAGGAGCCAAGAAGCACGTGAAGGTTGTTGGTGGAGGAGTGTAGTGCGGCGCAACACCAGTGAAACCGGCGCCAACGTGGAACCTGCACAACACAATCAAGATACTTTGCCCCAACGTAACAGTGAGATTGTCAATCTCACCGGCTTGCTGAAAACAAAGAATTAAACGTATCGAGTGGAAGATGGTGTTTGTTTGCGAAGAACAGTAAAGAACAATGATTGCAGTAGATTGTATTCAGATGTAAAAGAATGGACCGGGGTCCACAGTACACTAGTGATGTCTCTCCAATAATATAACTAACATGCTGGGTGAACAAATTACAGGTGGGCAATTGACAAATAAAGATTCAATACATATCAACGATGATTACAATGTGATTTAATCAGGGCATTACGACAAAGTACATAGACCGCTATCCAGCATGCATCTATGCCTAAATAATCCACCTTCATGTTATCATCCGAACCCCCTCCAGTATTAAGTTGTAAACAACAGATAATTGCATTAAGTATGGTGCGTAATGTAATCAACACAAATATCCTTAGACAAAGCATCAATGTTTTATCCCTAGTAGCAACATCACATCCACAACCTTAGAACTTTGTGTCGCTGTCCAAGATTCAATGGAGGCATGAACCCACTATCGAGCATAAATACTCCCTCTTGGAGTTACAAGTATCAACTTGGCCAGAGCCTCTACTAGCAACAGAGAGCATGCAAGAACATAAACAACACATATATGATAGATTGGTAATCAACTTGACATAGTATTCTAGATTCATCGGATCCCACCAAACACAACATGTAGCATTACAAATAGATGATCTTGATCATGTTAGGCAGCTCACAAGATCTAAACAATGATAGCACATGCGGAGAAGACAACCATCTAGCTACTGCTATGGACCCATAGTCCAAGGATGAACTATCACGCATCAATCCGGAGGCGGGCATGATGATGTAGAGCCCTCTGGTGATGATTCCCCTCTCCGGCAGGGTGCCGGAGGCGATCTCCGAATCCCCCGAGATGGGATTGGCGGCGGCGGCGTCTCCGGAAGGTTTTCCGTATCGTGGCTCTCGGTACAGGGGTATTCGCGACGAAGGCTTTAAGTAGGCGGAAGGGTAGGTCAGGGGGCGACGCGAGGGCCCCACACAACAGGACGGCGCGGCCAGGGCTTGGGCCGCGCCGCCCTATTGTGTCGGCGCCTCGTGGCCCCACTTCCTTTCCCCTCGGTCTTCTGGAAGCTTCGTGTAAAAATAGGACCCTGGGCATTGATTTCGTCCAATTCCGAGAATATTTTCTTACTAGGATTTCTGAAACCAAAAACAGCAGAAAACAGCAACTGGCGCTTCGGCATCTTGTTAATAGGTTAGTGCCGGAAAATGTATAATAATATTGTAAAGTATGTATAAAACATTCAAGTATTATCATAAAAGTAGCATGGAACATAAGAAATTATAGATACGTTTGAGACGTATCAAGCATCCCCAAGCTTAGTTCCTACTCGTCCTCGAGTAGGTAAACGATAACACAAATAATTTCTGAAGTGACATGCTACCAACATAATCTTGATCAACATTATTGTAAAGCATATGAGATGAATGGAGTGATCTGAACAAAAGATTGCTAACAAAGATAATGACTAAACAAATGAATCATATAGCAAAACTTTTCATGAATAGTACTTTCAAGACAAGTATCAATAAGACTTGCATAAGAGCTAACTCATAAGCAATAAATTCTAAGTAGAATGCATTGAAGCAACACAAAAGAGGTTTCAACAATTGCTTTCAACTTGTAACATGTATATCTCATGGATATTTGTCAACATAGAGTAATATAACAAGTGCAATAAGTAAACATGTAAGAATCAATGCACACAGTTAACACAAGTGTTTGCTTCTAAGATAGAAAGAAGTGGGTAAACTGACTCAACATAAAGTAAAAGATGGGCCCTTCGCAGAGGGAAGCATGGATTACTATTTTTGTGCTAGAGCTTTTGTTTTGAAAACATAGAAACAATTTTGTCAACGGTAGTAATAATTCATATGTGCTATGCATAATACTTCCTACAAGTTGCAAGTCTCATGCATAGAGTACTAATAGTGCTCGCACCTTGTCCTAATTAGCTCGGATAACACGGATTATCATCACATGACATATGTTTCAACCAAGTGTCACAAAGGGGTACCTCTATGCCGCCTGTACAAAGGTCTAAGGAGAAAGCACGCATTGGATTTCTCGCTTTTGATTATTCTCAACTTAGACATCCATACCGGGACAACATAGACAACAGATAATGGACTCCTCTTTTAATGCTTAAGCATTCAACAACAAATAATATTCTCATAAGAGATTGAGGTTGTATGTCCAAACTGAAACTTCCACCATGATACATGGCTTTAGTTGGCTGCCCAATGTTCTTCTCTAGCATATGCATACTCAAACCATTTGATCATGAAATCGCACTTACTTCAGACAAGACGAACATGCATAGCATCTCACATGATATCCAACAAAGGTAAAAAGTTGATGGCGTCCCCAAACATGGTTACCGCTCAACAAGCAACTTATAAGAATTAAGACACATAACTACATATTCATTACCACAATAGTTTTTAAGCTATTTGTCCCATGAGTTATATATTGCAAAGATAAAGGAATGAAATTTTAAAGGTAGCACTCAAGTAATTTACTTTGGAATGGCAGAAAAATACCACATAATAGGTAGATATGGTGGACACAAATGGCATGGGGTTTGGCTCAAGGTGTTTGGATGCACGAAAGCATTTCCTCTCAGTACAAGGTTTGGGCTAGCAAGGTTGTTTGAAGCAAACACAAGTATAAACAGGTACAGCAAAACTTACACAAGAACATATTGCAAGCATTATAAGGCTCTACACTGTCTTCCTTGTTGTTCAAACACTTTACCCGAAAATATCTAGACTTAGAGAGACCAATCATGCAAACCAAATTAAACAAGCTCTACGGTAGTTCTTCATTAATAGATTAAACTACATGATGCAAGAGCTTAAACATGATCTATGAGAGCTCAAACAATTGCAAATTTACCAAACCATATGCAGCATTTTCTGATTCCAACCAAATAGCAATTTAACGAAGCAATTTCAGCCTTCGCCATGAACATTAAAGCACAATTAAGAACACAAGTGTTCCATGTGAAAAAGCGGAGCGTAATATCTCCAATATAAGGATGATGGGATCCAACTTTATTCAAACAAAAATAAAAATAAAAGTAAACCGACGCTCCAAGTAAAGAACATAAGATGTGATGGAATAAAAATATAGTTTCACTAGAAGTGACCTGATAATGTTGTCGATGAGGAAGGGGATGCCTTGGGCATCCCCAAGCTTAGATGCTTGAGTCTTATTAAAATATGCAGGGATGAACCACCGGGGCATCCCGAAGCTTAGACCTTTCGCTCTTCTTGATCATAGTATATCATCCTCTTCTCTTGACCCTTCAAAACTTCCTCCACACCAAACTTCAAGCAAACTCATTAGAGGGTTAGTGCATAATAAAAAATTCACATATTCAGAGGTGACACAATCATTCTTAACACTTCTGGACATTGCACAAAGCTTCTGAAAGTTAATGGAACAAACAAACTCATTCAACATAGCAAAAGCGGCAATGCGAAATAAAAGGCAGAATCTGTCAAAACAGAACAGTCCGTAAAGACGAATTTGACAGGGGCACTTAACTTGCTCAAATGGAAAAACTCAAAACTAATGAAAGTTGCGTAGGTATATGAGGATCACGCTCGTAAATTTGCAGATTTTTTTTGATTTTTCTACAGGAAAATCTGTACGAATTCGTGACAGACAGCAATGTTGTTTCTGCGCAGCGATCCAAATCTAGCATCAACTTAAACATAGAAACTTTACTTGGCACAAAAACATGATAAGGAGAGGTTGCTACAGTAGTAAACAACTTCCAAGACTCAACAATACAGTAAATAAAATGTAACTTGGGTTATCTCTCAAGAAGTGATTTTCTTTAACGCCTTTCAGTTAGGCGCAGAAAGTGTGAATCAAGTATTTTCAAGAGATGGAGGATCAAGATTACCTCGGGCTTTACGCCTACCCTTCTTACTCTTTTTCTTACTCTTTGGTTTAGGGAATACATGTCGGCCTCCCGGTGTGCATTTTAGGGTGCCTTCTCCCGTATTTATGATTGCTCCCAATAGTTTCAGCAGGGATCTTCCAAGTGTGATTTGTCCTGTTCCTACACATTCAATAACAAGATAATCAGTGGATACTGTTCTTCCAAGAATGGTTGTGTGCACACCCTCGGCTATTCCCTTAGGAATTATAACGGAGTTATCAATAAGAGTTATTCCTTCTCCCCCTTCAACAAGTCCCCAAAGTGTCAAAGATTTATAAATACTCTCAGGCATAAGACAAAATTCAGACATAATATCACAACGGGCATGAAAAGTTTCACCACCAATAATAACTTTAATAGTAGGGTTCCACATTGAGGGTTCAGAGTTCACTAAAACTTCATCAAGACGGTTACGAACATAACTATAATTTTCTTTCAAGCAAGATGCACTTATCTCAAGGGTGTTTAATCTATTATAAATGCTAATAAGGGCTGAATCAAAGTTATTAGCTGAACTATGTGATGCAACCAATTTTTTTATGGCGTTAAAAGCTTGATCACCGTTGCAATGAAGGAAATCTCCTCCTACTATAGCATCTAAGGCATATCTATAGCGAATCATAAGCCCAAAATAAAAATTACTAAGGAGCAAACTTAGAGTCATTTGAGGTTCAGCTTTGCGATAAGCATCAAAAATTCTAGACCAAGCATCTTTAAAACTCTCCTCATCTCCTTGTTTAAAAGTAAAGACTAATTCCTCAGGTGAAGAAGTAACAGGTACAGAGCTAGACATGATAACAAAAGTAAACTAAATGCAAGTAACTAATTTTTTTGTGTTTTTGATATAGAGCTAGTAAATAAGACAGAAAGTAAAGCAACTAATTTTTTGTGTGTTTTTAATATGAAGCAAACAAGACAGTAAATAAAATAAAGTAAAGCAAGACAAAAACAAAGTAAAGAGATTGGATGTGGAGACTCCCCTGCAGCGTGTCTTGATCCCCCGGCAACGGCGCCAGAAAAAGTGCTTGATGCGCGTAGATGTACACGTCCGTTGGGAACCCCAAGAGGAAGGTGTGATGCGCACAGCAGCAAGTTTTCCCTCAGAAAGAAACCAAGGTTATCAAACCAGTAGGAGCCAAGAAGCACGTGAAGGTTGTTGGTGGAGGAGTGTAGTGCGGCGCAACACCAGTGAAACCGGCGCCAACGTGGAACCTGCACAACACAATCAAGATACTTTGCCCCAACGTAACTGAGGTTGTCAATCTCACCGGCTTGCTGAAAACAAAGAATTAAACGTATCGAGTGGAAGATGGTGTTTGTTTGCAAAGAACAGTAAAGAACAATGATTGCAGAGATTGTATTCAGATGTAAAAGAATGGACCGGGTCCACAGTTCACTAGTGGTGTCTCTCCAATAATATAACTAACATGCTGGGTGAACAAATTACAGGTGGGCAATTGACAAATAAAGATTCAATACATATCAACGATGATTACTATGTGATTTAATCAGGGCATTACGACAAAGTACATAGACCGCTATCCAGCATGCATCTATGCCTAAATAATCCACCTTCGTGTTATCATCCGAACCCCCTCCAAATTAAGTTGTAAACAACAGATAATTGCATTAAGTATGGTGCATAATGTAATCAACACAAATATCCTTAGACAAAGCATCAATGTTTTATCCCTAGTAGCAACAGCACATCCACAACCTTAGAACTTTCTGTCACTGTCCCAGATTCAATGGAGGCATGAACCCACTATCGAGCATAAATACTCCCTCTTGGAGTTACAAGTATCAACTTGGCCAGAGCCTCTACTAGCAACGGAGAGCATGCAAGAACATAAACAACACATATATGATAGATTGATAATCAACTTGACATAGTATTCTAGATTCATCGGATCCCACCAAACACAACATGTAGCATTACAAATAGATGATCTTGATCATGTTAGGCAGCTCACAAGATCTAAACAATGATAGCACATGCGGAGAAGACAACCATCTAGCTACCGCTATGGACCCATAGTCCAAGGATGAACTACTCACGCATCAATCCGGAGGCGGGCATGATGATGTAGAGCCCCTCCGGTGATGATTCCCCTCTCCGGCAGGGTGCGGGAGGCGATCTCCTGAATCCCCCGAGATGGGATTGGCGGCGGCGGCGTCTCTGGAAGGTTTTCCGTATCGTGGCTCTCGATACAGGGGTATTCGCGACGAAGGCTTTAAGTAGGCGGAAGGGTAGGTCAGGGGGCGACGCGAGGGCCCCACACAACAGGCCGGCGCGGCCAGGGCTTGGGCCGCGCCGCCCTATTGTGTCGGCGCCTCGTGGCCCCACTTCCTTTCCCCCTCGGTCTTCTGGAAGCTTCGTGTAAAAATAGGACCCTGGGCGTTGATTTCATCCAATTCCGAGAATATTTCCTTACTAGGATTTCTGAAACCAAAAATAGCAGAAAACAGCAACTAGCGCTTCGGCATCTTGTTAATAGGTTAGTGCCGGAAAATGTATAATAATGTTGTAAAGTATGTATAAAACATTCAAGTATTGTCATAAAAGTAGCATGGAACATAAGAAATTATAGATACGTT
This sequence comes from Lolium multiflorum, assembly GCA_030979885.1. Lineage (NCBI taxonomy): Eukaryota > Viridiplantae > Streptophyta > Magnoliopsida > Poales > Poaceae > Lolium > Lolium multiflorum. Next base: position 5,937,553 of record CM061753.1, read on the forward strand.
TGAGACGTATCAGCCGCCACCATGCCACCGAAGAGAAAGGCTCCAGCGAAGGCGCCGCCGAAGCCGCGCACCGTGGCGCTGAAGGAGAAGCCAATGAACATGTCGCATGAGGCGTGGCGGAGGAGAAACGCCGCTGCTCCATGGTGACGGCCGACCGCAGAAGGCGCCGCCTCGCTCTCGAAAGCCGGGCGGCGGTCGCTGCGGCCGTGTCTCGGCCAGATGGCCAGCCCGAAGGGAGCTAGCAGCCGCCGCCGCAACTTTGGCGGCGGGTTCTCGAGCTCACCCTCGTCGCCGGGGTACTACGCGGAGGGCCGTCGCTCTCGCAAATGCGTCTGTCGCAGATGGACGGCCGCACCCGCTACTTCCCCAAGTGCACCAACAACGACATGACCTTCGACCACAACGCGCCGAAGAGGGAGGAGGTGGAGGCGGCGAAGGTGGAAGCTCACGCCGCCGCCATGAAGGCCACCAAAGATGCAAATATCTTCGGTGATTTATTTCTACGCTGAAATGAGCACTTTAAGGAGAAAATCAAAGCCAATTAATGAATAACACAAGCTTGGAATATCAATAAGTCAACTAGCACTGGTGGAAAAATGGCCTTCGGTCGCGGTGCGCAACTGCCATTAGTCGCGGTTGCGCAACCGCGACCTAATACTAAAGGTCCCCTAGTCGCGGTTCCTTACGAACCGCAACTAAAGGCCCGTCCACGTGGGCGGCAGCGCCAGGGCGGAGGACCTTTAGTCGCGGTTCTCCTCGCCAACCGCGACTAAAGGCCGCCGCAGGTTTAGGGTTTTAGCCCCCCCTAACCTGGTTCCCCTAACCTGGTTACTTTTTAAGTTGTATTGTTTTATTTCTTTTGTGTTTTATTTTAATTTTGAAGGAGTTTCACATATTCTACGGTATACATGCATATGAATGTACAATTTCAAACAAATTTGACATTAGAACCAAAAAGAATTCAAGAGGAATATACAATATATATTCAATATCGGATGACCACATATACAATTTTGAACAAGTTTCCATACATAATTTATAAGTGCATATAAAGTTCATCGTCCTCTACATAGTGTTCTCCTCTAGGATCGATGACTTGGTTCGCCAACCATCCAGCTAGTTCCTCTTGAAGTGGTCGGAAGCGAGCTTCTGGACTAAGCGTCGCCCGGAGGTTAATCCTCTTGAGGTTGTTCTCAGACGGCTCCCGCTCAGTGGTGTATCTCCGGATCCTCTCACAAACATAGTATCCACATAGATTGGTCCCCGGTGGCTGAATATCCCCAGGCGCAGTCTTTGCCCTTTTAAATTGCAGCTCTTTTTTAAATTCACCGACCTTTTGATCTACGAACCGTCTCCAAACCCTACGAGGCAAAGAAAATTAAATGAACAAGAGAGTTATTAATAATTACTTTTGATATTAGGAAATGATGAACTAAATAGGCCGATCGATATAGAGCGCAAATGAATGAAAATAATTACTTTTGCATCATTTTTCTCATGTCGGCCCAAAGCGCCGAATCCATATTCAGAGAGTCGTGGACGAGAACTGTGGAGTTCTGAATTTGAATTACTAGCAGAATCCAGTGGAACCTGTGGACACGATTGATACGTCTCCAACGTATCGATAATTTCTTATGTTCCATGCTACTTTATTGATGATACCTACATGTTTTATGCACACTTTATGTCATATTCGTGCATTTTCTGGAACTAACCTATTAACAAGATGCCGAAGTGCCTTCCTGTTTTCTGCTGTTTTTGGTTTCAGAAATCCTAGTAACGAAATATTCTCGGAATTGGACGAAATCAACGCCCGGGTTCCTATTTTGCCCGGAAGCATCCGGACACCGAGAGCCACCGGGAGGTGGGCCCGATGAGGGTGGCGCGGCGGCTGGGCCTGCGCCACCCTATGGTGTGGTCGCCCTTTGACCCTCTGCGCCGCCTCTTCGCCTATATAAAGCCCCTGCATCGAAAACCCTTACGGAGAAGCCACGATACGGAAAACCTTCCAGAGCCGCCGCCATCGCGAAGCCAAGATCCGGGGACAGGAGTCTGTTCCGGCACCTGCCGGACAAAGTGCCCCGGAAGGCTTCTCCATCGACACCGCTGCCATCTCCACCGCCATCTTCATCACCGCTGCTGCTCCCATGAGGAGGGAGTAGTTCTCCATCGAGGCTCGGGGCTGTACCGGTAGCTATGTGGTTCATCTCTCTCCTATGTAATTCAATACAATGATCTCATGAGCTGCTTTACATGATTGAGATTCATATGAGTTTTGTATCACTATTATCTATGTGCTACTCTAGTGATGTTATTAAAGTAGTTTTATTCCTCCTCCACGTGTGTAATGGTGACAGTGTGTGCACCGTGTTAGTACTTGGTTTATGCTATGATCATGATCTCTTGTAGATTGCGAAGTTAACTATTGCTATGATAATATTGATGTGATCTATTCCTCCTACATATGCATGAAGGTGACAGTGTGCATGCTATGCTAGTACTTGGTTTAGTCTTTTGATCTATCTTACACTAAAGGTTACTAAAATATGAGCATTATTGTGGAGCTTGTTAACTCCGGCATTGAGGGTTCGTGTAATCCTACGCAATGTGTTCATCACCCAACAAGAGTGTAGAGTATGCATTTATCTATTCTGTTATGTGATCAAAGTTGAGAGTGTCCACTAGTGAAAGTCTAATCCCTAGGCCTTGTTCCTAAATACTGCTATCGCTGCTTGTTACTGTTTTACTGAATTACTACTGCTGCGTTACTACTGCTTGTTTACTTCCTACAATATTACTACCATCAACTGCACGCCAGCAAGCTATTTTCTGGCGCCGTACTACTGCTCATATTCATTCATACCACCTGTATTTCACTATCTCTTCGCCGAACTAGTGCACCTATTAGGTGTGTTGGGGACACAATAGACTTCTTGCTTTGTGGTTGCAGGGTTGCATGAGAGGGATATCTTTGACCTCTTCCTCCCTGAGTTCGATAAACCTTGGGTGATCCACTTAAGGGAAACTTGCTGCTGTTCTACAAACCTCTGCTCTTCGAGGCCCAACACTCTACAAGAATAGAAGCTCCCGTAGACATCAACCACTTTTCTGGCCCCGTTGCCGGGGAGGGAAGGTAAACGGCACTCACATTGGCAAGCCCGGCAACTAAGCACTTTTCCTCCTCGTCAACTACGCGCACGCGCCGTTGCCGGGGAGGAAAGGTAAAAGCACTCATACTCCGGTTCAGGTTACTTTTCTGGCGCCATTGTGTGTGTGCTCGAAGCTATTTCCTTTAGACTCTGCAATTGCGACATTTGGTTTCTTGTTTACACTAGTTAGGCATAATGGACAACAAAGAGCTTTTTATTCTATTTCCTGATTTAAGACATGGATGGTTTGATGAGAAAATTAAAAAACCCATGGAACATATTAATATGAATGCTTTGAACACTATTGTTGCTAATGATATGGAAAATTCTAAGCTTGGGGAAGCTGGCTTTGATGAGCATGATATTTTTAGTCCCCCAAGCATTGAGGAGAAAATTTACTTTGATGATACTTTGCCTCCTATTTATGATGATTATAATGATAGTAGTCTTTTGTTACCACCTGTTATGGAGGATAAATTTGATTATGATTACAATATACCTCCTATATTTGATAGCTACTTTGTTGAATTTGCTCCCACTACAATTAATAAGAATGACTATGCTTATGTTGGGAGTAGTAATTATTTTATGCATGAGACTCATGATAAGAATGCTTTATGTGATAGTTATATTGTTGAGTTTGCTCATGTTGCTACTGAAAGTTATTATGAGAGAGGAAAATATGGTTGTAAAAATTTTCATGTTACTAAAATGCCTCTCTATGTGCTGAAATTTTTGAAGCTACACTTGTTTTATCTTCCTATGCTTGTTACTTTGCTCTTCATGAACTTGTTTATTTACAAGATTCCTATGCATAGGAAGCATGTTAGACTTAAATGTATTTTGAATTTGCCTCTTGATGCTCTCTTTTACTTCAAATACTATTTCTTGCGAATGCATCATTAAAACTGCTGAGCCCATCTTAATGGCTATAAAGAAAGAACTTCTTGGGAGATAACCCATGTGTTTTTTTTTAGGGATTTCTATTTTCGTGCCCCTGGTTCGTTAGTTGTACTCACCCCAGCCCCTTAGTTTTTCCTCAGTTTTCCCCTCCCTCTAGTTTGAAACCCGTCGCAGACGCTCAGACGGGAGGGTTGCCGTCTGGTCAGAGGCCTTCACCGTTACCGGTGACGGCTAGGGAGCCGCGTTGGTGTTGAATTGACCGTTTCTTTCGAACTATGTTGACTGTTGACTCGAGGAGCTCACCCAAAGCTTTCCACTCCGCCCGATACTGGAGGAGCTCACACACCGCCCCTCCGCCGCCACGCCGTCCTGCCCTCCTACCTTATGGCGTCGTCCGCCGCCGAGCCGCCCCCGCCCCCACCACCACCCCCGGGAGGCGGAGAGGGATCCGCCTCCAACAGATCTAGATCTACCCCTGTCGCGGTAGAGTTTGTATATCCGTCTGGTGTACCGCCTCTTCCCGTCAGCCGCGGAGAAGATTGGGAATCGGAGGGATCTAACGCATGGATTCCATCTGGGTAAGCATCGTCTGCCTATGTGAATTAACAGTAGGCAGTTTTTGAGCGCCAATCGTTGTTGCTCAACTAACTGCGTTGCTTTTCGAATAGGATTGATCCAGCGCTGGCTTTTCGGCTGGTGGTTAGGCTGGATTCTAGCTTTACGCGTGATTCTAAACGCCTAATGAATGGGTTTTACTTCCCTGCGGTGGTTGCAACCACCATCTCGTTGAGGGATTTGAAAGCTAACATCTTCGATAAGTACTCCTGGAGCTCTCTCGATGCAGTTCATTTCGAATATTTCAACAGCACGGAGCGAAGATTGGTTCCACTAATTTCCGACGATGATCTGGGAATTCTTTTTGCTTTGAATGCTTCTTGCCATTTCGGTAAAATTCGTGTCCACGTGGACAGGGGCCAGGCATCATCTGGTGTTGGGGCATCATCAGGTGGTCGGGCATCATGTCTCTCTACTGCTGCTGCCTCTGCTAATAGTGTGCGCCGCGGCGATCCTTGTAGGTCCACAGCAGCACCATCTGTCCCCAGTGCGAGTGGTAGCCAGATCGTTCCTGTGGTCAATGTGGAGGACGATGCAGAGATTGCGGATCAGTCTCCTGAAGATGATGAGGATGAGTTAATGTTTCCTGAATTGGTAGATCGATGCAGTAAGCAGGCAATGGAGGATCAATACATGGAAGATATTGCTTTTGGTGCCAGATTTGATGAGACTGATGATGAAGAGAAGAATGAGAACGATGACAGCCTCGTTTTAGCCGATTACGAAGGCGAAGACTTGCCAACAATTGAGTGGAACAGGGAGAATCCTCAGCTTGCAAAAGGCACCGTGTTTCAAACGATGATGGACTGCCGTAATGCAATTACTACATATCACATTCTCACTAAGAATAATTATGAGGTTATTAAAAGTGAGCCAGGTAGGTTCACAATTAAATGCCCATACCCAAGGTGTAGGTTTAGGCTGCATGCATCCACAATGCGCAGAAGCAGCTTGGTTCAGGTACTACGCCAACCAGTTGTGTATTTAGATCACGGTGTAAAATTTGTTATCTATTACTGACATCCCTTATCATTATGTTTCAGATAAAGGTTAATAAGGAGATCCATAGGTGTCCACCTCTAGGGGGAGAGCCAGACCTGAAAACAAAGCTAGCGAAGACTAGGTGGTTGGCAGATATAATCCTAGATTGGCTGAGAGAAACTCCTTCACTTGGTCCAACGGCACTCCAGAAAAAGGTGGCTGAGAAGTATAAAGGGATGAAAGTACCTTACATGAGGATGTTCTATGCAAAGGAAATGGCTCTTGACAAGATCAATGGTCCATGGAATGAAAGCTTTCAGTTGCTTTACACTTTCAAAGCTGAAGTGGAGATGGCTAGTCCAGGCAGTGTTGTAGCAATAGACAAGCATACAGTTCCCTACAAATTGAAAAGCGGGAAGGTAATGCACAAGGAATGTTTTAGAAGGGCTTTTGTTTGTTTCAAAGCTTGCTGGAAAGGCTTTTTGGACGGTTGCAGGCCTTATTTGGCCGTGGATGCATCAGCTCTTCATGGTAGGTTTAAAGGACAGCTAGTTGCTGCTACTGCAGTTGATGGACATAATTGGATGTTCCCTGTTGCTTATGGAGTTTTGGAGGTTGAGTCAGAGGAAAGTTGGACTTGGTTTCTGCAGAACTTGCGCGACCTTATAGGTCATCCACCAGGACTTGTTATCCACACAGACGCTTGCAAAGGTTTGGAGAGTGCGGTAGAAGCAGTATTCCCTGGAGTGGAGCATAGGGAATGTATGCGACACTTGGTACAGAATTTTACAAAGAAATTCAAGGGTAAAGTTTTTACTGACAACCTATGGCCAGCTTCATACACATGCAGCTCTAGGAAGCATAAGTTTCATTTGGATGTGTTGTATAAACAAAAACCTGGGGTGAAGGAGTACTTGGATGAACATCATGGTAGGGTGTGGTCAAGAAGCCAATTCAATGAAATTTGCAAGGTAGACTATGTAACAAGTAACCTTGCGGAGAGTTTCAACTCAAAGGTCAAGTCATTGAAAGGGCTTATGCTTGTGGCAAATATTTGATAAGATTAGGCAGATGATCATGATAAAGATCGATCTGCGTCAAAGAATTGCATCCACAAATTATGTTGGCCATCTCATGCTCCCATCTTTGATTAAGTCTTTGCATGAGAGGGCAAAACAATTGAGGATGCAATGCGTCAGAAAAGGAATGGAGGCTGAGGTAACCTACACTGACAGTAAAAACAGGCAGTGGAGGTATCCAGTGAGTTTGGTTGATAGGACATGCCATTGTAGGGGATGGCAGATCCGTGGGATACCCTGCATACACGCATTGTTTTTCATGAGTGTTATAGGGGGTGAAGATGGTGAAGTTGATCAGTATGTGTCAGAGTATTTCTCTGTTGCAAAATTTAGGGCTGCATATGCTATGAATGTTCCTACCTTGTTGGGAAAAGACCAATGGATGAAAGTCGATCCAGGCTTCAAACTGTACTCTCCAGTATTGACTAGACCGGCAGGTAGGCCGAGGAAGAATAGGATCAGAGCTAGTGCAGAGGGTGGTGCACCGATTCGAAAACGTAAGTGCAAACGTTGTGGAATCCCTGGACACATTGCTAGGCTTTGTAAAAATGGAGTTGATCCGGCTTTTGGAATGGAAGATCAGGCGGGAGCAGAAAATGCAGAGGAGAATGAAGCAGCAATTCAACTTGAGATTGAAGCAGCAGTTCAACATGAGGAGATTGAAGCAGCAAATGCAGAGGAGATTGAAGCAGCAGTTCAACATGAGGAGATTGAAGCAGCAAATGCAGAGGAGATTGAAGCAGCAGTTCAACATGAGGAGATTGAACCGATGGATCGAGAGCAGAGGGAACAGATGGATGTAGAATGGCTTCAACCGATGAGTCCAGAGGAGAGTCAACAGTATTATCGACATTGCCTCGATAGTTGTAAGGCCATGTGTGATGCACACTTCGAAGAGCTCATGGCAGAAGAAAAAGCAGAAGCTTCGCAGAAGAAGAAGAACAAGAAAGAGGGCAAAAGGAAGGTAGACACCGGTAATATCCCTGGTAGGGTTACCCGGAGTAAGGTGGTGGCCCCGGCGAGTCACACCAGGAGCAAGAAAAAGATTTTATTCTGAACAACTAATTTGAATTTGTATGAACAATTTGTATTGGGGTTCCCTTTGTATTGGGGATCCCTTTGTGTTGAACAATTTGTATTGGGGTTCCCTTTGTATTGGGGTTCCCTTTGTATTGGGGATCCCTTTGTGTTGAACAATTTGTATTGGGGATGCCTTTGTGTTGAACAATTTGAATTTGTATGAACAATTTGTATGCCACATTTAAGCCACATTTATCATTTTAGGGTTTTAGGGTTTTAGGGTTTTAGGGTTTTAACATTTTAGGGTTCAATTCAAAATAATTCAAAACATGGTGGAACCTTCCCATTGAGCCTTGTTATGTTACCTACAACCTAGAGAAATAATAATGGAAAAGGAAATATAGAGATATGAAGTTTTTATGCCAAAAGCTTCAAAACCACTTCCTAGTCCATGAGCTACTAGATATGAAGATGCAGGGCTTTCTGCTCAATACACCTCCCAAATACCCACTATGCTTACAAACTTTGTCCAAATGAGTCCAAATTCGTCACACTTGTGTATCTTTGAGTTGCAAACAATATCTAGTCGGCCAAAATGTAATATATTGTTCAAATAACACAATTTTACAATTTTTATGCCAAAAGCTTCAATTTCCCTTAGTCCGTTTATTATTTGGGTGCCCCTGTTTTACTTAGTGTTACTCAGTTTTCCCCTCCGGGCCCACTTGTCTTACTCAGTCATACTCAGTTTTGCCCTTCCGATAAACATTTCCTCACTTTTCCCCCTCTCAGTTCTACTCAGTTTTCCTAACTTGTACTCACTGGCTGATCTCTGATTGGTCGAGATGTATGTCACACGGATCTTGGTTGGATGAAAGCTCAACGAACGCTTGCACCGTTCGATCATTGGTTGTATCTATGGACCACGATGGACGCATACGGAGACAAGAGCAGAGCACATACCTACCAACCCTCCTCTCTCTAACCGTGCGTGCGGCGGCGCGGATCTAACCGTGCTTGCGGTGGCGTGCGGCGGCGCGGATCTAACCGTGCTTGCGGTGGCGTGCGGCGGCGCGGATCTAACCGTGCGTGCGGCGGCGCGGATCTAACCGTGCGTGCGGCGGCCTGCGGCGGCGCAGATCTAACCGTGTGCGGCGGCGTGCGGCGGCGCGGATCTAACCGTGCGTGCGGCGGCGCGGATCTAACCGTGCGTGCGGCGGCCTGCGGCGGCGCAGATCTAACCGTGCGTGCGGCGGCGTGCGGCGGCGCGGATCTAACCGTGCGTGCGGCGGCGTGCATCTAACCGTGCGTGCGCCGTGGATCTAAGAGTGCCGGTGAGGATCTAACCGTCAGAAATAGTTGAAATGTCTCTCTCTGTCTCACTTTCGATTCTATTCTCAGATCTGTTGAATGATGAAGAACACCAAGACGGCGGCCGTGCCGACAGTGGTCATCGATGCCACGAACATTGAAGCCATCGCCTACAACATCGCTTCGACGGCGCAGACCCAGCCTGTTGATGTCTCACTTCCGGTGCCGAGAGTGCGAATCGATGCCAAGACGATTGAAGCCATCGTCTACAACCGCGCTGCAAAGCCGCCGATCCAGCCCTCCGCAGATCCGTCGCTGGTGAAGTACACCAAGACAGCGGCGGTTCCGACACTGGTCATCGATGCCACGAACATTGAAGCCATCGCCGATAACATCGCTTCAACGTTTGATGGCGCAAATTAGGATAAATTATTATAAATTTGTATTTTTCAATTTCCAATTGGGATAAAATTGTTTGAACTACTACCTCCGTCTCAAAAAAAGCTTCTTCACGTTCTTGATGTGTCCATGTACATCCGTATGTATGATTTGAATTCTATCCCAACTTGATTGGGAAGATATTGATATGTATTTGATCCGGAGGCTGGTACATGCATTCACTTTTGGGATCCCTTCACTTTTATAAAATGTTCATGCATGCTAAAATTATCGTGCGCATTACTTAGCACAAGTAGGAAATTGTACACCGAAATACAGTGCTTAGAGCCACAACAAAATACAGTGGTTAGAGCCATCTACTGAATAACAATTCTATACTAAATCGTCTACCAGAACCACATAACTGCTAGGACAGGGATGACACCTAATAAAACTGCACAGATGAATCTACTTTTCTCCTCTCCCATCACTTTAAGTTCATGTTCTAGATTTTCTACCACTTGATCAAATACGGCAAGATCTGTCTCAACTCTCAACTTCTCCTTGCGAATAAGCTCTGAATTCTTCTTTTCTTCCTCCACAATACGCTTCAGCTCGAATATCATCAGGTTTTTACGGGCCAATTCATCACCTAAATTGGCCACCTTCTCCTCCAAATCCATCCTCTGGCTACACCACTGGGTTGATTCATCTTGGTATGCAATGTACCATGGATCATCGGCTTGCCTGGCTAACTGTAACAATAATGGAAAAAAGAACAACTGAAATCACCCCAACAAGCCATGGCGGAACTTCAAATTCAACGGTAGTACAGAGAGCTGAAGCTATATACCTGCACTTCCGACGAGGTAGGAGAAGTAGAACGTGGCCACGACATGATCGAATCCCCACCCTCGCCGGTGTACCCGCTACGACGAGACATTGAGCACTATTTCGTACCTGCAAACTCCAATAAATTACGGGAACCGAATCGATTAGGGGGCGGGGGAGGCAGAAGCGGAGGTCTTACCAAGCTATGCCAATTGGTGCGCGGAACAAATCCCGGTCGTCGTGGGCGGCGGATCTGCTTGCGGCGGACTTTCCTGCGGTGGGTACAATGCGTGCGGACGAAACAAGTGCTGGAGCCGTGGTTGACGTGCAGCGCCGCAGTTCGTCCGACGCCGCCGGGGGACAGAGCCGGCGGCGCGACGAGGCGCCGGCGATGGCTGCTCCGGCCGACGGTGGGGAACGAGCTGCCAGCGCTTCTCCGGTCTAGCTTAAGAATAATTAATTAGCGAACTTGTTGCTTCTCTCTATGATATTCTCTAAAGACATATATCAGAGCGGCAATATATGATTTTTTCTCTCTAAATAAATAGACGACCCCACTGGTCATTGGCTGCGGCAGCCCCACAGAGCGGCAATATATGTCTTTTCCTGAAAAATAGACGACCCCACTGGTCATTGGCTGCGGAGGCCCCACAGAGCGGCAATATATGAGTTTCTCTAAATAAATAGACGACCCCACTGGTCATTGGCTGCGGCAGCCCCACAGAGCGGCAATATATGTCTTTTCTTGAAAAATAGACGACCCCACTGGTCATTGGCTGCGGAGGCCCCACAGAGCGGCAATATATGAGTTTCTCTTAATAAATAGACGACCCCACTGGTCAATTGCTGCGGCAGCCCCACAGAGCGGCAATATATGTCTTTTACTGAAAAATATACGACCCCACTGGTCATTGGCTGCGGAGGCCCCACAGAGCGGCAATATATGAGTTTCCCTAAATAAATAGACGACCCCACTGGTCATTGGCTGCGGCAGCCCCACAGAGCGGCAATATATGTCTTTTCCTGAAAAATATACGACCCCACTGGTCATTGGCTGCGGCAGCCCTATAGAGCGGCCCCATTTGTCATTGGCAGCACCGCATATAAAATCATGAAAAATAAAACGGCCCACACGTCAGCGATAAATGGATGGCTGCTCCGACGTGTCTCCTGACCCTACCCGTCAGCACGAGACGGTCAGGGAGGAGCTGCCCCTGTGCGGCCCCACCCGGTCAGACTAACGGTCAAGGCCTCTGACCTGACGGCTACCGGCCGTTCCAGCACTTGTGCGTGTTTCAAACTAGAGGAGGGGAAAACTGAGGAAAAACTAAGGGACTGGGGAAAACTGAGTACAACTAACGAACCGGGGCACGAAAATAGAAATCCCTTTTACTACAGTACTTTGTTTTATATTTGTGTCTTGGAAGTTGTTTACTACTGTAGCAACCTCTCCTTATCATGTTTTTGTGCCAAGTAAAGTTTCTATGTCAAAGTTGATGTTATATTTGGGATCGCTGCGCAGAAACAGCATTGCTGTCTGTCACGAATCTGGGCACAGTTCTCTGTAGAAAATTCGAAAAAATCTGCCAATTTACGAGCGTGATCCTCAAATATGTACGCAACTTTCATTAGTTTTAGTTTTTCCATTTGAGCAAGTCTGGTGCCATTTTAAAATTCGTCTTTACGGACTGTTCTGTTTTTGACAGATTCTGCCTTTTATTTCGCATTGCCGCTTTTGTTAAGTTGAATGAGTTTCTTTGTTCCATTAACTTTCAGAAGTTTTGTGCAATGTCCAGAAGTGTTAAGAATGATTGTGTCACCTCTGAACATGTGAATTTTTGATTATGCACTAACCCTCTAATGAGTTTGCTTGAAGTTTGGTGTGAAGGAAGTTTTCAAGGGTCAATAGAAGAGGGTGATATAATGTGATCGAGAAGAGTGAAAGGTCTAAGCTTGGGGATGCCCCGGTGGTTCATCCCTGCATATTTCAAGAAGACTCAAGCATCTAAGCTTGGGGATGCCCAAGGCATCCCCTTCTTCATCGACAACTTATCAGGTTTCTTCTAGTGAAACTATATTTTTATTCGGTCACATCTTATGTACTTTACTTGGAGCGTCTGTGTGCTTTTATTTTTGTTTTTGTTTTGTTATCTTAGTTCTCTGAATAAGTTCATCCTTGTGTGGGAGAGAGACACGCTCCGCTGGTTCGTATGAACACATGTGTTCTTAGCTCATAATATTCATGGCGAAGTTTCTTCTTCGTTAAATTGTTATATGGTTGGAATTGGAAAATGCTACATGTAGTAATTCTAAAATGTCTTGGATAATGTGATACTTGGCAATTGTTGTGCTCATGTTTAAGCTCTTGCATCATATACTTTGCACCTATTAGTGAAGAAATACATAGAGCATGCTAAAATTTGGTTTGCATAATTGGTCTCTCTAAAGTCTAGATAATATCTAGTATTGAGTTTTGAACAACAAGGAAGACGGTGTAGAGTCTTATAATGTTTACAATATGTCTTTTATGTGATTTTTGCTGCACCGGTTCATCCTTGAGTTTGCTTCAAATAACCTTGCTAGCCTAAGCCTTGTATCGAGAGGGAATACTTCTCATGCATCCAAATCCTTGAGCCAACCACTATGCCATTTGTGTCCACCATACCTACCTACTACATGGTATTTCTCCGCCATTCCAAAGTAAATTGCTTGAGTGCTACCTTTAAAATTCCATCATTCACCTTTGCAATATATAGCTCATGGGACAAAATAGCCTTAAAAACTATCGTAGTATTGAATATGTACTTATGCACTTTATATTTTATTAAGTTGCTTGTTGTGCGATAACCATGCTTCTGGGGAACGCCATCAACTATTGTTGAATATCATGTGAGTTGCTATGCATGTCCGTCTTGTCTGAAGGATCTATCATTTTAGTGGTTGGAGCATGCAAAATTGTTAGAGAAGAACATTGGGCCACTAACTAAAGCCATGAACCATGGTTGAAGTTTCAGTTTTGGACATATATCCTCAATCTCATATGAGAATAATAACTTTGCTACATGCTTATGCATTTAAGAGGAGTCCATTATCTGTTGTCCATGTTGTCCCGGTATGGATGTCTAAGTTGAGAATAATCAAAAGCGAGAAATCCAAAATGCGAGCTTTCTCCTTAGACCTTTGTACAGGCGGCATGGAGGTACCCCTTTGTGACACTTGGTTGAAACATGGCATGCAAAGATCCGGTAGTCCAAGCTAAGTAGTACGAGGTGCGGACACTATTAGTATACTATGCATGAGGCTTGCAACTTGTAAGATATAATTTACATAACTCATATGCTTTATTACTACCGTTGACAAAATTGTTTCATATTTTCAAAACCAAAGCTCTAGCACAAATATAGCAATCGATGCTTTCCTCTTTGAAGGACCTTTCTTTTACTTTTATTGTTGAGTCAGTTTACCTATCTCTCTCCACCTTAAGAAGCAAACACTTGTGTGAATTGTGAATTGATTCCTACATACTTGCATATTGCACTTGTTATATTACTCTATGTTGACAATATCCATGAGATATACATGTTATAAGTTGAAAGCAACCGCTGAAATTTAATCTTCCTTTGTGTTGCTTCAATACCTTTACTTTGAATTATTGCTTTACGAGTTAACTTTTATGCAAGACTTATTGATGCCTGTCTTGAAAGTGCTATTCATGAAAAGTCTTTGCTTTATGATTCACTTGTTTACTTATGTCATTACCATTGTTTTGATCGCTGCATTCATTACATATGTTTACAATATGATCAAGGTTATGATGGCATGTCACTTAAGAAATTATCTTTGTTATCGTTTTACCTGCTCGGGACGAGCAGAACTAAGCTGGGATGCGATACGTCTCCAACGTATCGATAATTTCTTATGTTCCATGCTACTTTATTGATGATACCTACATGTTTTATGCACACTTTATGTCATATTCGTGCATTTTCGGAACTAACCTATTAACAAGATGCCGAAGTGCCAGTTCCTGTTTTCTGCTGTTTTTGGTTTCGAAATCCTAGTAACGAAATATTCTCGGAATTGGACGAAATCAACGCCCAGGTTCCTATTTTGCCCGGAAGCATCCAGAACACCCGAGAGCCACCGGAGGAGGGGCCTGGTGGGCCCGGATGACGAGGGTGGCGCGGCCGGGGCTGGGCCGCGCCACCCTATGGTGTGGTCGCCCCTTTGACCCTCTGCGCGGCCTCTTCGCCTATATAAAGCCCCTGCGCCGAAAACCCTACGCGGGAAGCCACGATACGGAAAACCTTCCGGAGCCGCCGCCATCGCGAAGCCAAGATCGGGGGACAGGAGTCTCTGTTCCGGCACCCTGCCGGGACGGGGAAGTGCCCCCGGCTTCTCCATCGACACCGCTGCCATCTCCACCGCCATCTTCATCACCGCTGCTGCTCCCATGAGGAGGGAGTAGTTCTCCATCGAGGCTCGGGGCTGTACCGGTAGCTATGTGGTTCATCTCTCTCCTATGTAATTCAATACAATGATCTCATGAGCTGCTTTACATGATTGAGATTCATATGAGTTTTGTATCACTATTATCTATGTGCTACTCTAGTGATGTTATTAAAGTAGTTTTATTCCTCCTCCACGTGTGTAATGGTGACAGTGTGTGCACCGTGTTAGTACTTGGTTTATGCTATGATCATGATCTCTTGTAGATTGCGAAGTTAACTATTGCTATGATAATATTGATGTGATCTATTCCTCCTACATATGCATGAAGGTGACAGTGTGCATGCTATGCTAGTACTTGGTTTAGTCTTTTGATCTATCTTACACTAAAGGTTACTAAAATATGAGCATTATTGTGGAGCTTGTTAACTCCGGCATTGAGGGTTCGTGTAATCCTACGCAATGTGTTCATCATCCAACAAGAGTGTAGAGTATGCATTTATCTATTCTGTTATGTGATCAAAGTTGAGAGTGTCCACTAGTGAAAGTCTAATCCCTAGGCCTTGTTCCTAAATACTGCTATCGCTGCTTGTTCCTGTTTTACTGAGTTACTACTGCTGCGTTACTACTGCTTGTTTACTTCCTACAATATTACTACCATCAATGCACGCCAGCAAGCTATTTTCTGGCGCCGTACTACTGCTCATATTCATTCATACCACTGTATTTCACTATCTCTTCGCCGAACTAGTGCACCTATTAGGTGTGTTGGGGACACAAGAGACTTCTTGCTTTGTGGTTGCAGGGTTGCATGAGAGGGATATCTTTGACCTCTTCCTCCCTGAGTTCGATAAACCTTGGGTGATCCACTTAAGGGAAACTTGCTGCTGTTCTACAAACCTCTGCTCTTGGAGGCCCAACACTGTCTACAAGAATCCAGTGGAACCTGTGGACACGATACACGCACAGTCATGCATAACTCATCGATTAGCCACATACCATGCATGGAGTAAACAAAAGAGAATGTGCTCAAGACAGAAACACTCACCCAAAATGGTAAGGAAATAGAATATCACTTTTGAGTTCCTGTTTTATAAGAAACCGCCACAGGTCTGCCTCCACGTCCCTGGGGTGGTGTTCTAACGTATATGAATTAACGATGTGTGGGTCAATGAACCCAACATCATGGATGAGCCTTATTCGCATTTCCCGCTTCTTCAATCTGCATAATAGCGTACACAACAAGATAGTTAGGACAATATATATATATATATATATATATATATATATATATATATATATATATATATATATATATATAGTGCAGGCAATGAACGAGATGGGGTAGAAATTAATAAATCACTTACAGAACATAGCAACTGATGATAGATTTGTCGAGCTCGCGCAGATTGAACAGCTGGAACAATTCATTCCGTTGAATTGTTATAGAGTAATGTTTGAAGTGATGCTCAGGTCTAACATCCGCATAAATATAGTCTCTGGCGTTTTTAAGTTTTATGTAACCCTTGTACCAATTTAGCAGACCTTTCATTTGTCGAGGTAGATCATTTTCCTGCGCAGGCTCGACGAGAGGCCCATTCGCCACATATGTAAATACTACGTCCTTCATTGGCGCCTCATCAAGGCCTAACAGTGCACGAAGAGTGATACCTAAGTTGGCCGCTTGTTCTGTGGCACTCGCTACAGTCAATCCATGTGCTGCCGCAGCTGCTATGATTTGGGGGTCATCCGGATCGGCGGCTTGCACTATGAGCGGGGCGATCGATTGTTTACTTTGTTCCCCGAGCTGGGCAACTTCTTTCCCCATTTCTAATTTTTTCTTCTCCTGCTTCTCCGCCTCCTCCTGCTTCCTCCTGAACGTGAGTGCTTGCCTACGAAGTTCACGTTCATAGTCGTCAGGGAGATTCTTCGCGGCTTGGGACGGTGTGTTCAAAAATGTCTTAGCCCACTTCTTTTGCTCATCAGAAAATACTGGCTTGGGCTCGCCCTCTATTTTCTTCTTGCAGTTCGCCCTCCATTTCTCTAAATCAGCAGCCGCGCCCGCCGCGACTTCCTCGGCACTACATTCCCAAGACCTCTTGGGGAGAGGCTTAAGTGATGGCTCCGGTATCTTTGTGGTTGTAGGTACGTAAGGGTCCGGGTTAATAACCCAGGACTGCTTCTGCTTCTTCGCCGGAGGTGGATTGGGGGGCGGCGTCTGATCACCCGCCGGACGAGGACCGGGGGGGCGGCGTCTGCTTACCCGCCGGAGGTGAATTGGGGGGCGGCGTCGGCTTACCCGCCGGAGGTGTAGGTGAGCCACCACCACCACCGCCGCCGCCACCACCACCGGAGGGGGGTGGACTTGTTTGCCTTGGCGCCTCGCCTGGAAACTTGATAAACTTCTTCTGCCACAGAATGAACTGGCGCTTGACATCTCCAAGTCTTGTCGCCCCTTCAGGTGTAGCAATGTCAATGTCCAGGTCCTCAAACCCTTGGACTATCTCCTCCACCGTGACACGAGCATAGCCATCTGGAATGGGGTTGTTGTGGTGGAGTGCTCCAGGTGGTAAAGCACTGCCGGTGGCTACCTTCATGGACATGTTCCCGATAGGATAATACAGATGACATGCTTTCATCTCCTTTATATCGTCCACGGGGTAGCGAGGAGGCTCCGGTGCAGTAATTTCGACCACCAGATGCTCCGGTGCAGTAATTTCGATCGTCGGTGCACCAGCCGGTGAGGCCTCCGTGGAAGCCACGCTGCTTCTTCTCTGCTGGCTTCCGAGATCCATTGGATGATCTTCATGCTGCGCCCGAGCTGCATCTCTTTCGGCTACTAGTACACTCACGGTTTTCTTCATCACATCCATTTCCGTTACCAACTTCGCCACAACATCTGCATCCCGATCCATCTTTCTCTTACGGCTTCTGTAACCGTACGGGTCATCGTTCTGGGGGAACCCTACTTTCCACGGAATGTCCCCGGGCATGCCTCGTACACGTCCTCCGTGTTCAGGATTCCCGAGGGCTTTTGTCAGGGCGTCGTTCTCTCTGTTGAACTTGATCCTCCCCTCTTGAGCATCCCTCATTGCCTCAATAAGCTTTTGGGTGGGTTTAATTATTTTGCCCTGATAAACACACTCCCCTGTCTCCGGGTTCAGCGATCCCCCATGCCCGTACCACCAGCTTTTGGCCCTTGGGTCCCATCCCTCCGTACCTGGACGGATTCCTCGCGCCCTCAGCTCGTTCTCCATCTTCTCCCACCTAGGCTGCCAAAAGCGATACCCTCCTGGCCCCATAATATGATTGTACTCCTTCTTGGCCGCATTCTTCTTATTTTTTTCGACATTTCAAGGAACTGCTCCGATTTCTTTTGCTTCACAAATTCTGGCCAATCATGTTGCAGTTTCTCATATTGTCCTTCGAAAACCGGAGTCTTGCCCTGCTTGACAAAGTCATGGCCTAGTTTTTGCTTGTATTTCCGGAATGCGTCGGCCATCTTAGAAAGAGCGAACTGTTTGACTAGCTTGCACCTCTCCTTGTTTTCCTCAATCTTGTTACCCGCCTCATCTTTTCTGCGGTATTCCGGAGGTAGAACGAAATGTTCTATAAGCTTCTTGAAGCAATCTTTTTTTGTTCTCTTATCGACAAAAGTGAAACCAAGACGTGCCTTCTTTGGCTCATTCCACTCCTGGACGGTGATCGAGACGTTGTCTCTAACAACGGCTCCGCATTGGCTGATAAACTTGGTGGCGTTCTTGCTGGGCTCCAGCGGCCTGCCGGTTGCTTCATCGACAACCTCGATGGTGCATGTTTCGTTTGGTTTCATCGTCTTGGTTGCGCCACGCTTTGACGACGACGTACTCGATTTTTTCGACGATCCGGCCGAGGGCTAAAATAAGAAAGAGAGTCGCGCGCGTTAGTACACACATATTTATTCAAATCAGTTAGTTTGTATCACCAGAGGCTCAATGTATATATATACCTCGGCGCCGGAGGTGGTTGCTACTTCCAATTCAAGATCGTCGTTTATCGACGTTTCTTCGGCATCATCTTGCTGACGGCGCCCTTCATCTTCACCGTCAAGGTTCAGATAAGAAGAGATATCATCTTCTTCTTGTCCGGTCGGCACATATGGAATATCGCCTTTTATGATGCCGAATATATGGTCTTCAACGTCCAGATCATAGTTGTCCAGAATCGGGTCAGCTCTATCGTCCGCCATATGTCAGTCCTGAAAACATGTAGTAAAAACAAATTAATTGTGTATATGCCAACATTATCACATCTCTTCTACATATAAAGAGAGAGGGCGACGATGGAGGCGAGAGGGGGGACGCAGTGACCGCGTGACCGAGAGACCGGTGGCGGTGGCGTGACCGAGAGACCAGTGGCGGTGGCGAATTGAAAGGGGGGACGCAGTGACCGCGTGACCGAGAGACCGGTGTGGCGGTGACCGAGAGACCGGTGGCGGTGGCGAAAGGGGGACGCAGTGACCGCGTGACCGAAAGGGGGACGGTGTGGCGTTGACCGAGAGGGCGGTGGCGGTGCCGAGGACACATAACCCTCGCCGGGAAGTAAATTTTTGTTAACCTAACACATTTTTGTTAAGTAAATTTTTGTTATGTCAAAATTTCGAGGGGAGTACAAAATTATATGTTAAATTTCGAGGGGAGTACAAAATTATTTTTGTTATGTCAAAATTTCGAGGGGAGTACAAATTTTTTGTTAACTATATATTACATATTTGTTAAATTTTGTTAAGTCAAAATTTTAGTTTACAATTTTAATTAACAACAAGTTAATTCGTTTAAGTCCAAATTTTAATTTTTTTTACATAATATTTTTTAAGTCAAATTTTAGTTTACAATTTTAATTAACAAAAACAAAAAAAACAAAAAAAATGAGAGAGAGATCGAGGGGCCCGTGTGTACTGGCGCGCCCGCCCTCTCGATCTCTCCCGCGGCGGTGGGCGGCGGCGGTTCGAGCCGGCCGCGCGCGCGCGGTGGCCGTGTCTTTGGGCGGCGTGGTGTGGCGCGTGTGTGAGCGCGGAGATTGATCGAGCGGCGCGGCGGGTCGATCTCGCCGAGGCGGACTCGACGACGTCGGGCGGGTGGCGGTCGATGTCGCGCGGCGCGGCGGCGTCGTCGAGCGCGAAGGAAGCGTCGGCGTCGTCAGCAGCGAAGGAAAGCGTCGCGGCGTCGTCGAGAGCGCGACACGAATGGGCGGAGGAAGAAGAGAAGCGGCGCGTTCGCGCCGATATTTATAGTGAGAGGCCTTTAGTCGCGGTTGGGGTCACCAACGAAACTACCGCTAGTCGCGGTTGGTGACCCCGCGACTAAGCATTTTTTTGCCCCATTTTCTCTTTCCTCGGAAAAACGACCTTTAGTCGCGGTTGGCACCAACCGCGACTAAAGGCCTTTTGAAATTATTTCGTTTTCTAAATGTGAAAAATAAAACTAATTCATGTCTAAATGTGAAAAATACAAATAATATATCAAAAAATTCAGAAAAATAAAACTAATTCAATTCAAAATATTAAAAATACAAATAATATATCAAAAAATTCAGAAAAATAAAACTAATTCAATTCAAAATTTTAAAAATACAAATAATATATCAAGAAATTCATAAAAATAAAACTAATTCAATTCAAAATGTTAAAAATACAAATAATATACCAAAAAATTCAGAAAAATAAAACTAATTCAATTCAAAATTTTAAAAATACAAATAATATATCAAAAAATTCAGAAAAATAAAACTAATTCAATTCAAAATTTTAAAAATACAAATAATATATCAAGAAATTCATAAAAATAAAACTAATTCAATTCAAAATTTCTTCCCGGCCGCCTCTGTCTTCTCGTTGGCCCCTCTTCCCGCCTCTATCTTTCCGCCGACCCCCTCTTCCCTCCTCGTCTTCCCGCCATTTCTTCCCTGTCTTCCCGCCTCTTTCTTCCCGCCAATTGTTTCCCGCCACTTTCTTCCGGCCTCTTTCTTCCCGCCAATTTCTTCCCGCCAATTTTTTCCCGCCAATTTCTTCCCGCCACTTTCTCCCCGCCTCTTTCTTCCCGCCTCCTGTCTTCCCGCTCCCATTTTTCCCGCCATTTGTCACTACATATAGGTAGCCCGGCTTGGCCAGCATTATCACATCTCTACAATCTCTCATCACTCATGGCTTCCACCGCACCCACTCTAACCTACCAGCAGGTGGAGGAGCTTTGCGCCTCGAACTACCCTTGCCCTCCGGGCTACCGCGTCCCTGCCGGCTGGAGCCTAAGCGCCGGCGGCGTGCCGGTCCCTCCCGTCCCTCAGGGTACTGCGCGCCGGGCGGCCATCACGAACCACTACTACCTCGACCTCACGCCGGAGCAGCGGATGAATCCCCGCTGGCATCCCGATAACCAGCATACTTGGGACGCCTTCTTCATCAATCGGCGTGAGAGGGCGCTCGCCAGGTATGAGGAGGACGGTCTGCCTCCTGGGAACTTCCACGAGGCCGGCCGTCGGCTATGGTGGTACGGCCGGACTCTGCAGAGCGTCATGGACTACATCACGACCGGCGATATCCCCCGCCTGCGCTACCCTCAGTTCGAGCCACGAGCGCCGCCCGACAGCGACGACAGCAGCAGCGACGACGACGCCGGCAACTTAGAAGGCGACGACTACCAGTACAACGGCGGCGGCTATGAAGACTACGAGTATGCATATTATACGCCTAGGCAGGAGTATGACTAAATCACTCCAAATTTCATGTATGCAGGAGTATGACTTAGTCACTCCAAATTTCATGTATCATCAGTGCTATCTCGAGTCAATTGAATCATTCGAAAATGGACACCAAACACATCACGGGTAATATAATTCACATGATTCATTCAACAAAGTTTGGTACAATAATAAATTATTACACATCATTTCTTCCCTTGTGTCCCTGCTTGCTTACGATTGTGCCGTATCCATGGAGCATCCTCATCATTTAACTTAATGCTTGGGTCGGTGTTCACTTTGAAGGGCGGAATTTCAGCAAACATATTATAATCTTCTGACATGTCTGTCTTGTCCTCCACTCCCACGATGTTTCTTTTCCCTGAAAGAACAATGTGGCGCTTTGGATCATCGCATGATGTACTGATCGTTTTCTTATCTTTCCGTTTTCTCGGTTTGCTACCACTGCATGTTGTAGTATGCCAGTCGTTGATATAACATTCACGAAGTACCATTCCGCAAATATTACATCCCTCAGAGTAGTACAACAGAACATAGCAGGGTCCATAACTCATTCATACATTATTACAAACCAAATGTACATGTCATCTTGGAGCTCCTCCTGGGTCCAAAGAGGTTTACTCCTGGGTTCGAGGTGAACCCATCTTAACTTACAATATAGGAGTTTCACTAGTCTTAACATTTATTTTCTCGAGCAGCTAAATATTAAGAGTTCGCGCTGCTCGGCTTCTACTACTAATACTGGGTACTTCTAGGCTTGTTCTCCTCCGGAAGCCTCCCCGTTCCGTAGACTATAAGATAGTCTACGCCTTCAATACCTCAGAGAGGTCTGGTTCTTCATAGCCGATGAGGTCGGCTCCTTCAGGGTTGTTGTTGTCCTCCTCCAGATGATTCAGACATCTAAGCAGGATTTAAGAGTGGTATGAGTACGAGCGTACTCAACAAGTTCATATTAGGAAAGAGGTGTTTAATGCTCTAACTACGGTACCAGACCAGAAAGTCTGATACCATGCAAGTTTTGATAACCATTTCTTCAAAAGGTTGTTTTTATTCAGAAGAACTATGTCCGTCAGCCTTCACCGGTTGACTAGAACTTCATGGAGTTCCTTTCCGGCAGCGTTCGCAGTTCCAAATCCCGGAACAAGGAGTGACTGGTCACGATTCGTTACACTCTGCAGAGGTGTGTTTCTTTACCCATAAGAGATCTTAACCTTGGTGCCAACCGGGCAGCTTTCCCGTCCACACTTCCTTTGGTGTGAGGCCCGGTATAAGGTCCTAGTCAATCATGTTCCTCCGCTACCTCGAACACCCACCCTTTGTTGCATACCCCGACCCTGGGTCCTCGTCGGTCCCATTATTCCCACTCACGGGTGGACCCCGACCACGACGACAGTTTGGGATCGAACCAAACTCCTTCGCCGGTAGCTGCAACCCATCATAGACCGCAATACCGTGGGGACTTAGGACTCCCCAGCCTCACCATCTTGCTCCTTCGGGCGACAAGTGTACTACGGACTATGCCGTGGGGACTTAGGACTCCCCAGCCTCACCAGCTTGCCCCCTCGGATCACAAGTGTACTACGGTAAAGCGCATCCGTTGATGAACGAGAGGTGGAAACACTTTTGACTACTCCGTCCCATTCCAGATCTTATGGTGAACACGGTTTATACGGCACAAGAATCACTGGACGACATTTGTTGTTTAATCCTAGATGGATATAAACCCTTGCAATGGAACCTCCACCATATCAACACAATCCATGGTTCCATTGCCCACCACATAGTCATATTCATAGTTATGAAAATAGTGGTTTTGCTTTTTATGCAATAGTGATAAACATAGTACTTTGCAAGTAATTTGGTAAAAATACTCAAATGACATGAGCAAGCGATGAACTTGCCTGAATACTGCAAAGTGTTGCAGTTGGATGGTATGGACTGACCCTTGTCCTCTTGTTCTGAAAAATAGCATCATTGTCCGATAAGGGCAATGGTTAAAGAAGCAATTATGCATGATTCCAGTTTTAGGGTTTGTTCCCCCCTTTCCCGGTGTTTATTATTTTTAGGTAGAAGGTTTATACTAAGAATAATTTGGGGATACTTGTTTAGGGAAAAATACAACCTTGAAATGTTGTCAAGGTGTTTTTAAAGTCCAAATTTATTAATGGACTTAATTTTTATTATAGAAAATATTATGTGTGAATTAAATGATTATTTAAATCATCATATTAAGACTTATTCTTGTTTATCTTCAAAAATTCTCTTTCATATTTTATTTAGATAGGGAATTTTATGCTGATCAATTATCATATTTTTAATTATTTTTTTAGAGCTATCTTTATTTTTCTAGGAATTTTTTAATGTTTCAGCATTTTTGGTTTATTTGTGAAAAGTCACAATTACCCCTGGGCCCACCTGTCGGTGCAACCCAGTGGGGTTAGGTCGACCGACCCACCTGGTCCGGCTCGACCAGCATCACTCTTCTCTCTCTCTCGCGCGCGTTCGAACCCTAACCCTAATCCCTCTTTGGCGATTCGCGTCGCCACCGCCGTCGCCGCTCGATTCCGGCGAGCTCCGCCGGAACTGGCCCCCGCCATGATGCGCAATCGACGCGCCTCACGACGGCGGTCCTCTTCATCCGCGTCGATCTGGAGCGGTGCTGCTCCAGCTCGTCTTCGACCTCCCTTGCGGCGGCTAGGGTTACGGAATCGTGGTGATCCCGCTGCTCACTGGGCTCCAGGCGCGGTGGCGCCGCCGTGGGCCTCGCCACGGTGGTGTGGGGCGTTACGGCGCTTGTCGGCGCATGGCCTGGCCTGGCCAGGTGCTACCGAGCACTCGGCGCGCGCCGCCGTGGCCGCCATGGCCGCATCTGCTCGTCTGCTTGCCCCGGGTATGTGCGCCACCTCCTGCTCTCTCTCCTTTGCCTGTTCTACTCCTTCCCTTCCTCTTCTCCGTCTAGCTCGATCTCGGCTTGCCGTGCCTCATAGAGGTGCGGCCATGCCGTGATGCTGCTGCTGTTCTGCTAGTGCTGTTTTGCTGCTGCTACCCTACTTGGGTTGCTGTACTAGCCGTTGTGCTAGCCCTACTGCTTGTGCTGTGTTGCTGTGCTGCTGTTCTTGCTCAGTTGCTTGCTGATGCGACTTATGAATTATTGCTCCTGAGCATGATGTGGTGCTCTGTGTAATCTAGTGATTCCTGCTGATTCTCTGTATAAAATTCCTTTCCTGTATGTGTCATAGATTGCTCTTGGCTTGATCATCCTGTGATGATCTTTGCCTTTGGCAAGTGCCAGTGCTCCAGATGTGTTATTATATGTGCTCTAATCCCTGGACCTGCTTAATTGAGCCTAACTGTTGCATTAACAACTCCATCCCTTGATGAAGTGCTTCTGGATACAATTGTGCTGCCTGATGCCCTTATCTGTGATGCAATTGTGCAGTTATATGATTAATTTAATTATCTGTTCATGTGTTAATGCTTAGAATGAGTTCTAGCATGCAGTAGCATGCTCTAACAAGCTTTAATGATCATGTGAGCATCAATAGCTGATCATTGGATTGGTTACCTGTTGCCTGTGTCTTGCTGTTACTTCTCTCTGTGTATAAGTGTGGCACAGATCAGTGCTGGTGCTTGCTCAAGCATCAGTTGATGCCTGTCATGATCCATTTGATCATTTGCAAGACCCTGGTGCATCAATTGCTTGTCTGTTTCATTTATCTGTTTATCCTTGCTTGATTATATAGATAAATGATGTGAACTGTGATTCAGTGATGATCATTTCAATGAATTTATTAGGGCTATTTGGATGCCAACCACTGGTTGGGTACCATAGCCCACTACTGAACCTATCTGGTGATGATGTGGTGGTTCTAAGTGTTGGCTTGTGGGTTGAGGTAGCCCTGGCAGCACTGTGATGCTGCCAAGGGTAGCTCCCCCCCTCTGTGGCTTGTTGTGGCTTGGTGGATAAATCTCTGGGCAATCCATGTTGGATTTCCAGTGCTCTTTGCTGTTGACAAACTAGAATAGGCACAAGTGCCTATCTATCTGATGGTTAGCAAACCATGTAGTGCTAGGTGAGTTGGGTAGGCTAGCTGTGAATCTTTCCCCTGCTGGATGCTTTGGTTTACCTCAGTGTTAATACAGTGGGTTTGACCATTTCTTCCCTGGGATGATTTCTTCTGGCTTAAATCCCCTTTTGCCAGCATCAAATGGTTTGATCACCAAATGATGATTCACACAGGGTAACCATACCCTCTGGCTTGTGTATGTGTTATGCACATGCTTATTTATGAGCAAAACAGAGTTTTGCTCAGGTTGATCTTGTTTATACCTCACTCCAGCTCCTAGATGATTTGTTGGTGTAGAGGTTTTGCTTCTGTGTGGTTCTTGTGGTTGATTTACTTGCCCTGCTCCTCCTGGTGAGCTTGATGCCTCTTGGTTATGTGCTGTGGTGGTGGAAATGTGTTGAACAGCAGTGACTGTTCAAGCTGTTCTTGTGTTCTTGGCTGTCCTTGTGACTTACTCTGTGAAGCTGCTGTCGATCAAATGATCTAGGGTTCACTGTGGCAAGTTTTATATGTTTCTGGCTTGCTCTTGTTGGTCGACAGCACTACCTACAGCTTGTGGTGACTCACTCTGGCTTTGTGTGTTGTTACACATGCACACAGCCTTGTGTGCTGCCTGGTTGTATGTGTGTGCAAGTCCAGCTTGGGACTTGTGCTGTGGAGAGATCATCTCGGCAGCTTGATCTTATCCCCTTCATTTCAATTGTTTGCTAACCTGCCAAGTGGCTTTGCCACTTGGCTTAATGATCTGGTTGTTGTGTATGTGTGCAGGTATCAAGTGCTGATCAGGATGAACTCAAGATCATCAGGATCAAAGAATTCATGAAGATCACAATGTAGTTTAGGTCATTTAGAGATCTTGTAATTTTCCTTTTTCTTTTTCTATTTATTCAATTCTTGTAATATGTTGTAATTCCATAATTCAAATCTGAATATTGTAAAGGCAATGTATTATGTGTGTGTTGATCAATAAAGCTCAAAGTTTTCTCTAATGAGCTTTACTTTAATTGCTTATATTGTTTATAATTTATATTTTACTTAATGAATTTCCTCACTTGAATTGTTTAAGGTAATTATTTAATGTTTGAATTTGAAATTCAAATTCAACCTTGGTTAGAATTCAACCAAGTCATATCATTTAAAATCCAATCAAGTAAACTCTCCCCTCTCTTCTCAAAATCCTAACTAATGAAGTGAGATACAAGTTTGTCGCACTCTCGAAACCCTAACCCTGTAAGGTGTCGAGAGAGAAGCTTGTCCCCCTTCGATGCAGTTTTTGTTTAAAAGCGCGAAATTTCCCCAATTTACCATGCAGTGCACATCCCTTTCTAAAATCTACCCCTCGATCATCTCTAAACCTGGGACATTACACGTTTCCTCGGTTTGCTACTCATGTCCTTCACATAGAAAACCTGAGCGACATCTTTCGCTAGGACGAATGGTTCGTCAAGGTAACCAAGATTGTTGAAATCCACCATTGTCATTCCGTATTGCTGGTCCACCTTTACCCCACCTCCTGTTAGCTTGAACCATTTGCACCGGAACAAAGGGACCCTAAAGGAGGGTCCATAGTCAAGTTCCCATATCTCCTCTATGTAACCATAATATGTGACCTTTTGCCCATTCTCGGTTGCTGCATCAAAGCGGACACCACTGTTTTGGTTGGTGCTCTTTTTATCTTGGGCGATCGTGTAAAATGTATTCCCATTTATCTCGTACCCTTGGAAAGTCGTTATAGTCGAAGATGGTGTCTTGGCCAACATGTATAGCTGATCTACAACCTTATTGTCACTCATTAAATGTTTTCTCAACCAACTGCCGAAAGTCTCCATGTGGGCCTTCCTAATCTAGGATTCAGGCTTCCCCGGGTTGTCCGAGCGTAAAATATTCTTGTGTTTCTCAAAGTACGGAGCCACCAAGCTGGAATTGGTCAGAACTGTGTGGTGTGCTTCAGTCAGAGAATGGCCGTCCATACATATCGTTGATTTCCTTCCGATCGTGCCTTTTCCACTTAGTCTCCCCTCGTGCCGCGATTGAGGAAGACCAATCGGCTTAAGGTCAGGAACAAAGTCAACACAAAACTCAATTACCTCCTCATTTCCATAGCCCTTGGCGATGCTTCCTTCTGGCCTAGCACGGTTACGAACATATTTCTTTAATACTCCCATGAACCTCTCGAAGGGGAACATATTGTGTAGAAATACAGGACCGAGAATGGAAATCTCATCGACTAGGTGAACCAGGAGGTGCGTCATAATATTGAAGAAGGATGGCGGGAACACCAACTCGAAACTGACAAGACATTGGACCACATCGTTCTGTAACCGTGGTAGAACTTCTGGATTGATTACCTTCGAGAGATTGCATTGAGGAATGCACATAGCTTCACAATGGCTACTCGAACATTTTCCGCAGAGCCCCCTCAAAGCAATCGGAAGCAATTGCGTCATAATCACGTGGCAGTCGTGAGACTTCAGGTTTTGGAACTTTTTCTCCGCCATGTTTATTATTCCCTTTATATTGGACGAGAATCTGACGGGACCTTCATACTGCTCAGCATTCAAAAAAGATGACCTTCTCTTCTTTGGTCGGAGCGTAGCTGGCACGACCTTGAAACCGTTCCGGATGCCGGTCATCAGGGTCTTTCAAACTTTGCTGGTCCTGCCGTGCTTCCTTTGTATCATTTGACTTCCCATACACGCCCAAGAAGCTTAGGATGTTCACGCAAATATTCTTCGTAACGTGCATCACGTCGATTGCAGAGCGGACTTCTAGGACTTTCCAATATTCTAGCTCCCAGAATATAGATTTCTTCTTCCACATGGCTACGTGCCCGTCAGCTCCCTTCGGAACTGATTGTCCGCCAGGACCCTTTCCAAAGATGACTTTCAAATCCTTGACCATATCAAATACCTCAGCACCAGTGCGTTCCGCAGGCTTCGGCCGGTGATCTGCCTTGCCGTTGTAATGCTTGCCTTTCTTTCTTACTGGATGACCTTTCGGAAGAAATCGACGATGCCCAAGGTACACGTTCTTCTTACAATTTGGCAAATGTTCACTTTCAGTCTCATGTAAGCAGTGCGTGCATGCATTGTATCCCTTATTTGACTGTCCCGAAAGGTTACTAAGAGCAGGCCAATCGTTGATGGTTACGAAAAGCAACGCTCGTAGGTCAAATTCCTCTTCTTTGTGCTCATCCCACACACGGACACCAGGTCTGCCCCACAGCTGTAAAAGCTCATCAACTAATGGCCTTAGGTACACATCGATGTCGTTGCCGGGTTGCTTCGGACCTTGGATGAGCACTGGCATCATAATGAACTTCCGCTTCACGCACAACCAAGGAGGAAGGTTGTAGATGCATAGAGTCACGGGCCAGGTGCTATGGCTGGAGCTGCTCGCCAAAAGGATTCATGCCATCGGTACTTAGACCAAATCTTATGTTCCTTGCGTCAGCTGCAAAATCTTTGAACTCTCTGTCGATCTTTCTCCATTGCGTTCCATCTGCGGGGTGTCTCAACTCCCCGTCCGACTTACGGTCCTCTTTGTGCCATCGCAACAACTTGGCATGCTCTTTGTTCCTGAACAGACGTTTCAACCGTGGTATTATAGGAGCATACCACATCACCTTGGCGGGAACCTTCTTCCTGGGTTTCTGGCCCTCAACATCGTCACCAGGGTCATCGCCTCGATCTTATAACGCAATGCGGTGCATACCGGGCATTCATTCAAATTCTCGTATTCACCGCGGTAGAGGATGCAGTCGTTGATGCATGCATGTATCTTCGAACCTCTAAACCTAGAGGGCAGACAACCTTCTTTGCTTCGTACGTACTGGCGGGCAACTCGTTATTCTTTGGAAACATATTCTTCAACATTTTCAGCAAGTCTTCAAATGCCGAGTCAGCTACACCACCTGTGCCTTCCATTTCAGCAAATCCAGTGTGCAGCCCAGCTTTTTCAGACCATCATCGCATCCGGAGTACAGCGCCTTCTGTGATCCTCTAACATGCGATCCAAATTCTCCCTCTCTTTTCAGTTTCGCGGCGTCTCCGTGCATCAGCAATGGTCCGACCAAGATCATCAACGGGATCATCACGTGCCTCTTCTTCACCTTCCCCCACCTTCACCTTCAGCATCCTCCATGAAAGTATCACCGAAATGAGCAAGATAGCTTTCATCGATGAAATCATCCCCTTCTTCATCTTCTTCCATTATAACCCCTCTTTCTCCATGCTTGGTCCAACAATTATAGCTTGGCATGAAACCGTGCCGAAGCAGGTGCAGGTGAACATCTCTTGAGGAAGAGTAACCCTTCTGATTCTTACATTTAACACATGGACAGATAACAAAACCCCCCTGCTTGTTCGCATTAGCCACTACGAGGAAATCTTTCAAACCCGTACTGAACTCGCCGGAGAGTCGGTTACCGTACATCCATTGTCGATTCATCTGCATTATTATAATATAAAATATATAATTAACCATCATGCATTTGTTAAACTAACTAGCTACAAACAATATAAATTAAACAATGAACTACACACACATGCACATTTTATCAACGACACATCAAAGGTTCAAGTTGCTAACCGCGATCGAGGAGGAAAAAATAAATGAGAAAGCTCAAGTGTGGCTCCAACGCTTCATATCATGTTTGTTTCATGCTCTTGGGGCATTTCATCAAACACCTTATGTGCATAAGAGGAACCAAAAGCAAACCTAACACCCACTTGTGAAGCTTGTGAAGAGAATGGCACCAAATGGCTAAGTGTTGGCTGCTGGATGGGTATATATAGGGGGCGGCTTTAGCCGCGGTTGGCCGACCAACCGCGACTAAAGGCCTTCGGGCACCTTTAGTCGCGGTTGGCCTGGCCAACCGCGACAAAGCCCCCGCAGGCTGGCCACCGAGCGCCCAGGCCTTTGGTCGCGGTTCGCCTCTCGAACCGCGACTAAAGGTACCATTAGTCGCGGTTCCTTTACCTTCGCGACTTATGGGGCTCACCGGAAGCCTGTTTTTCTAGTAGTGTAGGCTTCGAAAATAATCAACATGCACTTTATCGAGCACCCTTACGGTCATCTTCGATTGTACGGGATAATCATACAACATGTCTGTGGATTCTCCTCGCCAAACCCAACATTTATTGTGAAGACCCCTAGGTCATCAGTGAGCCGCCACACAAAGAAAAAACACTGTATAAGACCAAAAATGCCGCCACAAGTCGGATGTCCATCTCCAGCGAAAAGCTCTCTTGTTGCTTTGTTGGGATCTTGGGGAGAATGCAGAGGAAGAGATAGAAACAAAAACAACCATCCCCAAACGATAATAATCAGATCCTACATCAGAACGTCTTCGCCTTCGTTTCCCAGCCCGTGCTGCCTTGACTACTGACTACTCAGGTGCATAAACGAATTGGCTGGCAAACATTATATCGCGGCACGACATGGGAGCGAGATATGGCTACGTGAATACAGCCTCTAGAAATCGCGCTATATCGGTTGGCAAGCACCTCTACAACTACAACCCATCTCGGATGGCGGCGAGAAGACGTGAGAAACAGCGACAAACAATGGAATGCAAACATTTTCTCGTGCGCCGTGCGCCCATGCATATCGCGGTCTCGCCTCTATCTCTCGCAGCAATATGGGTAGATGATGAACGGAAGAAAGCAACAAGCCTCGCCACCACCGATTCCCTACAAAACCAAGCTCCCGGGTGGTCGTAACCAAGACAAGTGAAATGCATCTATGGTCCTCTAACTCGTTGGCGATGTTTAAAACAGTCCTCAAACTTAGGAACTGCATCATCACGGTCCTTATTCTTGTTAAATGAGTTCATATACGGTCCTAATGCCGTATGCCTCCCGTATCTGATGGTATAGCACCATGTGAGCGCTGTCCACATCGTCACCGTGCGCCTCACGACATAGCATTCGCCAGGATAACTCTTCCAATGCTCTCCCCATGAGCGTCGTGTTGCCGAGCAGCAACGTGAAGACAAAGTTCTCGCCGGACTTTTTTTTTTTTTTGCACAATCGCCGGACTTGAGCAGCCGCCAAGGCTGGAAGGTACACGGGACAAGCGTGCCGAGTGTGTTGACTGTTGATCGGCAGCAGCACAGAGGTGAGCGCGACGTGCACCGGCGTGGAGTACTTCTCGAGCTTGCGGGTGTCGTCCATGCCGCGCATGATCACGGCGAGGGCGAGCTGCGCCGCCGAGAAGGAAAGGATGTTGGCATAATCTTGCCTCTGATCAAGTTAGTAATTTATGTTAGAATTAATTGGTAGGTGCATATGAGTACCAGATCGAGTCATGTACGGTGATGGAGTTCATCACCAGTTCTAGTGTCGGTCATAGCTAGTTCGTTGTGTGTGTTTCACAACTTGGTAGTTTAGGCCAGGTTAAAGTGTCCTTGACGTACTAGTTTAGGCAAGATGAGTTAGATAGGTGAGTCTAGTCCGGTTTGGACTATAATAGTAGGAAAGTAGTGTCCTTGTAGGAATAGGTCTAGGGCGTTGGTCGGTTGGCCGGCCGTGTATTTATACACGAGCAGCTCGTGTGTTATTGTAACAAGAAAACAACAGAGTTGAGATTGAGGAATAAACAGAAAAAGGAGGGCACGATACGTGCCCCTGGCCACGAGCTTTTTCGCGTGCGTGTGTTCGTCTAGTTTGATGTGATCGATCCGTGGGAAAATCCCAACAATTGGTATCAGAGCAAGGTTGAAGATCTGAAGTTGTGCTTGCCCCGGGGAGGCGACCCCTACTAGCGCCTCGGGGCGGGCGACCGGTTCTCGGCGGAGCAGCCGGGTGGAGACGGCGAGCATGTCGTCAGCATGGCGGCGGGCGATCGTTGCTCAGCGGAGCGACACTGAAGGGATGGCGGGGTGTTGTTCTCGGCGAGGTAGAGGTGGATGATCGTTGATGGGAGAGGTGGTGCCGAGGTGCGGTACGAGAGTCTCATCAAGATAATCGTCCATGAGTTTCGTCAAGGTCGTCTTCGGAGGAGTCCGATGAGTCAAAGAGTCAAGTGTGTGCACGTCTGCACGTCGAGTCGGCGTCGAGTCCGTGAGTCGTCGTTGTGTCCAAGTGCTTGTTTCTGTGAGGATCCGTTGCAGTTGAAGCGCGTCACGTTCGAGGAATTGTCCGGGAGCAAGGATCGACGTGAGCGAAGACAAGGTGGTGAGGAGGCCATCTGCGTGTCTCGGCGAGGAGATCAAGCTTAGCGTGTAGTGGGACAGTGACCAGTTAAATTAGTAACGACGTGAAGACTGATGGTGCGTCCAGTCTTGCACGTTGCACGCGTAGATGCGACCGTGTGGGCTGGTAGTCCGGATCATGCGTTGGAGTTGAGACGACAAGCCGCGAATCTGTAGGGAGTCAAGACCAGAAGAAGATAACATGTCAAGATTAGGGGGAAATTGTTGGCATAATCTTGCCTCTGATCAAGTTAGTAATTTATGTTAGAATTAATTGGTAGGTGCATATGAGTACCAGATCGAGTCATGTACGGTGATGGAGTTCATCACCAGTTCTAGTGTCGGTCATAGCTAGTTCGTTGTGTGTGTTTCACAACTTGGTAGTTTAGGCCAGGTTAAAGTGTCCTTGACGTACTAGTTTAGGCAAGATGAGTTAGATAGGTGAGTCTAGTCCGGTTTGGACTATAATAGTAGGAAAGTAGTGTCCTTGTAGGAATAGGTCTAGGGCGTTGGTCGGTTGGCCGGCCGTGTATTTATACACGAGCAGCTCGTGTGTTATTGTAACAAGAAAACAACAGAGTTGAGATTGAGGAATAAACAGAAAAAGGAGGGCACGATACGTGCCCCTGGCCACGAGCTTTTTCGCGTGCGTGTGTTCGTCTAGTTTGATGTGATCGATCCGTGGGAAAATCCCAACAAAGGAGGCACACGATTTGGAGCTCCGAGGCCGGGCACCAGTGGCATCAGCAGAGCGTACATCTTAAGCCGCGCGGGCAGGAGGAGGAAGATGGCGCGGCCGCTGATCCACGACTCGATCCCGAACCACCCGCAGCTGATGAGCGTACGGACAACGGCCGGGATGTGCGCGCCGTAGAACCTGTTTCAAGGATAATGTGAACGCGGCCCACGCGAGCACTGGGAGCGGCAGACCTTGCCTGTCCGCCGGCGCAGCCGTGACCACGATTGTGGGGACGCTCTGGACCGCAGACATGTCTAGCTCTGCGAGGCTGCCGGTTCACCGGTAGTACGCTGAGACGCCAACGACGAGGCCCGCCCAGAGCACAGCGAGGGAGCAGGGGCTGGAGCCATTGGACATATCGGACATTAGGACGACGACTACACGAACCTGATGGATTCTAGAGCCGGAGCACCATGCATGATCACCGCAGCAAGGCAGAGCATGGGAAAGACGACCGGCCGGAGCGGCAAAAGAGGATGATGATGACGTTGATCACATGTGCCCCAGCTCGAATCAATCGGAGGGGAGGAGCGGCGCGACGAGTCGGAGCCTCGGAGTCGATGTCGTGATCTGCCAGTGTCGGATACGACGGCAGCGTCGCCGCGACGGACGCGGACGACTTGCGCGCCGGAACTCGCCAGAGAGGGAGAGAGGATGAGGTGGGGTGTGGAATTGGTAGAGGGAAGCGAGGTGGGTCTCTCGCTCTCCACGTTTATTCTAGAGACGCTAGCATGGCGCGGCGGCGGGAATCGCGACGGAGACGGCGGTGACGACGCCACACGCGGCTTGCTTTTTTTTCTAGACAAGAGGAGACACTGGACGGTCTGCAGACAGGCTAATACGCGACACGTCAGCAAAATACAAGGCTAGGACCGTATGTTGGCGTATGAAACGAGATCAAGGACCGCATTAGATCATTTTCTGACTTCAAGGACCATTTTAGACATGGCTAACGAGTTCGAGGACGGTGGATGCATTTCACTCCTGCTTTCTGCCAGTAGTACTACTCTTCCCGGCCCCTTGCTGCAGCTTCCAGGAACCTTCGTGTCCCCCACGTCGATGCCGCCCCACACCGATGTGGCCGACGGCCGCGGCGCCGAGCTCCTGGCGCGGCTCCTCTGCTTCCTGGCCGGGCCCTTCCCGCGCAGTCCTGCCGTCGACGAGGCGGTCGTCCACCTCGTCGTCGTCCTTGTCTTGGCCTACGTCGCCGGCCACATTGTCGAGCGCTTCGCCGGCGTCCTCCTCCCCTCCACCGGCCTGGCCTCCCCAGCGCCGGCCGCGTCCTCTGAGTATCTGGGACCGCTCCTCGCGCTCGTCTCCGCGTGGTTGCTAGTATTCGCCGTGCTGCTCGCCGCATTCGTCTTCCTCCGCGCCGGCTTGCCAGGGACTGGACTGAGGTTCGGCTGCAACCCCTAGTGCTGAGCTAAATCACGCAAGGAGTAGTACTACTATTGGTACTTCTATTGTGTTCGTTTGTTAGATTTATCGAAAAGATTAGCATGTCCGGATCTGGGACTCTGGGCCATGGAAAATGGCCGGCGGCGCAGCAGACATATTCCGCCAATGTGCGTCAACAGGATCAGCTCCGGCGACATGTGGTCCAGTGTGCCACGTCGGCCACGTCAGGGGCCGATGACTGAGTTCCCCGACAGGCCATTTTCCAACTCGGCTTGTTGTAAATGACGAGGCCATGATTATGTACTCTGTTGTTTCTCCTAGCTATTACGTATACTTAGCCAAGGCCACGATTATGCATCTTGCTTTCTCCCGTTCAGATTTGCTCTCTTGTTTCTGAATTCTGGCCGGGAAAGTACTCGTGGTTTTTTGCGACGGCTACCACTCCATCCATCCATCCCAATATGATGCCGTGGGACTAATCCAGTCGCAGTACTAATACTGTCATTATAACACTGACATTACTGCTGCTGCAATGTAAATAACCACAAGAAAATGGAATAGTAACGGGAAGGAGGCCCCCGCTTCGGGAGAAGAAGCAGAGTACTACACTGCTGACCTGTTGACGGAATATACTTGCACAGGCGCCGCCATCAGCAGTGTAGTTAAGCGTGTTCAGCCGTCATCCTATGGTTTTCAAATGTACTTGAACATATGCGATAACAATCCTGCTGAGGAAAGCATGCACATGTCGTCTTGGAATGTTGTCACTCTCTTTGCGAGGGGTGCCCATTCAGAACCCAAAATGGGACTTATTTCGGTTGATTCGGTCTGTTCAGGTCACCCCGCGGATAGAAAATGGGGTTGCGAGAGCAGTGCAACTAACGGTGCGACCCATTTAGTGCACAAAGGCCATTTTAACTCATTGCCCAAAGATGACAATCTATTTAAATTCAAATAAAAACTAAAAGCATGCAAAATCTATTATATACTAAAAGCACAATGCAGAGGTTTTAAATAGAGATAACACATTAATCCACATCATCTTAAATTATTTGGACAGTTAGATCTAAAATATGTGGTTGAGATTTAACATGAGACTAATTGTTACGTAACTGTGTAACCTGGCTCCACACGTTTTGTGGTTGAACACGGAACAAATATGGGCTATTCTACATGATAAAACGTCAACTGCGTGGAGACATAAAATTCTAGCTGAATCCAAACAAAAAATAATGCATGTTAACATATAACTTGCGGCCACGTACCAAAGTAAGATTAGACGTTAAAAAAAAACAGAACTGATCAATGAAAAGCGTGGAGGCATAGGACTCTTCCTACGTGCTCCAAAGAAAAGTACTCTTCCTACGTAAAATTAATGCCTAAACTATTTAGAACATGGTGGTGACTAAAATGAGCATGGAGGTCTAGGGCTCTAGCTGCACTAGAAATAATGCATACACTGCCTAGAACGTAGAACATGGTGGAAAAATGATGGCGCGCAATACTGCATCATAATTTTATAACGGAGTTAATGGCACTGGGAGTCACACAACTTGTTCCGCATGTGCAGATAAATCACTGAAATTGTGAAACGTACGAACCAGTCATATAACTTTACCGTCGTGTGCACGCGAGGTCACAAAACGGTTTGCCGCCCGGTTCATACCAAAAATCGGACATGTGCGTTGCACGTGAGTTGGAGAGAGACAGAAAATTTGCAACAACCCCCTCGCCAACTCTACTCTGCTCCAAATCGATTCAGGCACAGGTTAAAAAAGAAAACGTGGATTCAGTCTGAACATCTATCCGTGCGTATGCTTGCTCAGTTCAGAGTTCATGGCGACGGAAACGAACGCGGCCTCAGCGGCCGCCGCGAGTTCGTCGCCGGCACCGCCGCCGGCTGCAGAGAAGACGCCGGCCGATGATGCTCCTCATCTCAGGCTCGATTGGCAGGGCGGTCCACGGCAAGTTCAATTTCATCCCCCATTAGCTAGGGTTTGTGCATCCGCCGATTCTGATTGTGGCCGATTCCCTCGATTCTGCTGTAAGTAGATGTAGGGTATTGTTAAGGGAGTAGATGCACGGGATTTTCCTAGTTCAAAGATCTAATTTTTCTCTGATTTGAGCCAAATTTTTGTCAAGTTCATCACGGGAGTAGATGCAGGCCGGGGACTGTTTTGCTGACTGGAACGTATGAATGTCTAGTGTGTCGTTTTTAACTGAATTTAGGTTGTACTGCTAACTCAACTTAACTGAATATTCACGGTATCTATAACTGAAAAAATCAAAACAGATTCTAGATGAAAATGGTGATATTGACTTCCCTGTGATTAGAACCGTGAGTATTCTTCATGTTTTGCCATTTTTATTTATTTATATTATCCTCAAAGCAATACTTGACATATTTCTTATTAAAATGAATAGCACATTCATAAACAAGAAAGGGCAGATCTACATCTGAAAGATTCCATGGTTGACATTCTGTCACGTGAGGTACATTTCACTATCCAAATTCTTTCACATGTGTTAAATAAATATTGATGGCATTATATGTGTGTCTAAATAGGGGCCTGCACAAGCAATGCCTGTAATTGTAGAGGAAATGCCAGAAGAAAGTTACTTTGTTGAAGAACATAGAGCCAATATACCTTCAAGAAGAGGTCCACTTGTGAACACATCTGGGAGAGCACTAGGATCAAGAGTGTTGAAGTATAAATGCATTGCCTAATCTCTTCCATCAGATCGGTCTTTTGGTTGCATTGGTTAGAGCATGCAGTTCTACATGGTATCAGAGCCAAGAGTCTTGAGTTCAAGACCCGGCTGGCGCAATATAAAATAAAAATATTGCAGCCCACTTTCGGTCCACGTTTAGGCCTGAGGGAGCCACACGTGAGGGGGAGTGTTGAAGTATAAATGCATTGCCTAATCTCTTCCATCAGATCGGTCTTTTGGTTGCATTGGTTGGAGCATGCAGTTCTACAAAGAGGAACTAGAGGGGCAAGAGGAGCAAAAGCAGTTTAAGTTATCTATATATGGTAGTTTAATTGTGATGACAATGTCTTAATACTGCTCACTTTTGATGTTATAATAGACCATGAATACAATTATATTATGTACACTGGCTGTGACTAGTATTGATGCCATTTTGCTGTAAAATATGATGTTGATTTTCTTTTAGGGAAAACATGATGTTGAATTTGTGTCAATAGATGCTGTCAAAAATCTGGACGGAAATGCTGTAAAAAATCTGGCCGGAAATGCTGTCAAAAACATGTTATTTTGCTGTCAAAACTAAATATGCTGGATATTCCAGTCCTAAAATAACTGCAGCAGGGGGTGAAGTGCAATAAAACAGCCCCTCTCCATCTCACGTGCAACACACGTGTCTGGTTTTTGGCATGAACCGGGCAGCAGACCGTTTTGTGACCTCGCTTGCACACGAGAGTAAAGTTATGTGACTGGTTTGCTCGTTTCGCAACTTCCGTGACTTATCTGCACATGCGGGACAAGTTGTGTGACCTCCAGTGCCATTAACTCTTTTATAACGAGTTCATGGGTAATGAGGATTCTGACATTATATGGGTATTTTTTGAGGCACCGTACCAGGTTAATCCGCATAAGCTTAAAAATATAAAACGGTGAAAAATGATGGACGCGCGCGACACTTCATCGGGATATGAGATTTCATAATGAGACCGTGGGCAATGAGGATTCCGACATTATAAGGGTATTTTTTTGAGGCACCAGGTTAATCAGCATATGCTTAAAAATATAAAACTGTAATTTTAATCATAATGCCTAAAATTAAATGATAAGAAGTGTTACTTACAACAATATACGTGTACAAAAATAAACTTATGCCATGTAAAAGATCTCTAAGAAAGAAAAAAATAAGAGGTTGTTAAATAAAAAATGTGTAGCTATATCGTTGCCTTTCACATTTTTAATCCTAAAAAAGAGAGTTAGTTTTCTTTATACGTTGGCTAATTAATATGCTGACATTACGTATGGGACAAGGACTTTTTTCTTTCCTTGAATTATACGGGTGTGAGATATCAGTTTTCCTTTATTATGCGTGCAGGACTCTGTCTCCTTGTCTGCGAGAAATGGGTACACAGCTTCCAAACGATTATAACACGTGAAAAGGAGACCGACTCAATAATGCTCTTTTAAAGCCTACAGAACCAATTAACAGAGTAACGTTATGAATCACATCGATTCTGTGGAATCAAAAACCTTTTCCAGGTATCTTAAAACACAAGAAAACGTTATATCACAGTCTATCTAGTCTATCCGTCTCATAAAACCAGTCTTAGATTTGTCAAAAAATTAAAAATTACACAAATCTATGATATGTTTCATGGGACAAGGGGAGTACATCTCTTCGTATTTTCACATCATGGTTGATTTTCTTGATGTATTTTTGTTGAGCTACTAATTATTGCCTTTCATCCA
Organism: Lolium multiflorum; assembly: GCA_030979885.1. Taxonomy (NCBI): domain Eukaryota; kingdom Viridiplantae; phylum Streptophyta; class Magnoliopsida; order Poales; family Poaceae; genus Lolium; species Lolium multiflorum. Next base: position 5,976,858 of record CM061753.1, read on the forward strand.
TGCACATACGTACACATCTTTTAAACAAAAACAAATTAATTTTCATCTCTAGCTGTCGCTACAAATATATGTGGGTGAGTTGTAGATGTCCAAACTAATAAGCATCTCTCAATCCGTAACAAAAAAGATTGTCAGTGATTTTACCAACTAGAAACAAAATCAACCTAGGCCATAACAAGATTTTTCTTAGGTAAAAATGTCAGAAAAATTAACACATTAAAAGTCTAATTGTGGTTTCAGAAATAGAATATATGCATGATTAAATAAACTTTAGGACAACGAAATCTGGCAAATGTGATATTTCTAGCGCGGTGACACAACGTGGTCTAGGGCGCTACATTAAATCTGTTTGGCAGTACTTTTTATTAAAAAAAAGGGAAGTTGTCGGGTCCCACATAAAATACCCTGCCAACTAACCTTTCCAACACGCCGTGCAGCACGGGCGTTCGGCCCTTAGAATTTCTGAAACTTTAATACCGTCATATTACTAAGATATAGACAAATATACAAATGTGCCGATTTTTGAAATGACATGTATTTTTACATTTACTTTGGCATACAAAAGAAAAAATATTTTAACTTAAATAATCTCGAGGTAATAAACGTAACATTTTATACACATGAAGATGATGCCCTCGCATCTGCGAGGGCCACCTTGCTAGTTTTGAAAACAATTCATTCATTCAAACATAATTTACATAGATTTTGTTTTACTAAACCTTAGCTACGGCTTCTACCTTGCGCGGGCG